>JARJEI010000004.1:23564106-24764106 GCA_029955415.1 Lottia scabra
TTTTTACGAAAGCCAACCATGTTTTCGTACAGATCACTGCCATAACTTAATCAAAAATGGGGTTTTGGCATATGAAACGAATCAGAATTTCCTGGCGCGTCTTCTCAACACAAAATGGTGGCGAAAAAAAAAACCATAGGAAGCCTAGGGGGGCACCAAACTTTTTTTTCGGGTCTGGTGCGGCTTCGAAGGGTTAAAATTAGTTCAAAGTCAATTTTCGGTGGTGATATATGCGCAAAAGTGTCCATTGATCAGAAAAAATAATCGTACGATCGATTAGATCCAGAAAGTGTTTGAATTTTTGAAAAAAAAAAAAAAAAAAAAAAAATTTTTTGAGGGGTCTCGAACCCGGGACCCGCTGGGTGTGGCTCCAGCGCGCTAACCACTCCGCCAACGCGGCTTGGGAGAAACGGTGCTAGGGTTAGCCGTAACCCTAGGTCCGGAGGGGGGTAAACGCTATTTTTTACGAAAGCCAACCATGTTTTCGTACAGATCACTGCCATAACTTAATCAAAAATGGGGTTTTGGCATATGAAACGAATCAGAATTTCCTGGCGCGTCTTCTCAACACAAAATGGTGGCGAAAAAAAAAACCATAGGAAGCCTAGGGGGGCACCAAACTTTTTTTTCGGGTCTGGTGCGGCTTCGAAGGGTTAAAATTAGTTCAAAGTCAATTTTCGGTGGTGATATATGCGCAAAAGTGTCCATTGATCAGAAAAAATAATCGTACGATCGATTAGATCCAGAAAGTGTTTGAATTTTTGAAAAAAAAAAAAAAAAAAAAATTTTTTTGAGGGGTCTCGAACCCGGGACCCGCTGGGTGTGGCTCCAGCGCGCTAACCACTCCGCCAACGCGGCTTGGGAGAAACGGCGCTAGGGTTAGCCGTAACCCTAGGTCCGGAGGGGGGTAAACGCTATTTTTTTACGAAAGCCAACCATGTTTTCGTACAGATCACTGCCATAACTTAATCAAAAATGGGGTTTTGGCATATGAAACGAATCAGAATTTCCTGGCGCGTCTTCTCAACACAAAATGGTGGCGAAAAAAAAAAACCATAGGAAGCCTAGGGGGGCACCAAACTTTTTTTTCGGGTCTGGTGCGGCTTCGAAGGGTTAGAATTAGTTCAAAATCAATTTTCGGTGGTGATATATGCGCAAAAGTGTCCATTGATCAGAAAAAATAATCGTACGATCGATTAGATCCAGAAAGTGTTTGAATTTTTGAAAAAAAATAAAAAATAAAAATTTTTTGAGGGGTCTCGAACCCGGGACCCGCTGGGTGTGGCTCCAGCGCGCTAACCACTCCGCCAACGCGGCTTGGGAGAAACGGCGCTAGGGTTAGCCGTAACCCTAGGTCCGGAGGGGGGTAAACGCTATTTTTTACGAAAGCCAACCATGTTTTCGTACAGAACACTGCCATAACTTGATCAAAAATGGGGTTTTGGCATATGAAACGAATCAGAATTTCCTGGCGCGTCTTCTCAACACAAAATGGTGGCGAAAAAAAAACTATAGGAAGCCTAGGGGGGCACCAAACTTTTTTTTCGGGTCTGGTGCGGCTTCGAAGGGTTAAAATTAGTTCAAAGTCAATTTTCGGTGGTGATATATGCGCAAAAGTGTCCATTGATCAGAAAAAATAATCGTACGATCGATTAGATCCAGAAAGTGTTTGAATTTTTGAAAAAAAAAAAAAAAAAAAAATTTTTTTGAGGGGTCTCGAACCCGGGACCCGCTGGGTGTGGCTCCAGCGCGCTAACCACTCCGCCAACGCGGCTTGGGAGAAACAGCGCTAGGGTTAGCCGTAACCCTAGGTCCGGAGGGGGGTAAACGCTATTTTTTACGAAAGCCAACCATGTTTTCGTACAGAACACTGCCATAACTTGATCAAAAATGGGGTTTTGGCATATGAAACGAATCAGAATTTCCTGGCGCGTCTTCTCAACACAAAATGGTGGCGAAAAAAAAAACCATAGGAAGCCTAGGGGGGCACCAAACTTTTTTTTCGGGTCTGGTGCGGCTTCGAAGGGTTAAAATTAGTTCAAAGTCAATTTTCGGTGGTGATATATGCGCAAAAGTGTCCATTGATCAGAAAAAATAATCGTACGATCGATTAGATCCAGAAAGTGTTTGAATTTTTGAAAAAAAAAAAAAAAAAAAATTTTTTTTGAGGGGTCTCGAACCCGGGACCCGCTGGGTGTGGCTCCAGCGCGCTAACCACTCCGCCAACGCGGCTTGGGAGAAACGGCGCTAGGGTTAGCCGTAACCCTAGGTCCGGAGGGGGGTAAACGCTATTTTTTTACGAAAGCCAACCATGTTTTCGTACAGATCACTGCCATAACTTAATCAAAAATGGGGTTTTGGCATATGAAACGAATCAGAATTTCCTGGCGCGTCTTCTCAACACAAAATGGTGGCGAAAAAAAAAACCATAGGAAGCCTAGGGGGGCACCAAACTTTTTTTTCGGGTCTGGTGCGGCTTCGAAGGGTTAAAATTAGTTCAAAGTCAATTTTCGGTGGTGATATATGCGCAAAAGTGTCCATTGATCAGAAAAAATAATCGTACGATCGATTAGATCCAGAAAGTGTTTGAATTTTTGAAAAAAAAAAAAAAAAAAAAATGTTTTTGAGGGGTCTCGAACCCGGGACCCGCTGGGTGTGGCTCCAGCGCGCTAACCACTCCGCCAACGCGGCTTGGGAGAAACGGCGCTAGGGTTAGCCGTAACCCTAGGTCCGGAGGGGGGTAAACGCTATTTTTTTACGAAAGCCAACCATGTTTTCGTACAGATCACTGCCATAACTTAATCAAAAATGGGGTTTTGGCATATGAAACGAATCAGAATTTCCTGGCGCGTCTTCTCAACACAAAATGGTGGCGAAAAAAAAAACCATAGGAAGCCTAGGGGGGCACCAAACTTTTTTTTCGGGTCTGGTGCGGCTTCGAAGGGTTAAAATTAGTTCAAAATCAATTTTCGGTGGTGATATATGCGCAAAAGTGTCCATTGATCAGAAAAAATAATCGTACGATCGATTAGATCCAGAAAGTGTTTGAATTTTTGAAAAAAAATAAAAAATAAAAAATTTTTGAGGGGTCTCGAACCCGGGACCCGCTGGGTGTGGCTCCAGCGCGCTAACCACTCCGCCAACGCGGCTTGGGAGAAACGGCGCTAGGGTTAGCCGTAACCCTAGGTCCGGAGGGGGGTAAACGCTATTTTTTACGAAAGCCAACCATGTTTTCGTACAGAACACTGCCATAACTTGATCAAAAATGGGGTTTTGGCATATGAAACGAATCAGAATTTCCTGGCGCGTCTTCTCAACACAAAATGGTGGCGAAAAAAAAAACCATAGGAAGCCTAGGGGGGCACCAAACTTTTTTTTCGGGTCTGGTGCGGCTTCGAAGGGTTAAAATTAGTTCAAAGTCAATTTTCGGTGGTGATATATGCGCAAAAGTGTCCATTGATCAGAAAAAATAATCGTACGATCGATTAGATCCAGAAAGTGTTTGAATTTTTGAAAAAAAAAAAAAAAAAAAATTTTTTTGAGGGGTCTCGAACCCGGGACCCGCTGGGTGTGGCTCCAGCGCGCTAACCACTCCGCCAACGCGGCTTGGGAGAAACGGCGCTAGGGTTAGCCGTAACCCTAGGTCCGGAGGGGGGTAAACGCTATTTTTTTACGAAAGCCAACCATGTTTTCGTACAGATCACTGCCATAACTTAATCAAAAATGGGGTTTTGGCATATGAAACGAATCAGAATTTCCTGGCGCGTCTTCTCAACACAAAATGGTGGCGAAAAAAAAAACCATAGGAAGCCTAGGGGGGCACCAAACTTTTTTTTCGGGTCTGGTGCGGCTTCGAAGGGTTAAAATTAGTTCAAAATCAATTTTCGGTGGTGATATATGCGCAAAAGTGTCCATTGATCAGAAAAAATAATCGTACGATCGATTAGATCCAGAAAGTGTTTGAATTTTTGAAAAAAAATAAAAAAAAAATTTTTTTTGAGGGGTCTCGAACGCGGGACCCGCTGGGTGTGGCTCCAGCGCGCTAACCACTCCGCCAACGCGGCTTGGGAGAAACGGCGCTAGGGTTAGCCGTAACCCTAGGTCCGGAGGGGGGTAAACGCTATTTTTTTACGAAAGCCAACCATGTTTTCGTACAGATCACTGCCATAACTTAATCAAAAATGGGGTTTTGGCATATGAAACGAATCAGAATTTCCTGGCGCGTCTTCTCAACACAAAATGGTGGCGAAAAAAAAAACCATAGGAAGCCTAGGGGGGCACCAAACTTTTTTTTCGGGTCTGGTGCGGCTTCGAAGGGTTAAAATTAGTTCAAAATCAATTTTCGGTGGTGATATATGCGCAAAAGTGTCCATTGATCAGAAAAAATAATCGTACGATCGATTAGATCCAGAAAGTGTTTGAATTTTTGAAAAAAAAAAAAAAAAAAATTTTTTTTGAGGGGTCTCGAACCCGGGACCCGCTGGGTGTGGCTCCAGCGCGCTAACCACTCCGCCAACGCGGCTTGGGAGAAACGGCGCTAGGGTTAGCCGTAACCCTAGGTCCGGAGGGGGGTAAACGCTATTTTTTTACGAAAGCCAACCATGTTTTCGTACAGATCACTGCCATAACTTAATCAAAAATGGGGTTTTGGCATATGAAACGAATCAGAATTTCCTGGCGCGTCTTCTCAACACAAAATGGTGGCGAAAAAAAAAACCATAGGAAGCCTAGGGGGGCACCAAACTTTTTTTTCGGGTCTGGTGCGGCTTCGAAGGGTTAAAATTAGTTCAAAATCAATTTTCGGTGGTGATATATGCGCAAAAGTGTCCATTGATCAGAAAAAATAATCGTACGATCGATTAGATCCAGAAAGTGTTTGAATTTTTGAAAAAAAAAAAAAAAAAAAAATTTTTTTGAGGGGTCTCGAACCCGGGACCCGCTGGGTGTGGCTCCAGCGCGCTAACCACTCCGCCAACGCGGCTTGGGAGAAACGGCGCTAGGGTTAGCCGTAACCCTAGGTCCGGAGGGGGGTAAACGCTATTTTTTACGAAAGCCAACCATGTTTTCGTACAGAACACTGCCATAACTTGATCAAAAATCGGGTTTTGGCATATGAAACGAATCAGAATTTCCTGGCGCGTCTTCTCAACACAAAATGGTGGCGAAAAAAAAAACCATAGGAAGCCTAGGGGGGCACCAAACTTTTTTTTCCGGTCTGGTGCTGCTTCGAAGGGTTAAAATTAGTTCAAAGTCAATTTTCGGTGGTGATATATGCGCAAAAGTGTCCATTGATCAGAAAAAATAATCGTACGATCGATTAGATCCAGAAAGTGTTTGAATTTTTGAAAAAAAATAAAAAAAAAATTTTTTTTTGAGGGGTCTCGAACCCGGGACCCGCTGGGTGTGGCTCCAGCGCGCTAACCACTCCGCCAACGCGGCTTGGGAGAAACGGCGCTAGGGTTAACCGTAACCCTAGGTCCGGAGGGGGGTAAACGCTATTTTTTACGAAAGCCAACCATGTTTTCGTACAGAACACTGCCATAACTTGATCAAAAATGGGGTTTTGGCATATGAAACGAATCAGAATTTCCTGGCGCGTCTTCTCAACACAAAATGGTGGCGAAAAAAAAAACATAGGAAGCCTAGGGGGGCACCAAACTTTTTTTTCCGGTCTGGTGCGGCTTCGAAGGGTTAAAATTAGTTCAAAGTCAATTTTCGGTGGTGATATATGCGCAAAAGTGTCCATTGATCAGAAAAAATAATCGTACGATCGATTAGATCCAGAAAGTGTTTGAATTTTTGAAAAAAAATAAAAAAAAATTTTTTTTTGAGGGGTCTCGAACCCGGGACCCGCTGGGTGTGGCTCCAGCGCGCTAACCACTCCGCCAACGCGGCTTGAGAGAAACGGCGCTAGGGTTAGCCGTAACCCTAGGTCCGGAGGGGGGTAAACGCTATTTTTTTACGAAAGCCAACCATGTTTTCGTACAGATCACTGCCATAACTTAATCAAAAATGGGGTTTTGGCATATGAAACGAATCAGAATTTCCTGGCGCGTCTTCTCAACACAAAATGGTGGCGAAAAAAAAAACCATAGGAAGCCTAGGGGGGCACCAAACTTTTTTTTCGGGTCTGGTGCGGCTTCGAAGGGTTAAAATTAGTTCAAAATCAATTTTCGGTGGTGATATATGCGCAAAAGTGTCCATTGATCAGAAAAAATAATCGTACGATCGATTAGATCCAGAAAGTGTTTGAATTTTTGAAAAAAAAAAAAAAAAAAAAAATTTTTTGAGGGGTCTCGAACCCGGGACCCGCTGGGTGTGGCTCCAGCGCGCTAACCACTCCGCCAACGCGGCTTGGGAGAAACGGCGCTAGGGTTAGCCGTAACCCTAGGTCCGGAGGGGGGTAAACGCTATTTTTTACGAAAGCCAACCATGTTTTCGTACAGAACACTGCCATAACTTGAGCAAAAATGGGGTTTTGGCATATGAAACGAATCAGAATTTCCTGGCGCGTCTTCTCAACACAAAATGGTGGCGAAAAAAAAAACCATAGGAAGCCTAGGGGGGCACCAAACTTTTTTTTCCGGTCTGGTGCTGCTTCGAAGGGTTAAAATTAGTTCAAAGTCAATTTTCGGTGGTGATATATGCGCAAAAGTGTCCATTGATCAGAAAAAATAATCGTACGATCGATTAGATCCAGAAAGTGTTTGAATTTTTGAAAAAAAATAAAAAAAATTTTTTTTTTTGAGGGGTCTCGAACCCGGGACCCGCTGGGTGTGGCTCCAGCGCGCTAACCACTCCGCCAACGCGGCTTGGGAGAAACGGCGCTAGGGTTAACCGTAACCCTAGGTCCGGAGGGGGGTAAACGCTATTTTTTTACGAAAGCCAACCATGTTTTCGTACAGAACACTGCCATAACTTGATCAAAAATGGGGTTTTGGCATATGAAACGAATCAGAATTTCCTGGCGCGTCTTCTCAACACAAAATGGTGGCGAAAAAAAAAACATAGGAAGCCTAGGGGGGCACCAAACTTTTTTTTCCGGTCTGGTGCGGCTTCGAAGGGTTAAAATTAGTTCAAAGTCAATTTTCGGTGGTGATATATGCGCAAAAGTGTCCATTGATCAGAAAAAATAATCGTACGATCGATTAGATCCAGAAAGTGTTTGAATTTTTGAAAAAAAATAAAAAAATTTTTTTTTTTGAGGGGTCTCGAACCCGGGACCCGCTGGGTGTGGCTCCAGCGCGCTAACCACTCCGCCAACGCGGCTTGAGAGAAACGGCGCTAGGGTTAGCCGTAACCCTAGGTCCGGAGGGGGGTAAACGCTATTTTTTTACGAAAGCCAACCATGTTTTCGTACAGATCACTGCCATAACTTAATCAAAAATGGGGTTTTGGCATATGAAACGAATCAGAATTTCCTGGCGCGTCTTCTCAACACAAAATGGTGGCGAAAAAAAAACCATAGGAAGCCTAGGGGGGCACCAAACTTTTTTTTCGGGTCTGGTGCGGCTTCGAAGGGTTAAAATTAGTTCAAAATCAATTTTCGGTGGTGATATATGCGCAAAAGTGTCCATTGATCAGAAAAAATAATCGTACGATCGATTACCGGTAGATCCAGAAAGTGTTTGAATTTTTGAAAAAAAAAAAAAAAAAAAAAAATTTTTTGAGGGGTCTCGAACCCGGGACCCGCTGGGTGTGGCTCCAGCGCGCTAACCACTCCGCCAACGCGGCTTGGGAGAAACGGCGCTAGGGTTAGCCGTAACCCTAGGTCCGGAGGGGGGTAAACGCTATTTTTTACGAAAGCCAACCATGTTTTCGTACAGAACACTGCCATAACTTGATCAAAAATGGGGTTTTGGCATATGAAACGAATCAGAATTTCCTGGCGCGTCTTCTCAACACAAAATGGTGGCGAAAAAAAACCCAAAGGAAGCCTAGGGGGTACCAAACTTTTTTTTCGGGTCTGGTGCGGCTTCGAAGGGTTAAAATTAGTTCAAAGTCAATTTTCGGTGGTGATATATGCGCAAAAGTGTCCATTGATCAGAAAAAATAATCGTACGATCGATTAGATCCAGAAAGTGTTTGAATTTTTGAAAAAAAATAAAAAAAAAAATTTTTTTGAGGGGTCTCGAACCCGGGACCCGCTGGGTGTGGCTCTAGCGCGCTAACCACTAACCCTAGGTCCGGAGGGGGGTAAACGCTATTTTTTACGAAAGCCAACCATGTTTTCGTACAGATCACTGCCATAACTTAATCAAAAATGGGGTTTTGGCATATGAAACGAATCAGAATTTCCTGGCGCGTCTTCTCAACACAAAATGGTGGCGAAAAAAAAAACCATAGGAAGCCTAGGGGGGCACCAAACTTTTTTTTCGGGTCTGGTGCGGCTTCGAAGGGTTAAAATTAGTTCAAAATCAATTTTCGGTGGTGATATATGCGCAAAAGTGTCCATTGATCAGAAAAAATAATCGTACGATCGATTACCGGTAGATCCAGAAAGTGTTTGAATTTTTGAAAAAAAAAAAAAAAAAAATTTTTTTTGAGGGGTCTCGAACCCGGGACCCGCTGGGTGTGGCTCCAGCGCGCTAACCACTCCGCCAACGCGGCTTGGGAGAAACGGCGCTAGGGTTAGCCGTAACCCTAGGTCCGGAGGGGGGTAAACGCTATTTTTTATGAAAGCCAACCATGTTTTCGTACAGAACACTGCCATAACTTGATCAAAAATGGGGTTTTGGCATATGAAACGAATCAGAATTTCCTGGCGCGTCTTCTCAACACAAAATGGTGGCGAAAAAAAAAACCATAGGAAGCCTAGGGGGGCACCAAACTTTTTTATCCGGTCTGGTGCGGCTTCGAAGGGTTAAAATTAGTTCAAAGTCAATTTTCGGTGGTGATATATGCGCAAAAGTGTCCATTGATCAGAAAAAATAATCGTACGATCGATTAGATCCAGAAAGTGTTTGAATTTTTGAAAAAAAATAAAAAAAAAAATTTTTTTGAGGGGTCTCGAACCCGGGACCCGCTGGGTGTGGCTCCAGCGCGCTAACCACTCCGCCAACGCGGCTTGGGAGAAACGGCGCTAGGGTTAGCCGTAACCCTAGGTCCGGAGGGGGGTAAACGCTATTTTTTACGAAAGCCAACCATGTTTTCGTACAGAACACTGCCATAACTTGATCAAAAATGGGGTTTTGGCATATGAAACGAATCAGAATTTCCTGGCGCGTCTTCTCAACACAAAATGGTGGCGAAAAAAAAAACCATAGGAAGCCTAGGGGGGCACCAAACTTTTTTTTCGGGTCTGGTGCGGCTTCGAAGGGTTAAAATTAGTTCAAAATCAATTTTCGGTGGTGATATATGCGCAAAAGTGTCCATTGATCAGAAAAAATAATCGTACGATCGATTAGATCCAGAAAGTGTTTGAATTTTTGAAAAAAAAAAAAAAAAAAAAAAATTTTTGAGGGGTCTCGAACGCGGGACCCGCTGGGTGTGGCTCCAGCGCGCTAACCACTCCGCCAACGCGGCTTGGGAGAAACGGCGCTAGGGTTAGCCGTAACCCTAGGTCCGGAGGGGGGTAAACGCTATTTTTTTTACGAAAGCCAACCATGTTTTCGTACAGATCACTGCCATAACTTAATCAAAAATGGGGTTTTGGCATATGAAACGAATCAGAATTTCCTGGCGCGTCTTCTCAACACAAAATGGTGGCGAAAAAAAAAACCATAGGAAGCCTAGGGGGGCACCAAACTTTTTTTTCGGGTCTGGTGCGGCTTCGAAGGGTTAAAATTAGTTCAAAATCAATTTTCGGTGGTGATATATGCGCAAAAGTGTCCATTGATCAGAAAAAATAATCGTACGATCGATTAGATCCAGAAAGTGTTTGAATTTTTGAAAAAAAAAAAAAAAAAAAAAATTTTTTGAGGGGTCTCGAACCCGGGACCCGCTGGGTGTGGCTCCAGCGCGCTAACCACTCCGCCAACGCGGCTTGGGAGAAACGGCGCTAGGGTTAGCCGTAACCCTAGGTCCGGAGGGGGGTAAACGCTATTTTTTACGAAAGCCAACCATGTTTTCGTACAGAACACTGCCATAACTTGATCAAAAATGGGGTTTTGGCATATGAAACGAATCAGAATTTCCTGGCGCGTCTTCTCAACACAAAATGGTGGCGAAAAAAAAAAACCATAGGAAGCCTAGGGGGGCACCAAACTTTTTTTTCCGGTCTGGTGCGGCTTCGAAGGGTTAAAATTAGTTCAAAGTCAATTTTCGGTGGTGATATATGCGCAAAAGTGTCCATTGATCAGAAAAAATAATCGTACGATCGATTAGATCCAGAAAGTGTTTGAATTTTTGAAAAAAAATAAAAAAAATTTTTTTTTTGAGGGGTCTCGAACCCGGGACCCGCTGGGTGTGGCTCCAGCGCGCTAACCACTCCGCCAACGCGGCTTGGGAGAAACGGCGCTAGGGTTAACCGTAACCCTAGGTCCGGAGGGGGGTAAACGCTATTTTTTACGAAAGCCAACCATGTTTTCGTACAGAACACTGCCATAACTTGATCAAAAATGGGGTTTTGGCATATGAAACGAATCAGAATTTCCTGGCGCGTCTTCTCAACACAAAATGGTGGCGAAAAAAAAAACATAGGAAGCCTAGGGGGGCACCAAACTTTTTTTTCCGGTCTGGTGCGGCTTCGAAGGGTTAAAATTAGTTCAAAGTCAATTTTCGGTGGTGATATATGCGCAAAAGTGTCCATTGATCAGAAAAAATAATCGTACGATCGATTAGATCCAGAAAGTGTTTGAATTTTTGAAAAAAAATAAAAAAAAATTTTTTTTTGAGGGGTCTCGAACCCGGGACCCGCTGGGTGTGGCTCCAGCGCGCTAACCACTCCGCCAACGCGGCTTGAGAGAAACGGCGCTAGGGTTAGCCGTAACCCTAGGTCCGGAGGGGGGTAAACGCTATTTTTTACGAAAGCCAACCATGTTTTCGTACAGAACACTGCCATAACTTGATCAAAAATGGGGTTTTGGCATATGAAACGAATCAGAATTTCCTGGCGCGTCTTCTCAACACAAAATGGTGGCGAAAAAAAAAACCATCGGAAGCCTAGGGGGGCACCAAACTTTGTTTTCGGGTCTGGTGCGGCTTCGAAGGGTTAAAATTAGTTCAAAATCAATTTTCGGTGGTGATATATGCGCAAAAGTGTCCATTGATCAGAAAAAATAATCGTACGATCGATTAGATCCAGAAAGTGTTTGAATTTTTGAAAAAAAAAAAAAAAAAAAAATTTTTTGAGGGGTCTCGAACCCGGGACCCGCTGGGTGTGGCTCCAGCGCGCTAACCACTCCGCCAACGCGGCTTGGGAGAAACGGCGCTAGGGTTAGCCGTAACCCTAGGTCCGGAGGGGGGTAAACGCTATTTTTTTACGAAAGCCAACCATGTTTTCGTACAGATCACTGCCATAACTTAATCAAAAATGGGGTTTTGGCATATGAAACGAATCAGAATTTCCTGGCGCGTCTTCTCAACACAAAATGGTGGCGAAAAAAAAAACCATAGGAAGCCTAGGGGGGCACCAAACTTTTTTTTCGGGTCTGGTGCGGCTTCGAAGGGTTAAAATTAGTTCAAAATCAATTTTCGGTGGTGATATATGCGCAAAAGTGTCCATTGATCAGAAAAAATAATCGTACGATCGATTAGATCCAGAAAGTGTTTGAATTTTTGAAAAAAAAAAAAAAAAAAAAATTTTTGAGGGGTCTCGAACCCGGGACCCGCTGGGTGTGGCTCCAGCGCGCTAACCACTCCGCCAACGCGGCTTGGGAGAAACGGCGCTAGGGTTAGCCGTAACCCTAGGTCCGGAGGGGGGTAAACGCTATTTTTTACGAAAGCCAACCATGTTTTCGTACAGAACACTGCCATAACTTGATCAAAAATCGGGTTTTGGCATATGAAACGAATCAGAATTTCCTGGCGCGTCTTCTCAACACAAAATGGTGGCGAAAAAAAAAACCATAGGAAGCCTAGGGGGGCACCAAACTTTTTTTTCCGGTCTGGTGCTGCTTCGAAGGGTTAAAATTAGTTCAAAGTCAATTTTCGGTGGTGATATATGCGCAAAAGTGTCCATTGATCAGAAAAAATAATCGTACGATCGATTAGATCCAGAAAGTGTTTGAATTTTTGAAAAAAAATAAAAAAAAAATTTTTTTTTGAGGGGTCTCGAACCCGGGACCCGCTGGGTGTGGCTCCAGCGCGCTAACCACTCCGCCAACGCGGCTTGGGAGAAACGGCGCTAGGGTTAACCGTAACCCTAGGTCCGGAGGGGGGTAAACGCTATTTTTTACGAAAGCCAACCATGTTTTCGTACAGAACACTGCCATAACTTGATCAAAAATGGGGTTTTGGCATATGAAACGAATCAGAATTTCCTGGCGCGTCTTCTCAACACAAAATGGTGGCGAAAAAAAAAACATAGGAAGCCTAGGGGGGCACCAAACTTTTTTTTCCGGTCTGGTGCGGCTTCGAAGGGTTAAAATTAGTTCAAAGTCAATTTTCGGTGGTGATATATGCGCAAAAGTGTCCATTGATCAGAAAAAATAATCGTACGATCGATTAGATCCAGAAAGTGTTTGAATTTTTGAAAAAAAATAAAAAAAAAATTTTTTTTGAGGGGTCTCGAACCCGGGACCCGCTGGGTGTGGCTCCAGCGCGCTAACCACTCCGCCAACGCGGCTTGAGAGAAACGGCGCTAGGGTTAGCCGTAACCCTAGGTCCGGAGGGGGGTAAACGCTATTTTTTTACGAAAGCCAACCATGTTTTCGTACAGATCACTGCCATAACTTAATCAAAAATGGGGTTTTGGCATATGAAACGAATCAGAATTTCCTGGCGCGTCTTCTCAACACAAAATGGTGGCGAAAAAAAAAACCATAGGAAGCCTAGGGGGGCACCAAACTTTTTTTTCGGGTCTGGTGCGGCTTCGAAGGGTTAAAATTAGTTCAAAATCAATTTTCGGTGGTGATATATGCGCAAAAGTGTCCATTGATCAGAAAAAATAATCGTACGATCGATTAGATCCAGAAAGTGTTTGAATTTTTGAAAAAAAAAAAAAAAAAAAATTTTTTTGAGGGGTCTCGAACCCGGGACCCGCTGGGTGTGGCTCCAGCGCGCTAACCACTCCGCCAACGCGGCTTGGGAGAAACGGCGCTAGGGTTAGCCGTAACCCTAGGTCCGGAGGGGGGTAAACGCTATTTTTTACGAAAGCCAACCATGTTTTCGTACAGAACACTGCCATAACTTGATCAAAAATGGGGTTTTGGCATATGAAACGAATCAGAATTTCCTGGCGCGTCTTCTCAACACAAAATGGTGGCGAAAAAAAAAACCATAGGAAGCCTAGGGGGGCACCAAACTTTTTTTTCCGGTCTGGTGCTGCTTCGAAGGGTTAAAATTAGTTCAAAGTCAATTTTCGGTGGTGATATATGCGCAAAAGTGTCCATTGATCAGAAAAAATAATCGTACGATCGATTAGATCCAGAAAGTGTTTGAATTTTTGAAAAAAAATAAAAAAAAATTTTTTTTTTGAGGGGTCTCGAACCCGGGACCCGCTGGGTGTGGCTCCAGCGCGCTAACCACTCCGCCAACGCGGCTTGGGAGAAACGGCGCTAGGGTTAACCGTAACCCTAGGTCCGGAGGGGGGTAAACGCTATTTTTTACGAAAGCCAACCATGTTTTCGTACAGAACACTGCCATAACTTGATCAAAAATGGGGTTTTGGCATATGAAACGAATCAGAATTTCCTGGCGCGTCTTCTCAACACAAAATGGTGGCGAAAAAAAAAACATAGGAAGCCTAGGGGGGCACCAAACTTTTTTTTCCGGTCTGGTGCGGCTTCGAAGGGTTAAAATTAGTTCAAAGTCAATTTTCGGTGGTGATATATGCGCAAAAGTGTCCATTGATCAGAAAAAATAATCGTACGATCGATTAGATCCAGAAAGTGTTTGAATTTTTGAAAAAAAATAAAAAAAAAATTTTTTTTGAGGGGTCTCGAACCCGGGACCCGCTGGGTGTGGCTCCAGCGCGCTAACCACTCCGCCAACGCGGCTTGAGAGAAACGGCGCTAGGGTTAGCCGTAACCCTAGGTCCGGAGGGGGGTAAACGCTATTTTTTTACGAAAGCCAACCATGTTTTCGTACAGATCACTGCCATAACTTAATCAAAAATGGGGTTTTGGCATATGAAACGAATCAGAATTTCCTGGCGCGTCTTCTCAACACAAAATGGTGGCGAAAAAAAAACCATAGGAAGCCTAGGGGGGCACCAAACTTTTTTTTCGGGTCTGGTGCGGCTTCGAAGGGTTAAAATTAGTTCAAAATCAATTTTCGGTGGTGATATATGCGCAAAAGTGTCCATTGATCAGAAAAAATAATCGTACGATCGATTACCGGTAGATCCAGAAAGTGTTTGAATTTTTGAAAAAAAAAAAAAAAAAAAATTTTTTTTGAGGGGTCTCGAACCCGGGACCCGCTGGGTGTGGCTCCAGCGCGCTAACCACTCCGCCAACGCGGCTTGGGAGAAACGGCGCTAGGGTTAGCCGTAACCCTAGGTCCGGAGGGGGGTAAACGCTATTTTTTACGAAAGCCAACCATGTTTTCGTACAGAACACTGCCATAACTTGATCAAAAATGGGGTTTTGGCATATGAAACGAATCAGAATTTCCTGGCGCGTCTTCTCAACACAAAATGGTGGCGAAAAAAAACCCAAAGGAAGCCTAGGGGGTACCAAACTTTTTTTTCGGGTCTGGTGCGGCTTCGAAGGGTTAAAATTAGTTCAAAGTCAATTTTCGGTGGTGATATATGCGCAAAAGTGTCCATTGATCAGAAAAAATAATCGTACGATCGATTAGATCCAGAAAGTGTTTGAATTTTTGAAAAAAAATAAAAAAAAAAATTTTTTTGAGGGGTCTCGAACCCGGGACCCGCTGGGTGTGGCTCCAGCGCGCTAACCACTCCGCCAACGCGGCTTGGGAGAAACGGCGCTAGGGTTAGCCGTAACCCTAGGTCCGGAGGGGGGTAAACGCTATTTTTTACGAAAGCCAACCATGTTTTCGTACAGAACACTGCCATAACTTGATCAAAAATGGGGTTTTGGCATATGAAACGAATCAGAATTTCCTGGCGCGTCTTCTCAACACAAAATGGTGGCGAAAAAAAACCCAAAGGAAGCCTAGGGGGTACCAAACTTTTTTTTCGGGTCTGGTGCGGCTTCGAAGGGTTAAAATTAGTTCAAAGTCAATTTTCGGTGGTGATATATGCGCAAAAGTGTCCATTGATCAGAAAAAATAATCGTACGATCGATTAGATCCAGAAAGTGTTTGAATTTTTGAAAAAAAATAAAAAAAAAAATTTTTTTGAGGGGTCTCGAACCCGGGACACGCTGGGTGTGGCTCTAGCGCGCTAACCACTAACCCTAGGTCCGGAGGGGGGTAAACGCTATTTTTTACGAAAGCCAACCATGTTTTCGTACAGATCACTGCCATAACTTAATCAAAAATGGGGTTTTGGCATATGAAACGAATCAGAATTTCCTGGCGCGTCTTCTCAACACAAAATGGTGGCGAAAAAAAAAACCATAGGAAGCCTAGGGGGGCACCAAACTTTTTTTTCGGGTCTGGTGCGGCTTCGAAGGGTTAAAATTAGTTCAAAATCAATTTTCGGTGGTGATATATGCGCAAAAGTGTCCATTGATCAGAAAAAATAATCGTACGATCGATTACCGGTAGATCCAGAAAGTGTTTGAATTTTTGAAAAAAAAAAAAAAAAAAAAATTTTTTTGAGGGGTCTCGAACCCGGGACCCGCTGGGTGTGGCTCCAGCGCGCTAACCACTCCGCCAACGCGGCTTGGGAGAAACGGCGCTAGGGTTAGCCGTAACCCTAGGTCCGGAGGGGGGTAAACGCTATTTTTTACGAAAGCCAACCATGTTTTCGTACAGAACACTGCCATAACTTGATCAAAAATGGGGTTTTGGCATATGAAACGAATCAGAATTTCCTGGCGCGTCTTCTCAACACAAAATGGTGGCGAAAAAAAAAACCATAGGAAGCCTAGGGGGGCACCAAACTTTTTTATCCGGTCTGGTGCGGCTTCGAAGGGTTAAAATTAGTTCAAAGTCAATTTTCGGTGGTGATATATGCGCAAAAGTGTCCATTGATCAGAAAAAATAATCGTACGATCGATTAGATCCAGAAAGTGTTTGAATTTTTGAAAAAAAATAAAAAAAAAAATTTTTTTGAGGGGTCTCGAACCCGGGACCCGCTGGGTGTGGCTCCAGCGCGCTAACCACTCCGCCAACGCGGCTTGGGAGAAACGGCGCTAGGGTTAGCCGTAACCCTAGGTCCGGAGGGGGGTAAACGCTATTTTTTACGAAAGCCAACCATGTTTTCGTACAGAACACTGCCATAACTTGATCAAAAATGGGGTTTTGGCATATGAAACGAATCAGAATTTCCTGGCGCGTCTTCTCAACACAAAATGGTGGCGAAAAAAAAAACCATAGGAAGCCTAGGGGGGCACCAAACTTTTTTTTCGGGTCTGGTGCGGCTTCGAAGGGTTAAAATTAGTTCAAAATCAATTTTCGGTGGTGATATATGCGCAAAAGTGTCCATTGATCAGAAAAAATAATCGTACGATCGATTAGATCCAGAAAGTGTTTGAATTTTTGAAAAAAAAAAAAAAAAAAAAAAAATTTTTGAGGGGTCTCGAACGCGGGACCCGCTGGGTGTGGCTCCAGCGCGCTAACCACTCCGCCAACGCGGCTTGGGAGAAACGGCGCTAGGGTTAGCCGTAACCCTAGGTCCGGAGGGGGGTAAACGCTATTTTTTTTACGAAAGCCAACCATGTTTTCGTACAGATCACTGCCATAACTTAATCAAAAATGGGGTTTTGGCATATGAAACGAATCAGAATTTCCTGGCGCGTCTTCTCAACACAAAATGGTGGCGAAAAAAAGAACCATAGGAAGCCTAGGGGGGCACCAAACTTTTTTTTCGGGTCTGGTGCGGCTTCGAAGGGTTAAAATTAGTTCAAAGTCAATTTTCGGTGGTGATATATGCGCAAAAGTGTCCATTGATCAGAAAAAATAATCGTACGATCGATTAGATCCAGAAAGTGTTTGAATTTTTGAAAAAAAATAAAAAAAAATTTTTTTTTTGAGGGGTCTCGAACCCGGGACCCGCTGGGTGTGGCTCCAGCGCGCTAACCACTCCGCCAACGCGGCTTGGGAGAAACGGCGCTAGGGTTAACCGTAACCCTAGGTCCGGAGGGGGGTAAACGCTATTTTTTACGAAAGCCAACCATGTTTTCGTACAGAACACTGCCATAACTTGATCAAAAATGGGGTTTTGGCATATGAAACGAATCAGAATTTCCTGGCGCGTCTTCTCAACACAAAATGGTGGCGAAAAAAAAAACATAGGAAGCCTAGGGGGGCACCAAACTTTTTTTTCCGGTCTGGTGCGGCTTCGAAGGGTTAAAATTAGTTCAAAGTCAATTTTCGGTGGTGATATATGCGCAAAAGTGTCCATTGATCAGAAAAAATAATCGTACGATCGATTAGATCCAGAAAGTGTTTGAATTTTTGAAAAAAAATAAAAAAAAATTTTTTTTTGAGGGGTCTCGAACCCGGGACCCGCTGGGTGTGGCTCCAGCGCGCTAACCACTCCGCCAACGCGGCTTGAGAGAAACGGCGCTAGGGTTAGCCGTAACCCTAGGTCCGGAGGGGGGTAAACGCTATTTTTTACGAAAGCCAACCATGTTTTCGTACAGAACACTGCCATAACTTGATCAAAAATGGGGTTTTGGCATATGAAACGAATCAGAATTTCCTGGCGCGTCTTCTCAACACAAAATGGTGGCGAAAAAAAAAACCATCGGAAGCCTAGGGGGGCACCAAACTTTGTTTTCGGGTCTGGTGCGGCTTCGAAGGGTTAAAATTAGTTCAAAATCAATTTTCGGTGGTGATATATGCGCAAAAGTGTCCATTGATCAGAAAAAATAATCGTACGATCGATTAGATCCAGAAAGTGTTTGAATTTTTGAAAAAAAAAAAAAAAAAAAATTTTTTTGAGGGGTCTCGAACCCGGGACCCGCTGGGTGTGGCTCCAGCGCGCTAACCACTCCGCCAACGCGGCTTGGGAGAAACGGCGCTAGGGTTAGCCGTAACCCTAGGTCCGGAGGGGGGTAAACGCTATTTTTTACGAAAGCCAACCATGTTTTCGTACAGAACACTGCCATAACTTGATCAAAAATGGGGTTTTGGCATATGAAACGAATCAGAATTTCCTGGCGCGTCTTCTCAACACAAAATGGTGGCGAAAAAAAAAACCATAGGAAGCCTAGGGGGGCACCAAACTTTTTTTTCGGGTCTGGTGCGGCTTCGAAGGGTTAAAATTAGTTCAAAATCAATTTTCGGTGGTGATATATGCGCAAAAGTGTCCATTGATCAGAAAAAATAATCGTACGATCGATTAGATCCAGAAAGTGTTTGAATTTTTGAAAAAAAAAAAAAAAAAAAAAAATTTTTGAGGGGTCTTGAACGCGGGACCCGCTGGGTGTGGCTCCAGCGCGCTAACCACTCCGCCAACGCGGCTTGGGAGAAACGGCGCTAGGGTTAGCCGTAACCCTAGGTCCGGAGGGGGGTAAACGCTATTTTTTTTACGAAAGCCAACCATGTTTTCGTACAGATCACTGCCATAACTTAATCAAAAATGGGGTTTTGGCATATGAAACGAATCAGAATTTCCTGGCGCGTCTTCTCAACACAAAATGGTGGCGAAAAAAAAAACCATCGGAAGCCTAGGGGGGCACCAAACTTTGTTTTCGGGTCTGGTGCGGCTTCGAAGGGTTAAAATTAGTTCAAAATCAATTTTCGGTGGTGATATATGCGCAAAAGTGTCCATTGATCAGAAAAAATAATCGTACGATCGATTAGATCCAGAAAGTGTTTGAATTTTTGAAAAAAAATAAAAAAAAAAAATTTTTTGAGGGGTCTCGAACCCGGGACCCGCTGGGTTTGGCTTCAGCGCGCTAACCACTCCGCCAACGCGGCTTGGGAGAAACGGCGTTAGGGTTAGCCGTAACCCTAGGTCCGGAGGGGGGTAAACGCTATTTTTTACGAAAGCCAACCATGTTTTCGTACAGAACACTGCCATAACTTGATCAAAAATGGGGTTTTGGCATATGAAACGAATCAGAATTTCCTGGCGCGTCTTCTCAACACAAAATGGTGGCGAAAAAAAAAACCATCGGAAGCCTAGGGGGGCACCAAACTTTTTTTTCCGGTCTGGTGCGGCTTCGAAGGGTTAAAATTAGTTCAAAGTCAATTTTCGGTGGTGATATATGCGCAAAAGTGTCCATTGATCAGAAAAAATAATCGTACGATCGATTAGATCCAGAAAGTGTTTGAATTTTTGAAAAAAAAAAAAAACTAGAGCTGTGAACAGCACTGAGCGTGGCCCGTGATACTTTGCCTGATATCTGTAAGACTTTTTGAACTTCAAACCCCTAAAGTCTGGTGTTCGTTCCCTTATTTTTAGAAAAAAGTTTTGTTAATGGGTAAATTCAATATTATATCAATATAACTTCTGGTATGGTAATTTTTATAGCTTCATGGTAGCTATAATATACAGGTATGTGTGAAATGTGAACATTATGTGACGGAATTCCTTTACTGATATAAATATGATCTATAAGTGTTTCACCTTCGTTAGTGTAATGCTGAACAAGTTGTTGAAAACCAAATTTTTGAAAACAATTAAGTATAGACAAATGACCCTCCAAGATATTTTGATTGAAATCTCCCATAATAACATACACCAGATTCTTTTAATTCAACTAGTGATCTTTGTAACATTGGGAGAAATAATTCTAATCGATAAACAGGTGGTCTGTAGATAACAATTACGTTAATATTCTTATCCAGAATATTCAAAGTAATGTGTTCTATTTTTTAAACTCCCAAATTTAAGACATTTTTTTCTTCTTTATAATAAGGGAGTCGCGGTGGCTCAGCGAGTTAGACGCTTGCTCGCTAACCAGAAGGTCCAGGTTTCAATCCCGACATGGGTCGAGATGACACCTTCGGATTTTTCAACCCGGTTTCCACCTGTCAGTGATGCAGGTCGGAGGGGCTGACATGGAAAAGCGTCTAGTCGTTTGGATGGGACAATAAACCAAGGCCCCTTTTGACAAGCATAGGGGCCATGGTGACTAGCCATTTTGACTTGGGACCAATTAGGATAGGGGCTCAATTGACTATGGCAAGATTAAATATTTACTTTTTATTGCAACGGATTAGCGCAGACGCGTTGCCAGTTAAATAGTTTATTGCTGTCTGCTAGATAGTCCATCACTACAGATAATTCTTTAGCTTCTGCCTTTTTGGGACTTTAAGCATATTGTTATAGTCAATTGGGCCCCTATCCAAAATGATCCTCAAAAAAGGTCATTTTGACCAAAGAATTGGTTGAAATCAAAGAATAATGCAGAATCCATTTTGACCAAGATAGGGGCCATGGTGACCGGTCCTTTTTGAACAAAATAGGGGCCATAGTGAATGGCCATTTTTACCAAATTTAACTGTTATGGCCATTTTGACTAGGGGCCATTTTGTATAGGGGATATACCCCCTTCCCCAACATTCGAACTGTGTAAATGTCAATATTTTCCTTTAATGCTGAGTTGAAATACTGTCTTTTGTTTCAATGGATTGGAGCAGTCAGTAGCCAGTTGAATTTGTATGTTAGTCAATTAAGTGCCGTGGGTAAGAATCACCCTCAAAATAAGAAAAAATCTGATATTATATCAAATATAGCAAACACTCGAAAAAACATGTTAATTTTTATAAAGTTAAAACAATGTGTAATGAAATTAATTTATTTGACCTATAATAATCTTAGCAGACGATAAAAAACAGTTTGAGCACTTACTTTTTATTGCAACGGATTAGCGCAGACGCGTAAACAGTTTTAATTGCTGTCTGCTAGAGTCCAGCCCTAGAGTTAAAAGATTATGTAGTCTGACTAATTTGTTTATGACCTTTAATAACCTTAGCAGACGACGAAAAGAAAATTGGTGTGTATCTTGTAGAAAGAGTTCTGTCAATGGTACAGAAAAAATTCGAACAGGTTAATGTATCAAAAATTGACTGCTCTAAATGATTGTATGTAAAATTAATGTAAGTGAAAATTTTGCAAAAAAAATTAATAAATTTTTTATACTTTTTAGAGTGTAAAAAGATTACATAATCAGATTAATCTGTTTATGACCTAAAATACTTCACACCTCCATGTGAAAAGTTCATGTCGATAGTTTTATTACTATGTTATATAACCTGCTATAACCCTTGTCAATCATTTTAATCCTCTCTATTTCAATTCTTTCTCAGAAAAGGGGTAGTCAATGCCTATTTTCACTTTAATTGATTTTGTATTAAACTGGTCATGTCATATGTCGTTGAAAAGAGAAAATTGTGTACATACTGAATATACACACCATATTGCTATTAGATAATTGCATTGTAAGTTAGAACCCTCAGAAGAAAAAAGCGCAAAATGTTAAGAACATATTTTAATGGGTTATTGTCATATATCATTTAAAAGATAATCAAATCAGCATTACAAAATTGAAAAATTTAATTCTCTGCGTTGATTACAGAATGTGATATAGATGTCCAAAGTTGACAAAAATGTCAATTTTTAAATGTCCATAAAACTAGAAGTTAATATTTTTCAATTAATATCAGCATACCTATGGATAGCTGAGGTCAAGGACTTCCTTCATAGAAATTTTCAAGGTCATCAAAGGTCAAGGTCACATAATATGGCCTTTTGAATTTTCAAAAAATTCAAACGAACATAAAAAAAATTCAAATTCAAAATTCAAAATTCTGTTCCAACAAACTGTAGACAAGGTTACAAGGTTTTGATAGACACCAAAATCATAAAAATCGGATAACAATTAGAGGACTTATTGATTTTTTGCTGAAATGTGTCAGTCTGTGACGGCAGCTTAAGCAACACTTCCGGTTTGGATTTTTTATGCTAAGTGCATTCTAATTATGACTGACAGACAATATATATAGTTTTTGTCAATATCCGAAATTTACACCGGAAGTGAGACTGCTAGGCGTGATTTTGAAAAACCGGAAGTTCTCACGGCAAAACCGGAAGTGACGAAAAAATTTTGATTTAGTAGTTTTATTTCTATGGACATTCTGTATACGTCCTGTAAATTTCCGGTCAATCGGATAATTAGCGGCTGAGTTAGAAATTTTGAGCTTTTTTGAAAATTTTGGTTTCAAATTTTTTGGACAAAAATATTTAAAAAATGAAATTTGTGTAGTCCCACCTGATACTTCTTTTTACAATGAAGATATTAAAGAAAATTTCAGCCAAATCGGTCCATAAATAAACCCTACAGACTAAGTGCAAAATAATTGCATATTATGCAATACCCCACTCCTGGTTCAGCAAAAATTGAGTTTCAGATATTCATTTTTGATTCCAGGTCATTTAATAATGTTTGATGGATACAATTATGCTACACCATTTTCGATTTTCTCTAAAAAGTTTCCCAAAAAAAAAAAATAAAAAAAAAAAAATAAACTAGAACCGTGATAACGGTACTGAGCAGTGCGCAATTTAAACATCTTTGAACGGTTGCATTTTAGTCCTGCATATAAATTAGGTCATGTGACAGAGCTGTTTATAGTTAAAAATCTCAATTTTCAATCGGCTATTAAACCGGAAGTAAACATCGGAAAACACAAAGTAAAACATCATTTGATAGATTTTATCGAGGGCAATATCTTCGGTTCAGATCAAAAGGTCATCAAACGTCAAGGTCACGAGTTTTGAGCTTTGAAAGTGTTTGCTATTGCTGAATTTCTTTAACCGGAAATAGACAAAACTTTTAATCGAAATTAGGAAATCGGCTGTCACCATTTTGTTAGTAATATATTGAAGATGACATAGACATCAACATTATGTAAATCGGATGATATCCTGATCACTTATATCGATTTAAAGAAAAGTTGGTCATTTCAAGATGGTGGTCTACTAGTTACTTCCGGGTCCAATTTTATCCTTTTTTTTCTATGAATGTTATGTCATTTTATATCTTCAAAAGAATGTGTCGACTCTCTTTCAAAATCCACAATTTAGGAACCACGTGTTTTTTCGCACCAAAAAAGCCACGCAGTTACTTTAGAACAATGAACAAAATTTCCAAATTAAAAAAAAAGCAAAATGATTAAAATATCTACTATTATATATCAAGAGGAGATAAAGCATAAAGACGATTTTTTGTGACGTACGTGAATTAGGTTCAAACTGACAATTTTCAAATGGCTATAAAACAAGAAGTAAATATTGGACAACAAAAATGAATTCACCATTGGATAGATCTCATTTCGGGCAATAACTTTTGTTCGGATCATAAGGTCAACAAATGGCAAGGTCACAAGTTATGAGCTTTAAAAGTGTTACAATAATTGCTGAATATCTTATACCGGAAATAGACAAACACCATAATCGAAATTAGCAATTCAGCTGCTCTCATTTTGTTGGCAATAGATTGAAAATGCCATAAACATCAAAATTATATAAATCGGAGGTCGATTTAAAGAAAACATGTTCATTTCAAGATGGTGGCCAACGTGTTACTTCCGGTTACGATTTTGTCATATTTTTTTCTTTGTTAGTCATGTTCTTTCATATCTTAAGAAGAAATTGTTACCTATCTTATGAAATCCGTAATTCAGATAACACGTGTTATTTTCCCGCCAAAAAAAACACGCAGAGTTACTAAAGAACAAAGAAGAAAATTCTAAATATAAATTTAGATCAAAATATCTAGTGTTATATATCACTGGAAAGAGGAGATAAAGCGTAATAAGAAAAAAAGATATTTTGTGACGTGACGTCATGTGACAGAGCTGTTCAAAGTTCAAACTAACAATTTTTAAATGGCTATAAAACCGGAAGTAAATATTGGACAACAAAAATGAATACACCGTTGGGTTGATCTCATCATGGGCAATAACTTTTGTTCAGGTCATAAGGTCACCCAAATCCAAGGTAACGTGTAATGAGCTTTGGAAATTTTGGCCATTTCTGAATATCTTTTACCGGAAATAGGCAAACATCATAATCGAAATTAGCAAATTGGCTGTCATCATTTTGTTGGCCATAGATTGAAAATGCCATAGACATCAATATTATACAAATCGGATGATACCCGGTTCACTTCTCTCGATTTAAAGAAAACATGTTCATTTCAAGATGGTGGCCAGCGTGTTACTTCCGGTTACGATTTTATCATATTTTTTTCTTAGTTAGTCATGTTCTTCCATATCTTAAGAAGAAATTGTTACCTATCTTATGAAATCCGTAATTCAGATAACACGTGTTTTTTCCCGCCAAAAACACGCAGAGTTACTATAGAACAAAGAACAAAATTCGAAAAAGCAATTTTGATCGAAATATCTAGTGTTATACATTTTTGGAAACAGGAGATAAAGCGTGACAATAATCGAAGATAATTTGTGACGTACATGAATTAGGTCACGTGACAGAGCTGTTTAAAGTCAAAAATTGCAATTTTCTGACGGCCATAAAACCGGAAGTAAACATTGGGCATCTAAAATTATTATATCATTGGATAGATCTCGTCAAGGGAAACAACTTTTGTTCAGGTCACAAGGTCACTCAAGGTCAAGGTCACAAGATATGAACCTTAACAGTTTTGACTATTACTGGAAATTTTTTAACTGGAAATAAAAACAATTCTGAATCGAAATTCAAAAATCGGCTTCCCATGTTTTGTTAACAATCGATTGAAGATTCCATAGACATCATTTTTATTCAAATCGGATGATTCCCTGATTCTGAATTTCGATTTAAAGAAAAATCAGTCATTTCAAGATGGCGGCTAAATATGAAATATCTGGGTCAAATTTTATCATTTCATAATTTGTCAATGATTATTCCTAGCACATTGCAAAAAGATTTTTTTGAATATTTTCATTATTCTGGAAGTTAAAATTTCAACTTTGCAAGCGATTGACGTCAAAACCGGAAGTGATATAAAATTTTTGAAGATACCATTTTGTTCGCAATCAAAATGTCTATGAACGTGTAAGTTTTCAGATTGCTCAAAATAAAATTGCAAAAGTTAAAAAAATTGTCTAAAAAAGTGCTCCAAAAGTCAGCGACAAAATTCTTAAAGTGCATATTTTGAAACTTTTATCTGAAAGAAAATCGATTAATGAAATAAACAAAAAAGATCCCATCAAAATCGGTTGAAAAGAAGAGGTTATAATGGCAAAAATCTTAAAACACTTTTGTTTTCATACGTCATTTCCGGTTATGTGAAAATGAGTCAATTTATATTCATTCACTAATGAGCACATATTTATCATGGGAAATCATGTCAGATTATGCGTGGCATGTGCAGTTTTGGCTGGGGATCGTGACCAGAATTCGAAAAAAAAAAAAAATAGTCATTATGAAAACAAAGCAGTGCGTTCGCTAGAACGCACTGCAAAAAAAAAAAATAAACATAACGAAAACAAAGCGTGACAAATCGAAAGATTTGCCACGCAAAACAATTTTTTTTGAGGGGTCTCGAACCCGGGACCCGCTGGGTGTGGCTCCAGCGCGCTAACCACTCCGCCAACGCGGCTTGGGAGAAACGGCGCTAGGGTTAGCCGTAACCCTAGGTCCGGAGGGGGGTAAACGCTATTTTTTACGAAAGCCAACCATGTTTTCGTACAGAACATTGCCATAACTTGATCAAAAATGGGGTTTTGGCATATGAAACGAATCAGAATTTCCTGGCGCGTCTTCTCAACACAAAATGGTGGCGAAAAAAAAAACCATAGGAAGCCTAGGGGGGCACCAAACTTTTTTTTCCGGTCTGGTGCGGCTTCGAAGGGTTAAAATTAGTTCAAAGTCAATTTTCGGTGGTGATATATGCGCAAAAGTGTCCATTGATCAGAAAAAATAATCGTACGATCGATTAGATCCAGAAAGTGTTTGAATTTTTGAAAAAAAATAAAAAAAAAATTTTTTTTTGAGGGGTCTCGAACCCGGGACCCGCTGGGTGTGGCTCCAGCGCGCTAACCACTCCGCCAACGCGGCTTGGGAGAAACGGCGCTAGGGTTAGCCGTAACCCTAGGTCCGGAGGGGGGTAAACGCTATTTTTTACGAAAGCCAACCATGTTTTCGTACAGAACACTGCCATAACTTGATCAAAAATGGGGTTTTGGCATATGAAACGAATCAGAATTTCCTGGCGCGTCTTCTCAACACAAAATGGTGGCGAAAAAAAAACCATAGGAAGCCTAGGGGGGCACCAAACTTTTTTTTCGGGTCTGGTGCGGCTTCGAAGGGTTAAAATTAGTTCAAAGTCAATTTTCGGTGGTGATATATGCGCAAAAGTGTCCATTGATCAGAAAAAATAATCGTACGATCGATTAGATCCAGAAAGTGTTTGAATTTTTGAAAAAAAATAAAAAAAAAAATTTTTTTGAGGGGTCTCGAACCCGGGACCCGCTGGGTGTGGCTCCAGCGCGCTAACCACTAACCCTAGGTCCGGAGGGGGGTAAACGCTATTTTTTTACGAAAGCCAACCATGTTTTCGTACAGAACACTGCCATAACTTGATCAAAAATGGGGTTTTGGCATATGAAACGAATCAGAATTTCCTGGCGCGTCTTCTCAACACAAAATGGTGGCGAAAAAAAAAACCATAGGAAGCCTAGGGGGGGACACCAAACTTTTTTTTCGGGTCTGGTGCGGCTTCGAAGGGTTAAAATTAGTTCAAAATCAATTTTCGGTGGTGATATATGCGCAAAAGTGTCCATTGATCAGAAAAAATAATCGTACGATCGATTAGATCCAGAAAGTGTTTGAATTTTTGAAAAAAAATAAAAAAAATTTTTTTTTTGAGGGGTCTCGAACCCGGGACCCGCTGGGTGTGGCTCCAGCGCGCTAACCACTCCGCCAACGCGGCTTGGGAGAAACGGCGCTAGGGTTAGCCGTAACCCTAGGTCCGGAGGGGGGTAAACGCTATTTTTTTACGAAAGCCAACCATGTTTTCGTACAGATCACTGCCATAACTTAATCAAAAATGGGGTTTTGGCATATGAAACGAATCAGAATTTCCTGACGCGTCTTCTCAACACAAAATGGTGGCGAAAAAAAAAACCATAGGAAGCCTAGGGTGGCACCAAACTTTTTTTTCGGGTCTGGTGCGGCTTCGAAGGGTTAAAATTAGTTCAAAATCAATTTTCGGTGGTGATATATGCGCAAAAGTGTCCATTGATCAGAAAAAATAATCGTACGATCGATTAGATCCAGAAAGTGTTTGAATTTTTGAAAAAAAATAAAAAAAAAATTTTTTTTGAGGGGTCTCGAACCCGGGACCCACTGGGTGTGGCTCCAGCGCGCTAACCACTCCGCCAACGCGGCTTGGGAGAAACGGCGCTAGGGTTAACCGTAACCCTAGGTCCGGAGGGGGGTAAACGCTATTTTTTACGAAAGCCAACCATGTTTTCGTACAGAACACTGCCATAACTTGATCAAAAATGGGGTTTTGGCATATGAAACGAATCAGAATTTCCTGGCGCGTCTTCTCAACACAAAATGGTGGCGAAAAAAAAAACATAGGAAGCCTAGGGGGGCACCAAACTTTTTTTTCCGGTCTGGTGCGGCTTCGAAGGGTTAAAATTAGTTCAAAGTCAATTTTCGGTGGTGATATATGCGCAAAAGTGTCCATTGATCAGAAAAAATAATCGTACGATCGATTAGATCCAGAAAGTGTTTGAATTTTTAAAAAAATAAAAAAAAAAATTTTTTTGAGGGGTCTCGAACCCGGGACCCGCTGGGTGTGGCTCCAGCGCGCTAACCACTCCGCCAACGCGGCTTGAGAGAAACGGCGCTAGGGTTAGCCGTAACCCTAGGTCCGGAGGGGGGTAAACGCTATTTTTTTTACGAAAGCCAACCATGTTTTCGTACAGATCACTGCCATAACTTAATCAAAAATGGGGTTTTGGCATATGAAACGAATCAGAATTTCCTGGCGCGTCTTCTCAACGCAAAATGGTGGCGAAAAAAAAACCATAGGAAGCCTAGGGGGGCACCAAACTTTTTTTTCGGGTCTGGTGCGGCTTCGAAGGGTTAAAATTAGTTCAAAATCAATTTTCGGTGGTGATATATGCGCAAAAGTGTCCATTGATCAGAAAAAATAATCGTACGATCGATTACCGGTAGATCCAGAAAGTGTTTGAATTTTTGAAAAAAAAAAAAAAAAAAAAATTTTTTTGAGGGGTCTCGAACCCGGGACCCGCTGGGTGTGGCTCCAGCGCGCTAACCACTCCGCCAACGCGGCTTGGGAGAAACGGCGCTAGGGTTAGCCGTAACCCTAGGTCCGGAGGGGGGTAAACGCTATTTTTTACGAAAGCCAACCATGTTTTCGTACAGAACACTGCCATAACTTGATCAAAAATGGGGTTTTGGCATATGAAACGAATCAGAATTTCCTGGCGCGTCTTCTCAACACAAAATGGTGGCGAAAAAAAACCCAAAGGAAGCCTAGGGGGTACCAAACTTTTTTTTCGGGTCTGGTGCGGCTTCGAAGGGTTAAAATTAGTTCAAAGTCAATTTTCGGTGGTGATATATGCGCAAAAGTGTCCATTGATCAGAAAAAATAATCGTACGATCGATTAGATCCAGAAAGTGTTTGAATTTTTGAAAAAAAATAAAAAAAAAAATTTTTTTGAGGGGTCTCGAACCCGGGACCCGCTGGGTGTGGCTCTAGCGCGCTAACCACTAACCCTAGGTCCGGAGGGGGGTAAACGCTATTTTTTACGAAAGCCAACCATGTTTTCGTACAGATCACTGCCATAACTTAATCAAAAATGGGGTTTTGGCATATGAAACGAATCAGAATTTCCTGGCGCGTCTTCTCAACACAAAATGGTGGCGAAAAAAAAAACCATAGGAAGCCTAGGGGGGCACCAAACTTTTTTTTCGGGTCTGGTGCGGCTTCGAAGGGTTAAAATTAGTTCAAAATCAATTTTCGGTGGTGATATATGCGCAAAAGTGTCCATTGATCAGAAAAAATAATCGTACGATCGATTACCGGTAGATCCAGAAAGTGTTTGAATTTTTGAAAAAAAAAAAAAAAAAAAATTTTTTTGAGGGGTCTCGAACCCGGGACCCGCTGGGTGTGGCTCCAGCGCGCTAACCACTCCGCCAACGCGGCTTGGGAGAAACGGCGCTAGGGTTAGCCGTAACCCTAGGTCCGGAGGGGGGTAAACGCTATTTTTTACGAAAGCCAACCATGTTTTCGTACAGAACACTGCCATAACTTGATCAAAAATGGGGTTTTGGCATATGAAACGAATCAGAATTTCCTGGCGCGTCTTCTCAACACAAAATGGTGGCGAAAAAAAAAACCATAGGAAGCCTAGGGGGGCACCAAACTTTTTTATCCGGTCTGGTGCGGCTTCGAAGGGTTAAAATTAGTTCAAAGTCAATTTTCGGTGGTGATATATGCGCAAAAGTGTCCATTGATCAGAAAAAATAATCGTACGATCGATTAGATCCAGAAAGTGTTTGAATTTTTGAAAAAAAATAAAAAAAAATTTTTTTTTTGAGGGGTCTCGAACCCGGGACCCGCTGGGTGTGGCTCCAGCGCGCTAACCACTCCGCCAACGCGGCTTGGGAGAAACGGCGCTAGGGTTAGCCGTAACCCTAGGTCCGGAGGGGGGTAAACGCTATTTTTTACGAAAGCCAACCATGTTTTCGTACAGAACACTGCCATAACTTGATCAAAAATGGGGTTTTGGCATATGAAACGAATCAGAATTTCCTGGCGCGTCTTCTCAACACAAAATGGTGGCGAAAAAAAAACCATAGGAAGCCTAGGGGGGCACCAAACTTTTTTTTCGGGTCTGGTGCGGCTTCGAAGGGTTAAAATTAGTTCAAAGTCAATTTTCGGTGGTGATATATGCGCAAAAGTGTCCATTGATCAGAAAAAATAATCGTACGATCGATTAGATCCAGAAAGTGTTTGAATTTTTGAAAAAAAAAAAAAAAAAAATTTTTTTTGAGGGGTCTCGAACCCGGGACCCGCTGGGTGTGGCTCCAGCGCGCTAACCACTAACCCTAGGTCCGGAGGGGGGTAAACGCTATTTTTTACGAAAGCCAACCATGTTTTCGTACAGAACACTGCCATAACTTGATCAAAAATGGGGTTTTGGCATATGAAACGAATCAGAATTTCCTGGCGCGTCTTCTCAACACAAAATGGTGGCGAAAAAAAAACCATAGGAAGCCTAGGGGGGCACCAAACTTTGTTTTCGGGTCTGGTGCGGCTTCGAAGGGTTAAAATTAGTTCAAAATCAATTTTCGGTGGTGATATATGCGCAAAAGTGTCCATTGATCAGAAAAAATAATCGTACGATCGATTAGATCCAGAAAGTGTTTGAATTTTTGAAAAAAAATAAAAAAAAAATTTTTTTTGAGGGGTCTCGAACCCGGGACCCGCTGGGTGTGGCTTCAGCGCGCTAACCACTCCGCCAACGCGGCTTGGGAGAAACGGCGTTAGGGTTAGCCGTAACCCTAGGTCCGGAGGGGGGTAAACGCTATTTTTTACGAAAGCCAACCATGTTTTCGTACAGAACACTGCCATAACTTGATCAAAAATGGGGTTTTGGCATATGAAACGAATCAGAATTTCCTGGCGCGTCTTCTCAACACAAAATGGTGGCGAAAAAAAAAACCATCAGAAGCCTAGGGGGGCATCAAACTTTTTTTTCGGGTCTGGTGCGGCTTCGAAGGGTTAAAATTAGTTCAAAGTCAATTTTCGGTGGTGATATATGCGCAAAAGTGTCCATTGATCAGAAAAAATAATCGTACGATCGATTAGATCCAGAAAGTGTTTGAATTTTTTTAGGGGTCTCGAAGCGGCTTGGGAGAAACGGCGCTAAAAAAAAATAGCGTTTACGCCCCTCCGGGGTCAGGGTTACTGCTAATGGCGCAGTAACCCTGATCCCAGAGGGGGGTAAACGCTATTTTTTTTTTCGAAAGCCAATCATGTTTTCGCACAGAAAACTGTCATAGCTTGATCAAAAATGGACTTTCAGCATACGCAACGAATCAGAATTTCCTGGCATATCTTTTCGACACAAAATGGTAGCGATAAAATTAACATGGGAAGCTTAAAGGGGCCATCAAAGTTTTTTTGGGGTTTGGAAGGGCTTCTAGTGGGTTAAAATTTGTTCAAAGTCAATTCTCGGTGGTGATATATGCACAAATTGATCACAAAAAACAATTGTATGATCGATTAGATAAAGAAAATGTTTGAATTTTTGAAAAAAAAAATTCTGTTGAGGGATCCCGATCCCGGTTCAAGCTAGGTGCGGCGCCAGCACGCTAACCGCTTCGCCACCGCGGCTTGAGAGAAATGGTGGTAGGGTTAGCAGTGACCCTGACCCCGGAGGGAGGTAAACGCTATTTTTTTCGAAAGCCAACCATGTTTTCGCACAGAAAACTGTCATAGCTTGATCAAAAATGGACTTTCAGCATACGAAACGAATCAGAATTCCGTGGCGCATCTTTTCAACACAAGAAGAATGTTGAAGAATGATGTTAGATACCTTGTAATACTTGAATTGGATAGGATTGGGCCAACCTCCCTATTGATAGATACAAGCGCCTGTGCCCCCACCCTCTGGATCCACGCCCTTGGTAAGATAAGGTTCCCTTTTTTGAGACTTAATAATGATAAGTTGAACGGATGGTAAATGTGTGAAAGTAGCGGAATGAATAACGCGTTGTTATCTCCCTTTAATAAATAAAAATGATATTCTCAGAAACGTATAAATACCAATTATCTGTTCATATAGCCTACCAACTTCCGTAGTATAATCGGGCGATGTGATAAACTCGGATATGCCTTATATAGGCAAATGACGTCAATACTTTAACAAACTCACTTGGTCGACATAATGTTTTAATATGTTTGCGAAGTTCAAACATAAATGTTATTTTACATATTATACATAATATACCATAATAATACAATCAATTATTGGTCATGGAATATTGTAAATTCAGTAGAACATACATTTTTTTAAAATCGTAATATTTTGTTAATTACCACTTCAAATTTTGCACTGTTTTCATGTCTGGACGAGAAATGGCTCAGAGATGACACATTATTCGAATTAAGGCCGATTTTCAGATGTTTCATTTAATTTAAACATTAAAGCGATACAACCTCTTAGAATGAACAAAAAAAATAAGTTCTCAAACTTGGTCAATCAGAGTATATATTCATCAACGATGTCCAAAGTATACAAACAGAATGCAAAAAACCCAAGAAACTAAGTAAATTTCCGCATAATAACAGGTTATAATTGATAAACGCCTTAAATTTGATTAAGAGTTTTTCAATTATTGCATATAAACATTGTTTTCTGGATTTATTTGGGTAATCTGTTGTATAGTTATGCAACCAGGCATGTCTCTTGATGAATATAAACTCCTATTGACCAAATTTGAAAATTTAGATTTTTTGTTCATTCTAAGAGGTTGTATTCCTTTAAGGATTCGTCAATAGTTACAGAAATATTTTGTTAATTAAAATACTATCAGAAGAGTTATAATGTGTTTTGAAATGATACTTTCTACTGAAGACAGTCGGTGAGTTTGTTAGGATTCGTCTCGTCGTCTAATGTATTAGTGTCTTGATAAACAATAAGATATTTACAAAGACTTATATCCCATCTTTTAAAATATATCATTTACTCCTGTAATGTCTTTGTTATTTGGCTCAAAGTTCGACAGTAAACCAAACCAAAGCTAAGCTAAGCAAAACAATTGTCCCCGTGGCTTAGACCATACGATTGTGCTTCTTAAGCAAATTAGCCCCAATTTAATTACACGTCAGAAAGTCCTTAATGCAAAATTAAAGGCATTTGATAATGTGGATATTTGTTGCTGCTTAAATCAGTGAAACGTTCAAGTCCATAAATACATTCCTACTCAAACCCACGAAGAACTTATAGCAAATTTGATGTTTTAAAATTTGGAAGATCTCCTTGTCAAATTGCCTACAGTAATAAACTTATATGAAGATATTAATTCGCATCAAGTGGTTTTAATAAGAGAGGCAGTTCATCAAATCTTTACTTCCTCATTAGAATTATTAATGTCAGTTATCCTTTGGTAAAAACAAACTCTATCCTACTTGATCAGCTTGATCTGAAGTGGTACATGCGGTAAGAAAAACATCACATTTGGGTCTATAACCATTAACGTTAAAACGCTGTCCATGGCCATTGCTTGATTGTTTCCATATTGTTATTAAAACATATTACGATGTATTTCACTGTCATTCAATGTTCAGTATTTTAAAGTGTTCATTTGGCCTTAATGTAAATAGCTTCCAGAACTACTCGAACTGCACAAAAATTGCACAATCCCTTCAATTATAACAATACCTAACATTTATCTTTCATTTTCTGTATATGTGTTTTCTATGTAAGGCATAGTCTCAATGAAATACCAGTCGTATTTTTGACTTTCAAACAATGATATGAATAAGGGTACACATGGATTTGAAGGTTATAATTTCTAGGGGAAGCTGTGAACATTATTACGGATTAGATTATCAAAAATAATCTAAGTTCTCAAACTAAACTATATCCAAAAATTTATTGGTCGAACGGTGAACATATTCATTAACTTGAGATCAAGGGACATGTTAACGGCGACCAAAACCCATGCTTCGTAACTGTTACGCGATCCTGAACTATATCAGATTATTATTACATATAGTTATTTTTCAGTTACATTATTAACTCTCAACTTACTGTTAAAATTAATGTTAATTTTAGATGAATCGCGATTTCCAGGAATTCGAGGCTATAGTTCTTATGACCATTTGAGGGTCTGCTAGCGACTCATGATTTGAATTTTGTGGTTCAACGGTCTCAATGTGATATAAGAGGTTTTATCATAATTACATATTTGTATAATATGTATAAAGCACATGTTACGTTTTCGGGCTGACCTGGAAAATATCAATTTTTGACATACATGGTATCATTAGAACACCGACGATATATTTATTCCATTCAAATGCCATGAGTTCCTTTCTTTCGATCAGTGATCAATTTTGTGAATCAATGAACGTACATGTAATTTCGGGTATCCGTATCTGTATAATCTTTAAAAATGAATATCAAGTTTTATTTGATACTACAAGTGTGTTTCATCGTCAGACTGCATGTTCTAGTAATTCTTAACTTCAATATCATTGGTTCCAGTGAAATAAGGCACCATTCAAATCTCATCCTATTTCTGTATTTTTTATAGATAGGCTGTGACTGACCTTTTGCGGCAAAAATCGAAATATGCGTCTATCCGACAGAATGCAGTCATATTTTCATCTGACGACGACATACTATTGTAACTACGTTATGTGCTAATGTATTAAAGGGGTGTGTATTATTGAATTATTATTCTTGTGAAAAGCGCCCTTCACAACCACATGTAATTTGTAATCGGTAACAGTTAAGCTATTTAATTATTTGAACTGCAAAAATCTAATATTGGACAATGCATAATATGTGTTTTATCTCGTACAGTTTTCGTGGGTTTACCTAGAGAACTAAATTGTCTCCGATACACGTTTAAAGTCTGGAAAACCATATTTAAATCCAGAAATTTTCAAATAAGGTATATAACATGTATTCTAATGTTTACGAGACTCCTAATGAGATTTTAAAAGTCTCTGGACATTTGTATTTCATTTACTATCGGACGTTTTGGTTCAAATAATTAACAGTTCTTCATTCACCGACAACATCCCAATATACAATAAGCAATCACATTATAACGGCCACGTGGGAAAAGAAAGGCACAATGGTATCAATGATACGGCAATGACTGGAAAGTGTATTGGATACAATATCGTGGAAGGCTTGATCTTATAGATCAATGCTTGCCACAGATGGCTGTGTATAGCCTTATAGTAGACTCGTATATTGTTAACTACAAGTATATAACAAGCGGTATTATGAATGCTAAAAGTTTTTCTCACTCTAAAAAGTTTTCAGTTTGAGTATGGGGTTATTTCAGTTTGGCAGGTGTTCACCTGGAATCAGTGCTCATAAAAATAGTGTTAGTGTTAAATGTAATATTTTAATAATAATTTCAGTGTTAGTGTTTTTTGTTGTTAAGTGTACTGCTAATGAGCTAATTCGAATAGGATATATCACCGGATCGGAACAATGGTTAGAGGATACTACCGAATTGTACGATCGTCCGGGCCAGAAAATTTCTGGAGCTCTAACTTATGCCATTGCTGAAATAAATTCGGATGAAACAATTCTACCGAATCATTACCTAGATTTTATTATTTCCGAAACATACGGAAAAGAAAGTGAAAGTATAAGACAAACAGTACTATTGTTAGATAAAAATATTAGTGTGTATATTGGACCACAAGAAACGTGTATTCATGAAGGTCGTATTGCTGCATCTTTTAATATTCCTATGATTTCATATGTAAGTATTCATTAAACGTTTACACTTGATTATATTTTCCCTACCAACTAGAACATAAAGTCAAATTGTTAGCTTGGCTCCATATCACTTTTTGTCCTGAAATGAATACAGTTTTAGTGAAAGCTGTCATAGCATTCGTCGATCCTTGTTAGTTGTGCATAACAGAATAGGGGCTGAAAAACTAATTCGTGTCGTTTGTGTGACACAATACACCGAGACAGCATTTGAGTCTGACTGGGCATGTTAAATATTCCTCAACGATAGGAAATATAAGAAAAAGAGAGTAAGTTATGCTGCTGTTTCGGCAAATTGTCACGAGTTGTAGCCCTACACTGGATGTTCCATGGACCCGATGGGGTACATAAAATAGGTGTTAAAATTTCACTTATTTCATAGCATTGGAGTCGGTTTTTCAACTATCTGGCAGTAAAAAGAAAACGTAACACAAAATAGCTGAGTTATTTATGCTAGCATGTGAATAACTCAAAAACACATTTTTAATTTCTTCAACAGATAAGGCGTTATCAATAACTTATATCTATATGTTTTCTGCATCTTAGTAGTCTAAAAGTACACTGACAAAAATAAACTTCTATTTCTGGTAGCTATTTTTTAACGTAGACTTAAAGTTTGCCTTAAACTGGCATAGTTTTTCCTTTCGTTTTGGCCATGGGTCCCCATGAAATGTTTTCTCTGGTTCCAATTGTGTGCATTGCCTTTGTTTCTTAAACTTTTGTCAAAGTTGTTTGGTTAGAAATTTCAACCAAAAGATCGATAACTGTTGTAAATATGTCGAATTGAAACAGTGGGGCGTTAAACTCTATTACATTTTATTTGTATGTGTTTCGAGGCCATTTCCGCCAGATGTACCTAAACTTACACAATATAATGCTTAACTGTACACGTCACTATCACAAAGCTGCTTATATTTTGACACACTGCGTAATAGGTAGATAGATCTTAGTTTTAGTGGTATTGCAAAACCATAGACGCAAGAATCGTGCAAATAGATGCTATCAGTACTCTAATGCATACAACAAATCGATATAATCCCTGGGTTTTCAACTTGGGGGAAATGTCCCAGACTGGGGACATTTTGACATTTTTCAGGGGACACAAACTGAGGTAAAGGTCTAAAAAAAATTATAATATAATATTTTGTATTATCTGGATTGATATACACCCAGTGTTCACTGTTCACTGCCTAAAACTCTTTATACCTGAGCCACAATTAAGTTTGTATTAAAAAGCAAAATGTTTCGAAATTGCATGTTTTCAATGACTTCCGCTGACAATTCAGGGGACATGGTCATTTCTTTGTGCGTTATTGGGGACACTTGAGAAAACCAGATGAAAATCAAGGATACATGTATAATCCCTTTAATTGACTCATTGGTAAAGGTTATGATCAACTAATGATTGATTTTTATTATTGAAGGTTGATATTTAATGCAACGATGTCATTAAAACAAGCAAATCGACTGATCAGTCTAAGCCTATTATAATTACAAAAATTGATAATGATTAATTACTAATACCTTCTTTGTAATTATCATTGTACATTAATTTTATCACACTGTTATAGTGCTACGCTAAATACAAAGAAGTATCCGAGAGGGAAAATGACCCGAAAAGGGAATCGGGAAGATCGAAGGAGATGAGGAGGAAAATCAGAATTCTTTGTTAAGGAATCAAAATATTAATCGTATCTTGAGGGTTTCACTTTCAGAGGGGTTATAACAGATCTGTATTGTCTAGAATTTAACAAAATTTGTATCGCTTGGTTCGTATGTTCGTGGTAAGGATGAGGAGGAATTCAATCCCATAAGAAATGCCACAAGGGGGGAATGTCGACGCAAGTTTTTACATTGTAGGAGCAGCTAAACTCCATTTAATTTGTTTAACATAATGTATTTGATTAACGTATTACCATTAAACTTGTTAATACCAATTTTCTAATTTCATTTATTGCAATCCTTCCACAAAAAGCCGAATAGATTGCATTTCTCTTATTTTCTATTGAGGATTATTAATGACACATCTGTAATAAACACAGCAAACTTTATTGGTTACAATAACTGATCTATTTGTACTCATAAATAAATACATTTAATATTGATAACATCGCTTATTATTTCCATAAAATAAACATTAACTTGTACCCAACAATCGTCATCTGGCCATTCATAACTTTAAATTTAATGGTCAAAGGAATAAACTATGCAAAAAAGGACTTACAAGCTTAAGATGTTATGAAAGGTGACAGTCAAAAGACACTGATGAATCAGATTTAAATCATATGAATAATTTTTGGACCCAATGGTGGTTATGGTGGTTGTCAGTTCTAATGTTGGTTTGGGCGTGAACGTCCAATGACCTTGAACAAGTCATCTTAACTCTTCGTTCCCGTCCACCCAGTGGTAAATCGGTATTGATAATCCGGGAAGATCAATGCCAAGAAGTTTGGTAATGGATCAGCTGATAGAAAGGATCTTCTTAGGGACCTCAGTTGTTATCCTTGTAAAATATAGATGTTTCTTTCTTTTCTTTGATAAAAACTGAAACCTATTTAATATGACAATAACGAGATCATGATAGTTTGAAATAAGACAAATGGTGAAATGTTATTAGTAAAACGATACTAATAGACCTACAATATATAGCTGAAACATGAAGATATAAAACATAATGTAACTATCAACTCGCTACTGTTGCTGTTATAGTATTCCCATTTTCAGTTTTATTAGACTCTTGCACGCTGAAGTTCATTCGCCCTGTCAGTGATGCTGATCAGAGGGGCTGATGGAAAAAGCGTCTAGTCGTGTGGATGGGACGATGCACTGGGGCCTGTGTTGAATACTGTGTACGATAAAGATCCCACGACAATTGGAAAAAGAAAATAACAGGCCAGGCTATTTTCACTGTCCTGGTAAAAATGCATTATTCATGATATTTGATATTAGGTCGTTAAACTCCATTTCATTTTATTCCCAAAAACACATGAATAGACAAGACTAGAAAGGGTTTACATATTTCAGATAATATGTATTAAGACAGCCAATATGACACTGATAGATCTGCTTTAAATCAAGGGAATACATTTACTATTAATTTTTAATGTGTTTATATGTCTTTCCAGTGATATGACACGCTTATATTTGTTTATTTTTAAATCAGTTAACATGGTTTAGATATGTGACAAGGTAGCCAAATTGACAGTATTCAGTCATTAGTACTAGTATACATCTTTAACTTTCATCCCAACATTCTGATGTGTCCACCCTTGTTGATTCAAAATAACATTCTGTGTATGCTCATCAATAATGTATAGGCATATGTGATAGACCTTAGCATTTACCTATGATGATGTGGTTTCCCAAATTATTTCAATTAATATTAATATTAATACGTATTTTTAAAATCTGAATTGTTCCGTGTTCCGGAATAGTTTGTTGGCCTATCATTGTGCACCAATAGTGAGTTGACCTTTGCACTTCCTAAGTATTTAATGCCCAATCATGTTTAATGACCTTAATTATCATAGTCTCATGTTGCATCCCAATTATATCAGGTCAAAATAATCTCAGACAATTTTACTTGTCGATGTTGTGTTACTATCATGAGTTATGAATAGCAAGATACTGTTGTATCAGAAATAATGCATAGCAGGATGTTGTATGTTGTATCATAATAATGAATTACAAGATACTGTTGTATCAGAAATAATGAATTACAAGATACTGTTGTACCAGAAATAATGCATTAGAAGATACTGTAGTTCTAGAATATAATGAATTACAAAATACTATAAATTGTATATAAAAAAGGCATTAGAAACTAGTGTTGTGTCAAAAAGAATGAATTACAAAACACTAATGTACCTTGAAGAAAGAATTACAAAATACTGTTGTATCATTGAAAATGGATTCCAAAATACTGTTTTTATCAGGGAGAATGAATTCCGAAATACTGTTGTATCATGAAGATTGGATTAAAAAATAATGTTGTACCGAAGAGAATGAATTACAAAAGACTTGTATCAAATGGTATGAATTGCAAAATACTGCTGTATTAGTATTTTTATAAGTATACAAATTGTCAATGTAAAAGATCCTCGATGAAATATGGTATTCTACCATTTTTCTAACCAACATTACTGATTCTGTTTTCTGTAAAATAGACAAGAAATGAAGCAGCAATCATCTTGAGTGTTTTATAATATTATATGATGCATTGATCGACTGCAGATACACAAAACAGGAGCGTATGATTTGATTACGACCCTACTTTAACCTTTGCATGTTGAGAGCTTATCAATCTATTGTAAATTAGTGAAAATCAATTGAACATCAACATGTGTTTTACCGATGTAATTGAACTGCCGGAATGAAGCCAACGAGAGGCAACCTTTCATATGAGTTTGGTAATTTGAGATTTGCCGCGAAGCATTACTAGGAAAGCACAGGCATATAAGCATCAACTTCAAAACTGTCAAACTGACTCGAACTGCATCGACGTCGAGAGCCTTATCATGAGCAGAAAAAGCATGAAATATAGTTTCCTGATAATGAATACCTATTGTTATTCTGCGACTCGGCTCTCTTGCTCAAATTCCACATAATTTATATCTTTTTGGCACAATATTAATCCAATGAACCAACTACATTAATTACAGACTATTAAACAGCTGATAAAACTCATGTAGATTGTCCATATCAATTTTAACCCGTTAGTTTATTTACAATGTATAAAAGTATGTAATTTTGAAAACTTTACATATCAATTATTCTATACCAACAGCTATTTAACTTGTCAAGCTTTCCTTATCTTAATAATGTTATATTGATTTCAGCATTCTTTTGTTATTATACTGGTTATTAGAAAATGACACAAATGTATTATTTTTTGTTGAAAATCTATTAACAAGTAACAACTGTGTGACATAGGTTATAATTTATAGATATAATACGCAGTTGGTTATGCCTCATTTTCTTTCTTTCGTTATTTAAAGAGATGTATGCACCGATATTTTTGAGCGATTTTCTCTTCAACGAACATTGCATAGAATTTCACTCTTGATAAAACTAACTAAGGGATAAGACTTATGGTCATTAGGTAATTTTTTTAGTTATACCTGATATTGCACCTCAACTTTCCAGAACTTCTAATATCGTCTTGGACGCTTTCTCGCCTGCCTGAAGGTAAATCCCGGAATAGATAGTGCACCTTTGTAACTGTCAACCCGGTTCACCTTGTTAGTTATGCAAAACTGTTAGGAATAGATAGAAAAAAACATTTAGCCGTTCAGATAGGACAATTAATACATTAAAGATCCATCGACGGGTGGATAGTAGACTAATGCCGATATTCCAGCAAAATTGTCAAAAGACGTTCTTTTTATGCTGACTATCTGAGATATAGCATTAACAAAAATTGTCATAACATTTTCTTTAAACGTTTTCCAACATAAGGAAACAACACATATTGATAAACTGTAATGTTTATGTGAAATTAATATTATATAATATAATAAATGGAAAATTGTAAAAATTCAGGTCATGAATAATTGTATTTACTTATGATTCACTAAATGAGGATTTTACAATGAAATATTGTTATTGGTGTTCTTTTATGTTTTATATCGATTTTATTAAGGAAAATAAAAGGATTTATATATATGGTTCAAGGTTAAACTTAATCTGAAACATTTGAACTCTTACCTTTTCTTAAATAGATTTATTGATACTCAACCTTAAGGCTAGCGCACACGAGAGCTCCCAGCTGAGCAAAATTTCATTCGTGGCTGTCAGCTCAGCTCGTAGCTCTCGTGTGCGCGGAGTTTACGTAAGGTTTTTTTTATTCGAGGCGTTAAGGAAATTATCTGTCGTGTTTGATAATTTTTTCCTCGAATGAAAAATACCTTACCGTGTGCGCAGTCGAAAGCTCTTAGCTTTCAACTTTCAACTGGAGCGCATGCGCTAGCACGTCATCAAACTAAAAATACCTGCGTCCATCGGTATATGTGAGTTTGTATCTGAAGCAATTATCGCAAGGACGCAACAGCAAAAGAAGAAATAATTTTTTTTCATATTCTGAATCATTCGAAGGGTTGTCAACGTCCGATATTTTGTTTAAGTCACGTTATAATGTCACGTGTGCTTGTTATTTTTAGATATTTATGACTCGACACCAAAGGCCTTTTTATTCAAGCAAATCGCATCAACTCGCTTTGACGGCCGAGTTTCATCACGTGGTACAAATCAACTCTCCTTAAATAAACGTAGTTCTATTTGTTTGGTCAAGTTCGTCTGCTATCGAGTTGTCTGCCCTTCCAAATAAACAGATTATTGAAAAGCTAACTGTTTATTTTTGGATTGAACACAGTTAAATTTGCCAATATGGAATAAATTCTAATACTGATGTTGTTCTTTGTTGTAATACAAATTCAAACGCTGGTTAAAAAATGACATTCTGTCCTCCATCCTATCCTATCAGAACAAATTCTAGAAATGTACATATTTGATAGCATTGTTTCCCACCATCTTGAATCTACATCGAATCGTACTAAAGCGCTGTGTTCAACGATTTGGTCGATTTGGGTACTCGCTTTGGCAAATCGCTAAAATAAGTGTGTATTGTACTCAAATCGTTGTAGGCACTTCGTTTAAATAAACGCACACTTTGATAAGTGTCAAAGCGATTTGATTAAATAAAAACGCCTCAAGTCTATGAAAGCTCTAAGCTTAGCGTGTGCGCGGAAACCGACGAAAGCTACGAGCTGAGCTGACAGCCACGAATGAAATTTTGCTCAGCTGGGAGCTCTCGTGTGCGCTAAGCTTAGAGCTTTCATAGACATGGTGTCGAGTCATAAATATCTAAAAATAACAAGCTCACGTGACATTATAACGTGACTTAAACAAAATATCGGACGTCGACAACCCTTCGAATGATTCAGAATATGAAAAAAATTACTTCTTCTTTTGTTGTTGCGTCCTTGCGATAATTGCTTCAGATACAAACTCACATTCATCGATGGGCGCAGCTATTTTTAGTTTGATGACGTGCTAGCGCATGCGCTCCAGTTGAAAGTTGAAAGCTAAGAGCTTTCGACTGCGCACACGGTAAGGTATTTTTCATTCGAGGAAAAAATTATCAAACACGACAGATAATTTCCTTAACGCCTCGAATAAAAAAAACCTTACGTAAACTCCGCGCACACGAGAGCTACGAGCTGAGCTGACAGCCACGAATGAAATTTTGCTCAGCTGGGAGCTCTCGTGTGCGCTAGCCTTTAGAGGAGCATGTCTACTAACTCCGTTGGACAATGGTTCCCTACTCTTAGACGCAGGAATTCTTTAGATAATCTAATTAGTAGTAGAGTACTTTGCTTACCCTAGAAAATTTGAACATTCAATTTAAAACAAGGATTATTAAGGAACATTGTGAGATATTCACATTAAATTGTATCTGTAATTTCTAAACCCTCTGTAAGTCGGCAACCTGTTAAAGTTTACAGGTAAGGTTCAGTAAGGCTCTGTCAATCTCTGGTAGTGATTCAAATTGTGGATTGAAATGATCTTTTCGTTTCTGTGTTGGCATCTTGCGGAAGTGCCTTGTCACTTCACTTTTCCTTCCCTGATACGTTGTTAAAAGAAATCGTGCAGAAAGTCAAGCGGTCCCTGGATATGCCATTTGCTGGTTGATCAAAATAATGCTCTATGAAAGGTCTTATAGAGGTCTTCTAAATAATTATGTGAACATGTATTGTGAACACTGATAGCATCATTCCAGTTTTCTAGTTCTTATGGTTCTTGTATTTCAACAAATAAATCCTTTTATACTTAAAGCGATACAACCTCTTAGAATGAATTAAGTTCTCAAACGTGGTCAATCAGAGTATATATTCATCAGTGACGTCCAAAGTATACAAACAGAATGCAAAAAAACCCCAGAAACTATGTAAATTTCCATTATAATAACAGGTTATAATTGATAAACGCCTTAAATTTGATTAAGGGTTTTTCAATTATTGTATATAAACATTGTTTTCTGGATTTATCAGATTATTTATGTAATCTGTAGTATAGTTATGCCACCAGGTAAGTCCCTTGATAAAAATAAACTCGTACTGACCAAATTTGAAAATTTAGATTTTTGTTCATTCTAAGAGGTTGTATTCCTTTAAATAGTCATTTACTTGGTAGTTTGGGACTGACTTTTTGCGATAAAAGTAGTCCTCTTTATAAATGTCACAGGGACAGATATATATTGTCATTGTATAAAGAACAGTCTGTACAATACAATCTAATACATAATGACCATGTTGACAAGAACAAGACTCTAATTGTAAATGATTATAAAAACGCTAACAATGATCTTGGCAAAGTTTCTAAGACATCAACATGATAATAACAGGAATTAAAGAGTCGAAGACAATTATTATTAAGATGTTTATATGTCACTAGTAATGGCTCAAGTGACACCCCCTCCCTGGAGCTTTATTAGAAATAGCTTTACATGTCTTAACTTATTTACAACATGTTTGGTTTAACTGCATTGGATAGATAGGTGACAGTTGCTATTTCATGATACTGTATACCCGTTGTTTTAATCTTGAAGTGGTCAATCGTAATAGATGAGCATATCAATGAAGATCATTGATTAGTGAATATAAAACGATAATACGTCCATTGTAGGTTTTTATTTAAATTGTGTATACGTACCGGGTATCAAATTGCACCACTCCGATTCGCAATTAGACATCAAGCAAATTCCACTAAAGTGTTTGATGCCGTCACTTATAAACATGTTTCTTTTTTATACGCCCGTCGGTCCGTCCGTCCACAATAATTGCTCATTAACACTCTACAAGTCACAGTTCTTAACGGATCTTGACGAAACTTGCTGAAATTGTTTATTATCACCAAAGGATGAACCCTATTGAAAATCAAAAGAATCGAAAAATATTTAATATGAATTATTGCCCTTGTTCTTTAAAACGCGTTCGATTTTTAGCTTGTTAACACTCTACAAGTCACAATTCTATACGGATTTTGTCGAAACTTACAGAAATTGTTTATTATCACCCAAGAATGAACCCTATTGAAAATCAAAAGAATCGAAAAATATCTAACATGAACTATTGCCCTTGTTCTTCAAAACTCGTAGATTTTTAGGTTGTAAATACTCTAGAAGGCACAATTCTTTTCTATTGAAATAGTTTATTATCACACGATAAACCCTATCGAAAATCAAAAAATATTTGTTATTACCGATCTATTTATGAGTATCTATACACATTCCTACGTTACATGCAACTGCACATCAGACTTGAAGCTATAAAACTGTTTCTCTACATTATCAGTTCGTTAAGTTCAACACACATTTGTGTTTTCACACTGAATTAGACTTGCATTACCACATTACCAGAAATAAGAACCTCGAATAAAGCCGATTTGTACTCTGTATATTATGTTGATGTATGTCATACATTCTCCATGTCACGCAAGAGTTTCTAAAATAGGAAATAAACTGACAATTGAGATTTTCTAATGTCTGATATTCCGAAAACTGCATAATATTAAACCCACTATTTAAACACAGTCTAAAAACAAAACTGAAATTGACCGATGTCCTAAGAGTTTCTGCCTCATTGCCTTGTGACAACATTTTTCAATTTCAAATATTCGACTGTTCATATATTTAAGTGCACGAGTTCATATTCATTGCTAGTGGTAGTTATGAACAGCAGATTTTGGAATACACGTAGGGAAGAAAAGGGCCCCCATCATATAGCCTGATGGTGAAACTTATTAGTTAGCCTCAGTCGTACTTACTGAAGTATAGAACAAACGTAAAAAATGTCATATGAGAACGAAAAGGAACAAAGGAGAAAAACGACCGCAAACTATTTTTATATTTCAAAACAAGTGATAAATTTTTAATAAAATATTATTAGATTAGATTTAGATTCTTGGACGGATCGTGTTTTGTTTGTGGTGTCTTGATAGTTTCCCGTTTTCCTACTCGTTTCCTGGTCGTCTTATGTTTTCCTGGTTGTTTCCCGTTATCCTGGTAGTTTCCCGTTTCCCTGGTCGTTTCACGTTTTTCTGGTAGTTTCGTGTTTTACTAGTTGTTTCACGTTTTACTGACTGTTTCACGCTAAGTAAGTACGACTGTCTGTGGGATTCTAATGTTCGCCTCTTCCCTCAAAGAAGGAGAAACCTTATGAGCCGTGACCAAATCGATTCCACCGCCGGACAACTACGTTAATTAATTGAGTAGACGGGCCACATAGTTTGGCTTATTATTTATTCATTTCACTTAATGCACATGTTTCTAAGTTATTATTTTTTGCAATGTCCTATAAACTATAAACTGGAATTAATGGTGAGATATATTAAAAGCTTCAATAAAAGTGCCGTTATCTTATACGCAGTAGGATATCAGGCATATTAATTGAAACTTGACAAGCTTCTAGCATAGAATATTTCCACGTGAAAATGGAATTACTAGTTATTATGTAAAGTGTTTTGCACTACCGTCATGAAAATTGTGTAATATATGATAAGTAACTATCTGTCTAAGAGTATATACATCACATTTTCGCATTCCTACATCTTGTTGTAACTGCACAATATTGTTTTTAACTTAGTCACCACAATCAGATAAAACTTATTTTATGCTACAAAAACGAATAATTATCTATGTTCGCATTATATTGTAAGAAAATGCAGTTAGTTATTACTGGTTAACACGCAACAATATTTATAGCGTCCTAAATATATTAACATTAATTATAATTTTCTGTGACTTCTTGCACATTACGTCAACATCATCATTATTGGTTTTTTTTTTGTCTTTTATTATTTGTTCTAATAATTGCCGGTGTCCAAAATGAAAAATTTGAGTCACCGATTCACTTGTATGATTTTGGAAACGAAACAGTAGATGAGACATGACTAATAATTACATTTGATAAAATAAACAAATTGATATTTTGAAAAAACTGTTATTTCAATTTTCCAATTTCAATTTTTAATGAATTCACTGCTATAAACTTACTATAATTAAAAATTCATTTTCTTATTTCTATTCAACTATGGACATAATGATTTAAGGTCACGCGCAAATAGCTTTTTAAATGATATCAAACGTGATTAGTAATATTTGACTATATATAACGTTATATTTTGAGTTTGTTTATTGATGTTCTGAATCTGAAAATTCGTCTAAGCACTGAATGCTAGCAACTAGATGACTTTTTAAGGCTTTCAGGAATCTGATTTGATTTTGATTGTCTACCTGAGCTGTCGGTATCTACGGCCATTGAGTTGGTTACATAGTAAATTGTGATCGGACGTTTTTAGCTTATTATGTCTGCTGCGACATATCTGACGGGATGATATAAATCACAAATAGACCCTATCCCACCTTCTTAATGCATTTTCAATTACATCTAATTTGTTTACAAGTCGTTAAGGAATAAGTTACCGAATCGATGAAGTCTTATATACTCCGATTCCTAAAATGACCCACCTCAAAGTAGTATTTAAAGGTTTGAGAAATTGTTATGTTATTTTATGCAGCAGCATCTGCTAGTAAGTGGGGTTTTTTTAATAATAGGAAGGTTGAAGCCTACTTGTTTGAGGCAGTATAAGTCTAAAAATCCTAAGAGAATTCTTTTTAGTTCCATGATATGAGTATGGAAGTTTACTCTAGTGTGAATATAAGAAAAACAAACATGTTCTAAGTCTGAACGCTGAAATCTTTTTTTTTGTGGTACTCTTTAAAGGGATTTTTCTTCGTAACCAACGCCATTATCAATCATGCGCTTGATACATCCGCTGATAGTTACATCGGTCCATTACTGGCTGTATCATAATGTAAGCAGTGAGTTCATTCATTTTATTACAAAGAATGTAACAAGGATTTAAAGTATTAGTTTCTTCATAGAATATTCATAGACGCCGATTACCAGTAATTATACAGTAAATCTACATTATAATTTAGAAATGTAACACGTTCTGTTATACAAATGTCCAATTAGATGTTTAGATCACACACATTGGGAATGTTTTATGATGCGGCCACATGAGAGACCTTGAAGTGTTCTTTTCCGTTTTTTCTGTAATAGAATCAGTTCGATGAGATCCAAGACAAACACTTGATAACGGCAAATATCAAGATTTACATGATAAGTAACTAACCATTAGATGAGAGTTAAATATAGGGGTTTTGGATTTTGCAACGGATAAGACCGAGTAACCCACGCCACACTACTCAGGGCCGAGTTGCACTGCCATGTCATTCGACCAGACCAGATCTTACGAATTCTCAAATTACCAAATCAACATCATAGTACCATCCAATTGAACCAATCCAACTACTACCACTACCAACAACTACATGTACCTAGTTCGCGATATCAACATCTGCTGGAAACGAACGTTAACTTGTCATCTACCAACCAACCTTTGCAACGGATCAACCCATTTGAACACAGCAATTTAAAAGCTATCTATAAAGAAAATTATTTTAGAAATGTAAGCTAATAAAATAATACTTCCTAGTCCGCACACCGAGTATTCTGTTCACTAACTTTGTACTTATCTCAGAAACGGGAATTTTTTTAAGATAAGCTAATCAGAAATATTGTTCATAACTCATTATTGAAAAATATGGCTTCAAATACATGTGTATCCATTATTATCAGCATTTGAATGTCAAATACGACTATTGAAATTTTATATGAAGCCGATAGGCGATTTTCATGCAATTCTATAGTACTTCTGGAGGCTATTTAATCAAAACCCAAATCAACCTTCAAAAACACCAAATGTTGTTCTTTATCATATCGTCGAATAATAACATGGCGATAACATCATAAATCACCATATAAAAATGTCAAAAGTCAAATATAATTGCTAATGAGAGTGTTTAACAATGTAAAAGTTGTCTACACATTTTTCAATAAACTAGTTAGCTGAAGCGAAAAAATAGTAAGTTGTATGTCGTAATAGAAATTGACATCATATTAAAATGGCATGACGCCCAAAGCCTAAACTGATTTAAGAATAACACTGAACTGTCTGGTACATTATTGGGAAAGCAAATTAATTATGTGGGTCACAAACACCAGTGATTGTAGATATAGAGGGTGAAAATGCTCTAGGTGGTACTATATGATACGGTTGTATTATCTGATTCCAAGATAAATAGCCTGAAGATTAGGATGCTAATATTCTATTAGTTATGATGAAGCTTTCGCTCTCTCTTCACTATAATATACATTATAAGGCTTTCTTATTCCATTTATATATTAAGGAAGTCTTTAATATGGGTAATGTCTTTTTATCGTAAGAGAAAACTTCATTTTGACCATAACAAGTTATTGTCATTTTTTTTTCTCCTTTCTTCTTGAAATAGCTATGTCAGTCTTAAACGCGCTGTCAAAGAGGGAGCCGTTTTCATGAAATTTGTACTTGGCATACAGGATTGAAGATTTGACTTACAGATTACCGTACGCTCTCCGAGAAATTAACAAAAGCGCCTGTCCTTGCCATATAATAGTAGCATGGACTTTAACTGTACGGTTATGTCTGTATATTGCAAACCAGTAACGCGAATTTACGTCTAACAGTGAAAATGGTCATAACATGTACCATACTTATTTCGATTGCATTCCCTGTCTTCATAACCCGTTGTGAAGCACAATTTTGTGCTATTTTGAAGCGAACATGTCAATCCATCAGGAACTGATTAACAATCTCTGATTATGTTTTTTTACGGTCAGATTAGATCATTTGTCTGATTACTAGAATCACGATTGACAAATCAGAACAGTCAATAGCCATGATATCTGGAATGTGACTTTGTCTTGTTATTTGCCTCGGGGACACAAGATCGTAATATCAGCGATAATTAATCGCGTGAGATTATTTCGTTCCTTACATTTTGTCTAATTCGCTGGACGACAGACACCCGTGGGACGGAATAATTGTAAGTTTGTGGGTATTGGAGGAATCAAGTTCATAAACTGTAAGAAATAATTCTGGAACTGATAAATACTGGTCTATAGAGAGACTGAGTTTTCTTCTATTCTTCTATAATAACAGATTATAGGTAAAGCCTTTTCCGAGTAGGTCAAACCATATTGATCCTCTTAGTTTTTATGTCTGATCCACTTCGATTACTGAAATTGAATGACTTTTCTTTTCCTAAACAAACTGGTTACTTCCTTTACTTCGCATTATTATATCATTCCATTGGTATAGGCCAAGAAAATTTAACGTTTTGTCTTAAAAAATTTCGATAGTGCCACACAATGTGCACTTAAAGATACGCCCAAAATAGTACTTATAGCTCATTTCTCTTTAATATCTTTTTCAAATATAAGGCCAAAAAAGCGGTTTCTCTTTATGAACTGCACGAAAAACGCACGTTCTAACCTAGTCAAACACATTTGACGAAAAAAGGACTGTTACATGTGTGCTTGTAATTACTTTCCAGTTCAGTTCAGTTTCGATAATGCCACACGACGTGCGCTTAAAAGATACGTCAAAAACAGTACTTATAGCTCAATTCTCTTAATATCTTATTTCAAATATAAGGCCAAAAAAGCGATATCTCTTTATGAACTGCACGAAAAACGCACTTTCTATCCTAGCCAAACACATTTGACGAAAAAAAACAAATTGTTACATGTGTGTTTGTGATCTTCTTCTAGTTCGTCGTATTTTGTTGTTGAGAACACGACTAACGTGTTCAGACCAGATATTATTAAGAATATTTGCCTGTACTCTAAAACAACTTGTTTAAAACCCCATTAGACTATCACTGTCATTGATATAGGTACTGTCAATATTCATCAACTCACAAGAAGATGTATAAACACGAAAAGTGTGGCATAATTACTTCCGTAACCTATCTTACTGAGATTCTTAGCTTGACGTTGTCTACTTCAAATCAATAGGCCATATCTGATCTCCTTGTATCGCTTCTTCATGTCAATTCATATCCATTACATAGATTCAATTTCTAGCTAATAGCTTTAAGATGTGCTGACTGGGAGATAGAAACAATCCAGACTATCTAGTTGACGATTGTTTTCTCTCCTGAACGTGCGATTTATTACATTTTACTAGTCACTGTGTAGTCTTTAGACACTAATAATTACATAGTACTGTAACCTAACCACTAATTTTACTATGACTGATACTATCTAAACACCCACATATTTTCTATTGAATAAGAAGCTTCCTGATTAATACAAAACGTATACGCTACCTAATTAAATTTTATTTCAGGAAGTTCTTTCTTTTAATTAGTACGAGATGAATACTGATTTGCTGAGATTCAAAAATTCAAAGATTCAAAGTTTTCTAAACTATGTATGTGTATCGGGGACACTTATAGCATCAATTTGCGCCATTCAAATTCCTTGCAATTTCACTATATCTAATGCGTTACCCTCACTGATCTACCGGAAGCTACTATTTATATCTATGCAGATCATAGGAAGTGACGTCATAACATGCGTTAGTTTAAGTGGAATTGCAAGAACCACAGACGTCGAAATAGAAATTGGAATGGCGCAAATTGATGCTATCAGTGTCTCCGATGCACATACAAAGTTTAGAAAATCCCTTCACAATCCTTTTAAGCTCTGACAATCACACAGCTCCCAGTGTTACAGACTTTGAATTGACCATGTAACGTCAAGTCAACGACCGACCAATTTTCAGACCATTCTGTGGATTTTGTTTTATCAATGGGTGATGTAATAATACAACAATCCATTAGTGGCTTTTAAAACATATTCTTTTAAACAACAATCCAGTTGCCTTTAGCTAACATCATGAAAAACAATACGTCATTGAAAAATAAAATAAATAATATCACTTTTTTCTATTTCCAATTAAAGAGAAAACGCTTCATAAGAACAATCACATGGAAAAACGTACACTGTGCATCTAAAATTACCAAGATTCAGCACACTGTATAAGTAGTTTGCTTTGTAAACCTTTTTCAATTTTAAATCTTGGTAGTAGCTCGTGGCACTTGAAGCTACAGCATTTCATTTTATTTTAAGCTTTTCCAGTAACATTTTAGACTTATGTAATCCTATTGGATTAACTATTTTACACATTGTTCGAAATTGAATAATATATTTTTATTCAAAATGATTGTCTTCGATTTGCAACGTTTACGACCGTTTCCGACGCCCATTGTCTCTTTGTCAAGTTGATATCCCGATAGGGTAAATGAAAATTAACCTTTAAAAACTCAAAACATTTTGTTGATATCTTTTACGAACAGAAACGTTTACCATTGGAGTAATATATTAATATGCAATTTACTCTCAAAGTTCAGTATATCAGTATAAGTCATGTTTTAATTGCGATATACCTTTAGTCTTCACTCGGTACTTAACCCTTTTATGTACAATCTAGCATTATTTATGACATATTATTAGACTGCTTCTCAGATCTGTTTTTCAATTTCAATATATTATGTCCCTACTTCTATGTTTTATTATTTCAGTATTGTTCAGAAAAAGAAGTGAGCGAAAAGGAAGTATATCCAACGTTCGCTCGAACCAAACCAACCGTATCCCAAATAGCTAAAAGTGTGGTATCTATTTTGAGACTTTTTAATTGGAAGAAAGTTACTTTTATTCATAGTAATCGGGAAGCTAAAATTCATACAGCAGACTCTATTTGTGAGGTAAGTCTTTTATAGTATCAACATCTTAAAATAACTCCCCTACAGGCAATGTTTTATAAAATAAGTCCATTTGTGGTATAACATACGTCAAAGAATGGATATAAGTAGATGTGTTCATTGACACGTATTAATGGTCTTAACACACAGAAAGTGTTATCTGTTATCATCCGATAGTAAGTTGGTGTCACATAGAAATTTAAAATCATGTAATAACGGTTTTCAATATCCGTGAAATGAAAAAGATAATTTTTATCAGTATCAGCAAACTCTTGATTAAATGTGTTTATTTCATTTAATAGCTAAACAATTAACAAGTTTGTTGGTTTCACGAACTTCAGGCCTTTCCATATTTTAAAAGGACCACATGATGTTCTTACAGGGGAGCAGATCGGGGATTGAAAGGATTTTTAAACACAGTTTCTCCTTGTCCGTAATGAGAGGCCAGCACGGAAAAAGCGTCTATTTTCTCGTATGGGACAATAAACCGAGGTATTGTGTGCTCCAAATTGTAACGTTAAATATCCTTCGACAGTTAGAAATCAAAAATAAAAGTTGACTAATGTCGCTGTCCTGGAAAATATTCCACATTGCACGTTTGGTCGTCCTCATTAACCCAGTGGTGTAGACAAGTAGGAAGTAAAACTTTCAAAGGAATGTAGTTATATGTAACAAAAATGGTATACTTTATGTAACTCGTATTCGAGCGACGATTCGTCTAATCGATGAAATTATGACCTATTCATGTAACGTTCTGTATGGTAGGTGATAATATATTACTCTAGGTCTCAACTCCAATCTTAATTAAAATGTAATAGGTTTTTTCACCCCATTAACTGTATATAAATCGTATAATTATTCTTATGTCAATGGCTATTTTTCTAATTTATATAAAATTCTAAAAATACTCGCAATTTCTTCGTTCAGTAATTGGAAAAAGTTCTATAAAAATTGAATTCAACTGTTAGGCGATCAAAAAATGACACAATATAAAGGGGCAGTCCGTTTTTAAATGCAGGTTAGAAATGTTTTTGAAAACGTTTGCCCCTTACATTAACAATAATACATGTATGATTCAGCATTATTTTTAAAGTTTCTACGCACTTAGTTGGTATTAAAAAGTAAGGATTTAAGCAAAATCAACGCTGCAATGTGTTTCTCCTACGTTAGGTTTCTCAGTTATTAACCTGCAGGTGACAACACTGGCCACGTAAGTGGCATCATGCTCAACGTGTATGCTATGTCTAGGTTAGAAATACATAAAATTTCATGAAACATGAAACAAAACTGTCATTTATGAACATATTAATGTGACAAGAGAATTATAGACGTTACAGTGTCATATAATTCAATATTATGACTGCAACTTTAATGGTTTCAGTACAGCATTGGAAACACCCAAAGGCTGGGATCAGTAACATTTCAATTAATTAGACTGTTTGGCTATGGCCTCTTATACTTTCTTCTAGATTCGTATTATATTATAAATTCTCTTGACTCGATTTTTGTTTATTGTTGTTCCAAATTTCCATATGTATACGTAGATGATCAATTTCGCAAAAATCTGTGACCGGAATCAACAAGTTATCGTGACATTTCGTACGGTGATTTTCTACACATAAAATATCTTTTAAATCGTTACAGGCTTTTATTCCAATATTTATGCACTCTTACAGTGGTTAAACTCGATTATGAACGATTTTATCAATCGCCTTCATTTCATTCATGAAACACTTCCAGCAACAAAGAGCATTGATGTGTTACGCACATTCTGTATTCATGAAAGAAGACCATTCATTCAAACGTGTCTGAGATCCCGTTGAATTTTCTAATACTTATTATTCTTGAAGTAGTTATTACGCTCTAGTATCTATTAAGTACTTATTTCTGTTGAAAACTAAGGCAAACTGATAGAAAACTCAGATAATATGACGATGTACGTCATTTCAGTAAATGAATTCTGACCGAAATATGAACTGTATTGATTCTTCACAATGATTAAAATTGTCAGTTCCGTTATATTTCTATGGATTTTGCAAGCGATTTTAAGGCTCCAAAGCTAATGCTCGAGAGATATCATTTCTTCTACGAACTATTATGACACTATCTTTCTGATCAAAACTATAATTAACGACATCCACCATCAAAGATATTGCATTCCATAATTGTATTCGATCTTGGCTTTCAATGAAGCATCATGTCTGATTATCCAAAAAAAAAAAAAATTCATTACTGTAATTACAACTATACATGCCTGTCTGTGAACAGGAAACAGTCAACATTTATAAGGTAGATTTAGGTCACTTTATAGCTATCAGAAACATGATCTTCTTATATAATATGTTTTAATTTCACAAGAATACGAGTCGTAATTTAAACTTTCAAACGCTGATACTTGTGGATACACATACATTTGAAGGCTGATATTTTGACCATGAGCTGTGAACATTATTTAATTATTAACGGCGGTTTTGAGAATAAGGTACGATAAGTCGAACGGATGATGAATGTTAGCATTTAAATAATATCGAGATTATACCTTCGGATTTTTCAACCCGGTTTCCCCCTGTCAGTGATGCAGGTCGGAGGGGCTGACATGGAAAAAGCGTCTAGTCGTTCGGATGGAACAATAAACCGAGGTCCCGTGTGCTATTGGCTGTGCACGTTTAAGATCCCTCGACAGTTAGAAATCGAAAATAAGAGCAGGCTAATGCCGCTGCCCTGACAAAATTTCCCTCATTGCACAACAATGCACACTGCATGGCGTTTGCCCGTCCTCAATTAGCCCATATAGGTGCAGAAAAGTAGGACGTAAAACTCCATTCATTTCATTTTCATTTCATTTAAATAATAATATCCATTATCCAGTGAATCTGAATGTTACTCAATGTTAAGAACCCTGCTGATACATTCAAGAGATATAACATTCCGATAAGTTTTAATATCTGTCGAATTATACTAGCTAATTTTGGTGTGTTTTATGTATTTTAAATTACATTAAATTAAAGTTATTTAAGTACACTACTTGCTTAATACTTAACTTGTTTGTGATATCTAAGTTTTATTTGACTGAAATCGTTTTTTTATCATTAATTGGTATACATTTAGTAACTTCATCAGTAACCACTAATTTTGATCTTTGTTTACTTGCTTCATCTACAGCCTTGGTTTTCAACTGGTTTTCTCAAATGTCCCCGATTACGCACAAGGAAATGACTATGTCCCCTGAATTGTCTGCAAAAACTTGCAATTTGAAGTAAGATAATGCCATTTTGCTTTTTAATACAAACTTAAATTGAGGCCCAGATTCAAGAGTCATTGCAGGCAGTGTACACTTTTTTCAGACCTATAACTCAATTTGTGTCCCCTGTAAAATGTCCAAATGTCCCCTGCAGTCTGGGACATGTCCCCTAAGTTGAAAACCAAGGATCTACAGTTATACAATATTGAGATATGTCCATGTAATGATTAAAGGTAATGTTCAGCATCTTGGAGGATCGATTTATACCTAGAATTTATGTAAATAGCCTTCATATTTACTGAAAATGCTCAAAACTCGCACCATCCATTCAGTTATACACCCGTGCATTAACAGTTATCTTTTATTTTCTGTACATGTGTTTTCTATATAAGGCATAATCTTACGACGAGTCGTATTTTTGACTTTCAAACGCTGATATTTATGGATACATGGGGATTTGAAGGCTTAAATTTTGAGGGAGAGTTTGGAACATTATTACGGATTAGATTTCAGTTTCTGAGACTTAAAGTGTTTTGATCAAACAGTTAGAGAACATATCTCTTTAACATGCTCTGATATTACAAGAAAAGGTTCGTAACGTTAGTTAATATTTGGTAATTAATGCTAAATATAAACTGAACTTTCCAAAATGATGTTCATTTCGTATGTTTTACATTTAGTCTACAAAATATGATATTAATCTAACTGGTCTGTTATAATGGTAAAATGCCCATTTAAGTTATATTTTCAGCAACTGAAAAAGCAATGTATCCCATCCCTAATAATTTCAAAGATCAGTAGATTCTCCCTGAAAAGAATGTTAAGTTAAAGCGATACTACCTTAGAATGAACAAAAAAGTTCTCAAACTTGACCAAAACGAGTATATTTTATTCATTATACTTTCGAAATCTGTGTATCATTGTTAAAGGTAGCCTTTTTTTAAATGATAAATTAAATGTTTGAGTATTCGTGTTCGTGTATATCATTTTTTTTACAAACTTTCAGAAATAACGCATATATATCTTTCAAATCCAGACTAATTATTTCCTGAGTCCATATTTAACAAAATATCCATTTATAACTCATAAAAGCCCTATACTGACAATTCTTAATATACGCGGGTCATATCGGTCGAAGATTTCTTTTTCAATGGACATCTACTTAGTCAAACCTTTCCAGACTGCCATCTTTATAAAAGGGGAGAAGATAGAAAATAAAAAATGTATTATAATGCTTGACATGCCATTTATCTACTTATTTGAAATATCCATAGCGTGAAATTAATCTGTTTTCAAACTGACAAAACGTACAAAGAAATTTGACGTTGGTTCCTATTCGTCATTTATTTTTTTTTTACAAATATTTGAAAGACTTCATACAGAGAGTTCTGTAATTTGCATTAAACAGAATATAACTTTGGGTTGAATAATGAATATTTTCTTTTAAAATTTTAGCGAGAGATAATGTAGAAATATTTCTGCCTAAGATGCGTACTAAGGTTTCTTATAGTTTGCATTTTTCCTGACTGTATTTTAGATGGATCTGAATGCACTACATATATCAGTATACAGATATCTGGTCGGACGTTTTTACTGCTTCAGCAAGCTAAAGCTGTGTTTACGGTTTAGCTCCCAACGATAAAACAAAGTACATGTATGTGAATTCTTTTAGTGATATATCTGAATCTGCAGACAATGTTTAATTCCCTACTTCAACTGTTAAGGACGTGGCTGCAATTGAATTGGTGTCTGCAATTCCTATTCCAAGAATAAAGCATTCTACTTGGACTTGCTGTTCGAAATTGTCAACTATCTCGTTGACAACCGCGACGATTTTTCTTTAGTTAATTTTCCATTCAAGTGCAGTAACATATCCAAATCACCAACTTATGGTGTGTAGGTTTCACAACTCATCCGCTATGCTAGGTCGAGTTATGACATTAAAATTGCTTAAGTACTAAAGCAGGGTTAATTAATAACACATATATTTCAAACTTCATGTACGAAATTTATGGTCGTTACGGCCAACTCCTGGACAAATATATGCCAAGTCTGTTACTGGCATTTAAGGTGATTTGTTTGTTCGGCATAAATTGGTTTGATGGTATCTCCTGATGTTGACCTATATAGTAATGTCGGTTGTCGCTCGCGATGAAGATTATGCTCACACCTTTCGAACACCTGAAGGTATCCACTACAATGCAATTGTTGCTCTTGATTTTGCTAGCCTTTTGCATGGATTTTATTCTGAATTTATTAACTGTTAAATGGCTGAAAATCTAACAAGGCGGTACCATTCGGTCAAAATGAAACTAATCCTCGACGCTGATCAAAATAAGACGTTTTGCATGAATGATGACCTAAACCTCGACGGTAGTAGCGATAACTCTTAAAATATTCTAAAGGGGGATAACTTATCTACTATTGCACATATTCCTTAAAATGGATCCTGGCCACCATATTTGTTTTTCCGTTTCAAGATAATGTATCAGCTTCGCCTATAAATGAATTTACTAGTTCCACATTTTAGTAAGGGGGTTGGAATGTTTTGGCCTGATTTTCTTCAAAAGTGTGGTTTATTACGTAAAATGAAGTTACTGAACATAAAGTAGGGGACAAAGTAGGTCTCGAAAAAATGCGTTAACAAATTCAGACAAGAGTTGATAACAAAGGCTGTCTCAGTGTTACTTAGCACAATTTAGTAAAAATCAGTGTTGACTATTTGGAAAGAATAATAACACTGGCGATCTCACTAAAAGTGACAACTATCAGAATACTATTTCGCTAGGTGTAATGCTGCCAGAAAATACCGACACTTGACACTGGTCACTAGGACACATTTAAAAGAAGAAAAGGTCTTAAAATAATTGGCACCTTCTCTATCTGTGATTAGCAGACCACTTTTAAAACAAGGAAGTATCAACATATAAAGGCAAATAACAAGGAAGACGCAATATCCTTTGGAATCAAATAGAAAGATGGAATGGACCGCCGACGGCATAGTTGGTCGTAAAGACAATGGGATATATTTCATCAGCTGATATGTTGAGTATGACAAATTCTAATGTTTTTATCAAGAAGAAAGTAAATATGCTTTAAGCTACAATTTTGAAGAACAGTTGAATACAAAAACAGTTATCTTCGTATGCATTAATTTTGACCTATATATTAGTTCGAGGAAGACCAAGCTTACTCTTTTGGAAACATTTTCGAATGGGAAATCCACTAGTATACAAAAATATTGCGCCCGATTTTGTCATGCTCTGGACGAGATTTTTGATTAACGGAATTGTTTTGCTTGTACGGATCTAATTATTAAATTATAATGGCGTTCATTAAATCATACAAAACACCGCTTTTAGACTGTTTTAACGGTTTTTGATTTTCCTTTTGCAATAATATCACATTTCTTAACACCAAGAAGTTATTATGGCCTTCATTCATAAGTTTCTTTATGTCGCACATGATAATGCCTTTAAACAATTCTTACAGTTTTGGAATTTCTTTTTGTTTCCAGAAAATCTATATAAGTCAATCCGCCCACCTAATGACTAATTCCAGTTCAGGTTTATGGCATCCAATTGCTGTCAGAATGTAAGACGTGTTTAAAATTGTCATAGCGACCTTCTATATAATAGCTTCTGCAACCAAATTAGAAGGGAGTAATGATGAACAACTTTACATGTCACTTAGAATTCAATGTTAAATGCTTGTCGTGTTCACATGACGCCAACAAACCCATCAGACTATCGTATATTCAACGATTCTTGATATAAACACTGGAAACAAAGACCAATAAGAACTGGAAGTATCGAGAAAAATGTATCTTAATGTCCAGTATATCATTGTCTGTCATCCCTAGTCCAAAACATATAAATCTATCGACCCATATCCTTCGACAATTTGGACATTAGAAATACGAATGGGTACTGCGCTGTCCTGGCAAAATTTTCCAAGCTGCGCATCATGGCGTTTGTCTGTCCTCATTATCCACTCGGTGCAGAAAAGGAGAAGTTAAAGCTGTATTTCATTCCAAATATAAACATTAATACAACACATAAACCACATTTCATGCACGTTTTGTTGAAAGATTGATTTCGAGTCAAACAATTCTGGTAGAAAATTAACTTACATTTTTTACATCAGAACTGGGAACAAGATATCATAATAAATAGATTCTGTATGCAATTTTTTTTCTACTGTTACATTCAATTGCATGTGTTATACTGGTTTTTGATAATGATGTTTATTTTAATCTAGGGATTTGACAGGTCAACGTGTTTTTAACAAATCGATTGACAATACGAGTTAAAGTATTTATTTATATCGAAAGATTCCAGTCGCGTTTCTAAATTTAGTCATATCTGGTTGCTATTGGAATGAAGCACATAGTGATAATCGTAATGTAAATATACTTGCAATAAAATCTTCAGAATATATTGGAATTACAATATTTTTTATGACCAACTTGCATTCAACACAAATCATTTTTGTTCTACATTTATGTTTATTGAGATATCGACGATTGTTCGCTAACCTGAATTATGGTCCAATTCCGACACAGTTAAATATACAGCCTTGTTCAATTTGGTTTCCTCTTGTCACTGGTGAAGTTTGGAGTGACCGACATTTATATTCGTTCAGATGAGACAATTAAGAAAGGCCCATTTTACAAGTTGTACACGTTTAAGATCCAAAGACAGTTGGAAATTTAAACAGAACAGGCTATTTTGGCAAAGTTTTCCTATTACATACTTCATGGATTTGCTTCTCCTAAATATATTAATGAGATGAAGACAAATCTCTATTTCATTTAAATCTCAGATTTGTATTTTGTTAACTTGATTTCAGTTCAGAAAAGTTGAAATAAAGTAATACCACCTCTTAGAATGAGCAGAAATTAAGTTCTCAGACTTGGCCTTCAAGAATATATATTCGTCAACGGTATAAAACAGATCCAATAAAACCAATAAAACTCAGTCAATTTGCATAGAATTACAGGTTAATGTTGAAAAACGCTTAAAATTTCTGCAAGCGTTTTCAATTACAATATTTGACATAGTGTTTTTGCATTTATGAGATTATTAAGGTAATCTGTTCTATAGTAATGACACTAGGTAAGTTCCCTGATGAATATAATATACTTTTATTAACCAACTTTTAGAATTTTCACTTTGCGATCGTGCTAAGATTGCTTAAAATAGATTAGTTTTCAAACAATCATTTCAATATGCCGCTAACATTAATATCGTTGCAGGATTACCATTTAGTATACAGAACATTAAAGCGTGTGGTTGCGTTCTGTCTAACTACAGTGACTAGGGAAAGAACCAGTTTTTCTGACATGTACAGAAATTAGAATGTATTTGTGATGTGAGATCGACATTATATGACGTTTTTTCTATACCAATTCCACATCAAAATTATTCCATGTAATGGTTTAATTATATTCAGTAAAATTTACAACAAAAAATCAGTCAAATGATTGGATGATTAAAATATTTCTTTTATATACCGACACTCACTGAATAAGTGAGCCACTTCACCGAATATTTAGCCAATGCTGATTGGATGAACAGGTATAATGTATAATATAAGGTTCTTAAATATTCGTTAAATAGGCTACACCTGTGCTCTTAATAATCAAGTGAGCTACTTCACAGACTTTTAGCAAATGCCTATTGGATGAATAAGTGGGTGAGGTTCTAAAAATAGTTGTTTTAGTTGTGCTCTTAATAAATAAGTGAGCCACTTCACAGAATATTTAGTCGATGCTGATGGGATGAAAAAGTTGGTTATATTCTTAAGAATGTTAAAATTGCAGTCTTTCTTTGTTTCCATACATTAAGAGACAGAAAAGTCCTGTTTAGTAATTGTTGAACCTACTTCATAGTACAATACTGGTTTAAATGAAGATGATAAGTCATGTTAGAAAGTTAAACTATGGCAATTAATAGCCCTTAATAAACCGATACATCGATTGATTTTTATTTCTTTACCTTTATTAAACGTAAACAAGAAAATGAAATATGCTTATGGTTCTACTTTTCTGTCTAGGACTGGACTAACCATGATTGGAAATACTATACATTTGACTCTGAAATGGCAATGTAAAATGATGAAACGTTGTGTACAATAAACTCATGAGTGGTATACCATAAAATTGTGTTCAGTTATATAAAAACAATAATTTAATAATTTTTGATTTAAAACATTGGGATTTCCAGCCAAAAGAGACACAAAACAATTTTAACAAAACATATAAAACATATAGTTGACAGTCTTTAAAAACGAATGATAACTCATGTTAAACTTAAAATTCAAAACTATGATTATACATATAAAACAGATAGTTAATTATAAAATATAAACCCTTATTGTTTTAAACTACGTTTGTAGTATACTTGGAAATGACGAAATGCACGGATATGTTGCGATTTTTGCAATGACTTAGAGCTCATCATAAGGTCCGTTTAAGAAATTATGTACTATATTTAATTATTATAACTCCTATCAAATGAGAGAAACTGTCATACTTTGGTTGAATAATAATATATTCTTTTAGTTTCCATTGCTGGAAATGTGATGTAAACCAATATTATTGCTTGATGCTTATTAATAACATTATTAAGGTCGTCGAAGGGTTCATTGACATTTAAGGTTAATGATTTGCACTTTTTAGCGATACATGCACTCTTCTTATGATTTTTTTTTATGACAAAAATAACGTCATTATAGACAATCTCAATTATTTGTGTTGTAAAGAATATCAGTTGAGTTGATGAAAATGTCGAATTATTGAAAAAGATTCTGTGCCAACTAAGCAGTGTTCCCAAAGGTGAAACAGATTTTCAGATTGAAGCTTCATAATTGTTAATATAAGCACATTGAACAATTTGCAAAATTACTTCTTGACTAAATTAATTTTGATAATCACTCTCTCAAGCTGTGTTATCATCAAAGTATACCATTTATTGTTAGCCCTCATAGTTATGTAACTGTATATTTGAATAATAGATCAACAGCATTGTATCTGTTCAGAATGCGGGAAACATGTAGATGAAAAAAATGAGATACATGATAAATCGAGGAAATGAATTATTAAAATAACTGATTAAAATCTTTCTATTTTTTCATTTGACAAGGCTATTATCATTCATTTTCTTTTGATAAATGAGGGTAATTTGTCTTGTTTACATTGTCAACGGATCATACATGTACAACAAAATACCATTAATACAATTTAATTTTCAATTGGTAGTCTGCAGATATTTATGCAACTAATGCTTTGAACTCACAATATTGTTATAATATAACTACGTTACAAGAGATTGAAACGACCCAAGAGCTATTCTTCTTATAATACCCAAAATCAAGTATCTGTATCACCCTTGGTCTGTCATAAGGGAGAATTCAAACATATATAAAGGTATTTATTTACCTCTAATACACCATACTTCGTTATTTTTGGAAAGATGGATGATTTAGTAGTTCATTCATACCATCATTATCCCCCTACATCATACAGGCCACGTATGCGAGTCCATCAAAGTTGTTTTCCAAGAAATAAAATCTGTGGTTCGTCATTTAAAGGCTGCGCGCGTAAGTTGTGGAAAATACCCAATTTTTGTGGCTTAGTTTTTCTGACTCTCCCCAGCCATATCTGTCCAAATAGCTGTCAAAGGCTGGGAATAGAGTCAGCAAGTTTCGGACTACTATCTTATTAGCTAAATTCTGAAAGAAATCCTACCATATAATAAAAAAAATCGGTACAAGGAAACAATTCCTTTAACTATACATCTCGTAAAAATGACAAAATAGTGGACTTCTCTAACCATGGAAGTAACATCATGTATTTCGAAAAGTACAGCAAGGTATTCAATACGATTCCATGCGCAGACAGATCCATGTACAGGAAATCAAATGGAAGACCATGATATTTAAGTAGTTATGAGCTAGTTTAGTCAGACGTTTTATCATTTGGAAACATTGGTGAAATGCAAATTGATTTCCTCTATTGTTGGTTACAAGGGAAATTAATATCTTGAAAGAAAAATCAAAGAATATTATTAATGATAAAATGAATATGACGGGGTGTTGCAACTGTATTAGTTACCACGCAGATGATGAAATTAATATTATTGACTGTTAAGTGCATAAAGACCAAAGTCAATAACAGAAAACATCGAGAGTTATGTAAGTAAACTCATGCATCTTTGTTCATTCTGTGTAATAATCTGAAAATCTGCAGTATGTGTGTTATTTTTTGCTAAATCTTTAGTTGAGATGAGTTCAAGCCAGTTAATCAAATCATCTCATTGAATCTGTCCACAAGTGAAGACGCTCAGATGGAAATCTAACCGATTACCGGCATCGGGATAATCGTCTACTCCGACCGCTTCGGTTGTCGTAATCTAATATTTATTGCAAGTGTAAGAACTGCAATCAGAACTGCGGTTATCTAATGTGAATCGTGATAATTATCAGCTATTTTTTAACAATTGTTGAAAATCTAGTTTCTGTAAGATTATATTTGTTGTCGAACTGAGGCAAAGATGTTACTACATTAAATCGCTTTTTATGTCGTAGACGTTACACAAACTGATAACTTCTCTTAGAGGCTGGTGACATTCAACAAGTTTTAGACTAGGACTATTTGCCATTTTCTCAACGCCATTTCCAAGTCGACCTCATCCGACCTCGCCATTTAATACACGATTTTGCCTTTCAATTTTAATTTCGACTACATGCAACTTTAATGAGATCAGAATTTTATATCATGAAAACTCTACATTCTATTGGAAAATATAACAGCTTGTTCCATTAAACATAATTTTCTTTTTCTCTATTTTCAGCAATTGGAAGCCCATGGGATTACTATTACATTTAGGAAGATCTACACAAAACATTATTTCCACGGCCACTCAGAGAATCCATTCATCAAGATCGTCAGTGAAACTCGACTAGATACTAGAAGTAAGGCTCAACTTTGATATTTAGATTAGTTTAATCCCTTAATCACCTCTTCGTTCTAAGATAAGCTTAAGCTTCTCTCGATAAAACCTAGGATTTCACTTCGTCTGAAGTTGTTTTTACCTATGAAGTCAGAACACTTTCAAAAAAATGACAAAAAGAAATAAGATTTTTTTTTTCATAAATCGAAAGTAATTTACAACTGATGTAAGAATTTACGCATCTAAAATTATATCGAAAAAATTACTTCCTTAGAAGCTTATCTGTTTGAGTCGATGGAATAACATCGGAGTAATTTGTACATAAAATACTTTCTTTGTATGTATAGAGTATATATTTAAAACGGCACAAACTTCATACCAATTTCATTGGACACTTGACAGTGCAAAACTTTATTTCGGATGATGAATTTCTAACAACCACCAACCCAACCTTATGTTCTTAAGATGCCATGGAGAACATGGACGAAGACGATGGCATAAAAAAAAAGTTTTACGATGTTGACAACTTTATTTGATCTTCATTAAACCCCCATCACACCGGACCGCGACCATCTACGTTCTTACGGCGACCAGAAAATGGACAAATTCGCGGCAAACGCGACGAAAACTCGAGAAAAAGACTCCGAAAAAAGCAAAATCTATAACAGCCGCGCTTTTACCACGACCTATGCGATCATACTGCGTTCTCACGACGCGCCCGCCACGACTTTTACCCGCTTATGGCGTTTCTATTTAGATCTAACGGCGTTCACCTGAGTTCCCGCAGCGCTCTCACTACGCTTTTGGGGTTGTTACCAGGCGTCTTCCACGTGTCTAACGACTGCACGAAATTAAGACAACAGACACACTGATGTAGGAACTTTGAAACAGTGTTCACAGCAGGTCGCACATGAAAAGCATGGTCGCCATAGAAACGTAGTACACGCTTGGTTGACATCGCCATAGTCGTATTTAAGAACTCCATAAACGCAGTAGAGACCCCATGGGAACGTGTGCAATCGCATAACCGTCGTGAAATCCTAGTAAGAGCGCCCTGGCAACGCCATAGGGTCTCAGAACGCGTAGTAGGGTCGAATCAGAAACCCGAGGGTCGTGGTGAGGACGCCTTGATAGCGCAGTTTCAAGTGTAACCGTTTTCGCAGCGTCTTTACCACGCGTGTACTGCGCTTATACTACGTTCATGGAGATGTTATGGCGTTTGTATTACGACCTTTGTGATCCCACCGAGTTCTCAACGCGTTCCAAGACGGATCGCCGGACCTTGACGTTTGTTTTGAACATGTCCAAAACAAACGCCGTGACTCTGCGATCATTGGCGACCATGGCGACCACAGCACGATGTCTGGCGACGTTACCACGCTAATACCACGCTTATGGCGACGTTACCACGCTCTGGGACCATTTTCCGTCGCCGCAGCAGCGCAGTTAGGACGCCTCTCCGGTGTGATGGGGGTATAACGAACACTGACAAATATGTCGCCCTTACTAAAAAGCATGCACGACCAAGTCTCACTCTCGATCTTGACAGGGAGCCAAATTAGACAACTCTGTTTGTGGTCTGAGGCTGCGCATAAGTAACCTCCCTTTGCCACAAAAGATAGAAAACATTCAAACAACTTGTCTTCTACCAACCCAACTGGGACTTTCTCTTTAAGCTGACACTTATGTCGCACTTCATGCCTGTGTGAATTATTTTGTCTTTCGACTTCTTATTAAAATTTGTCTTGATTGCAAGATGGGTGTTGTGTTACCCCAATCGAAAGGTTAAGAGTCAACGTACCAACAATAAATGAGGTACTGATAATCCGGGAAAGGTTAAAGCCAAGAGGTTTTGCAATTCTCGAGTTTGTAGGCAGGATCCTCTAAAACCTATTTCATTTTCTTGTAAAATTTGATATTTCTGTCGCCGCTTAACACCAAACAACCTATATAAGATCGAGGACAATCGTACTGACGGATCAAAATAAGAGAAACACATTAGATACTATTTTGAATTACAACAAATCGACATTGGTGAAAGCGATAAAAGAAGCCCGTTCTGTTTTTCTGATCTTTAAATCTTAGTTTGAGACAAATTCAATTAGTTTTCTTCAGTTATCTTTCTCTGTCATTCCGATTAACTAGCTAAGAAGACAGTTAAAAGTATAGATAAAAAGAATCTGTTGGTCAGTATGTAGTCCGATAAAAAGTTAAAAGACCTCACAGAACCGATCTGAACCAAAAATGCGAAATAATAGTCGAGCAATGGATTGGTATCAGCATGAACTATTCATATAAGAAAGTATATCAACAGAATAGTACTGTGATGTGGGTAGCATTTACAGGAACATATCGATGGCTCTTTGCCAAAAATGAATAAGTCCATGATTTTCGATTTTCACTTTTTTACTTTTTCTGATGTAATTTTTGACGCTCCATGACCTCAAGAAGTGCATAAGTCCTTCCTTTATTATAACCCTAGCAACAGAGATCTTGAAAAACGAATAAGTCCTTTGAAACGCCTTGGTCTACAACCAAAAGTGAATATATGTATACATTCAATTTTGGCTACATTAAAAGCCTTAGAATATGAAGGGGTATTACTGCCAAAATTGAACATGTCACTTTTATTCATTTCTGGTGGAAGTCATTGTGAGTTAATTTGTACATTTAAGCACTTTTTGCAGATTAAAACTGAATAACAATATTGGCTTGTGCTTTCAAAACTGAATAAGTCCAAAATGGTTAATATTTTGCAAAAACTTTTACCCCTAAAAGCGAAATGTGTAATGTAGTATTAAAATGTCATGATCAAGTTTGTGTATTCAAAAGACGGAACTTCTACTATAAATAATAATTGAATGGTGGAAGGTTTTGTTAACTCAAAAACTTTGACGGCCATTTTCTCAAAATCTTGTTTTCGGACTTATTCACTTTTAGCAAAGAGCCATCGATATTAGGTAATGTACACATTGACAACATGTTCGACAACATACTAAGATTGAGATGCAATGCCAATTTGAAAGTGAATGGGCATGAACTTGACGTTACAGAATATAATATGTTATTTGACAACGATTGACGTTGTTGGCCAAAAAAGTATTATATCGTGGTATCGAGATCAACCAAGACATTGAAACGGGTTACGCTAAAACGCCAAAAGGTTAATAAATAAAACCCTTGGATTATGTGTGTTTCTGTCATTGATAAAAAACATTTCGTCGAAATTTTGACGGAGACAAACAAGGTTATTGATCTATTGGGCTCTTATTGAACTGTTCTCATTGATTGAATGTTTGGGTAAATACTGCTGTGTCGTAATATTAAGTAAAATTAAAGATCTGTGACAATCCAAGATGTAATTGCTATTATGTTTATTTGACCGAAATGTTTCATTTCCTCGGATATCTGCTGTTAATGGGATTCGTATTTGCCCAAAATTGACTGATATAGTTGAAATTAAATGTTTTTTGCATTTGTTAAGTAAGGTAATGACTGAATACACGCCCACATCTGATACTGTTTTCATCAAGCGAAAGATAATTTGATTTAAGACTGAAACTTAATTAGCTTTTTCAGTATTTTTAGATGCTTACTTTCTAATGAAAAACTAATTCATTTCAATTTGAAAAATTTGTTTTCCATCCAATAATAACGTTAAAAAATTCCCTAGTGTGTTACGTATCACTGACACCAACAAATTATACTCTCTGCCGATTCATTTTGCATTACGCTGCGTGATTGCAAGATATACGCCAATTTTATTTCAATAAAAATACATATCGATGGTTCAGTTTAAGTGGTATTTGTATTTTTATGTTTTTCACGTTTCCATGTCTTTGAATCAAGAAAACATTTATAATTCAACCAACGACATTTTCAAGGGGTAGCCCTGGGCTTTATCGGCTATTAGTCCTTCAGAACATGGCTTTGAGCTAGAGGAATGCAAAGGGTGCTTGACTTCGTTAGTGCCTGTCAGCATCTACATAAACTTATTAATTGATCAAGTTGATATTTCTTAGTAGAATAACTCAATATATCGGTAAAAACATAATATTGAGTATAACTTAAACAGTCTTTATGATGACCAAAAAAGTGTTAATGAAATAAAATTTGGTGAAATTAAGTGGCAAGAATCATATAAAAGAGTTATGATTCCATTTGGCTTTAACGGCCATGTTAATGGGATGCATTGATAACTTTGGCGACGTCGTAACTTCTATCATATTATTTTATTTCGATTTCTCACAAATTCAAAGCTGTAACAACATTGAATTTACTTATTTATTAGATATAATATTGACTTTGATTTTATTCTTCAAATTCTTTCATTTGTGACAATCGATAATCTTAATAAACAGTAGTTTAATTTGGTATTAATTGATACATATACTAATGATTCTATCAAGACTTAAGTCTCTATACTAGTTAAAGGGATTGTAAAGATGTTTCCTAAACTTTATATGTGTATCAGGGACACTGATAGCATCAATTTGCGCCATTACAATTTCCATTCCGTTGTCTGCGGTTCTTGCAATTCCACTAAAACTAGTGCCTTTTGTGACATCATTGACATCATTGATCTACCGGAAGCTACTATCAATGCAGATAACTGTCAGTGACGTCATAAAACGCGTAGTTTTGATGGAATTGAAAGAACCACAGACGTCAGAATGGAAATCGAAATTGGAATGGCGCAAACTGATACTATACGTGTCCCAGATACACATTTATACAAAGTTTAGAAAACCATTTTACAATCTCTTTAAGTAGTCGCTGGTTCACTAACTTGCGGGTGCAGGGTTCGATTTCGGCATTTGAGAAATGTCTCAAGATTTTCCGACCGGGTTTCTCAGTGCAGTGAAATGTTACTGCTGGGATCCCCCGATAAAGAGATTAATGTCACTGTCCTGGCTAACATTCCACAGTTATTGGCATTCATCAGGTGGACAAATGAGTGTAACAAAGACTGTAATGTAAGGTTGGCTTTGCACCATAGCAGTCTTCCAACTATGTATCTGAACAATTATGCGAATACTATTCCAAATGAATGTATTTATGCGGCCGTAATAATTGTAGTTTTAGGTGTCAATTAAGCATTCTTTGATTAACAGGAAGGTTTTAATTAATTCAATTAAAACCTGTACTAATTGTAAGTATCCTTGAAGTGAATTAATTAAGAATCAGTGATATTGATTGTGGATATCTGATTTTTTTCTATATTCTACGTATACATTATTTCGATCTCTTATTCCTTGTTATTAATTATATTTCTGTGCTAAGAAAGAAGCAGGTCAATCGGTTTATTATAAAGATTATTTCCCGATGCCAGTTTATCGTAAGAAAATTAGCTGGTTTCAATACAGTGTTATCTTTTGGAATTGGAAATCTCTTGCAGTTGACATATGGCACGTATTCGGTTATCTCATCTTCGACATTACTTTAACTGTCTCTGAAGGGATTATTTAAAGGGGTTTTATATCCTAGGTATTGCATCTGTAGCCTACACTTAAAACTTTCATTTCCAGTCTGGTATTTCAATGATGCCAGAAAAAAGCCAATTGCCTAATTTAATCTTACCATCGCAAATACCAAATAAGCTGAATACTTTCGCGTTTGTAACGTCATAATCTGTCCAATTTCTGTTGCATTACGAATCGAACAGCAACCAAACTTAGGTAAATAGAAGCTCTCAGTAGCCAGAAGGTTATTATAAGTGATGTATTCCTTACATCAATAGTTAATTTGTTGCTACCAATGTATTGTCTGTCACCTGTTTTTTTGGATTTCAAGTTCGGATCTTTATGCATTTCTTTGTGCCTAAGACGGTAATTTGGTTAACTATCTTGCTTTAAACGAAGATTACCTCAGAGGTGACAACGTACCCAGCTTTCACTTGCCAAGAACAATGGTTCCAAGAACAATGGTTCCAAGTCATTCCAACTCGCCACACACCGGGGAGGTTTATAATAACTACAGTATTATTAAAGATTACTGCTGGATTTTAACAGTTTTGAACAGAAATCGAACTTATAAGCAGCTTATTAGGGGAAGCTTTCTGTTCATTAAAGGTATTAACTGTCAAAAGAAGCGTCATTAACAATAACATACTATAAGAAGACAATTGGAGAGAATCGAGACTTTCTTATTCTATTGTGTTTGTATAAATGAGGTGTCGTAATTTATAGTCGCAAGAAAATCTTAGAAAATTAGAAATTATTTTGAAAAGCAAATAAATTACATATTTAGAGCTGTTGTTACTCAATTGCATCTTGACTTTTTTTTAAAGACTTTTCATTTTCTTATTAGAGTTATATATTTGTAACAAGGTTTACTTGATTTTAAGATAAACTGTAATGTATACAAGACGGGCAGGATATAACGGTATTATATCTTACAAAATTAAAATTGTTGAAAACATCTATCTGTTCGGAGCGACTGGAATTCGAGGCTTCGTTTGTTACATGTTGTGCATAATTTAAAGTCTTCTGTAGTTAAGAATCGTAATAGCAGACTTGTTCAGACCCGACTCATTGCACACTGCATGACGTTTTTATTTCACCATTCGAAAAATACCTTCGACGCTTGGAAATCGGAAATAAGAACAGGTTAATGCCGCTGTCCTGGCAAAATTTCCCTCATTACACACTGCTTTGTGTTTGTCAGTCCTCATTTAACGCAGGACGTTAAACTCCATTTCATTTCATGAACAGAATAGTAATCCTTAAAACTGTATTGTATTGCTTTGTTCTTGAACCAGCACATTTTTCTGTGCTAGCTGCAGTTAATGATAGTCTTTTACCAACACAATGTATCTGTTATATCAATTTCGATCAGATAAATGATGTAATGGAAATTATCTTTCTTGAAATATTCAGATAAATTGTTGTTTTAACCTGTAACTAACTTTATCAGTAAAGTATTGTCAAATGCTAAAATGTTTGCAACGCCTGATTATTTATTTTAAGAACGTGTCTCCTTTTTAAATCGCAAATTCCCTTTTTGTTTTCAGTTCATTAAGTTGTATGGCCTGCTTATTCTAAATAACCACTTTCATTATTCGTGGAAACAAAATAGTTGTTTTAAAAAACATAGACCTATTACACAATGCTTCGGATACAAAAAAAACAACAACTTGTAATTCATTATTCATATGCACTAGCAGAATTCTTAATGAAGCGAAAGAAACTACAAATTTGTTATCTTGATCAAATTACGTATGTTGTAGATGTGGTCCATTTTAACAGAATATTTTACTGTTTGACGGCACAAACCGTGACAGCATTCACATCTTTCAATTTACTTACCAAGGCAATACCACCACATTACTGTGACGATACACCTACTGCATAACATTACACTTAAATACCACAGTGTCTCAAAAGTAGCTTAAATGGATTGTAAAGCGTATTTCTAAACTTTATGATTATGTGTATCGGTGACACTGATAGCATCAATTTGCGCCATTCCAATTTCCATTCCGACGACTGTGGTTCTTGCAATTCCACTAAAATTAACGCGTTTTATCACTAACAGTGATCTGCATAGATATCAAAAGATCCGGAAGGTAGATCACTGTTCGTGACGTCATAAAACGCGTTAGTTTTAGAGGAATTGCAAGAACAACAGACGTTGGAATGGAAGCTAAAAATAAAACAACGATACTACCACAACGCAATAATACAATTTATTAACCCTTCACACTCCCACTAAATCATGCAATAAAATGACACACTATACGTAAGCCAAATTCAGTGAAAGCTAAACTGCAACGACAATATCAGATGTCCACAACCAACAGTGAACTTAACAGAAACTAAATTCATGAGGCTGAAGCTACTTACAAGACTTAGTTTTTATGTTACTCTATTTCAGTTTATGTTATGCTGGGTGCCTATTATGAATTTATTGGTTTAATGGATCATCTACAAGATACTGGATTATTAGATTCGGGAGAATATTTAGTAGTAGGAGTTGATGAGGATGCTTATGATATAAACAACGTACAGAATTATTTACAAGGTAATCTTGATGTGCTACGTTTGAATCTGTCGTAAGACAAAAACTGAACGCCTGACTTAAATATAATCCTTAACAGAACCCTTTTAAAAAAATTTAACATCCAAACCATCATCGCTGCTAAAATGAATTTGGTTAGCAGCAATTGTAACTAGGTTGATGTTACTGGGATCCTCGTGCTAACAACCAAGCACAATGCTCTGAATCGGCGTCATTTGGCAATAGCAATAGTAGCAATAGCAACATAATGAAAAGTCCAAATAATGCATAAACCCATGACGCGACGTCTTGGTATAATAAATTTGGAATAAATATTTTAAATGTCTTGATATGTTTTCTAACAAAAATGATTGCAAATCCCTATAACCATACATCATCCATTTTATCATGATTAATTCATAATTGCAGGTATTTTCTCAGACAATGTGACCAAGAGAGTAGCAGCTGCATTTCGTCATTTCATAGGCGTAGTTCATTCTCCACCAGTTGCTGAGGATTATCTCAACTTCTCTAAGATCGTCAACAAATTCCTCGAATCTCCACCATTTAATTATACCAATCCCTTCAGACATCTAGATATAATGAAAAAGGTAAGCCATTATAGTTCACTATCTTTAAATGACAGCTTACTCATGTTTGAATTGCAAAAATATATGGAAATGAAATATATCAATAGTGAGGGAGAAAAAACGGATATGGAATTCAAATCGACAAAATGTCTTTTTTTCTGAAAGCGGTTCATGCATGCTCCACCCGTATGGCTAACGAGGACGGACAATTATCATGAAATATGCAGTAAATGAAATTTTACCAGAACATCGATATCCGTAGTTGATCCATTGTGATGCTTCTGAACGAATGAACAATTTTTTTAAAAAGTGAATTTTACCTCAATTTTGCACGTGTTGAGTTTCAATCCCTTAAAATTTAAAAAATAACCCTTGAATCCAATGCAGCCACCATAAAGTAATGATTTTAGAGCTGTTTAGTGAGATATTGTAATACATTTCTAAACAAACAAGAATAGTGCGTTCGTTTCAGCCACACTCTTGACTCCCGCGAGTTTATAGGAAATGTATTCAATAAAACAATACTGCGATAAGTCTATTTAATTTGTCTCATAGAAGGATATTCTCAATATGCAGTAAGACTTTGGTTTACGTTTCTCAGTAGCTCTGAGAACTTTCTTAATTAAGGTATTGGGCAAGGCTTAGATAGGCATTTGAAATCGATACAATGTAATGTACGAGACGATAGTAGACAAATGAATTGCAGTTTTAGAGCCTTTCCTTCTAAACTTTATTGGCCAGATTATTTTACTGGGTTATTGAAGACGCCGAACCATGCTTTGGACAATGAACGGTCAACTGTCATATCTCTGTGACTAGCTCAACTCCACTCAAACCTTTTGATAGTATTCTGTGGACTAACAGGAGAACGATTGGACCCCAGATCTTACATGTTACCTTATGTGGACTAACAGGGGAGCGATTGGACCACAGATCTTACATGTTACCTTCTGTGGACTAACAGGGGAATGATTGGACCACATATCTTATATGTTACCTTCTGTGGACTAGCATGGGAACGATTGGACCACAGATCTTACATGTTACCTTCTGTGGACTAACATGGGAACGATTGGACAACAGATCTTACATGTTACCTTCTGTGGACTAAAAGGGGAACGATTGGACTACAGATCTTACATGTTACCTTCTGTGGACTAAAATGGGAACGATTTGACTACAGATCTGGCATGTTACCTTCTGTGAACTAACAGGGGAACGATTGAACCACAGATCTTACATTTTACCTTCTATGGACTAACAGGGGAACGATTGGACCACAGATCTTACATGTTACCTTCTGTGGACTACCAGGGGAACGATTGGACCACATAGCTTACATGTTACCATCTGTGGACAAACAGGGGAACGATTGAACCACAGATCTTACATTTTACCTTCTATGGACTAACAGGGGAACGATTGGACCACAGATCTTACATGTTACCTTCTGTGGACTAACAGGGGAACGATTGGACCACATATCTTACATGTTACCATCTGTGGACAAACAGGGGAACGATTGAACCACAGATCTTACATGTTACCTTCTGTGGACTAACAGGGGAACAATTGGACCACAGATCTTAGATGTTACCTTCTGTCGACTAAAAGGGGAACGATTAAACTTCCACAGATTACCTGCAGTCTGACAAATTTATGCGACTGTGGCCCCGACAGCAATATGAAAAACATCATGATTAACCATTAAGTTCGACCTTTAATGTTTCTGTAAAGCTAATGTTTTATGAAAGAAACTCAAGAATATCCTGTACCTCTGGCATGACCTTTTAGAATTGAAGAAACAGTGAAATTGTCCATTCTTTTTTTTAAGAAGTAACCTTTTGAAGTTTTTTTGTTTCGCATAATTTTGTCACATTTGCTTATTTTAAAAACTCTCTAACATGTTCTACAATTACCGTAAGCGATCTATCTTTTGTGACTTGTGATTGGGAATATATTTTAATTTGATGAAAAGACTAGGGAAAGGTCACCATGAGATTTGATGTCTCTCATTTCAATCCTATGTAAAATTAGTTATTGGTTTTAAATGATATTAGTATTAAAGAATAATACGGTCTGAAGATTATATTAGGGTCGTAATAAAATAGTACTAAGTGCCATCAGTGGGTTAATTGAATCAATATTAACAGCTTCTTCATTAATTTGATAATATTTCAGATTTTCTTATGTCTAATAGAATTTCCTCGTGTTATAACAATATTAATATAAGGTTTTATAGAGGAATGTAATGTAATGTTCGTCAACATGAAATCTTTAGTTACATAGAGTCTTAATATTCTCGTTATGGCGAGGAAGTAAAGGGGACTTTGTCTGATTTAGTTACAAGATTGTCTAATTCTGTCAGCCTCCGATAATGTGCTTTCCGACGTTATTGGTTGGATCTATTTACTGGTGTGTTTGGTTTGAATAAGAGTTAACTTTACCCAAAATATAAATAGATATTTTTCATATCCAAGATGTCGATACCGAACTCAAATGTTAAAACCCAAATTAAATATTTATTAAAATCATCGACATCCAAGATGGTTAAGGAAATAAATCTCCATTTGCTTTGTGTTTAAGATTCTTATTCTAGTAAGGGTCCGCAGCTGTTCAATGTGCTCTGTTGTCTCCTTCCATAGGTTTTTTTCGTTGGTATATCGGGTGACCCATATATTATAAAACCTCCCCGAAGTTCGATATCCGATATATGGTTGTGAAAAGTTCCAACTTTATGGTGATCTACCTATTGCTAGCAAAGTAAAGACTAAATGCTTTCAGTAAATGAAATGTCATTGTGTTCAGTAATTATTTTCATTAAAATTTGAAAAAGTTACTCACAGATACATCGTATATTATTAAAATGCATGATAATTTGCCAAAGTTAAGTTTTGTCCTATGACTGCATTGCATTATCTTGTTTCGGACTAAAATTAAACCAATATACCTTCCCTTGAGATTTTACATGATGAACAAAAAAAATCCGAAGAGAAAATCCAATTATCTTGTTATATCAGTTATAATTGAAAAAGAAAGACAATAATGAAAAACAAATCCCAACTCTCTAACTGAATTAGATTAAGCAAAGACAATTTGAGTGTATTACGATGTTTACTGTAACCCAAGAGAAGAGATGAAAATGCAATAGATTGCGGAAGTTGGGAAGGTTAACAATAGAAATGATCTTTGATTTTTGCAAAATCAAGTTCATTGAAATCCCCGGTTTAGCGCTTCACTCATGTTCCGATTGAACGAAATCACAAGTCAACCCGAACCTAACTTGAAAGTGAACATCAATCTACTATAGATAATTTTAATATACACTGAGATGATGGTTTTGTAGTTATTCTCTTTGAAGAGTTTTAGTTTTTTTTTTATAGAATATGCATGTACAGTATAATGAAAAATGGCATAAGGATACATTATATACACTACTAAATAGTATACAGATAGAAATCTGAGTATTCATTCAAAATCGGTCATTTGTGGCAGAACCTGCAATGGGCTGATTAGAAAACGACTTTGTTTTGAATACACAACGGACAACTGACTAATGTCGAGGATTTACAACATTCAAATCGACTATGGCCATTCTTAATATTATATTTTGTGAATAACAAAGGCCTTTTAATATTAACCACCATGCTAAAAGTAGAATTATGGCCAGACAATTAGTAATCTTAATTAAATTATTTGTCGATATAAATTATATAGGTAGACAGTTTTATCAACAGACAAATTTTTACTTATTTTATTAGGCTTCTAAAATTTATCTACCAACCAATTTTATGAATTTATATGAGTATTAAACATAATCCTGTAAGGATTCGGTGATAAAGATTCATTCATTTCTCGTGGGCTTTTGCAATGTGGTAATCCTTTGGTCTACTAGCGACGTCTTATTAAAGATGACCCAGGTTGAGCTAACGATTGACACAATCTGAGTGCAAAATAATTTAAAATACTACAAGCGACTAGGTAGAATGGCAACTGAAATGTTATTTGTCCGCATTATACTTTAAAGCGAATATCGGTCGATGTGCGGTTTTCAGGGTTGGCCGGTTTTATATCGGGACTTTTATATTTGGCCGATAAACAGGGGAAACCGGTCGCTCAGGGTTTTCACTATACCCGGTGATCATTCAGTTGCTACTAATCAACAACCCTAAAACGAAGACAAATCTGATGAAGATCTTAATCTGAAGACCACCTTCTTTGAAATTGAACTCTGTTGTCTCTATTGTTGCATCACACAGTTTTGGTGCATCATTCGACTTTATGTCATGCCGACAGACATGCAGGGACCAGCTTTTAAGATATATTTCGTATTAAGTTTGTAGCCCTGAATGAAGGTAAAAATGATCCTATCGATTTCTCATAATTGAAAACAGAGTCAATGAAACAAATAAAATTAGTTTGATTTCAAATCCAGATGCCAATTAGAAGGTTGCCTTTGTCATGTACTTAGCTGTGTCTGTGCAATTATTTATTTTCCAATTAAGCCGCTTACATCTTTCTATTTCCTGATTTGTGTATGAAACAATGACATGTTTATCGTACTAAAAATCGATTCGATAAAGGTTTATTATCCTCTTGATGAAGAGGGTTGTGTATTATACGATACATGTATAGTTAATCCCCCAGAAGTTACTGGTATTACGCTCAATGTCCTGTACGTGTTTCGTGGAACAAACAGATGTAACCAATGTTTGACTACCATCAGCATGTGTTTGGAAAAACATAACATCAACTTGTCTTTTTAAAATTGGTAAACCACACATGAGCGACTTAGATTTATTTCCGTTAGAATTTCACAATCGGTTGACTTCCTCTATGAACAATATTGAAATATAATGTATTGTTTCATAAAGATTTGTTAAGTTTTTTTAGTATTACTTGTCGAGTTTTTGATATTGGTTGTTTTTTCAAATACAACAGAATACCGACCAGGGCGGATTTAGAGAAAGGGGGGTCTCTGAAATATAACAATCAATTCAACGACACAGACAAATTTTTTGAGGATTCTGACATCAATCGGCCAAAAATAGAGGGGGGGGGGGGGGGTGGGCAAGCCGTGGGAGTCTCCCCTTGGATCCGCCCCTGTCGACTCCCTTAACGATGCTTCAAGATTCTTGTCAATTACCGGTATCAAACTTATAGGAAAGTGGAACAGTCCCATCAAACTTTACAAGATAGATTATTCTGCAAAAATCTGCTAAACATTTGGCGACATGATGAGGTGAAATATAAATTCGAATCCACATCCAAAAGTCATATCATATCAGCGACGAAAGTATCATAAATATGTTGCCTTGTGAATCTGTCAAAGTACAGCTAACCTCCTGTAAATTTCATTACGAACCATTGGATATGCTATATTTCCTTCGCCAATATTGTGTGCAAACTATCACAAAGATCTGTAGCACTGTTGCTTTATATTAATCATAATTGCCCGACACTGTTTTTGATGTGTTTATAATTGTAGATAAAGCCAGAAGCTGCCTATCTGTATGATGCTGTATGGTTGTATGCCAGAGCCGCTGATAAAATGCTCAATAAACAACAGGACATAAAAGATGGACGATTGATTATTGATAACATCAAAGGCATGACTTATAAAAGTAAGAAATAAAATCTTCTAACATCAATGTTTTATGAAGTGAAATTTTCATTATCTACATAATGATCAACAATCTATTTTCAGCCAAACTCAACCTTTTCTTTTATGAACGGGAACGTGGTCTCACTTTTGATTTCTTTTGATCGAAGATTATTAGCTAATCGAATGTCTGTAATTTTAATAAGGTTCAAAGGGGAAAAGATTATAAAGTTGAACACTATCAACATCTTTTGAGTTTCTTGATATCAACTCCAATTTACTTGAGACAGTCATTTAGACTTCATCACTTGACATCAAAGCAGCTACAATAACTGTAAAAATAAAGATTAAAAACAATTTACGCATCTACGGCCACATTATAAGAAAGATAATTACAAAGATGTAAATATTTTAAGGGAAATTGCAACCTACCCCTCCCTTAACAAAATATCCGTAAGGTCGAATATAGAATTAGATATGCCAGGCAACAAAAGTTCCTCCTCAAGAAAAAAAAAATGGAAAATGGCATTGATTTGGTGTATTTTTAATCATATTTCTGGATCGGAGATTGAAGTCGGTTTTTTATCTTTTATCTTACCAATCATATTATTGAGGAGGCCCTTACTTCTCCCCACCCTAATTCAAGTTCTTCGTTTTTGTCTTTCAAATATTTTGACATTTCCTTCAATGTTAAAACTTAAACTGTGGATCTTTTATTGGAGTTTTGTGCTATTAATTTAAACACTTAAACACATGCCTAAATTTATCTTAGAAGATTTTATTTCATGGTAAAGCATGGTATTAGCTGTCGTAATAAGCACTTTCTTGAAGGAACATTCTGAAATGGAGCATTTAAGAGTAATGCTATAAAATTATCCTCCTTTACGAAATCGTCGTGCAGTAGTTTTTTGGGTCAACCCTCATGACAGTGACTCAAATCATCTCACTCAGATGATAATAGATACAGTTTGACATTAACAACATTTGACATAGTCTAGCTAGAGGACTGTTAAATCACACCATAGACGAGATAAATCTACTCTCCCCCATATATATCAGCTGTACCAGACTTCATCTAAATTATTTACATGTAATATTCTTAATTTCATTATTTTTTATCAAGTGCCAAATTATGACTTGGTATGTTACGTTAATCTATTCTGTATTTGATTTGATTACAAGGCACATAGTCTTAAGTTATTCACTGAATTTCCATAGATAAACCGAATTCATATAATTGAAGCAGCCCTTTAGAAAATACATTTATACAGTGCATATATCTATAATTTTTGATTTGTTGCCCCTGTAGCATACTCACCATCCCTTGAAATATATCTTAATTAATAACTATTGAATTCATTATGAAGTAGTCCTCAATTAACGGTTTGAAAATGAATTTAAATGTAAATCTATTACTTGAGCACTATATACGTGAGACTGTCTTGCAGGTTATACCATTGGCAGCATTGTGCTGTAGTGTTTCAAAATAAAATTTTGGCCACTATGTTTAAGGGCTTGATTTTAAAAGGTGAACTAGTATTTTTATATGCGATTATTTTATTAAAACGTCAACTTAAGTTGTAACAGTACGAATTATAACTGTCAAAAGTCAATGAACGTAACTGGCATTTGAAAATTTGAATGAACTTGTCCTCAAAAACATTTCAAATTTTGATCTAACATTCTTAAAGGAAGTTTTGCTACCTTCCATGTTCAAGTCAATTATCACACTGTGAATTCCTATTAAAAGAGTAATTTTACCATCTTTCCTATTTGTCTATCATTTGTCTTATTTAGAATTTAAAATAGAATATAATTACTCTATTGAATGAATGAAAGACGAAGCTCAGAGGGTGTGCGGTTATATAATTACATATTTTGTCTGATTGAGTGATGTGTTTTCCGGATGAGCTACCGGATCTATTGCATTGCATTAACTCAACGTGGTTCAAAATTGTACTTCCACAAAAATAAATTCTAATTACAGTACAATCAAAGACAATTGACCCAATATAAAAGAACAAAGCTGCTGTGATGTGCTATAAATATAACATTCTGTCTAACTGGTGTTGCATCACAATGTGATATCTAGTTCATCACGACATTTCGTATGATAACATAATTACAGGATACATTCACAGGGTGCATTAAACTAACAATTTTATGTCATTCTCGTCCAATTTGAAACAATTTACTCCATATATAAAATTCAAATATTAGATACAAAGGCATGCTGTGCTATGATAAAAATTACCAGAATTATATTAGTATGTAACATGAAAAAAGTAAAGAAAAGACCAGACAAAAAAAAATCCATCAATTTCTAGCGATTCTAAAAAGGAATAGAGTATTGAATAAGGGTTTAAGGACAGTTTATAGATGATATAATGTCGAGACATAAATAATATTGCTTTAGTTATTTATTGTGAGATAATAATAAACTAATAGCCGATCGTCTGCATTATATCCTTTTATTCATAAAATACAATACATGTTTCATATTTCTATCAAAAGAACGTTTTGTACTTTTTGAAGCATTTAGTCTTTAGCCTAATGAGGACAATTTCAAAGGATGCATTTTAAATTAGGTTGGTTGAGCCAAGTCAACATGTCTAACTTCTACTTAGAGGGCCCGAAACCCTCGAAAAAATACAAAATTACAAATAATGTACTAAAGAACATGACGTATCTAAAAGCATAACACACATTATAAAAATGGTTCACAACTTACGTTGAATGGCTCTAACCAAGAGCAATATTATTTCCACCCGCTAGACAAATCATACCTTATTCTCAGAAACGCATTTTTTTAGCTAAAGAAATCCGGCCCGCGACGCCCTTCAGAGTGTCCCCCCAAAAGTGAGCTCTTCCGCTAAAACACTCTGCTCTCTATGCTAGCTAAGCTCTTTTTAGCCCTTATAATATATTCATAAAATACATTTAGCCCTTTACAAAAATTAATTGAGAAGGCCTGCTCTAAAAGGCCCAAACCGCTTAAGCCCAAGAACCTCTACTCATTTCCATTTGCAATAATATTCAACATAGTTTTCATCTGACTAACTAAAGTTTATTTTAAATTATCATGTTTATGCAGACAGATAGACAAAGGCGTCGTTGAAATACCGGAATCAGGAATGAAAGACATTCTTGAAGGCTGTCGGATAGCTGAAATATATTTTTAAAACCACATTAAGGAATACTATCAAGTTCTGATTATCTAGGCTAGTTATGCTAATGAAAGTAAAGGTCTGAATAATGTTTCGACCCTTTTCATTTTCAGGTGCTATGGGCTACATCAGTAGAATCAATGCTGTTGGTGATGCTGAAGGTAATTTCTCTCTAGTGGCTAGAAGACAGTTAGGTAATGGAGAGTGGGGATTGTTACCTATTGGTGTCTTTCGACTGAGTGAAAATCTAACAGAACTGCCGGTTAGTGTTTTACCTTAACTTACCATGCGAAATGTATCCAAGTAATAATGGGAATCTCTATAAAAGAATACCAATGTATTGCCAATGTGTTTACATGGATTCGAGATTTTTTTACGGTTGGGAGCGTTCGTGCTTGGGTTCTATTATCCTTCTGATATACCTGATATGGAAAGGTTGGGACTTTCTCAAACACTTGCTTACTATTGAAGACGTGATAAACATGATATCGCCACAGACAATGTAAACTTAACATTCACAATACCTCATCCGTGTAGCACGTCTGAGAACCGGAGTAATATCAAAGTTGTCTTTGATGGGGATTTACGTCTCATGTATCATTTGACATTCGTGGACCCTCAACCGACTGAGCTGTGTGTCTTGCCTATCGTAACTTACATGTTAAGTAGACAATATATAGCTTCTAATAAAGAACAATGTCCAGACACACATTTCAATTTATGTAACAGTAATAGGTTAATTTAACTATCAGATTTCTTACAGACTCTCTTATGTCATGCATAATTGCTTTACGATATCTCATATTATTCTTTATTTTCCTCATAGCTATAAAACAAAGTTATGTAGATTTTGTTAATAAAACGCAAATTATACCAAATTTCCCCCAATGTCCATTTCAGTCCTTCCATTATTATGAGGGCGAATCGATACGATGGATAGCAGGATCACCGCCTGTTGATGAACCTAGTTGTGGATTTCGACATGAAAGGTGCATTCCCAAAAAGAGTAAGTTTAGATTTAGAATAATAAAATATCATACCACTGCAGACATGACTGTTTCGGCCCCAGTGCAGTTCTGTTGTTGAAGTTTAAGTTTATAACCGCCTCATAAGGATTGTGTGGCCGTTTACCTTATGGATGGTGTAAGCATGTACAGCGATCCAGATTGTATTTGCATGACTTGTAGAATGGAATGTACATATTGTATATTAACATATAGATGTTCATTAGGTTTATTTGAACATTGACTTGTTTTGGGTTAGTGGGTACTATGTTCATGCTTTTTTTGTGCTGTGTTTGCAATTGCATAATTATTATCCTGGCACGATGAAGAGGTTTTTTTTATCTGATTATTTGCTTCTGGTATTAAGTGTAACTAATGTTTTTGTTTACAATTCTTGATTTGCAAATCAATGTGAATTTTATCTGCGCATGTACTATGACAATCAGAGGCAGATCCAAAAGAGAGGGGAGGGGGTCTATTTTTGGCCGACTGATGTCAGAACCCTCTGAAAATTTGTCGCTCTCGGTGTCGTTGAATTTTAAGCATGTTATATTTCAGAGCGCCCCCCCCCCCCCCTTTCTCTAAATCCTGGATCTGCCCCTATCAATATTCGTAATTTTCAGGACGCTTTTCTATTTTCGTTATATTTGTATATGTTTGTACGTTATATTTGTTTCCGTCTGTACGTTATTTGTATCGTCCGTTAGTTATAATTGTATTTGTATGTTCTTTGTGATTGATCATTTAGGTTTTATCCGGATCAAGCATCGTAAAATGATATTGAAATGAATTTTGTTTATTTTCATTGTCATCAATATCTCCCTGAACATATTCCCCTGATTTCAATTTGTCTATGTTCACGAAGTTTATCATTGTTTAACATGCTCACTGGGAATTGTGTGACTAGTAAAAGTAGACAATAGAGACAATATCTCTCTGAAGTTACAGAATAAATCCCCTCTTTCATTCTGACTGTATATTTTCCATTTATCTTAATGAAAACAAATTAATACATTTTACAACAAGTCTTTATGACAAATCATTAAGAGTAGTCTATTACAGAAAATAAACCCAGCAGCTAACGACATTGATTAGAATATTATATTAATATATAGGTTTTCTACAATCAACTTTCTTGATCTTACAATTAATCATTTCTTACGTTTATTATTTAGGTCATAATGAGTCATAAAGCAATTTTACACTTTACAAGAGCTGTATTTCTAGATTTATAACATTATTTATATATTTATAACTTTTTGCTAAATTAAAAACATTAAATAATAGATTTATAACATTATTTAATAGCATTATTCAATAAATATTAAATATTTGATAAGCTGTATTTCTAGATTTATAACATTATTTATAGATAATAGATTTATATTTGGATTTCTGGATTTGTCTCCGTGAAGTTTTAACATGTCTTGTGTTTAGGATTGAGGTCAATTTTTCCACTTTTATATCAACTGTATTTCCAGATTTATGACGTTTTATACATTTATAAAATCAAAGTTGATATTTATACTTTCAAACTGATATCTTGATATATATCAAAATGCCTACATAATATGGAGTAGAACCCATATTTCTAATTAAAGCACAATAACACATAATTCTTGAAAAAGCTAATTTCGGACAAACTAAGAGGAGTAAATGTGTTTTCAGAATATTTAATGACGAAGAGCAATGATGTTAGCCTACTTTTAAATCTCAGAATTAACCTTATAATTTCTTTTTCTAACTAAATTAAGGTTTGGTAATGCTAGGTTTACACTATGTTCCCGGTGGCCACGGCGCCCGAAACGTATTGCGCCGTGGATTTTTGGAGTTTTTGTCTCCATATCCACGTTTTGTTAAGTTGTGACTAAGTTTCCTCACGGTTTATTTCTGTGTCCTTGACAAGCCGATGGGGCGATGAAGCGGTTCCACCAGGGTGCATCAAGGTTCGGGCCGCGGTCTACCACTGATGCATGTTTGTTGCTTCCCGGTGTGATGCGTGCTGATGGGATCTCTCACGTTGTTCACGTTTTCATCCAGGTCTATTGCGTCTGTCAAGGTCTCCTACGGATCAAACGTGGAAGTTGTGGTGCTTGTTACACGTTTAGAGCCACGGTTCAACGAAAACTCCCAAAACAATTTCAATCATACTAAACGTTTACACTATGTTCCCGACGGCCACGGTAATCAAGCCTCAGGTCAACGTGGTGTAAACGGCGTGAACGTGGGACGTCGCTGGGGGACGGGATATGCAAACGTGACAGATTGTGATTACCGTGGCTGCCGGGCCAGATTTTTAAACTGTCAAAAAATTTGCCACGGCAGCCACGGTGCAGAGAAACGTAGCAGGCCGTATGAAACGGGGTAAACGCTACAAAACGTGACAGATCGTATTTTAGGTCGTAATAGAACTTGGTAATCGCTACAAAGCGTGACAGGACGTATATTGGGTCGTTACAAAACTTGGAAGTGGTCCGTAGTGGAACGGGAAGCATGCCTATTCCACGGCGTCTGACGTTACTTTCCGGTTTTGTCAACATGTGTTCCCGTTTTGTGAACGGTTATCAGGGCAAGCTAGGGTGAACAAAACCGTTTCATTACGTTTTAATACGTTTCATTACGTTTCAATAAAGGTGCATTCCGATGTGTGGCGTTTTTGCAGTTCAGAGCATCACGGTTCATTGATTTCTGATACCCGGTTTTACTAAGTGATATTACAGTTCTCAAACCCGCCGTGGCTGCCGTAGCAAATGTTTTGACAGTCAAAATTCTGGTCCATATCCACGGCAGTCACGTTTTTCTATCGCGTTCTCCACGTTTGCAATGAAACGTGATTACCGTGACTGCCGGGAACATAGTGTAAACCTAGCATAAAGACTTAATAAAAAGTAAACGTGAAGTCAGATCACGTTTTATTTCTTTCTATACTTCCCTATGTCTGTCGGTTAATGTAAGCCAGTGAAATCTGGGAAAAATCACGAAAAACGTTTCCAGAAAGGATGAAATGAATATTTCATGTTTCCATTCTTAAATGGTCATATTTCTTAGATGTGGAAAAGTGATACATGTAATTAGTATAATAATAATATAATGCTTATTTATGATACCAATTGTATCACATGTATATTTTATCTTGTCGCATATTCTATTTTATACGGTTAAAGCTTTCGTGCATACAAATTATTTTAATGTCGTTTATCAATTGTAAACACAATATATAGATATCGCTATTTTCTGTAACTGAGTAGATCATAAAGCCCGTCGAAATGTTGCATAACACCTTTAACCAGTGATTGATGTTCCTTACAGCTTTTTCTACCAATGATATTTGTACTGTAAAACTGTGTCTATCAGTGATTGTTGTTTAATAAAGCTGTGTCTACCAATGATTGTTGTTCTATAAAGCTGTGTCTACCAGTGATGTTGTTTCATAAAGCTGTGTCTAAAAGCGATTTATTGCTCCATAAAACTCATAAGTTTCATGAAGCTTCATCTGCTAATGATTATTGTTCCATATAGCTTCTACCAGTGATTTATCTTCCATGAAGCTGTGTCTACAAATGATTATTGTTTCATAAATCTGTATCTACCTATGATTTATGTTCCATGAAGCTGTGTCTACCAATGATTGTTGTTCCATGAAGATGTGTCTATCAGTGATTTTCATAAAGCTGTGTCTTCCAATGATTATTGTTTCATAAAACTGTGTCTACCAGTGATTGTTGTTTCATAAAGCTATGTCTACCAATGCTTGTTGTTACATGAAGCTATGTCTACCAATGATTGTTGTTCCATGAAGCTATGTCTACCAATGATTGTTGTTCCATGAAGCTATGTCTACCAATGATTGTTGTTCCATGAAGCTATGTCTACCAATGATTATTGTTTCATAAAACTGTGTCTACCAGTGATTGTTGTTTCATAAAGCTATGTCTACCAATGATTGTTGTTTCATAAAGCTATGTCTACCAATGATTGTTGTTCCATGAAGCTATGTCTACCAATGATTGTTGTTACATGAAGCTATGTCTACCAATGATTGTTGTTACATGAAGCTATGTCTACCAATGATTGTTGTTACATGAAGCTATGTCTACCAATGATTGTTGTTACATGAAGCTATGTCTACCAGTGATTGTTGTTTCATAAAGCTATGTCTACCAGTAATATTTGTAACTATTTATTGTGTAATTGTAAGTGGTGTGTATTGCAGCAGAACAGATTTTCTCCTTATCATCTTACATTGTAACAGAAACAAAGAAGAATACATCATCTTATGAATAAATAGATATAATAGAAATTTGTGACGTATGATGATTGGGAATTCGGGAATTGATTTGTAATTACGTGTAAAATATTACTTGTACTCAATTGAATAGAGTCGATTGCTTCTGTCCCAGTGGACTGATTTTTCTTCCTTATAGTCTATAAGTAATAACTCAACAATGTGAGGTTTGACTAGCAGTTGGACCTATATTTTATGATTGACTTGATACTGACCTGTCAGTGTAATGTATATAAAATGAATGTAATCGAACGGATGACATCAATCTACCCTTTGTTAAAGGAATCTTCGTCTACTGTATGTTCTTGGAACTTTAAAAAAGTGATTTCTCAGTCGTTGTTCTTTTAAAATGAGCACTGATAGCTTCCATATTATGCGACCCAATTACTACTTATTTAGCGATTTCTGTTCCGTGAAGCTGTGTCTATCATTGTTGTTCTATAAAATTATATCAAAGTGATTATTGTTTCCAACTACCTAGTTTGCGATTTCAGCATCTGATGGAAGCGAATGTTAACTTGGCATCTACCAACCAACCTGATTGTTGTTTCATTTCATACTGAACTATCGCCAACCGAGATTTAATCTACGTGAAAGAACAATATCTCTCTTTTTACATATTCAAACATTACATTGCAACGTGGTCCCGATATGCAACTTTAATTTCTCTAAGTAGCCATGACTATGAATATTCACATCAGATTCTGCTATTTGTTTCGTATGGTATAGTATTCATCAGAATACATCCATTTTCTTTACAGCAGACTGCTGTGGCTGATAACTGTCAAAGCTTGACTCAGTAACCTCAGTTCATGATATAGTCTTGCTCTGAAATAGATGACATTTAACGTAGACACTCGACCTCTTAGCATAAAGTTACCATTTGTCGAGGTTACTTGTGATAAAATCATCTAAATGATATTTTAATAAGCTCAACTGTCGTCTTTACTTTCTCTTTATTAGAAACAGTTTCTGAAACATTGTCTTGATTAACACCAAATACTCCAGCAGTGTATGTCGTAGATTAGGTTAAATTATATCGACTGATCTTCACTTATATTTTATCAACAAGAATCACGATGATCATAAGGTGTTTGAAATTTAAAGAGGACCGATTTGCTCACGCTTCACCACCAAGCACCGAGTTTCACTGTCATATCATTCGACTCGACCAGATCTTACGAATTTTCAAATTACCAAACCAAACAGTAGCATCCATTGAACAAATCCAACTACTACCACTACCAAACCAACAACTACCTAGATTGCGATATAAGCATAATAACATTGTAGCGAGTGTTAATATTGTTAACTTATCATTTACCAAAATTCACTTATGATATCTTCATAATTTGACTTTTGATTTCACCGAAGCCAATCTTTTTACAAAAAAAAGGTGCTTAAAAGATTTAAGTGCAAATATTTTTCAACAATTTGAAAGCTATTCTCCAGTGATTCAGAAAATGAAAGTCAAAAACGTCAATGTTTTAACGTGAAGTGTCATTTCTATTTTTATGAGTCATTGAAGCTGTAACAGCTAGCTGAAGAAAAATTCCCAGTTGAATTCGGGTGTTTCGACTGTCATTGCATATATAAATGATTTCGTAAATGATGTGCTGAACTGACGTATTGCATAATTTTAAATAAAGAAATAGCAGCCGGGTTTTAAATTGTTGTTGAGTTTCGATAGTTGTGAAACCATCACAATAAAATACCGTACTCACCAAGACCGGAATTTATCATCAGCGTTTCCCAAATTGACGTTGGATTTCAGTTTGCTTTCAGTAGCATAAACTACATCATCGAAATTCAAATTCATTAAAAGTGGGTTTATAAGTCAAATAAGCTTTTAACTTTTAAGCTTGTTTTTTTTTTAATTAATGAAGTAGGCTAAGACGTATTTAAAATGTTAGTCAAGTCTTTTTTTCAATACACAAAACAAATCCGTTTGAAAACTTCAATGTAGGTGACTATCCAACCATTGCTGAAAAAATTGAAATTGTATGCTTTGATCTGCTGTTAAGATGAAATAAAAAGCTTAAGCTGGTCATGAAAAGAGAATTGGATTTTTTTTTTAATGGGACTGATTGTTGCGAAACTTGTCCTTGATCAGTCATTATACCATGAACATGAAATAGAAAAGTTGGAAAAGCTGACTAAGAGGAGATTTTGTTTCTCTCGTGGCTATCGTGGGGATTGGTAATTATGTCTGATAAAGTATTTTCGTGTAGTTCAGATTTAAAATTTTACTTTGAATATTAAAACGAACTTTGCCTTTGTTTCAAGTCTTAGCTGTGCCATCTTAGATAACTTAAAATATACTACTCCGCTCATTCATCCATCCATCAACATTGGCTAAATTTTCTGTGAAGTGGTTCACTTACTCATTAAGAGCACATTTATGTATATAACAAGAAATATACATATATTCTATTCATCCAATCATTAGTGGTTAAAGTTTGATCGATAGGTTGTTAAATCATAATGTAAAATTTTTGCTCCCCCAAATATATTCTTGATCACATAAATTTACTTAATATCATCTAATTATGAAATATGAATGACCCTTTTAATTTCATTGATGATATATTTAAGGACATTAAGAATGCAGTCATTATTTTAATTAGACTGATTAGAATTGTTCCACTGAAGGTCTATTTCCATTTTATCAATAGAAGTTCATTAATATTGGTTTGATTTAATTCTATTCTGCCCAAATAACTTTAACTTTTAATTCAATTGTGTATTCACTTTCAATTCTAATTGTAAAGAATTAGTTATTCCTTTTCTACTCTAAAGAGTGTTAAAGTTTTCAATATGAACCATTTATATGAATCCTTTACAGAAGCAGAAACAAGTATATGGTTGATAGTTGTTGCACACGGAACCTGTCTAACATGATTATACTTACTTATCTGTTTGTATTTGTGGCCTTCGGGCTATTGTTTTTGTCTGCATTATTTAATGAAAATTATTTATATTCAATTTATTGGCCAACAGTCAAGAAAAATGTTAATTGTATATTTTTGTATAGTCAAGAGAAATGGTAATTGTATATTTTTGTATAGTAAATGGTAATTGTATATTTATGTATAATCAAGAGAAGTTGTTGATTGCATATTTTTATGTTTAGTTCGGAGAAATATTAATTGTATATTTTTGTATAGTCAAGATGAATGTTTATTGCATATTTTTGTATATTCAAAAAATATTAATTGTATATTTATGTATAAACAAGAGAATTGATTGTATATTTTTGTTTAGTTCAGAGACATATTTTTGTATATTTTTGTATAGTCAACGAGAAGATGTTATGTTGTATTTTTCCTTTTATAACTAAACAATATAGCTGGATATTTTACTTGTTATATTTTAGCTTATACAAGAGAAGCTGTGGGTGGCACAGTTGGTGGAATATTGTTAGTATCTATTGTGATATGTTATCTCATATACAGGTATAGTCTTTTGATGTATATTTGTGTGGTCGGACAGTTATGATAAAATAAAGTAAGAATCAGGAATTTATTGTGCTCATAATGAAATCATTTTTGTTCATGGGTTCAGTCCCTTTAAATATTCAAATAAATAACACATTTTCAGAACCTCAAAGGTATCAACAGATTATATTCACATTGATTTTCGTAACCAACAGCACTGGGGCCTTATTCTCGAAGACTTAACTAAGATAAATCCAGATTTTAAGAAATACTGTAATTTGATTGGATAATACAACTGAATAGAAAATTTATTTTAGTGATTGGCTAATCAGATGCTTACAACACTAAAATCATCTTAAGTTAAGTTTTCCAGAATAAGGCTCCAAGTCAATTATATTAATTATGGCTTCGAGAGATCATCCCATCCATAATGTACTGCAATTTCCAATTTCAGAAACTGGAGATATGAACAAGAATTAGCCAGTTTGTTATGGAAAATCGATTACAAGGATCTAAGTTTAGGTGATCATTATTCACAAACTTTCCACGGAGTTCGCACCAAGGTGGGTCTATGTTATTATTAATAATACAAATCCAACAGCTGGTATTTTATTAAGATAGTAGATTTCTTCATTCAATTACAGTTTATATCAGCTGATCTTGAAGTTCAAATTTTAAAGAGAGCATACATCAGAAAATTTAGGAACCGGGAATCTTTATCAACATCATATACAAGCTTCTATTTATTATTACATGCATCATTAAGTAATCTAAAGAATCTCATTTGATTGTGTGATTATTTAGTTGATTGTTCAGATCCTCTTACTGTCGCCCAGGTACTGTTAGCTGTCGTTAAAAATCCCTACTATAAGATTCTACCAATCGCAAGGTCAAACTAGACCCATTTCAAAGTCACATTACTTCGAAAATATTCGTTTCGAAAATTTCTGTCCAATCTATTGCTTTTTAACTGGAAGTTGCATTTAATGTAAAGGTTTTAAACAAAGATAGTGGACCACAGCCATATACGCCTAACGAAAAAGTTAATCAGGATAAAACTAAACTTTCTCAAACCTTTCGATTTAGGTCCAATAACATCCATTTTAAGTTTCAACAAAATTGGTTGAAAACTAAGATAGTAATAGCATATTGAAGACTTTGGGGGCAACGGCAATAACTCTGCTACTAACATTCGAAAATAGCTCAAATTCGAACTTGATCTTTGTTTTCTGAATATGTATATACATACCTAATTCCATTTGATTCCATCAAAAATTATAGTTTTTAGAGCGTTAACAAGCAATTGATGTTGATAGAAACACTTACTGTATAAAGGTTAAAGGGCGAAAACACCTCAAAACTGATGAAAGAGGCCTAAATATTGAAAAAGCCTTAAGTTTAATCAGGAGTAAATTTAACTTTCTCAAACCTTTCGATTTAGGTCCAATAACATATATTTTAAGTTTCATCAAAATCGGTTGAAAACTAAGAGAGTAATAGCATATTCAAGATTTGGGGCAAGGGCAATAACTCTAGTTTTTAGAGCGTTTACGAGCAAATGTTGACGGACGGACGGACGGACAGGGGTGCCGACAATATACGTCCTCATAGAGAGATGAGGGCGTATAAAAATGCAGTTTATGTAACATCTTTTCTCAATGCTTATTTGAAATAACTTTAGCAATCGACTCTTTTAAGTCTTTAAGTTCTCTGTTGGACTCAATGGTTTGTTAGTTTGTTCCAATTGGAAAGCGATTTCATTCACTACTATGGGAAGTATCATGCTGTTTTGTTGAATAACAAACTTGAATCTGTGTCGCGGTACACACTAACAGTTCTTTTAATGTAGAGATGTTTGAAATAGAACAAAATAAAAATAATCTTTAAATCGATTAATGGAGCTGGACTTCCATGCCATCAGTACAAATTTTGAATCAATTCGATGTTTGGGAACTTACTTAGTCACTGAAGACGTTTACATTCAAACATTGTTGCATTTTTGCAAAGTTTTACTTTGAAAAAGTAAAACTGTCACATAATGGCTTTAAATTTGTTGAAAATAGTATAAATTTTAAGCTTTTTAAATTTATTTGTAATTCATATGTTGTTTACACCTTAGTGTGAAAATTAATTTTTAGCTTGACAATGCTATCAAAACAGAAAACATTAAATCACAGATTGATTGATATAAATCAATGCTATCAAAATTTGAATCAACACGATTTCATATATATATAAATAGTTAGATTTTTGACAACAAATTGTGCCACATCAAAATCAAATGTATATTCAGCAAAAAATCATCAAATTAAATAAAACCTTCCGGAAACAGACTTTTGTAAATTTTGTAAAATATGTACTTCAATCGAGCTCGGAGCCTGAATTCATCATTCATCCTATAAAAGGTGCACGATAATGAAATAATAACACAATGACCCACAACCGATTGTGTCTACAAAACTGTTGAGAAAAAAGTCTAATTCACATCAATAGGCGAAATAAGAAAAAGGAAATCTTGGCAATGCTTAATTTGATAAAGGATTTCTAAACTTGATTATATCAGATTACTCTTCTCAATTCTACCATGTAACAATGCATTCGACCCAACATGCCTTCAGGGTTCTGAGAAATTGAACACACATGAAAGCATTATTTTTTAAAGAAAAGAAACTCGTGAACAGTTCTAGGAGTAGTGTCTAAACATTTATGTTAGTCGTTCGGATGGGACAATAAACCGAGGCCCCGTGTGCTATTGGCTGTGCACGTTAAAGATCCCTCGACAGTTGGAAATCGAAAATAAGAGCAGGCTAATGCCGCTGTCCTGGCAAAATTTCCCTCATTGCACACTGCATGGCGTTTGCCCGTCCTCAATTAGCCCACATAGGTGCAGAAAGTAGGACGTAAAACTCCATTCATTTCATTTTTTTTAAACATTTATGTTTAAAAACTAAGTGAGAACGATTTGTCTTTCTTAATTACATTTTGTTCAAGGGATTAGATTCGTCGCAGTAGACCTAAAGGGATATGTTCACTAACCGTTCGGCCAAAAAAAAATTAGTCTTAAAACCTGGAAGCTTCCAGATTTAGCTAATTTAATCCGAAATAATGTTTCAAACTCTCTCTCAAAATTTAAGCCTTCAAAGCCCAGTGTACCATAAATATCAGCGTTTGAAAGTCGAAAATACTAATCGTTGTTTAGTAAGACAATGACTTATATAGAAAACACATATACTGAAAATGAAAGATAGCTGTTAAGGTATTGGATAATTGAAGGGATTGTGCGATTTTTGGGCAGTTCCAGTAAATCTGGAGGATATTTACATAAATTCAATGCCCAAATTGATCCTCGAAAATGCTGAATATTCCCTAAAAATGCCTAAAACTGAATGGTTTCAAAATCCGACCTCTCATTTTGTCGACAAAGTGAGACCTTTTACAAAAAAGTAAAAAGGAAATTTTTGTCGCTGGTGAGCTCAGATCTATAATAGGTTGATTTAATCCAGATTTTTTTTCATATTTTCACAGATGCCACCGTTTGCAGAAAATTCACATGTACATGACACGAGGTCCGCCTTTATTCATACGTCAATTTTATATTGGCTAATTACTGCATCAACTACTTGAATTTTTAGCATCGAGGGGAGCAATTCCTAGAAGCAATTACTATTGAAGTTGCGTGATTTATAAATAATTTCTTAGCTTTCTTAAAATAAATAAGACCGACTCCCATCAAATGGTTTTACAACAATGCCAACACTTCGTCATAAGCAGTCCAAACAGAGATTTGAATAGTGAATGGCATTGTATTTGAAAAGAAGTTTAAGGAAGTAAAATTGGGTTTGAGAATGTTGACACACAAGGAAGAAGTCACTAAGTAACGTCTCTAAGTTATTTACATGAAGTTTCTAGCACCCTGACATAACAGCTTACACCATCAACAGAATGTCGGTAAGAGGCTTTAGGAAATAATGAAGTGACTGTAGTCGTTTCTAAACTTGGCTGAATATATATTGATAGTAGATTAATGCTGTATCAAAAGATCTTTATTCCTTATGTGATCAAAATGAATTACTAACCAACGTGTTTTCTGGCATTACGAAAATCGAAAAGATTAGTACTGTCTAGAGTAATTAGTCTTGCAATCACTCAAAAAACACGGCGCTTCTAAAGCCATTTGGGTTCCAAGTAACGACAAGTAATTGAATGGAGATAGCAAATCATATTAATATGGCCCAGAAAACGTGATTAAGTAGAAACATAGTAAATATACTAAATAATTTACTGTTATTCTGTCAATAAGTACTTACTTTTCAAGGCAGAGATCTAACCTGGATTGATTTTTCAGTAACCTACATTGATTTCATCTTGAATGAATGTTTTTCATAAAACATATATCTATCTTCTATATAAATCAAATATCTGATGACTGCTTTGTTTGATCATGTAATTTCTTTAATGTATTGTTGAAGGTCATTGCATAATGTCTGTTATAATCAACCAAGATATTAATTACAACATTCTAAACTAAACAGAAACACTGTATTTTTCTGTTAAAACCAGTGTAAGTGTTCCATTGTCAGTAGGCTTTATAATACCCCATCCTCTGAAACCTAATTTATTCTCTAAAAAACATCCCATGAGGGGAAACATTGGATATTTTAAGGTGTATGTATAAAGGTCTTTAATATATTAAGATATTCTTCAGACATATTTCATATAATTTGGCATTGATTGACTCAATAAAATACGAATTTTCTAACTCGGAAAATGACGCATACACATGAATTTGAAAGCTTAAAATCGAACAGTGAGTTGTGAACACCATTACAGATTAGCTCAGCTAAAGCTTAAGAAATATCGCTTCTGAGACTAAGATATGATTGGTCACGCGGTTAGCGAAAGTGCCCTTGATGTAAGACAAGTAGAGTTTATTTCGTGTCTACACTATTATATCATTCAACAATAACTTTCTCTTTAATTAAAAGAAATACCCGTCTGTGTAATATCTATATCCTGCCCTATAAAACCACAAGTATACCGTAGAAAATATATAATCTATGTTACGAGATACTATATCATACCCTTTAAACTGAAGCCCGAGTTCATATCAAAATGGCTAGACAAAGATTTTTTTTTAATTAAGTAAGTGGGTTAATGAATTTACTACATGATCAACATTTCTGGCTTCGAATGATTTGAAAGACATTCGCTTCAACAGTAGCTATTCTTGAAGGTAACAAAAAATAAGTAACATTTTTTAAACAGTCGAAAACATGTTTTCAGAAAGGTGACCGAAATTTGTTTTAAAGATCCAATTGAATATATTAGGTTTTGAAACATCACAAGTATGGTAATAAAAAGTTTCTTAGATTCGAATCTTTGAATTTAATAATAACCGTTTGAAATTTCCATTTTGTCTATATTGGACGTGAGCATTTCATGGACATTAGAATTCACACAGACAAAAAAAGTTTCAAAACTACGAGCGTTGGTGTTTGATGAAAATTGATGAGATCATGAAATTTTCAATATAATATGATTGAATCTATTCTACTGTGACTTAACGATGATTGAACAGACATTTTACGAGGTTTGCGACATATAACTTGTGTTTATTTTTTATATAGATATTACTAACCCGGCTCATCTCGGGATAACTTAACTTTCAAACTTGTCATCAATCTTGTCATTCAGGGCTGACTTTTACGGTCGCATCTCAGGATAACATAACATCCTTACTTAGGATCAGCCTTGTCATTAAAGCTTACTTTTACACAATATAAAAAAAAAAGTTAATGCTTGCTGTCGACTGTTATTTTTTTTTTTATCTCTGGATAACTTCAATTACATCCATGGTCCGTGTACATCAACAAAGCGAAAGAAAAGGCACAAGTGAAATCTTGCCGTCTGCTGTCTTGCTTGGGATATCAAATATTAAAGTCAAGCTTTCTGTTGACGATAGTATCTTGGGATGACCTTACCAATAAACAGACAGCAAATTCCATCCTTGCTGTACCATGCCAGAGAAGAGCCTTTAGAATGTGCCAATGTTTGTCACTGAAATTTATTTTACATATCTTCTGTGAGATACTGGTTATTACAAGTATGATAATGTTCTCCAAAATCCATTATATCGATACATGTATAACTTAGTGAATCTGATTCGTTACGGAATAGAAACTATTGGCAGAGTGAGTGTGAACGATTTGGTAAAGGAAAGACGCTGTGGACAATTCCTGTCTTCTGTACTACTCAAGTTTATAAGTAAGACAAAGATTTCCTCGAAGCAATATTCGATTTCATTATAAAATTCTATTTTAGATCAAGAAAGTAAAATAAAAAGTTCGATTTCATTGATTGATTCATCATTGTAATTAATATTAATTGATTATTTGCAGCCAAATGGTTTATGTAAATCTGGAAGTCAAATTTCGCTGATATCCCAAGTTGATGTTGATCTACGCCAACTGTTCACTCACGTTGGAACATATCGGGGTACTATCGTAGCAATACGGATTGTGAATAAGAAGCATGTAGAATTAACCAGAAACGTGAGAAAAGAATTAAAAATAGTAAGTAGATTATGAAAATGATTGACGTTTCCCTAATGCATTTACCTTGCAAATATTATTAAAGCTGGTATTAAGTTGCAAAAAATGATCTAAAGACTTAATCCGATCAAATATTATCTTGATGTGAGAGAAAAGCAATCCGATTCATCTGACAATACTTGTCCGAGGAATATACCATTCTTCCAGTTTTTATGACCTATTACTTAAAAGAACTATTCATAATCTGTGATAAAAACCCACAACCGCCATTCTTTCCACATAAATAATGCCATGGACATAACTAACCCTATAACCGACTGTGCAATAGAACCTCTTCATGATTTCAAGAGGCAGCCGTTTCAATAGTTTGAATTCGAAATCAATAAGGCAGAGACAATCTTTTTTTTATTGTCATGATAGCTTTAATGTGTAGACCAGAATCAGAAAATTACATACTGGCGACTTTGCTCCAGGCCAAAGCCTTCTCCAACTCATCTGACCAATTGTTATGGAATCTATAATAACAAGTGTTTGGTGTTGGTGGTTTGTTAATTTCTATGTCAATAAGATTAAGATCAATACCACAATTCCAGACAGTCTATTCAGATTGATGCTAATGTTTTCTTATGAGTCCTTTGATAGAATTCATTGCCTTAAGCTGTTTTAAAGAGAAGAAGGTGTATAATTCACGATTTTCTTCTTCCGAAACACCATACATGGAATATTTGAAAACTATTTTATTATTTGTCAGCTCGAGGCGTGAAAAAAGTCATAAGATTTATTATTATTTCATTTTTTATATTGCGTGTTCTTTCATTCAAGAGCAAACTCTGTTGAAAGAAGAGAAAATAATAATAATTCAAATAATAAACTCGTGTTACTTTCGGTTTTTATCTTCGACATTTTTTGTAATTTTGTTTTGAACATATGAAATTATTATTATTATCGCCTAGAAGAAAATCGGTTATCACATCAGTTTTTCAAATTACAGTTTTTAATTGCATTATGCCATACATAATCAAATGATAATGCCTGCATCTTATGGCGCCAGTTTTTTGTACAGAAAGTTATCATTATTATTCTGCCACATTAATTTTTCAGATGCGTGAATTACGACATGACAATATAATACCATTTATTGGAGCGTGTATAGATGCACCTAATATAGGTTTATTGGTGATAACACAGTATTGTGGTAAAGGCAGTTTACAGGTAGGTTTTTATCATTCAGATCTTATTAGTGATAGTTCAGTATTGTTGTAAAGGCAGTTTACAGATAGGTTTTTATCATCCACAGTTTATTAGTGATAGTTCAGTATTGTTGTAAAGGCAGTTTACAGATAGGTTTTTATCATCCACAGTTTATTAGTGATAGTTCAGTATTGTTGTAAAGGTAGTTTACAGTTAGGTTTTAAGAGTTTATTGGTGATAACTTAGTATTGTTGTAAAGGCAGTTTACAGATAGGTTTTTATCATCCACAGTTTATTGGTGATAACTCAGCATTGTGGTAGAGGCAGTTTACAGGTAGGTTTTTATCATTTAGAGGTTATTTGTGATATCTCAGGATTGTGGTAAAGGCAGTTTACAGGTAGGTTTTTATCATCCAGAGTTTATTGGTGATAATTCAATATTGTGGTAAAGGTAGTTTACAGATAGGTTTTTATCATCTAGAGTTTATTGGTGATAACTCAGCATTGTGGTAGAGGCAGTTTACAGGTAGGTTTTTATCATCCAGAGTTTATTGGTGATAATTCAATATTGTGGTAAAGGTAGTTTACAGATAGGTTTTTATCATCTAGAGTTTATTGGTGATAACTCAGCATTGTGGTAGAGGCAGTTTACAGGTAGGTTTTTATCATTTAGAGGTTATTGGTGATATCTCAGTATTGTGGTAGAGGCAGTTTACAGGTAGGTTTTTATCATTTAGAGGTTATTGGTAATAACTCAGTATTGTGGTAAAGGCAGTTTACAGGTAGGTTTTTATCATCTAGAGTTTATTGGTGATATCTCAGTATTGTGGTAGAGGCAGTTTACAGGTAGGTTTTTATCATCTAGAGTTTATTGGTGATATCTCAGTATTGTGGTAGAGGCAGTTTACAGGTAGGTTTTTATCATCTAGAGTTTATTGGTGATATCTCAGTATTGTGGTAGAGGCAGTTTACAGGTAGGTTTTTATCATTTAGAGTGTATTGGTGATAGTTCAGTATTGTAGTAAAGGCAGTTTCAAGGAGGGTTTTTATCATTCAAAGTTTATTCTTGTTAACTCAGTATTGTAGTACAGACAGTTTACAGGTAGGTTTTTATCATCCAGAATGTATTGGTGAAACTCAGCATTGTGATAAAGGTAGTTTACAGGTAGGTTTTTATCATCCAGAATGTATTGGTGAAACTCAGTATTGTGGTAAAGGCAGTTTACATGTAGGTTTTTATTATTTAGAGTTTATTGGTGAAACTCAGTATTGTGGTAAAGGCAGTTTACATGTAGGTTTTTATTATTCAGAATGTATTGGTGAAACTCAGCATTGTGGTAAAGGTAGTTTACAGGTAGGTTTTTATCATCCAGAATGTATTGGTGAAACTCAGTATTGTGGTAAAGGCAGTTTACATGTAAGTTTTTATCATTTAGAGTTTATTGGTGAAACTCAGTATTGTGGTAAAGGCAGTTTACATGTAGGTTTTTATTATTCAGAATTTATTTATGTTAGTTCAGTATTGTAGTACAGACAGTTTACAGGTAGGTTTTTATCATCCAGAGTTTATTGGTGATAACTCAGTATTGTAGTACAGACAGTTTACATGTAGGTTTTTATTATTCAGAATGTATTGGTGAAACTCAGCATTGTGGTAAAGGTAGTTTACAGGTAGGTTTTTATCATCCAGAATGTATTGGTGAAACTCAGTATTGTGGTAAAGGCAGTTTACATGTAAGTTTTTATCATTTAGAGTTTATTGGTGAAACTCAGTATTGTGGTAAAGGCAGTTTACATGTAGGTTTTTATTATTCAGAATTTATTTATGTTAGTTCAGTATTGTAGTACAGACAGTTTACAGGTAGGTTTTTATCATCCAGAGTTTATTGGTGATAACTCAGTATTGTAGTACAGACAGTTTACAGGTAGGTTTTTATCATTCAGAATGTATTGGTGAAACTCAGCATTGTGGTAAAGGCAGTTTACAGGTAGGTTTTTATCACTCAGATCTTATTAGTGTTAACTGAGTATTCAGATCTTGAAAAGGCTTAGTCTAAGTTTATGGACGATCGCTGGCATAGAAAACAGTTTACATTTTTAAATTGTAAGCTCGTCTTACATTGATGTATAGTTAAATAATCAGTATGGTCATAAATGACGTTTTCAGGAAGGTATTGTGTGGTAAATTTTGATTTCCAGTTCCGGGTTTCTTTCATTGGTGACGTAGATAGATGTACCTAATAATATATATTTTACTGTTGATAGCAGTTTTGAGATTCTTGTTACAGATGTAGGACTGACATAATAGTTACAGGATAAATACTTTTAGCGCGACCTACTAAAGATTAATTGACAAAATTGATTTTCTAAATAAATCTATTCTTGTAGTGAATTAAAAGGGAAAACTTTATTTTCTTTTCTGTAAACTGTTGAAAAAATGTCATCTTATTGCCTGGAGGTCACCAAAGCCTTGTGCATAAAATATTATTGATTTCGTTTTGACAAATTTATTTTTCGGGTTGCTTGATATATAGGCTAATCACATTAAAGGGTTTTAATACTTTAAAGAGTTTCAAAAAATGAAGAAACCTTATTTTTATGAATTCCGTACGCTAAACCTATTACAAACAGCCTGCGGACAATATTGTCATTAGAAAATTTCACACGTCAACGAATAAATCATTTCAAGTTATTGCACGTTAAGTCATGTGAAAAGCTCGATATTCTATATGTAATCTTGGAAGGCAGGACATTGGAAATGTTATTGCTCTTTTTACTTATAGTTTTCTAATGAGCGTTTCCATGTCAGAGATTCTATGAATTATTGATTTAAATAGAAGAATTTGTAAGTCTGCAAGTTATCGGAGTGAGACACTGGCATCCTTTTAATTTGATTCGATATTTTCTACTTGACGTGTCGGTAGTCTTGTCGCTTCTTTCTTTACAGATTATAAAAGACGTTTGCAAATCCATAAATGGATTTATTGAAAGACACCCTCGCCTTATATTTACTTCCTGGGGGAAGTAGCATTCGCCTATGATATTAGCTTTAGGAAGAGGACCCTGTCTTTCATATGAACTTACGTTGGCAAGACGCCCATGCTTTAGCATATCAACCTACATTGACTGCCTTTTCTAAGTTACTGGAACTGGTCGCCGCTATTAAATTAACTTACACAGCAAAGACTGCTCACCTTCTTTTATAAATTTTAAAATTGAGACCACACCTAGTCATTTCAATTATTTATCTCTCCATGGGTCGTTCACCCTACAATAGAGATATTACATTTCTCATAACCATTGAGCTATATTTGGTTAGGTACTAGAAATGGTACTTTGACAGTTTCAGAGATGGTAGCTAGAATTTGACTTAAATTATACTCTATTTTCAGGATATTTTAGAAAATGAAGATTTACAGTTAGATTCTATGTTTATAGCCTCGCTGGTATTTGATATTATTAGGGTAGGTGTTATGGTGTATCTTCCCTTTACAACACTAATTGGGAAATATTAATTGCTAAATCATGTCGCATTTTTTAAACCATACCGTTAATACTTTTGAGTGAATAGTCTGGAAGAATCCTTGGAGAATTTATTTCAAAGACGATTAACTTGCTTTAAGATCTTCACCAAGTTTTGATTGGAATTATTAGATTTTTTAACTTAAAAATATATTTAATATAGTTTTAGGTTTTAAGGCTAAGGGTATCAATGTTTTGCAACATTTCCTACGACTGCTCACATCGTCAAATATACTTGTGGCCAGTCTCACAAAATCCTAACTTAAGTGTTCCTGTCATTTGATTGTTCATTCACTAAAATCAATTTTAAATGTTGCTTTATTATCCAATCAGATTACTGTATTTCTTAAAATCTGGATTTTATCTTAGTCAAAATCTTGCGAAACTGGCCTCTGGATACCTCCCGCCATTGTACTTGTTCAAGTCATATTCGTGGTTTTTATAGACAGAATCCCTCTAATCACCAAGGTATATCGGATGTTAGTCATAAACTATAACAGTTAATAATAATTATAAACCATCTATAATGTCTGGTAGCTGTCTGATTATAGCTGTATTTTATCTTTCTAGGGAATGCTATATCTACATAGTAGTGAAATTAAATCCCATGGTAAATTGAAATCGTCTAATTGTGTTGTGGATAGTCGATGGGTTTGTAAAATAGCAGATTTTGGTCTACATGAATTTTTATCTGGACAAGAAGAAGATTTGGGGGAATATGCTAAATATAGAAGTAAGTAATAAAAATCAATACAAGCAAGACAATTCCGTTAATCAAAATCTCGGCCAAAGAAGGTTAACATGGGAAACAAAAGTTGTAAATAAAGAAACCAAGTACTAATGATCCGAATCGCAAAACGATACCCGAAATTCTAAAAGACATTTTGGCGAAACATAGGTAACAGCCTATGAACTTTTCACATGAGGAATTATATCAATCATACATGAGTAAGTATATCATAATGAAAAGTGGTATCAGGTGTCTAGAAGAGTAAGCATACCCTGCCTGGCACCACACCCGTCCTAGCTGTAAATTCATTTAGAGAGTCTCGAAAAGAATAAGAATGGTTGGTCTCCTTCGCATGTGACACCGACACTCTTACATAAGTCCACATCTTAAATACAACCAGAACAATTTATGCCCGACCAAATAAATCGTCCAGGATGCAAGAAACAGAAACCAGAGTCTCACACAGAGAATGTAGGGCAAATGATTAAAACAATGCAAGCTTTGCATCTATAGTTCTAAAGCAATGTCTAGTGTAAGATAAGATAAGATTTATTGCATATACATCCTATGTGGACAGCATACAATTACAAACAGTATAAAGATTTACAATGAAAATGGACAAAAAATATTGTACAATAACGTGTATGATACGACAAATAAAGTACCATAATAGATTTGAATTTGATTTGACCAAGATTTTGTTGTTTATATGGTGAACAAGTCTGATTGATGGTCTCTCATAGTTCAAGTCTAATCGTACAGTCACTATAAGAATCTCTAAAGTATTAGAAATTGCCATGTTAAGAATGCTAACTTATTTGAAGTCGTTTTTCCAATCATTTATCGATCAACCCGCCTACAAATGCCACAAATTAAGAACGGCATCATGTTTTGTCAATTTGATTACGTGAAAACATGGTCTGATTGAAATTAAATGGTTTAAAAAATGGAGTTTGGAGTAAATAACAAAGATGCATCAAACTTATTTTTAGCGTCTTGTTTAGCTTTCTGATTCCCAGTCGATCTTTGACCGAATATGATTCCTCAAGGATTACCCAAACCCATTAACTGCTGGGTCGACTGGAATAATGAGAAAACAAATTGTTTAGTCTTTCACACTCTGATCGAAATTATAAAAGGTTTGAAATAACGACATATACGGAAGCGTATTAGGGCCATTTATTTTAATTTTTTTTGAATTTTCAAGTTAGTATCCTGAATTTTCAAGTTAGTATCTTGAATTTTCAAGTTAGTATCTTGAATTTTCAAGTTAGTATCTTGAATTTTCAAGTTAGTATCCTGAATTTTCAAGTTAGTATCTTGAATTTTCAAGTTAGTATCCTGAATTTTCAAGTTAGTATCTTGAATTTTCAAGTTAGTAACTTCACTACACCTTCAATGAAATACAAATTAAAGCACACAACTTTCAAGATACGAACTTGAAAATTCAAGATACCAACTTGAAAATTCAAGATACTAACTTGAAAATTCAAGATACTAACTTGAAATTCAAGATACTAACTTGAAAATTCAAGATACTAACTTGAAAATTCAAGATACTAACTTGAAAATTCAACATACTTAAATTCAAGATACTAACTTGAAAATTCAAGATACTAACTTGAAAATTCAAGATACTAACTTGAAAATTCAAGATACCCATTTCAACATACTAACCTGAAAATTCAAGATACTTACTTGAAAATTCAAGATACTAACTTGAAAATTCAAGATACTAACTTGAAAATTCAAGATACTAACTTGAAAATTTAAGATACTTACTTGAAAATTCAAGATACTAACTTGAAAATTCAAGATACTTACTTGAAAATTCAACATACTAGCTGGAAAATTACAAACTTGAAAATTCAAGATACTAACCTGAAAATTCAAGATACTTACTTGAAAATTCAAGATACTAACTTGAAAATTCAAGATACTAACTTGAAAATTCAAGATACTAACTTGAAAATTCAAGATACTAACTTGAAAATTCAAAAAAAAAAAATGAATGGCCCTAATACGCTTCCGTACGACATAACTGTACAGATATGAAAACAAATATCGGTTCTTTAACTAGCCTACTAAAAATAGAAAATAACTGAAACACGTAAGACAAGAGATTTATCATTAACAGCACTGATTCGAATACGTACGGTGACGAACGATTACATCCAATGCATTGACACAAGTCGAGGAGAGTATACAGAAATGTGTTTTAAATTTATGCTTTCTCAAATAAGTCATTAAAATTGCAAGAAGGTACGCCTGTTGATTACATGAAACATTAGTTAAGATCTTTGGGTTAATTGAAATTTTAAATTGATTATTGAAGGTGCAGTAAATTTCGAACGAACGAGACTAAATGAATTGTCTAGGAATTCAACTACCGAATTTGCACAGGAAGTGCAAAATATAAAAAAAAAGTATTTTATGAATACAATGGAGATGAGTCGACATCGGGTGGACTTCGGAAATGTCTTTGTATAATAGCAGGAATTCGAGTTGCACGGAAAGAACCTATAACTAACCCAGTTAATCTTCTTATGCATTGTAAGATAATTTGCTTTTGTCATTTGATGGAGTGACGTTTAAAAAAGTAAATTTCGAGGTCATTGAAGAGTTTGGGGTTTCGACCAAACAAGTTTTAGAACCCAGGTTCTAGAAGAGGGCAAACCACTATACCGTTTAATACGTAAGCTCATTGTATATACTCGAAGATTTCCCAATGTTGTAATTGTCAGATGTTTTCTGATTTGTGGTTTGCTCCTGATGAGTATGCATTGTACATCAAATCAAGGCAATATTCAGAAGCAATAAACATTCTCTTGTAGTAACATGTAGTGAACTTCCTTGACCTAAAAGAGATTTAACAATCCTGGTTTAACTATGCAAGTCTTCAATTCAATCAATAATTATATATAATTGTACGAAGAAATGTTGAGAGTATTAGTAAATATCGTGGCGAGAATACTAATTATTCGCTAAGTCTTTTTAAAGTTTTCTTATCAATTAATATTCGTATTTACTGTTCTTATATTCATCAGTACTTGTCAATATAACTTTCGAATTATACGCTTCGGTATGTAGATCAAATATTGTTTTGATCTCGTAAATCTGTCACAAATGCAATCTGATCGTCTTTAGACGTGCAAAAGTATGCAGAAACTGTTGAAAGGATAGTGGCATTAGCTTACTTAGTGCATGGCTTTATTGACACAGTCATGGGTCATGTTTATGGCTACGGTGTTGGTCATCATACTCTATGATACAAACTAGGATCTATACTTATTATTTTTAGCATAATGGAACCCATAAAATGATCTTAACCACAGAACGAATCTCGAAAACCTTGTCAACAACATATTAGCAATAATTATTGATAGCCGCATGCAATTCTACTAATGATTTTGGAATCTTACTTGATATGGCGATGCTAAACATTCTTCCGATGTTCTCATGGGAATGAATTAATCGACTTTCATTTTAAAAAATTATCTTCACAATTTCAATTGAATTGAGGAATTATTCATAATTAAGAATCTATAGAAAAATTTCAGTGAAAATGGGTCAGATTTTGAATAAGTGATTAGGAATTCTAGACACTTTCAGAAAAATGAATACTGACTAATTGTGATATCTTTGGTAAGGAAACCAGAATTTTTAGCGAACATGTCCCATATGAGTTAAGTTTGAGATGGACGATTTTAGATACAATTTGATTGTATTACTAAATTGGAAATGACTTTACTTCAACATGAACTGAAAATGAATAGTTAAACCTTTTAAAGTGAGCTTTTTCTAACTAATAATATGAAATTACAAAAGGTGAAAAACAATCAAAGTACGATCAAACCTCTTAGGACCATGAAATTAAACATACTTTTGCAGTAAGCAAGACAGATTCAAAAGGATTTCGTTAAAAAGTTTAAGCTTTATGTAACTTGTTTGGAATTTACGCTAATGCTACTATAACAATACAGCCAAGTTTATCCACACGGGTAATATTAGCTCCAGCGACACCCAGATTCAAATGGGTAATGGGTACCATCGATAACGTTAGTGACATAACTCCCGGGGTAGAGACCACTGAGAAGAGTACTTAAATCTCTGTTGGTGTGCTTGGGTCTTTCTGAAGAACATATACTAATACTTCGTAAGGATGGAGTCATCTTCAGTGATTTTTTTCCATATCATTGAGGCAGACATTGAGAGAAATACTCCTACGACATCTTCATGTTCTTGATACTTCTTTCTTCTTCTATAAAGTTCTTCTTCTGTAAAGTTCTTCTTCTGAAGTTCTTCTGCCAATTTCTTCTATATTTTATGAAGAGAAACTTGCTCTTATGCTTGGAGAGCATGTGATCCAAAACAAACACAACTTTCACATAATCTTCTAATTTAGTAATACTTAACATTCTTCTTTCTTCTTTAGTTCATTTTCTCCTGTGGGAGATTAGGGCCGTAAACAAGTCTGCTCCACTCTTCTCGATCCTGCAGCTTCTGTTCACGTTGTTAATCTCTTTCTCTTTCGATTGTTCTCCGCCAGGTTTCTTAACATTACGAATTGAATAAAGACTGGGGAATGAAAGACAGAATTATGATAATGACTATATGATCATCAACACTCAAAAAGCAAAATGAGTTTCAGCTTTCACACAATTTTAATATTAAATGTTTATTTCAGATTTACTATGGAGAGCACCTGAATTATTACGAGATAAAAACATGCCTCCTAGAGGAACACAGGAAGGAGATGTGTATTCGTTTGGTATTATATTGTTTGAAATACAAGGTAGAACAGGACCATTTGGCAACATTGACCTATCTCCAAAAGGTAAGTTACCATTTTACTTCAAAATAGAACCACAGCGTCCACATTACGATTAGGTCTACCATATAAATCACCTTGTACGCTTTACGCTCTGTAAAGTGATTTATATTGGTAAACGTGCACTATACCAATCTACAATAAAAGTCCAATTATTACTTTCAACTCAACACAAAGAAGTTTATAGAAGCATGCCAAGTAGGTACAAAAGATCCGTCAAAAGATTACATAAGTCTCCCAAACCACTTTCAAATTAACTTCCTCATACTAAAATTTAACAAAGTATTCAATTTGAACTGGCAAATTGATTTTGACATTTATATATGGAACCAAAACGCCCTTACTGTCAGTCATGATAGCTTGTTAGAAACAAAGTAAAACTCATTAAAACAACAAGTAGATGCTATATCATCAAGATATTGAGAAATTATAAGCTAGAGAAAGGTCATATTATTTTTATACCATTGCCACAAGGTGTGAATTATGTCACCTAGGAAGTAAGAGCTAAATGAATTGACATGAACAGTATAAAGGATTACTTCCTGCTTCAGAACCTTCAAATTCAAACCTTTCTATTGTCTTATAGCTCACAACTTGTAGACAGAAACCGTTCCCGTAAATGCGCAATCGGTAGCATATGAGAATTCGGTTATTTTTGAAATTTCGGAAAATAGGCGAAAAAAATAAGGGTAAGAGAGCCGCCCTTCATACATTGTATATGTCTGTAAGATACATTTCAACTTATTATTTCTATGCATTTTAACTTAGATAAAATGGCGAATTAACAATTTGTCAAATTTGAGACAAAGTTTGATTTTGTAAGTCAATGGTCGGATTATTGTGTACGTCAAACGAATGCGAAACTTTGCAGGTTTCATTTGATTAAGTTACGTATTCGAATAACGTATAGAAAGAACGGATATTTACGTACGTATGTGTGACCACGGACTAACTAAATCCGATTCTAATCGCATCCCTTTCAGTCGATATCGAAAAATATGTTAACTTAAGCCAATGCTTATAACTGCAATGAAGTGATGGACCTTGTTCATTTATCAACAAATGCGACTTCCTTTGGTGCGCTCCGATTCTACAAGCCGTTGAAATTCTAGTTGTCCGATTTTGTTGCAAGGTCGAGCCGCTCTGAAGTCTTTTCTTTAAGACAAATATGTGCAATTGATACTTCTTGCAAATTGTTATTGTATTTTAATACGTCATAAATAAGCTTTGACAATTTCCAATTTTAAACAAAATAAAATTTAATCTGGAATTCGTTTTTGTCAGAATAGCAAATTGATTTGGAGGTAATTTTACCGAAAAACATTTTCATCACTGAAATACTGGAATTAGAAAGTTTTATGGACGTTATAAAAAGTCGAATGTATTAGAAATTGCAATTTATTGTTAACATTAAGATCCTCAAAAAGTAAATTGTAATAAAGTTGTTTTAAATTAATTGCTGCAGCGTAATGAGTTTCCTTTTGTTATGTGTTTTAAGTTTTGTTATAACCTAGACAAAAAAAATCACTTGCGTCATTTGATGAGTTTGTTTGGAATGTGACACGTGCGAATGGTTCTCTATCTTCATTCCATTTCGAAAAGCTATCTACCTTTTGAAGGTATATTTTTCTAAGGTCTCCGAGGCAAATGCCAAAACTAAGTCATTGAGGCATGGGTTACAACTGGGCCAATGAGGCAAATGTTACAACTAGGTCATTCAAGCAAATGCTGTCAGAATTGTCAAAATATATTTTTCAGTCCTACTTTTTGCACCTGTTTGGACTAATGATGACGGACAAACGCCATGCAGTGTATTCTGAGAACATTTTTACAACGAGGACAGCCAGGGGCGGATTTAGGGGGTGGCGTGGCGGGCGTGCGCCCCCCCTAAAATTTGCAAAACATGGGTTGTCCGCACGTAATAAGTATCCGAAGAGACGATGAAAGCTAGCCTAATGTCGTCGCAAACAAGTATTACTATATAAAACAGTAATTGAACAGTATTATTTAACGTGATTACTAATCAACTGACCTATTGTTTATTTAAATTTTAATCTGCGCCCCCCCCCTAACGTCAAATCCTGTATCCGCCCCTGACAGCGGCATTAGCCTAAAGAAATATTTCAGAAATGAAGATATGAAAATACATCTGTACAATTGCTTTAAAGGGATTGTAAAGAGGTTGTCCAAACTGTGTATTGGGGACACTAATAGCATCAATTTGCGCCATCCAAATTTCCATTCCGACGTCTGTGGTTCTTTCAATTCCTCTAAAACTAACGCGTTTTATGAAGTTATCTGCGTTTTATGACGTCACTGAAAGTGACGTCATTAAACGCATTAGACTTATATTTTGGATTTGTTTTATGTATTTCTAACATATTATACAGCAATACCCAATTACTCATTTCAGTAGAAAAAAATCAACAATTATCAACAACGATAGCAACATCAACTGGAGGCGAAATGTTATAGTCAGTCAACTACCAACAAGTGTACGGATTGATTACTTTTTTAATAGTTGAACTTTTATTTCTATTACAGACATCATACAAAGAGTAAAAAATACTAGAGACGATTTACCATTCCGACCGCGACTCTCAGAATTAAGTTCCACGCCAAAATTCATCACTGACGTCATTAAGGAATGCTGGGACGAAGATTCAATTAAACGACCAGATTTTACGGAAATTAAATCGAAACTGAAACCAATGCAGAAGGGAATGTGAGTACGAAATTTACAAAATAGATGTTTGTATAGTGAAAACTGATCAGTATTTTATATACAGATTCCGAAATCAACCTCAAAGGATACTTTTAATGAAGTGCTTCTTCCTTTGGGTTATGTATATGGTTAAACCATCATTAAAAGTTCCAACTGTTGCATCTACAATATTACAGATCTATAAAAACAAATGCTCTATATCAACCCATTATGTGTTCAGTCTTCAGTTATTTTTTATAAACTGTTCAAAATTGTAACTCTTTTATGTGACGGCGGTACATCGTGTCGTTGAAAATAGATTTTTTATATTACATGGCTCGGGGTTATTGGCCGGTTAACAAATTCTAATATTGATATTAATTTTTTTTTTACTCAAATTAAACTCCCACCCAAAGTTATATTATTTGGTAAAAATATCAATCAGACAATTAAATCAAAGGATATCGTAGTACGATGAGCTGATTTTTTAACATAGTCGTGGCTATTATATAAGTTTTCTTTGGTGCTAAGGAGCTTCCCATAATTTAAAGAAAACGAGAATTCTTAACCAATCTTGAGGATTGTTATCGATGTAAAAAAAAGACTCAAGAATCTAATTATTCTAGTTTACTTCCGCTGTTCACAATATACACGGAGTCTGAGTTATATCAACGCTGAAAAAACTGTAATTGTAATAGTTTTATTGAAGTTGAAATAACAAACTCTTGTCATAGTACTTAAAGCGATACTACCTCTTAGAATGAACAAAAAAAATAACTTTTCAAACTTGGTCAATAGGAGTATATATTCATCAGGGGACAAACCTAGTGGCATAACTATAAAACAGATTACCTAAATAATTTTATAAATCCAGAAAAATTTTTAAATACAAAAATTAATAAATCCCTTAATCCAAATTAAGGCATTTATCAATAATAATCTGTAATTGAATGGAAAATTACATAGTTTTATGGGTTTATTTGATTCTATTTGTATACTTTGGACACTGTTGATGAATATATACTCTTATTGAGCAAGTTTGAGAACTTCAGTTTTTTGTTCATTCTAAGAGGTTGTATCGCTTTAAGTTAAGTATGAACAAAATACTTAAAACTGCTCACTAACCAATCCAGAGTACCACAGAAAAGGATGGAAAACGATAATCTATACAGAGTGTCAAGGGAATTATTTGCTTGCGTGTGAAATGTTACTTTTTGTGATTATATTGTTAATTGTTTGAGGTCTACTGTGTATTGATCTTCAATTACAGTGTTATTTGTACAGTGACTTGATAGCAACTCGTTTTCTCACTTTTTATTTAATTCTATACCAATATATCCTAATGTGAGCTCAAGTTCAATTTTCTATTAGAGAATTACATGTCAGCATTTAAGTTCACTGACTTAAAGCTGGATTTTCCTAATCTTAAGTGTCAAATTTAAATAACTGTTAGGTGTTTCTAAGGCTGTGTGCGTAAAGAAGTATACGGTATACCGTAAACGGTATTCGGTATACGCTACTCGGTATTCGGTTTTCTTTCCGTGCCGATCAAATGGAAGCGTCAGACGAAAAAGAATTTGATGATTATGAGTTCATTATGGACAAGTGAAACAAACTGGTATTTAGAATTTGCATAAATAAAATTAAGAGAACTATCTTTAAGAGTTAATGGGTCTTTTGTCTAAGATTATCTTGTTGAATAATCCAAAGTTCAACACCATTGAGATTATACGACATAAGTCAGAGATCTTTGCGGTAATTTTTCGACAATTTTATGTCATGATAAACAAAAATCAACAATAAGCTTGCCCAATTTAATCATGCTCATCACTAACCGACTGTTCTTATCACCTCGAATTTCAGCTTTTCAGACATTAAGATGTATAATATGTTCGAACTTAGTTTTCTGCTTTAGACGGATAACTAAACGACAATCTAAGTTCATCAGCAATGAGTTTTAGCTTTGCCTATGAAATACAAAATGTACTAGAAATAGGACATCGAGCTCAAACAGAACAAATTTAAATAATTTCTATATACGATTCCCGAAATGTCTATTAATTGTCTGGATACATTGTCAAATTATATAATACGTATCAAATTTCTAATACTTTAAAACATGTTTCATTCAATGTAATCTGTAAGCTATCACGTACATTCGTTGGATTTATGCATTACAATCGAGTAATATAATGTTTCATAGGGGAATATGGGACTTTTGTTCACTTTAAAAGCAAGCGTCTGCATTGAACCAATGTAAAAGTATTTGGTGTAAGATTATACGATTTTCAATTGATTAGAATAGATAAGTGCAATTTGATCAATTCTATTGAGTTGATGGCGATGATGACATTCGTCTGGAAATTGTATTGGGTGTTATTAGTTTCAATTAGATCCCATCGACAACACTAATATCAAATAAGCAGTCACGAACTCAACTGCATTAAACTTTCTACTTTCCAGTACAGACTGTAATTAATTCAAATTTACAATATAAGTATTATTGTCTAATTCACGCTCTTGGAATTCAGTTTCTCTTAGTAAATTGGTCAAATAATCGTAGGAATATTCCAAATGGTTTCTATCACAATGGAAATAAAGAAAGTTTAGAAATGTGATTAAACTGAAATACATGTCTGGCATGTCTTCCCTCGAGTCCGGACGCTTGACCAATTTTAGACATGATATGGTAAACAACAATCTACTGCTTTTAATCCCACACGTTATAGTCGTTTTATTTTCCTTTTTTGCTAACTTTATTTTAGTTAAACCTTGCTAAACCTTTCAGGTTATAAAATAAAGGACACCAAACTGCGTTTTGTCATACAAATATTTTGCAACACACCCTCTAAAGCAGGGATATTCTGATATTTGGTACAAAATAAATGCATTGGGTTGTAATGAAAGCAGCATTTGTTTTTTTTTATAGGAAAGCAAATATATTTGATAATATGCTGGCTATTATGGAGAAATATGCTGATAGTTTAGAAGCACTGGTCGAGGATAGAACTGATCAACTCATACAAGAAAAGAAGAAAACGGAAGAGCTTCTTCATCAAATGTTACCTAGGTAAAATATCAATTACCGATATACCCATCCGTATAAGCCCCGTAACTAAGTGAAACCTGTATTACTTTTGACTCATATACCATTATCTTTTCAGTTCTGTAGCTGATCAGTTGATGAAAGGAAAACAAGTTGAAGCTGAAGCTTTTGAATCAGTGACAATATATTTTAGTGATATCTGTGGTTTCACTGCCATGTCCTCTGAAAGTACACCAATGCAGGTTTGTTTCATTATTTTAATGCATAATTCTATAATTCTATAAGACTACCTATTAACTGTTGGAAGGTCCCGTGTGCTATTGGCTGTGCACGTTAAAGATCCCTCGACAGTTGGAAATCGAAAATAAGAGCAGGCTAATGCCGCTGTCCTGGCAAAATTTCCCTCATTACACACTGCATGGCGTTTGTCCTCAATTAGCCCATATAGGTGCAGAAAACCAGGACGTAAAAATCCATTCATTTCATTTCATTTATTAACTGCTGAAGTAAAGCATATAGTCTGCACGGATTATATACTATATATTTTATTACTTATTCCAGGTTGTAGGATTACTCAACGATCTGTACACATTATTTGATTCAATAATAGAGTACTACGATGTATATAAAGTAGAGACTATAGGTGATGCTTATATGGTAGTTAGTGGTTTACCAAAACCCAATGGTATCATTCATGCTGGAGAAATAGCTTCTATGTCCCTCCATTTACTTGAAGCTATTGGTAAATTCAAAATACGACATCGTCCAGAAGATAAGCTGAAATTAAGAATCGGTGTACATACTGGAAGCTGTGTTGCGGGTGTTGTAGGATTGAAAATGCCCCGGTTTTGTTTATTCGGTGATACTGTAAATACTGCTTCAAGAATGGAATCTCACGGTGAAGGTAAGAACTATGATACATTTTTCAAAAGGGGCAGGGGAAATTATATCAATTGTTATGGATAAAATATCATAAAACCGAACCCCAAATTTCTTTAGTTTGGACCAATAAAACAGTGGATCAATTAGATAAGGTGGTTACATGGACTGAAGTGGGTAACTTGGCTTTCCCTTCTAGATGTACTTTATTACTTTTTTCTGGGAATGGAGGCCCCATTTAAGGTGTAGGCTAGTGGACTTGGTTCAACCAGTCTTTATGATACTTGTTATTCTAGCCACAGTGGCTGTTCACTTCATTGAATTCCAGTACTTGAAAGAGTAGCAGTAGCTGTAGCATCTGATATCTGTATAATATCTTGCTACATACTTTTCGCTTAACAATCTTGTTTTTGTTGTTACATAGACATAATGCAGTCGAATTTCATTTCCAGAAACAGACCACAGACCTCAGCACGTATTATCTGCTTTTTCACTAAATTCGCCAAGTTTTAAACAAAAGTGGGGAAAAGTCGTGAAAAGGTGCCAGACAAAATGGTGTGAATAACAACAAATCTTAATAAAATTATTAACTTGTCAAAATAACAGTTCAACTTTTCAGCTTTGTTTTAATACATGTTTACGTTGGACTAGGTGCGGATTGGCGTAATTTCATAACTTATTTATCTGGAAGTGTGTTTTCAGTAATAATTGACTGATAATGCGTCATATCAACAAATTACGGTGTAAGAAAATGATGAAAGTATCGTCTTTTTTTCAGCCAACTTTACTGCCATCCATGATCGGAATAATTTGTTTTGCTCCCTGAGTTCTATGTCTTTGAAATATTCCGGAAAACATGTTTTGTTCCCTATAATGTCAATGGTTGGCCGTTGTTAATGTTTAGTATGAATTTGACAAATCAAGACATAAAGCTTTCTATTCAAAATTGAGTTCATCAGCTTTTACCGATGTATTTTCAAGTATGGATTTCTAAATTTTTTTACAGTTAGAATCGTTCATGTTTGGGTATATTGCAAATACAAATTTGCCCAGATGATATTGGATAACCAACAAAAGAAAACTTCTTGATTTGCGACATTTGAACTTGTTCACCAAAACAAATTGTTGGTGGGAGGGATTTGATATTTGATAATTTTCTTAACCTTATAAAAGTTTTACTAGACTGATATCAAATTTTTATTATAAAAACAAAGACGTTACATTGATTTTATAAAATGATTAGTGAAATGTTCAACAAGAGACGAGTAGTAAAATGAACTGTATTTGTTTCAGTCATATTAGACAGCTTTTAACAAAAACATTCACTTACAACATAAATTAATTATAGATTTAATATCATTTACCTTTCATCTCCGAACCTTCCAGCCAAAAACCTCCTTTGTTATAAAAACAGAATTTTATTTGTTTGGTATTAAAGCCAACAGCCATGGTAGGAAGTTAAATTCACATCGTATAGGGTATATTTATATCGATGAAGCGTGAATATTCCCATACCAACGACTTAAGGGGGGGGGAGTGGTTTATCAGAACCACTTGCCCGAATTTTAATGATGTTTGCCCATCTCACTGTCGATTTTGCTAATTTATTTGGAACTCACTGCCCGAAAACATTATTTGGGCCACTGTCTCCTCCTATAGATTTTTAAGATTTATACGAACTCATAACTAATTTATGGCTTATACTTTGACATACTTATCATCTGTAAGTGGAAAACGGGATATACGAGTGTTTTGTTAACTTTTAAATTGTATTCATCACTAACTATTCCTCTAAATAATGCTATTAACTCTAATCAATCTTTCGGATCAAGACCGTGAAGATTTACAAGATGTAGAACCTGTGAGCATATTTTAACAACCAATTCCTTCTATAATAAACATAACGGTAAACAATTCCCTATCAACGGTGAGCTTTCTTGTACCAGTACCAACATTATTTACCTAATTTCATGCGATAAGTGTCATTTACAATACGTAGGCGAAACTAAAAACTCTCTGAGAGAAAGAATTAATGGCCATCGTTTCGACATCTCCCACCATCTAGATAAACCTATTGGGAACCATTTTAACTCAACCAATCATTCCCTCGCAGATATGAAGGTGACACCCATTGAGAAAGTCATCTCTGAAGAAGACATCAATCCGAAGACTTCAAGACTGTACAGGGAGAGCTTTTGGATGAATCAACTTAAAACCATTTCACCCTCTGGATTAAACATACAGTTTGACTCCCAAATAATACCATTTGTTGCTCCATTTAATACTGTTTCTTGCCAAGCATCCAAAATTATCAAAAGATACCACTTACAGTTGCAAAATAGTTTTCCTACCATCTTCTACAAAAAATTAGTTATAGCCTATTCAAAAAATAAAAACCTTCAAGATATACTCATCCGTGGTCGACTTGACCCCACTGCCACTGATGATTTTACAGATTAATTGAGTGATTTCATTTTTTATATAGGACTATGAAGCAAGTTATTATATTCTATACAAATAGCCATTAATTACTTTTCCTTTTTATTCCAGAAAATTTTAAGCACAACCCAGCAATATTTTTTTTATTTATGCATTTGTATCTCACGAATTGTTTCAATATCTTTTTGTTATTTTCATAGATTGAAATTATTAAGGTTATAAATTTCTGGATTAGGTCCAAGAAGAATTATGTGATGTTTCTTTTTCTTTGATTTTCATTGCATATTTATAGCATCACATTTATTTTAAACACAACTTTAACCCTGTGCCAGTGCCTTATATTGAATAGTAACTTGTTGCTGTTCAATCACCCTAATCTCTAAATAATGCTTTTTATTCGGTCGGATCGTGTAATGGTGTTCTGAGGTTGCCACAAAACAATCAACATGAATTTAAATCGTATTCACCAGGAAAACAAACCTTCATCCACACCAGTGGTTCCCAACCTTTTTCAAGCTGTGGCCCAAAATTACGAAGCCTCATCATCATCAGGAGGTCAGATGCATTTGACCACAAGCAAACTATAGTTAAATAAAAGTTGGGCTAGAGATGAGCCATGGCCCCCTGACAGGGCTACCTAGGTTGGGAACCACTGGCCTACACCTTGGAATTATTCCCAAACAAAACTAAAAAAAATGTTGACGAGTGAATATACCATAAAGTTTTAAAAGATTTTCTGTATTTTGATATAGCTTAATATTGAGTTATACCATTACTAATTTCCATTTAAAAATCAATTCTGTACACTTATACTGTCAGTAATCAAACTTTCGTCATATTGCAACATTTCCATCGTCCATACTGGAAATCAGAAACTTTTAGAGTAATTATGTCTTTGACATGACACTTTCTGAAACTTTTTTTGCTCTAGAATATTTGTACAACTTAAAGCATTGCTGTATTTTGGGTAACTTTAGACTTGTGATAACGTTGATCGTTAAGTAAAAGTAAACGCGAGATAGCCTGCAATCTTTCAATTCACTTTATTCCTTGAGTAGGAAGATCGAACATCAATTCCCCCAAGGAAATGTTCTACGTCATTGTCATCAGATTTCTTATTACCAGGGAATATGGTGTTGATGGCAAATATCTGGTTATTTATACAGATTAACTCATATCATTAGTCGAAGTTAGGTCAGATCTATTGAGACCAAGTTTACTCGATTTTACAAGTCGCTGCAGTTTGAATATGGATAGATCTGCTAAAAATGGATTGCCAAAAGTTGATTTCGGGTTTAGATTTGTAGTTTTTACGACATGCTTTTTTTCTTCTTCTGAAACTGGTTTTGTTTTCATGGTAGAAATGGTTTATAATAATATCAGCTTTGGGTGACTTTTTTGCCTGTAATATGAAGAGTACTTAATATGCTTGATGACTCTGAATTTTCTCGACAATGGCTCTCAAAAACTACTTGTCGATTGCCTAGAGAGGTACTCATAAAACATTTTTTTCGTTCCAGTTTTCAGTTCCAATTTTTATTTTGCGTTATCATTTTTGTTATGGATAACTCAGTCATTCAACTAAGACAAACACTGCCTAAGTGCATACGAAATTTAAATCAACGTCTAGTTTATGGTTGGATAATAATGTTACATATCATCTGGATAATGTTACGTTTAATGATTGTCAATTATCTACCGTTTATCATCCCTAGAGAATCACGACGGAATTTACTCTCTCCAACTATGAATATCTTACAGCTATTCAATTAATTCTAGTCATTTTCAATTAAATACAAGCCATCTATTTCTAGCTCTAATTCTCTGCACGTCGTTATTATAGTGCATTGTAATGTGTACGAGATGAAAGGATTTCAAAGTTTTTTGTGTCGATTAGCGTCAAGGGATGATCAAAAGCTCATCTTGTAGCTTCACAATTTTAATGATTTTTTCTCCCAAGTGACATATGTTTTCCCTTCCACATCAAACAAATTTCTTAATCAAAACACTTCTGGATGTTAAGTAGAATCAAAATATCACTTTTAAATTCGTATAAGCCTTTGTATGAAACTGCAAAAATGTAGGAAACTTTTGTGTCATTCTGGTTCTGGTTTGTTCAACTAAATACCACTTTAATTTGAGATCAAGATTTTTTCTGCACTTGAAGTATCAAAACCTGATAAATAAATGTTTATTTCATTACGTGATAATTGCTATCAAGACTATAATGAACTAAATCAAATAATTGAATATTCATGTACATCTTGAAATTGTATATAAATTGTATATAGCATGAAATATTGTTTGTAATTATTGTACCATAATTGTGTACGAATAAATCTATTATTATTATTATTATTATCATTATTATTATAACTGAGGTTTTCCGTATGTTTTCTTTTTTTTTTGGCTATGGGCCATCACGCGGTATTCCTTAATTAAAAATTTAATGCATCAGGAGAAAAATCGGATTACGTTGTATTGAAACCGAATATTGATCATAACATTTAAACTGCATACCATTTTGTATTTCAGCTTTAAAAATCCACTGTTCTCAACAAGTAAAAGATTTATTAGATCAAATATCTGGTTATGAAGTAGAAGAAAGGGGTGTAGTGTGTATGAAGGTAGGTACAATAAAAAGCTGGTGTTACAATTTTCATCGTCTCTTGAGTATAAGTATAAGTGTTGATATACACATCATTTCGTTTCTACGCCAGTCTGAAACACTTTTTCGAAACAATAAGATCATGCAATATTGTTCTCAGATTGACTTTGAGTATACCTTTACTGTATTCAAAACTATTTTATATATTATGTCATTTTCCTCATTTTTATAATCAGTCAGTAGGCCCAGTTTCAAAATTTAATAACAGTAAGCATTAGTAACTTCTAAGCATGAACAAATATTATAATTTATTTTTATAAAAGTTGCCATAGTGACATATACCAATACTAAGGAAAGCGGAAACACAGTATAATCCTTTTATACAGGGCAATCACGTTAATTTGTTTTACATACTAAAATGACACTTTGGCGTATCCAGTACACTTCCACAGCCTTGTAAACCAATTGGTATTCAATACGGTACCAAACAGATAGACCACTAATGTAAACATATAACTGGATTGTCAATTCTATGAAGTGACCTGTCAAATAATTTTCTGGTAGTTAAAACATGTCTGGTGGAAATATCGTAGTATTCATTACTAGAATATGACTAGCTTACTAAGCATAAATTCATCTATCATATAGTTAAAGATCCCAAAAGACAGCAGTAGGACAGTATTATTAATTAAGATAAAATCATGGAACGGTCGTGGATATTTTGAATTTGATAGCATCCACGTTTTCTTTTTTGGTAACTCGCTGCACGAGTACAGTTTCAAAAAGCTTTTCCAAACATGGAATATCAGGCAGAATCATAATCCTGAAAGTTTGGCTTAATGACCTAACAATGATTTATTTTCAAACAGTTATTTTATTCATCTTTCAAAAAGTTGTGATCAATAAATAGTCTTAAGTTACCCGTTCGACCATGAATGTTATAAAAGTGGTCATGGAAAATGATTAAATGCTGTCTGGAAAGTCATGGAAATACATGTACTAGAGAATATTTGTTCATATTATCTGTATGAACTTATATAAATAAAAAATATGTCCAACTGTACTTTAATCGGGTTGTAATCATAATGACTGTTCAAAAGACAATTGTATTAATTTTTCAGGGTAAAGGAGATCAAACGACATATTGGATTGTAGGTGAAGATACTGAGAGACGACAGAGACGATTTCATAACGTTCATTTAGCAATATCCGAACAATTCCATAAAGGATCATTCCAAAGACGTCGCTTAAAGGACAAACGCTTCAGTGGTGGTGGTTTTGATTCAAGAGAAGACTCCCCGGACACTCCGCGCGCTGCTGATCGTGTTCACTCTAACGGTGGGTTAGGACATCAATCTTCCGGATCGAATCTTCTTCAGCCTAACGGACTTTTCAGTGGACTCAGTAGTGCCGAATTGTTACGTCGGTCGTCGTCACGTCGACGTAGACTAAAATTCACCGTCGGTGGTGACGAGGAAGTTTCTCCGGACAGTCGTAGTGATTTCTATACCGCTAATACAAATGTGATAGAAACAGCTCCTTTGATTACACGAAAGAGTATCGATGGAGAGGAAAATGTGTGTGTTCAACATCGTACAAGTTGTGTTTAGCCCAACTATCAGCCTTATGTCTTGAAACCTCACAAACTTATGTACACTCTTTGTTATAATATATAAATCTGTTCGTCTAACGTGTACATCAGATATACAACCAATATTATAAAGACAATTTGGGGCCTGGATTCCTCTAAATGCTAAACTGTTATTCAACTGAAACTTTCTTAAAGAAAACCCTACTTATATTATTAAGCCTTCGATTTATTTTCTGAAATCAGTTTTCCTACAGCTTATGCTGACAATCATGTAAAATGTATGTACATATTTTGTATAATATTATATTATGCTGAATGAAATAGCGTCCACCGTGTTCCATTTTACAAAATTTCATATCCAGTGATATTTGTAAATAGCCTACATTTCAATTCCACATTCGTTTTAATGATTATTCTAAATTTTCGAAGCCTATGAATGTATTGCTTTTAGTTCTCATGATTCTAACTTGTTTGTAAATGCGAGCAATTCCATACATACTAACAAGCAAAGTTTGTGATAATGCATCAATGTTGACCATGTTATTATGTTTAAACCTTTAATGGACGATTTTAATCCAATATACAACTGATTATGGATTATATAATTTGGAAAAATGGATGGTTACTGGTTAATGGAATTAATGCGTTAAACTGCAATTTCATGAAAGTTGTAGTTGCTGATAGGTTCAGAAAATTGATCCATTAAACAGCCGATATTAATAAAGGCAATTCGTGTCATTCAGCGCTTGTTTGAGTAGATTTATCAGCTTCAAAATTAAAAGAAAGAACACGATTATTGACCATCACATTAGGAACATTTCCATGCTCGAACAAATTGGAGCACATGCCGTGTAATAATGATTCAACAAAATTGCCCCTGCAATCTTTTGAACTTTTTTTCTACGTAATTAAGGGCTTATAAAAGAATGTATCACCAGTGATACTGGCTATTTACTGAAAATACTGTTAAGATTTTGTATATTTGGTTTTTAAATTTAAATGTTTTAATCTTTGTTTACATGTTATATGTAGATATTGTTAATATTTCATGTTATTGTTTATCATTGTTAAAAATATATTGAATAAAATGTTGACAAAAAAATACAAACTCGTCAAGCTAAATATGTCTAAAACCATCAAGCCAAATATGAAAATTTGTTTTGTAATGAATAAACAATTTAAAAAAAATCGGTGCATATAAAATGATATAGGTACTGTTTAATTGTTTCAAAGTAAAAAGAAACTATCTTTCAAGGGATGCAACTCTGTTTGATTCTGTAAATTCAGAACTAAAAACATAATATTTTACAAAGTAATAAATGAAATTAAAATTATTTTTTAATAGAATCGTCAATTGCAATTGTCCTATCCTAGGGATATACTATTTTGGATTTATATAGATCCCGTAGTATGCTGATCAGAATTCAGTTAAACGGCTTTTGTCTGTAGTTTTCGGTTTATACAATGGTTATTTCCCATTGATGCCAACATGATCGCAGAGGTTGAGGTTTGATTTTTAAATAACTTCTACTGTGTTACCACATTCACAATTAAACGAAATGCCAGCATTTGAAGCTATATTCTCAAAAAAAGAAAAAAAAAATGATCACGAAATTCGTTTGATCGACTTGAACGTTATACGTTCTGGAAACTGCGAGTGAAGATTTTGAGCATTTGATGTTGAAACAAACCAAGAAAATGAATAATAGCTACTAGTGCTTCAGGCTTTGTTAATAGTTCTCGAAAAGGGCAGAATGTGTGAGCATATACTTCTATTAACAAACAATGTAATGCTTTTTGTATAGGACACTATATTTCAATCTCCATAAGGGGTGGATCAAGGATTTAGAGAAGGGATGGGGGATCCGCCCCCGTCAATAACCAAATTTAAAGCGCACTACATGTAAATGGTATATTCATTCACCCTAAGATTGAAACAGAATGCAACTGGGATTTGTGACCGATTGGAATTTTCAACTTGTTCTTGACCCACATCTAGACTATTGATCTAATGTCATAAAACCGACTTAGACACAATGCAACTGATAAATTAATGCACCTTTCAACTTTTAATTCAGTTTCGCTGGTGGAAACTACACCCCATCTATTAATCAGTTGTCTGAGGCAGACATCTTAATGGTGGATTGAAAGATAATATCTGTCTTAAATAAAATAATTGGCAATTGAAACAATCAAACTATTTTATTTATCATTCATACACAATCTATATTAATCTATAGTAACCTCGTATACAATCTATATAGAATTATACAATATAGACATGTCACTGAACAATAGTTATTTTGCTTATCCACCTCAATATGTGTGTTGTGGTCTTTTCAAATAACCAGGAATTTTGTCCACAAATAATTTGATCCTGCATGGACAATGTCCAATTTGACGAATGGCTCGCCCTAATGAGCAACGCACATACATAACATAGTTACATGACAATACACACATATGCCAGTGACATAATCATAACGGTGTTTTATTGATCTGGTATCCAGGTTTTATTTCCTTGATCAGATATACCAAGGCGATTTTCTAGATCTGATATACCCAAGTAAGTATTTTCATGATCTGATATACCAAGGTGGTATTTTCTTTGTCTGATAAAGCCAGGTGGTATTTTCCTAGTAATACCGAGATGGTGTTTTCTTGATATTGGTATTTTATTGGTCAGCTACACCCAGGGTGGTGGGTATTTTCTTGGTAGCCAGGCAATACTTGGTTGATCAGGATATGATAAGTGGTATTTTCTTGATCGGATATACCCTGGCTGTATTTTCCTGATCCGATATATCCAGGTAATATTTTCTTGTGTGGATATATTATCATGGTCAGTTTTCCTCGATTGGTTGGATATATCCCGGTGGTGTTTTTGATCTGATAAGACCAGGTGATATTTGCCTGGTCGGATATACCAAGGTTGCATCTTCTTGGTCAGATATATCCAGGCGGTATTTTCGTAGCAAGATATACCCAGGCGGTATTTTCGTGGTCTGATATATCCAGGTAGTATTTTCTTGATCGGATATGACCATGTGGTATTTGCTTGGTCGGATATACCCAGGTGGTATTTTCTTGGTCGGATATGCCAAGGTGACATTTTCTTAGAGAGCTGTAGATATTTTAGATTGAAATGGAGTATGGTCGTTGTCCGTATTTCCAAAATGCATGGTAAATGGTAATGTCTGTTTCAGTCCAATATGCAGCAGAACAAAAAGAGTGTAAAAGTTTCATTTCATTTCTTGTTACGCTTCTGTTGTTTTTACAGTCAATGTCAAACATAGTCACGGTTGGAAATACTTGCCGATATACATATAAAATATGTATATAATATGTTTTCGCATGTTATAAGTCTATTGACACTGAACTTTGAAGCTTCTTAAGATGATATCCACAGCATTGTAGCTTTATTACACTACGGGACATTTGGTCGCAGGATTCATAGGACTATTTAAAGGACATTGGAATGCTCTTGAAAATGGAATATAATTCATTACAGCTCCGTTGATTCTGAAATATAAAGACAATTGCTTTGAAAATAACAGCTGATGCAAAATCAGGGATTTGCATTACCAACACGAGTGAAAAAAAGTGCTGACTAATCGTCAATGATAATCGCGCTCTCATTAGCCCAAACAGGTGCAGCAAAGTAAGACTCTTATTTCATTCCATGTCTCTGGTAAAAGTTCAGATAGCTTAATTTCAGTGTGATAATTTCGTTATAAGCGGATACAGAGAAGTGCAAGACAATTAGCCAAACTTGTAAAGCACACGGTCAGTATCCTTCGGAAACGGCCCTTCAAATTCTACTGGTCTATGGTAACTCAGAAACTGCTTACATGTAGATCGATAGCTTTTGTCATTTTCGTTACTTGATGTGTCATTGAAGTCTTCATCATCAGTAACATTGCCTTAAAGGGATTGTAAAGCGTATTTCTAAACTTTGTATGTCTATACATCAATTTGCGCTATTCCAGTTTCCATTCCGACGTCTGTGGTTCTTTCAATTCCACTAAAACTAACGTGTTTGACGTCACTGACAGTGATCTGCATAGAATCTTATATCAATAGTACCGGGAGGTAGATCACTGTCAGTGACGTCATAAAACGCGTTAGTTTTAGTGGAATTGCAAGAACCACAGACGTCGAAATGGAATGGCGCAAATTAATGCCATCAGTGTCCCTGATACACATACAAAGTTTAGAAAACCTCCTTACAATCCCTTTAACACACAAAGTTGGATGCTTTCACCTTGCATGCTGTAGAACTTACCTGAATTTACTGGGTGGTAAAGGATTGGTAGAATCTTGTATATAATGATCTAGTATACCTCTTTTATTCACTTTCTCACACATTGTCTGTAAATAAAATAGAGAATGTATACAGCGAAGAAATGTATATGCTCATCCGTTTTTTCGGACCTTAAACGTTGAAATCAATTATCGATTTATTTCATGCGCATTCAACTGGGTTAAGTTACATGCATCATTCTGTTAATTCCTGGGGTTTCCCAGACTGGGGACATTTGGACATTTTCCAGGGGACACTAACTGAGCTATGGGTCTAAAAAAATAATTATCTGGTTGGATATGCATCCAGTGTCCGCTGCCCACAATGACTCTGTATACGTGGGCCACAATTTATGTTCGTATTAGAAAGCACAATACTGTGACTCGCTCGTGCTTCGAAATTGCATGTTTTCGATGGCTTCCGCAGATAATTTTTGGGACATGGTCATTGTCTTGTGGGTAATCGGGGACACTTGAGGAAACCAGTAGTAAACACAGGTGTTACCTCATAGGCATTAATATAGGTGCATCGTGTATTAATAAATCTATTTCCAATTTACCAAAATTCGCCTCTAAACCGAAATTGTCCGTTAATCCGGCATAGACAACATAAAATAATATAATGAGATGACGTAACATGGCTTGATCCGCTGAAATTGCTTCCAAATGCCCTACATGTACTTGAGATGTGTAGTTACCTGAGCATATAATATAAAGAATAGTTGATTGTTGCTGTAGGGTAATCCTGGTATAGTTATAACATCTCTTCTTCCATTATTAAATCTCAACCACGCCTGCAAATATCAACAATAAATACTCTTAACCATGTTCTATGTTTATTAGAGATATAACCCGGATACAAATTCTGGTGATATCCATTGCCGCCCACTTTGTTACAAGCTACAATACTTGCACATGTCTGAATAATCCAGATTGAACCAGCAAATATTTAAACAGTTATACATATGTTTTCAGATTAAAGTTATCAGCAAAAGTAATCTGGGAGAATATTACGATAACCTTGCCCTTTTACAAAACTTTATATATCTTTAGAGAACATTCTACGGGGATTCAGTTCATAAATTCTTCCAAGCCTAATACCATATATAATAATATATATTATATAACAACCAATATTAAACACACCTCATAACTGATCTTCAAAGCCAAATGATCTCTCCAACTTTCATTTTTAATTCGATCGCCATGTACCTAAAAATGGAAATACAGAAAATGGATCAAAAACCTGTTAAACTAAAAACAAATGAGTAGATTGAGACAAGATTGCCCCTATTGTAATTCAATTTAGAAACGGGTTGCTATTTTTAGACATTCAGCAAAAACGTTAAAATAATCCAATTGCAGGAAAAACCGCTTGAACCATAAACAAACTGAGTTTTTCAAATTGGTTTTTGAAATTGAATATAAAATTGTTTACATGAACATTACGCTACCTTGTATGTTTGTGAATTCTCCGTCAATAGTTGAAAGTTGTCATACATATGAGCCAAACAGTCCATTTTTAATGCTAGGTTTAAAATAGCACTGTGATCTAATAAATTCTCTCCATAATGACTTAACACAACTACAAACAAATCAGACAATTAATGAATAATGTAAAACATTCAAGCTATATCTTATAAGGACATCAACTTGGGTTCATAAGAAGGTATTTTCTACCAGCCGGTCCTTGTCCAAACTTCCTGACATTGATCTTTCCAGGATTATCTGTACCCATTTACAGCTGGGTCGACTGGAATTATCAGTATAATTCATCTAACTCAGATGAGCCCAAGTACCGTTTCTAGCTTAAAATCCAATTGATAGGCAAAGATGTATCTCGTTACAATTAAGGTACATATGGAATATACGGAATTTCCGACCAACCACATTCCAAATTACTTTTCCATAACATCAAAGTAAATGTAATCACTTTCTACTTACAAATCGTTTAAGTGTAATCATTTCAATCAGGGAAAACCGTGATATAGATAAGAAATAGCGAGCAACATAAAACACTTAGTCGGTAGTTAAAGTGCACTTATTCTACTGGTTGTTTTCTTTGAGCCATGAATTGGTCTGTGTCAACAATTTTCTGGGATAAACATGATAGAACATTTCAATAATCTAGGTATGCAGGTTCATTGATCAAAAATTCATGAGGAAGTTACAACTCTGCTAAAATTCTGATGACTGATGATTTTTATTGAAATTTAGTAAAGGTAGGAAATTGAATATCGTGGTTAAAGAGCCCGAAGCCTTTAAATACGGAAGCTATGAATATGATGAATAGCTTGAAATTTGTCAATTCTCTTATGAAAAAAGCTGAATACTTTCGTGCGTAATGCTTTAGACAAAACAGACTTTCGTAATGAATACGAGTATGCTGCTTCGATTAAACATAACATGTAGTCCATTGGATCTTTTGCTCTTCAAAAAATAAGGCTAGTTGTCGACCCAATCCGCGCTTAGGAAAACTAACCTATTCCATGAACACTTCAACAGGTGATTTTCACTCGATATATGGTAGTTAAAATTGTACTGGATACTTACAATCAAGGTCGAGTTTGTTGGCCATCTGTCGAGCTAGAAAGGATCCAAAAGAACCAAAATGTATAACCAATGGTAAATATACTGGATATGATATAGGACCAGTCACACCTCGACCATCTGAAATATTAATGATATATTTGGCACTTGTGACTAGTTAAAATAACACAGAAGATAACATTCGATTGGTTTGCAAAGAGAAACTAGACAAGAAAATGACTGACAAGGACTTCAAATGAAATACGTCGTACCATACACTTTATTTTAGAGCTTCGTTCCATGTTATCACCAACAGCAAATTTTCACCGGAACAATCAATGAACAGTTTTACTAGAACACTACTATCACAAATATCATTATATACGATCTTTGGGCTCGTTTACTATTAAGCAACCTGTCCCTATATTAGATGGTGGACTGTGCCCATTTTTCGTTTAGAAAAATCAAATTTTACCGGGACTAACAAATTTTTAGCTGAGTCATTTCATTTTTAATTGCTGAATACGAAATGAATTGTTTTTTGTAGAACGTACTGAAAATATGGAACTTCAATATTCGCGCCTCATGACGAGATTGACCCATTTACTAGATATCGACAAATCAAATGGTGTTATTTTAATATATTACTCCGCCGGTTGACCTTTTCCTAGTTCGGCGAGTTCAACTGTTGACAACATGACCATCAACGCGAGGTGTTTATTTAATTCACATGGTTTCAAAAGCCTAAAGGTCTTAAAAAGGTTTTCGATTTTTACAAGAACCGTATCGTGTGCCCAATGGATTATCATGGAGGGTGAGGACAGAAGCTTATGTGAAAAGCAAGCTGTATGTACAGGTAAGAAAATGAAAGTGGATACAGACAGGCCTCTTCTAACAGTTTGTTTACATTATGTTGGTGGTTCAAAACTTTAGATACAATGTATCACTATAGAAAAAAGTAGTGCGGCTGCCGGGTACCTAATTTGCATATTGACCTAATTTACCTAAATTACATAGTTATGTAAGGCTGAGTTGATACGTGTTTATATGTAATGGGCTTATCACAGGGATATTTGTCCTATTTATATGATAAATACATATATTATAGATGTCTGCTATGATTATTGCTGCATAAATTATCAATGTCGACTTGATTTGTCGATTTTGAACGCACTGCATTGTTTTGCAAACGGCTATTTTTTTTTCGAATTTAACAATCGTTATTTTGGTATGAAATGAACAATTTCTAATTGTTGACCTCAACTTTTAAATATAAATTGGCGCCATTTCGACATACCGGAAATGAAGTAGAATAAAAAACATAATTTTGGTTTTAATTCCATGATACATCATGCTATTTGTTGCTCTAAGTGCAGTTAAGTTCTTCTTGTCAGATTTCTTGACAGTAACATCAATATGAGTATTGTATATGTTACTTTTTATGCTAGGTTTACACTATGTTCCCGGCAGTCACGGTAATCACGTTTCATGGCCAACGTGGAGAACGCGAGTCAACGCGATAGAAAAACGTGACTGCCGTGGATGCGGGTCAGAATCTTGACTGTCAAAAAATTTGCCACGGCAGCCACGGCGGGTTTGGGAACTGTAATATCACTTATTAGTAAAACCGGGTATCAGAAATCAATGAACCGTGATGCTCTGATCTGCAAAAACGCCACACATCTGGATGCACCTTTATTGAAAGGTAATGAAACGTATTAAAACGTAATGAAACGGTTTTGTTCACCGTAGCTTGCCCTGATAACCGTTCACAAAACGGGACACATGTTGACAAAACTGGAAAGGAACGTCAGACGCCGCGGAATAGGCATTATTCCCTTTCCACTACAGACCACTTCCAAGTTTTGTAACGACCTAATATACGTCCTGTCACGTTTTGTAGCGATAACCAAGTTCTGTAACGACCTAATTATACGATCTGTCACGTTTTGTAGCGTTTACGCCGTTTCATACGGCATGTTACGTTTCTCTGCACCGTGGCTGCCGTGGCAAATTTTTTGACAGTTTAAAACTCTGGCCCGGCAGCCACGGTAATCACAATCTGTCACGTTTGCATATCCCGTCCCCCAGCGACGCCCCACGTTCACGCCGTTTACACCACGTTGGCCTGAGGCTTGATTACCGTGGCCGTCGGGAACATAGTGTAAACGTTTAGTATGATTGAAATTGTTTGGGGAGTTTTCATTGTACCGTGGCTCTAAACGTGTAACAAGCACCGCAACTTCCACGTTTGATCCGTAGGAGACCTTGACAGACGCAATAGACCTGGATGAAAACATGAACAACGTGAGAGATCCCATCAACACGCATCAGACCGGGAAGCAACAAATATGCATTACTGGTAGACAGCGGCCCGAACTTTGGTGCACCTTGGCGGAACGGCTTCATCGCCCCATCGGGTTGTCAAGGACACATAAATAAACCGTAAGGAAACTTTGTCTGAACTTGGATATGGAGACAAAAAATCCAAAAATCCACGGCGCTATACGTTACGGGCGCCGTGGCCACCGGGAACATAGTGTAACCTAGCATTACCACAATATGGGCTGTATTTATGCTGATATATACCGCATCCCGTTATGCTAATGTTGATATAAACCGCATCGTGATTTGTATGTGTTTTTAGCGGCTTATTTGAGTATTCAATAAAGATTTTAACATGCGTTGATTGTTTACATAATGGCGGCATGCATGTCAATTGACCCATAGGGATAACGACAATTGAACTACATGTAATTATGTAATTATTGGCTATATAAAAAAATAGGTCAAAGGTCGAGGTTAGGAGAAATAGTATTCAACATATGCATCCACATAAGGTTCAATATCGTAACAGTATATACATGTATGTTGAAATTTAGCACGATATGAGTTGTGCGTAGCCTATGTTAACATACACCACATTAGGAGTAGAGTATATCGACATTTATCCATAGATATCTTTTAATTCAATTTATTATACGTATCTGAATTGCTATAGTATCGTGTGTATGTTGGTGTATATCTAGACCGGAACATCCTGTCCCTCAATTAGTGAATTTGAGGGACAGGAAACCATTAATGGTTATAATTTGAAATCGCGCAGCCAATTTGGTTGCTTTAAAATATTCTTCTTCTTTGAGATTTTTTCCCTAAAAACTGAAAAATGTCTTGTATGTTATGAGGTTTTATAAAAATGGACCTTGAGGAGAACCCATGAAACTGCCACCTGGAGATTTGCGCTTTTCACGTTTTCCGTACTTTTAATTTCAATCCCGACAGTTGAAAACAAGAACTGATAAGCTACCTGTGGTCGATATGTTTATCGTCTACAGGCATCATAGACATTTCCAGAATCACCAATCACAGCGACGCTAATTATGTAACATTTGTTCAGTAGGAAGTAAGAAGAGTATAAATAACTGACTAAAATTCAATTATTCAACAGTTCCTGGTTGATTGTAAAACAACAAACTAGAAATATGATGAACGTAATGTATCTTGTGTTGCTTTTTTCTTTGATAAATCTGACGCTCATTGAAGCACCAGGCAGTGGCAGTGCCAGCTCTAGTGAAGGTTCCAACTCTGGTGAAGGTTCCAGCTCTAGTGAAAAATCCAGCGGTACCAAAGCCCCTTCTTCCACAGCCTCAACCACTGAAGGTGTTACCATGACCACTACCGAAGCTCCTTCTTCCACAGCCTCAACCACTGAAGGTCCTACCTCGGGTTCTACCAACACTCCTTCTTCTACAGCCCCAACAACTGATTGTGATCCCAAGGGTACTACCCTGTCCATTACCGAAGCGTAAGTGAAAACTGTGGTGAGTATGTTTATGTGACGATAGACATTTGATACAAAATACCTTTTTTCTGTATTGAAGATTCTAATAATAACAGTTTATTAAGTTTCGGGCCGAGGCCAAATAACCATATTACATTAGAATATGTACAATAAATAAATATACATAGATATAATTTAATTTTTACAATACTGTATATATTTATTGATACATGACAAAGGTAACTTGATTTGTGTGATTTTGTTCATTGATATAGCTATTGTTTTCAATTTCAGACTATTAAGAAGTGCTACGAACTATATACAAAGCTGTAAAACTTCTAATTTCTTTTGCATATTATTTAATCCTACTGTCTTTTGTAAATCAATTTTAACTATCGAAATGCCAACAACGTCATTTATGTCGCTCTTTTCTTTCATGAAAGTTACAATTTATTACTAGTATCTATTGTTCTATTTCAATCTATTTGGTTAACATTTTCTCGTAGCTTCTTTAATCTAAATTAATAAATTCTCTATTAATATTATTGATGTGTTATACCCCGGTTTCACATTCACGAACTTTTTTGGAAACTTCATATCCAAATGGATTACGACATACACGAATGCCCTTACGACACATACGAATGCCCTCACAACCGACCCGAATTTGTTCTGGTCGTATATATATGGAGTCGACTTTTTCGACATAATCATACTTCTGCAAGTTGTCCAACACTGCACATCTCCATATCTATGATGGATGGCGACAGATACCGACGACTTCATCTTGCTGGGGCTACCCTTCTGCTTGATGACAATTTGAACGAGGCTTTCGATGATCTTTGGGCTGTTCAAGATGAAGTTCCGCAAGAGGCCGAACAAGACTGATTTAGAGACTGGGCTAGAGATAAATTGGTAAGTCTGAGGAAAATTCTCATTTAAACCTAAACTTAAACTGTATCATAACTAGGTACTATCAAATATATTGTTCAAAGAATGACAACATCGAAAGCAAAAGTTTTATAGTAGTGGTTTCCTGGGGTGTTCATTGGGTGTTTCGAAAAGAGTGAGCATGATCTTCTAACAGCCACCACAACTATATAAGTTCACATCGCATATCAACTCGTTTAATTCATTTCAACGCTTGGTCACGAAGACCTTCCCGAGAGTAAAAACTTGATTGATGACTTTTAAAAAGCCCCACCTATTGACTGATATACATACTACAAGTATACCCAACAGATAACAGTCAAAAGATTATCTTGATACTTGACGGAAGGTTCATATCTACCCTTTAGAGAAATCTTTAAAATTCATTAGTAATAATGTGTCTTAGTATACACACCATCTCAGTTAATAAAGACCAAAAAAAGATCAGAATAAACAATATTAAGAATGGAGTTATTTAAATTATTAACCACAAAGAATATTTGTTAACAAGTCTTTTTTTCCATTAAATTTTCAATCAATAACGTCTATGTTTTATTGACTGTAGTTTATGTATTATATCTATGAATAATTCATCAATCTTATAAATATGTTCACAACTTTAAAGTAAAGGTACTAATATTGAAGGGAAATGCGAAGACATTTCTAGAGATAAGGCCAAGACAAATTACTAATAAACCATTTTTTTCTCTTATGCTTTCTTTACAACATGGTATATTAAAGGCCTTCTCAAATGGCGGCCCGCAACGCCCTCAAGAGTGACCCCTTCCACTAAAACGCTCTGCTCGATATGCTAGCTAAGCTCTATTTGGTCATGGTTTATTATTATGTTTGTCTATCACTCCTTATAATCATGTGCCTAAGCACGACAGGGGAAACACGTCGAAACGTTGCATAAACCAATGATTGTTGTTTCATATAGCTGCGTCAATGTATTGTGCTAACAACTGCTAAATGCCATTTACTGACTGTAAACTTCATGTTCTTTTTGTCAAAAGTCTTACGATTTAATGGTTAAAAATGCATCAACAGCACACGAAATGAATGAACATCTCAAGTGACATAAAATGCCTAATAAAAATCAAAAGAATCAGCGCACTACAATTAGAGCTAAGATTAGAATATAGTAAGTGGACGTCTTGATCGATGTAACAAGCATACACCGCTAATTAAATATATAAAATCAACTAAAGCTGTGTTCACACAAACGCCTTATAACGCTGGGGGAACAGTTTTCAAAATTATAACGATATAGCTGTTCACACACAGCGTTTCTTATAACGCTTTCCCAACGTTCATGTTAAATCCCTAATTTTATCGTTTCCGCAACGTTCCAGCTAAAACGTTTTAGCTCCCAACGATAAAAAAAGTGTGTGAACATTTTATAACGATACAGTTGAATCGGTGAGTCTGGCACATGCGCAAGCAGTGTTTATTTTTCCATCTTCCTGCCTTCTACGTCTTCTCGCCCGTTGTAAACTTGAAAGCACAGCTCTCCGCATTTGCCGTAGAAGTCTAATTGTCCTGTACATCATGTTAAAGGTTGAAAATAACAATGCTCGACTTTCATAAAAATTTTGTATGGGCGCATATATTAGAAATATGACCTTGACCTCGACGGAAGTAGCGATAACTCTTGTCTTTATTATCTCATAATGTAAACAATTCCAAAGGGGGGTAACTGTCTCATACAGAAATACTATAACGTTATGCGTGTGGATGATTATATTGTTGGGACTATATCGTTATAAGACAGTGTGAACACACGCGTTTTTACCGTTATGGGAGAGGGAGCGTTTTCCGGGGAACGATCCACGGAAAACGGTGCGAAACCGCTGTAGGTGTAAACACAGCTTAAGAATACCGAACCCATGTGATATATATCTATCTATAAAGAAAATGATATATTTTGCAGATTACTATAATTACCAATATGTCATTTTAATATTCCATCAATATGAAACGTGCGAGCTAGAACGAAATAAAGCTGAGAACAAACTGAGCTAATTTTATTCGCAAGTACTTATTCGCCAATGATTTTATCCGGCCGAGTGTGGTGGAAACACATGGCGAATGCACTGCTTATTGGCTTCGATCGAGCTCGGGCGAATGTGTTCGAATGTGTTAGACGAAGTTCGCTGGCGATCGACTCCCCCGAACCATTCACCGTGAAAATTCACTCAGTCTGTCCTCAGCTTTTAAGCTTCGACGCCTATTCAATATTTTTAGTTTCGTTAAGAAAACCCACGTTTTCCATTAACAAGATCTGAGATGTAATGGCATGTTCTATGTTAACTCAATACTGATTTTCTCGATCAATATGTGACAAGTTAACTGTAATATTTCATTCATAGCACACCCACTGGCATCAGGTAAATACGCTCTTTGCTTGATTTGTTTAGCTACACAATATTCTTTTGAAAATAATGATGAAAAATAAGAAAGTGAAGAAGTGTCAATATTGGCAATGACCAGTAAATAGAGCTGTCAGAACAGCATATTGATCCTTTGGAATAATTCAATAACTGGCTTGACACAATCTATCAGTGTGCTGAACGTCAAACAAGATAGAAAACTAAATTACTGGTGTTCAAATAAATTAGATATTTCATATTTCACAAATTATTTTCGTGCCTTCAAATCATCGTTATAATATGTTAGTGCAAATTGCAAAAAATGTTCCCTCAAAGGCGCAGATTGCGCCCATTACGAGTCCTTATAGAGCATAGCTGTCGGCAAATTAGCCAATAAATAAATGAATCGTAAAGAAAGTGTAACTAGGTCGTTAACTTATTAGCTAGCTAATAAAAAACCATGACACTTGAATTACTTCCCCTTAGAGATCGAGTAAACTTATTTCTGATGCAGTGTTACCGGAGATCAATATTCGCGGTCGAACTTCAACAAGAGAAGTTCTTGAACCAATGTCAACAAGTTAGGGTAGAATCAGAAAATCTCGCCAGATATTGTTTCCTGTTTGGTAAGGCTCGGTTGTTGCAATTGATACCATCACAATCTCTGTTCGATATGTAGTTTGATGGAAACCATGGCTTGCTTGACCGACCCTACAGACAAATTGGTTTTAATGAAATGGAAAATAGGGTCGAATTAACGATGAGTTAATAGAAATGTAAAGTCTAATGGTATATCGACAATTTGACAACAGTAGTCCGATATACAAGCGTTGATTTGATGCTGATGTTATGCGGGTTAGGAAGTTTGTTTTACTTTAGTTTCTAGAAATCCGTCTTATTAAATTAAGCTGTGGCTGCCTTCGTCGTTACATTGGTGATCAATAGAATTATCGGAATTGAGATGTTAAGAATGATTAAAGATTTAATACTGTCTTTGAATGTAGTCGATGGAATCTGAGAGAGGATTTGAACCTTGACCAGCCTGTTACTTCCAATAAATATTAATTACCATATCTACCATAAATTCTATATTAAAAAGAGAATACACGACAATATCTCATAATTTATTGCAAATTAAGAGAAGTTAACATCAAAGAATTTATTGTTTTGGTGTTCTATCATGTGGAAAGACTGCAGTAAATGAGTTTTGTAATATTGAGATATGTCTGCAAGAAATTTGTGTGGGGTTAGGTTAGCCTAATTTAAAGCTAGTATACCACATAATACAATTTTTAAGACATTCGACTGCCTCATTTTTATTGCCAATTTAATAAACATCACTTCTGATTGATCCGTGAGGTCCATAGGCGTAGGAGACAGCGGACAGGCCTGGGGGCAGCTGTCCCCCCAAATAAATGTTTTCGGGCAAGAAGTTCCAAAAAATCGGGCAAAATATCATTAAAATTTGTGCAATAAATCGTTCTGCCCCCTCCCCCTTTTGAGTCGAGGGCCCCTACAGCTATGATGAGGTCGCTTATTACGCAAGTATATACCTACGATCAACATTCCGTATAACTATTTTCAGAAACAGGTATCGACAACATGAAATGCGCTTTTATCAAAATGCTGTATCAATATGCACTAAAGAGATTTGCAGATCTTTGACTGATAACGTCTACAGATCTAATGAAACAGAACCGGAAAAATTTCCACTGACTTTTGCCGTTTCAATACCTTTATTACGCAAAATATGATTGATGATTGATGGTGACCTTACTGAAATTTGGTATTCAGAAACAGTTTGTAGTTACCAAATAAACAATTCACAATGTCAAAATTAAGATCTGAAATTACCAAGACCTAATTCACCTCATGAATAATTAATGAATTGAAAAGTGAATATTTGTTGACATTAATTAGACGAATCATGACATTGAATAGAATGATAGAATCACAAGATAGCAACAATAATTTCAATGGTATCAAATCAAAACATCAGATAAAATGCATGAGAACGAAGTGAAAATTACAAATCACGACTTTCTATTCACAGAATACTCGTTTTAGGTTAGAAAAATACAACTTTTCACTTGTCTGATAGACAGAAGAATGACTGAACAATCAGTAAACTTAACCCTAATATCGATGTTGGTCCCATTTTTGATCAGGCAAAACCATTGAGGAAGGACCTGTGTTAGGAATGAAGCAATGAGAAATGGTGTTGACGTGACCAGGCATAGGTTGAAAGGACCTTTATTTGTACATAACTTGACTTGGACTGGCATTTACTTATCTACTAAAAGTAGTATTGCATATACCTTGATGCACTTTTAACATCATTGGAGTGAAATTACATCACATTTGTCCGGTAATATCTTTGCTTTTCTGCTGAAGAAAAGAGGAAAACGTGTCACAATGCAACCACGATAGATCTAAGTCGCACTTTTGGACCTATTTGGCGGAAATGAGTTTGCGCACTCTGACCAAAATGAGACAAACGTACCGTATACAAACCGTAAGTGGCGTCAAAGTAAAGATATGGCGTAAAGTGTTTATATTGAATAACAGTAAAAGAAAAACGCGACAGACTGAAAACTGTCTAGATATAATAGAGAATTTGTTTCGCCAAGTCGTCAAATTAGTAATAAGTCATCAATCATAATATTTACTTGATAGAATTCAATTTTGACATCTAAATATTTTCAAGAAATATAAATTATTTTAAAATTGAAAACCAGACACAGTTAATTGACTTCAATTATTTCTTCTAATGGTTCTGGCATTTGTACAGATATTGTTCTTAGGTTTGTGATTTTTGCTTAACATTGTATGAGAACAGTCCTTAAAAGTATTCATTGACGCCAAATTTTCAGCCACCAAACAGAAGACATATTGGTGTATGATATGAATTTACAAAACCTGCATTCAGTCTTAATGAACTGCACTGTTGACTGGTTTTAAAATGCGGTGAACCTTTTGCTTTGGCCTACATGTATACATATAATTCCTTCTTGTCGAAACAGTTGTCAGTGTGTACAGGTCGGAAACATTCGGCAACATGTTGCCTAACATGGTTATATTTGTTGTTGAGATGCAAATGATGTTGTCGAGTTTTTTTCAAATAAGAAAAAGACTATAAATCCCATATTCTGTCTGAAGTCATGTGATGTAAACAATAACCCACCAATGAATGATAACAATTTGATCAACATGTTGTCGAACTGTTGTCGAACTGTTGTTGTATGTATACTGGAACCAATATTAATTTGTTGCCCATGTTCGTTGGCCAGCATGTTGTCGAAAATGTTGTCAGTGTGGTACACTACTTTACTCTCCAGGCTTTAGACGGCGATAACTTTCTGGTGTTAAGTTTATATACACTTGGCGTTCAATTATCATCGAAGCTTACTAAAGGAAAATTATTGCTCAAACTCTGAACTGTGTCATTTTGGATGACCGACATTTTGCTTTTATGTTTCCCTGGAAGCAAATAAAAATGGCCAACCAATTTCAGCGACACTTCCATAATCGAAATACTTATATGTTAAGCCGATCACAAAATGAATATATTAAATTTAATCTCATATCTACAGGCAGCAGGTGTAGATGAGACGATTTCCATCACCAGATCAGATTAACGGCTATTTGGTCACTTGGTAACAAATAGTTTTCCTATAGATTTTCTTATAGGTGATGTTAGGATCGCTTGATTGCCTCTCAATGATTCTAACGTCACTCAATATTACTGCTAACCCTAAGCTAGTCATTCATCTAAATCAAATCAAGAGCGTAAAATATTGAAGATGTGTTCAGATCAAAATGACATTCATCAAGTAAACTGTAATCTATTATCAATGTCTTATAAAACTATTTTCTGATCTACTATCATTGTATACCAAATAATCTTCATGACCTGTCGTTTTTTATAAAACAAACAGGAATAGGATGATTGATCTATATACAGTCCTTGCAACTTATTGTGTATACAAATGCCTGCGCATGCTTTTGTAAGGTTTCTATAATAAATCATGTAGACAAGTCAATAACAAGCTTTTTTATCCATGTTTTTTGGATATGTCATTATGTATGTTTGACATGAACAAAACTAGAGAGCAAATATATATAAAGAAACCAAGTACTAACGATCCGAACCGAAAAACGAAATCCAAAATCCAAACAAGACATTTGACGAAACATAGATAACAGCTTATGAACTTTTGATGTGATATTCTATTCTATTCAAGACGTAGAGTAAGAAATTGAAAGGATAGAAGCTTTAGCACTTTCGCTTTAGCAAATAAGTTTTATACAGCAGATTTAAAAGGTACATAATACCAAGTTTCCTTGCATGGTCTTTATATCAAAGAAAATTAATTCTTATACTTACATAAACAGCCCATAAATTGAGCGACCGATGCCACATTTAAAGGATTAACATCTTGTTTCTTCTGTCCATCTAAATACTGTAGATTTTGGTGTGTTATCAGTTTAATAACGTTCGTAGTGAAGGAATGATCACTAAAGAAACCATTAGGAATGGTAGTTTGGTGGTTCACTGTACTGTTCCACATATCATGTACATCATCTGTACATCTTTTGATAATAGATTGTGTACCTTGTACACCGATATGAAATAACTTAAGTACTTGTTCGTGAAGGGTCAATTTAAGAGAGTCCACCACAAATCGGAACCTCGAGTTACCTTCTGCCTTCTTTTTGTGGTCAATGGAACAATGTAATGTTCCTGGGATAAATTTAAACACATATCCCACACATTGTCTCTCTAGCTGATGATCGAAGCCCTGTATCAATAAATCTTGTTTTGGTGTAAGTTGTTTAAGGATGGACGGGAATAGAACCAATAGATCAGTATTAAGAACAGTATGAAGTATGATGTATCTCTTTACCACATGTTTAGGAGTATTTTTTAATAATGTTTGAACATCAGTGTTAAGCTGAACATTACACAATGTCATATGTTCTCCTTGAAATACGTTGTTAAAGAACTGTGTCCAGTTTAACTGATAACCAGAAAACTGTAAATCCATATTCGATAGTATATCTGTGTTTCGTTGCGAACAATCCCAAAACTCGCTGTTTAAAAATGAACTTTCGTCATCGTAGAGTATCTGGAATAAAACAAAAGAGTTAACATGCGATATTCATCAGACAGGAAATGCAACAACTGAGTACCATGTTCCGCTATAAGATACATAGTTTAATAAACACATCGTCTTTCCTTAAATAACCTGAATATATCGGGACCGTGGCTTGTTATTGGAAAAAACCACAAAAACATAAACACAAGGTACAGTTTGTGTCTTTTTTAGATGCCGGTGAAATGGTCTCTTTGTGACATTGCTTCGAGATATTTGCACAACTTAACTTTGAATAAATAGTTTTAAATAAAGCATTGACATTTTGTCAGAGAACATAACGAATGCAAAAAGACCTTTTTAATTTACCGGGATTGAACGTTAACGGATTGATAAAACCCATTTCATATTAAAAATGTTTCGTTAAGAAATATTATTTATCTAAGTTTCTTTGCGACAGATTTCAAATGGAAGAATTTTTATTTTTGATATGCTGGTTTAAATAAGCTTTTGAAGTAACCTTTTAAACTGTTGATATTGGGAAATTGTTAGCTGAAGTGCATATTCCAATAAAATTGTGAATTCTTTGAGCGTTCGTGGAAAAAATCCTTCAATATCTCTGCAACGTGATTCTTTTAAATTAGATGGCTTAATGTTTTGGCGGTTTGCAAATACTCTAATCTTACTTTATAGGTTTTTGATAACGTTCGTAGGAAGTTGGTGTTGTTTTAGTCTGTTCAGTAAACTATCTTGACGATTTTTGTATCAAGAACCAATACAGCCAATATCATTCAAGTATTGTTTCAAGATCAAATTACTTTAAAGAAACTTGTCGGCTGCAACCTTGCATATTTTGTCAGTAATGTGCTACTTGTTAAATGAAGAATCATGTTATGTTCAAGGTGGTTTGAACAACGAACATGTGGTTGCTCGTTATGTATCAAAACATTTTCGGCTGTTTGGTTGTCTATCAATAGCGTTATGGGGTGATCGTCGATACCTTCTTAACATAACAAACAATGGTACGAGGAATTTGAGCATAGCTATCAATGGTATTACATATTTTTGGATAATAACTGTAGATTTCAGTATGGGCGGTGGCATTTGTAATCATGGTTATCGTGAGGGGTATGGACATCGGATGATCAAGATATTTTTTGAATACATGGACGGGATAATAATGACAAGCATTAATAATAATAATAATAATAATAAACTCTTTATTTTACATGGGTCAGAATTAGGTCCTATACCACGAGTGGTAACGGTCCTGTCTCACACCCAGCCCATGGGGACAAACATAGATACAATATACAACATATAGACACCAAAAAAAAAAAAAAAAAAAAAAAAAAAAAAAAAAAAAAAAAAAAAAAATTTGTGTACAAAGTTTGATGATTTAGAGATCAAGTACATGACCACAGGCTACTGGATATTTTTTTTTTTAAGATATACAATATAGCAATATACACAAGTACATGTGTATTAAATGGACATATTATACTCAAGCGATTAGTGTACAGAATTTGATGATTTAGAGATCAAATACATGACCACAGGCTACTGGATATTTTTTAAGATATACAATATAGCAATATACACAAGTACATGTGTATTAAATGGACATATTATCCTCAAGCGATTAGGTACACTGCGACAAATTGTAAAAAAAAAAAAAAAAAAAAAAAAAAAAAAAAAAAAAAAAAAAACAAAAAAACTATAGTTAGGAGACCATTTCTACGTAACGATTAGACATAATTACAGTTACAGTTAAGACAGTAATTACCCTTTCTTTGAAACTTGAATAATTCTTAAAGGGGGTGTGTTGACAATTGACTTTATTTTAGTGCTTAACAATGTATAATGTTAATATTTTGTGTTTTATATTATTATTACAATTATTTCAATGTATCCCTGTTGCATAAAGTTGTCGGTTTTCCTCCTTAATAATTACTGTTACTCATGGACCGAACGTTTCATAAAGGCAGGTTGTACATGTGAATGGTACAATGCCTTGCTGATGAGTCCCAACAGTCCACCATTTCATCATGTGTTAATATTCAAGAATCTTTCATTCTCCTGATTTTCAAATGATTTTCTAATAGATGTGACTGGAGGGAATTGTAACATTCATATTTTAGAAAAAATTTCAGCGCAACTGCTGAAGAAATTCAAATGGGTTATTCCAATCTTTTCATAAATCTTCTTTTCCTATTGAAATATTGTAACCAATTTGAGGGGCATAGTTTTTGAGGATTTACTTAGTCATTTAAGGTATACCCCTGTAAATCTAATATAGGTATATTTCACAATGTACATTTTCATATTGAGGAGATTATTCAGTTTTGGGATATTTATTTTCTTTAAAGGGTAATGTTCAGTATTTTCGAGGACAGATTTGAATACATGTAATTAGCCTTCCGAAGTACTAGAACTGCAGGAAAATCGCATAATCCGTTCATTTATATCCGTACCTAAACATTCATCTTCCATTTTCTCAATATGTGTTTTATATTACAAAATGTATAGTGCTTAGTCTCACTATAACAAATCGTATTTTTTACTTTCAAACGCTGTAATTATGGCAACACAGGGATTTGAAGGTTGCAATTTCGAGGGAGAGAGTAAGTTGTGAATACTATTGTATTATTGATAAGCTAAAAAATTCCGGGTTCTGAATCTAAAGTTTTATTGGACGAACGGATAGTGAACATATCGCTTTAAGGTGGTAGGAGGAAAATTGGAGTTTACTTAAATCATTTTCTTAAGAGAAGGGTAATAATATTATTCAATAACGTTTTCTCAAGTCATCTAGTTGAGAATTGATAATTAAAGACCACAAAATACACTGTATAAATGTTGATAATATAAAAGTGAAAGTAGAAAAAAAAATGACCGAGTCTATCAGAACTATCAAACAAAGAGTACTTCATGTTCGAGAAGAATGAAAATAAGATTGGGCAAATAAAGGAGCATTGATTAACTCCTTTATCATTTGTTGTGCTGTACAAACGTTTTTCTCCTTGAAGACGGCTTTAAAACCTGTAAAATCTTTTATAAGCTGATAATCGATAGGATAATATTGGTCGTTTATTTTGCCTGTCTTTATCTCTCAATAATAATGATTAAACGTTGAACACTTTACTTAAGAATCAAAGGTAATATTCCCTTTCTTAATGTTTACTTTATATTGTAAAGTTTTTATATAAAAAGATATTTAATTACATTCCGGTTTATGTAAACGGACGTGTTTTATGGGGATCGATTAATAATGAAAATAAGGCTACTTGAGGCTAGTATTACCTGTAATCTGGGGGAGTAGAAACGCAATAGTAGTTTCCAATACTTTGATTATAGCATAATGATCATTTTCATGTCAGGTAATTTTCATATCGAACTCACGTGTGGCTTGTTAGCCCACTTTCATTTGTTACTACAGGAACACGATCTCTTGCGATCAGAAATCTTAGCTCACGCTATCTCACGCTAGAACAATCATTTTGGCGTTGGTTATCTTTAAATTTAAAACTTTTCCAATACCACATCATTCATAAGTGCTTCCTTGCTTAAAATCGGGTTACGAATCTGTTTCCAGATCATTATCAGTGTAATTTAAAATGTTTTTGGCTGATCAGATCCATATAAGAAATGGAAATTGCAAATAGAACAAGTTCTAAATAAGCCTTCTACATGTCAGAATAGCAAATTACTTCACAGGACCAAGTACACCTCTATCTGACGTGTGACCAGTCACGTGAAAATTCTATTTGTGGTGCCTGCTCAGAAGCTCATTCACAAGGTATCAACATAATATGTTCAAACCCTTTCACTTTTAATATTATTAAAAGTGAAAGGGTTTTTATGAACCAAACTTACCATATTCAATTCATCTTCGAAGCTGAAGACTTCGTCTAACAATTTATCTACTGAAGTTGGTGATGATGACATAGGAATATCCGTCACTAATCTTCTCAAAAGATTTATTTTCTGTGTTTGAAGAACCTGAATTGAAAAAAAGATCATCTTATAGGACAAACTGTACATCGGCACCAAGACAGTTAGAAACTCAGATGCCCTGATAAATAGGAATTCCTACGTTTATGAAATAATTAAGGGCTTATCTGTTCTTAACAATAACTTACACATCATAATATTTTGACCAATTATTGAACCGGTTGTAAAAAAGCTATGTGCCACCGAAACAAATGTAATGGAGCGAATTCCGAAACAGAAAATAATTGAGCATTTATTGAGATATCCCTCTAGATAGGCCGTGACTCACTACAGTGTTGCTTTTTGATAAAGACTATCATGTTTTACCATCTTTCTGTGATCAAAGGCGATTCTGCCAAAGAACTAATGGTTCTAATGGATATATATTGTATTTGATAATGGTTCAAGGTTTTAAGTGCTTTAAACCTGTGAAATTTGCCTGGTGACATCACACATTTAGCTAAATATAGCCACGAAAATGTCAAAAACCTCCTCGATATGACATTCAACATGGTTCTTTGAATTTTAGTTCTTTAAAAATGAAAGTCTGTGAGATTTTAAAATTAAGATCGAGTGCTTCAATTTAATACGGCTCCTTTTTATAATAAAGTCTTTTATAAATGAAATGAATGACATACTTCAACTTTGTCGGATTCAGCTCTATAGTAAAATTCACTCGGCAACAGGAAGCGGAAATTAGGGATATCGTCGGAACTATCCCGCAGCAAATTGACCAGGCGATCAGAATATCGATTAATCACCTAAAACAGAAAGGAACAAAAGAATATAAAACAGTACTGGCTGTGAATGTATGTTTGGATTATATGACATGTAGTTAATAATTATAACAGATTTTCACAACATAGAAAGGGTTAAAGGGAAAGTTAGGTGGAAATTTTTGAACTAGATTAGTTTTGCACCACGGACTGTGTTCACTTAATTAAAGTAACGACAATAGGCCTAAACAACAATAATAGACATAAATTGATGTCTGTACAATTACAGATATCAGGAACATGTTGCTCAGTATATGATAATGATGATACATCAAGCCCAGGAAATAGACATGAAATTCGTCAATTCAGTTGGCAAATTCGTGAAATTAAACAAATTTATCACCCAATTCTTAACTCTTATATCAAAGTCAAATGCCCAAGACAATGACGTGGATGCAGGCAAGAATATCAAATTGTACTTATTAGTTTCTAGGACAATACATTTTTCTGGTAACTTTCAAAGTATATGAAAGCTTTATCCCTTTAAGAGAACAAATTGAACAAAATGGTGGCAATATCCGTAGAAATTAAATAAGAGAAACACGAACAACATAACATAGAGTTAATCTAGATTAACATCTGACCCAATTTCATTTAATCGAATCAGGCTGACAAGTGTCTTAATTGAGCAAATTATTACTACTTCGGAATTACGATGGTCTTCTATCAATTTTTTTAACTGAAAGTTTAGTTCGATGTATTACATTTCGTTGAGAAACCCGAACATACTAAGTTGATTGAATTAGATATCCACTTAGTTGTTATTCCATAAATACTTTTTCGGAAGTTAAACTTTTCCATCTTAATATACATAGTTGTAACACTTTTAGATGTTTTAATATTTATATTGTGATAAGTATGTAGATACAATCAAAATGGGTCTAAGATATATTTGTAATGAATGCCAATTTGAATATCGCTTAGCTCACATTGAAGAAGAAATCCTATTCTTTTGTAATTATAATGTGAAACTCCATTTCATTTATTTTTCAAAATACAATTACAAGTACATTTTGCTGAATTTGAATTTTAGAAGGACACAACTATGATGATTTCTGTTTAAACTATATCACATATCTTTTAGGAATTATTCTAAAAGTTCGGATATTAGCATCTCAACGAACTAGAAATAACTTATTAAGCAATAGAAGAGTCCGCGAGATTCGGACTAGAAAGATTAATGCATGGGGTTTGAAGCAAATAGAGGATTGATGTCAACTGGAGAACAACAAATCAAATGAAATGTATATCCTGAGTGATTCGCTTTTCATTTCTGCAGAACAAATTTGCCTTGGCCTTAACCCCGACTAGACAAAGAGTCTGCGACTAATAATTGAACCATAGAACAGTATTTACTATTTACAGGAATCATATTCATAATGGAACTGGTCCACCCCAGGTCATACAACAATAAATGCTTCTAATATGATTTCTATTTGGATACAGGTTAGTTTGTCTAGAAGTCAGACAATTGCAGACGAATTAAGAATTGTGACACATTCCAGATACCACTAGATGCTATTTTAGTCCAGGAAATCAAATTGTTGAAACGCAATTGTCGCAATTTGAGGTTAACGTGCCAATGCTTTCATATATTGCTCTATATTAGTCAGCTTTTCACGAAAGGTGTTGGAAAGGTATCACAGTGATAACATGTCAAGCGTTTTGAGCTGCATTGCTTTTTGATGTTGGCTCTTCCTATCATTGCGAAATATAATTCGCCAAGTGTAGGATAGATCAACTAGAAGAACATGATTTGGGTTCAGACAAGACAAGTTGTAGTGAAAAACCTTAACGGACAATGTCAAGTTTCCCCAGCAAACATTCCTGAAACATATTCTCCTGATCAGTTACGTTTATTCGACTTTGAATTAACGTACTGGATGTACTTCACGATTTACTAATTGTAAAAATGTCTCTGATAGATTTTGTCCTTGTAAATGATATGTTTAATGTGTCGATTTCTGCCTGTGGTAAATTTCAGTATCTTATTCATTGATATTTATTATTTGACTTATAGGTATGATTGATATTTAATTAATAGTAATAATTAATATTAAGTAAATAATATGTCACGCTATGGTGATTAAATATCACCAGAAAACCAGGAAATTTTGTACCGGAAGATACTAAATTATAAGCCACACTTCTATGGAAGCCAGAACAGCCCAATATTAAGACTTCTTAATCCTTAATCCTTAGTTCTTAATGCTTAATTCCTGTTCCTTCATTTGTAGGTCATTTTCAACATTTGTTTCACAAAATCAATATTTGTTCACAAAAATCATCATTTGTTCATCATAGCTAACTTGTCAAGTTATAATTTGTTTTAAATATTTTCTACTTCTATCAAATATTAAATAATTTTTGTTTAAGTCCTTCTACAATATTTATAAACTTAAACACAAGTTCCACTTTACATTTCTCCAATAACAAATCATCAGAAACAAATCTTGCCCAACAAATCTTGCGAAACATTTCATCAAATACATTTCTTGAATATAAAAAGCGCCACCTGTCTTCAAAATAGTGTGCATTGAAATTATGACGACAAGCGGCGCTGATGGTTGTCAGCCGGAATCAAGCTAGCAGACATTATATATCAGCCACAATCGGTGGACACTTCATGGAAATTTACAGGGATTTCCTCCAGAGGGAATAATGTCCGTGAACGTAAATTTTCAAGAAAAATACTATAATGCTAACGTAAATTAGAAAACAAAGTGGAATTCCGGTTTTTTTTTTACCGACATAATGCAAATGTTAACAAATAAAGAATGTTTGAAAGCACAAATTCTGCACATAGTAGATTCGGAAAAATTTTAAGCTTATATTGATATTAAGCTTGGTCTAAAATTGGCATTGCTTATGGGGTTAAAAAAAAAACGTTTCTTTTCTTGTCAGGCCTAAAACCAAAAAGGGTGGAGTGGGGAAATGGGTTTTGGGTTTGTTTTGCCTCCTCTACCTAATTAAAATCTATATTTAAATTTAAGTAGTCAAGGGCACTCATTGTTTAAGATAAATAATCCTGAATATGCTAAAGATAACCTGTATAATCTTAAATTTCTAGGCAAGATCCCTCAGACTTTATGCAAATAATCTTGAATCAAATATTGACTAGGATATGTCAGGCAATCGCGTTTCAGGGAATACTCGAAAAAAAAATTGTAGCCCGTCCCTCCAGACTTCCGAAAATGATGTTTTTATCGCATTTTTTCTTGTAAAATTAAATTTTCGGACATTATGTGTTGTAACAACATAAATTTTTTTCCAAAAGAAAATCCCAAGTATAAGAAAGTATATCGATATATATTTCCAAGTATTGACTTCATTGTTGGTCTTATGAGTGTATCATCATATCAGGCCCGTAGGAACTGCTCCACCCCCCCCCCCCCCCCCTAATAATTTTGACATTAATGACTGAAGGAATAAAAAAAACATTTTTATTTCAAGATAAAACAAGACGTTACTGATATGTACTGGGTCCAGTTAAATCAAAATTGCATTATATAGGCAAGAGCAGCCAATATAGAATGATAGATAGATAGATAGATAGATAGATAGATAGATAGATATTTATTGTATTGTTCGCCCTGATTGGACATAAAAAAACCAAATACATAAAATGACATAAAAATACATATAAATACATAAAAATACAATGATGGGAATACTTAAACGACCAATTTCGTCAGCTTTTCCAGTGCCCGCAATCTTTTAGTTTGTGGCTGATAACTATGTTTGCTAGCTTGGGTCCGCCTTACAACCATCAGCGCCGCTTGTCGTCATAATTTCTATGCACACTATTTTGAAGACAGGTGGCGCTTTTTATATTCAAGAAATGTATTTGATGAAATGTTTCGCAAGATTTGTTGGGCAAGATTTGTTTCTGATGATTTGTTATTGGAGAAATGTAAAGTGGAACTTGTGTTTAAGTTTATAAATATTGTAGAAGGACTTAAACAAAAATTATTTAATATTTGATAGAAGTAGAAAATATTTAAAACAAATTATAACTTGACAAATTATCGATGATGAACAAATGATGATTTTGTGAAACAAATGTTGAAAATGACCTACAAATGAAGGAATAGGAATTAAACATTAAGAACTAAGGATTAAGGATTAAGAAGTCTTAATATTGGGCTGTTCAGGCTTCCATACACTTCGCGGATCGGTGTTGGTTGATAATTGCATTCATTTGTGTAGTTTAAATTCTTCTTTTTCTGAACTTCAAATATCAAGGTACACTTTTAGAAGTACCATAGATGTTTGTAATTAATAACATATAAGACGAATGACTTGAAATTTCTCTTTGATCATAATTGACCTTAAAAAGTAAATCTGGAAAAGGTCTGTTCAATCCTACAGACAAAATAATCACATTTATGAGAAAATAATGACGAATGAGCTACAAATAAGTTATGATTGTTTTCGCTTTTCGCTTTAAACAAATGTGTACTTTCCGACTTTTTCGGTATTCTTGGCTCAGTGAGTTAGACATTTTGTCGATAATAAGAGTATGTTGCCGCTGGTCTTAACTTACTACATGGCGTTTGCTCGTCCTCGTCAACCCAAAGGGGTACAGTAGGGATATTTCATAAATTTAAATTTAAAAAAAAAAAAAAACAGGATTAAAATTGTGATAATATTAAACGTATTGGTGAAAAAATACGAATGATTATTTTCTAGGAATTCGAATAATTTTGAATTTAGTGCATATTCCGTCTAAATAACAACGATTTATGGCAGAGAATGTCCTGAATCAATTTTCAAAATTGACTACGAGACCAAACAAAAGACTACCCCGTGTCCTCTGAGAAATGGTAACAAAAAAATCTGGAGGCAATTAAAATCTGGCCAGACACCGATCTCCTATATTAACCCATGTAATGGGAAATTTATGGTAATCTGTAAGACTAGATGAATTTAGAATGATATCATTGTGGCTAATAAATGTTCAAATTAAAACCAATCCGTTCTATTTAATTCTCTCATATTAAATACTAATAAATCTTGAACCTGGTAAATCTCAAACTGAAAATAAATTTCACCAGAATTAGACGAAAATAGGCCCAAATTATTGATTTATCTTGATAGAAGTGATTTCTTTCTCTTCATATGTCTACATGTTATCTTATTAGATGTACAAAATTCGTCAGTAATTATTTTGTCAGAACACTTGTTAAAGGTTAAAACATATAAAACTCATCATTCGGTATTGTTTAACACCAATTTTAAAAGTTTCGTTGATGGCTTGATGTGTTGTCAGTTTTCAATATAAAATGTGTTTCATCATCAACGATATTTTGCCGAATTCAGAATTCTGTTCATTTAAAATTTCAGACTTGGATTTGAAGACATCAATTTCCGGTAATTTTGCTCTCTGAGTAACCACACTGAGAACCCTTCTAGCTTGCAGACTATGCCGCAACGCTGAATTAGACATACGGTCGCTTTTGAAGAAACATTAATATTAGCAAATTTCTGAAATTCTAAGAAGGTTCAAAATTCATCAACACTTTCTTAAATGTCAGCCTATGTTGAAATTAGAGCTTCTTTGTCCACATGATTACATTTTGTACAAACTGTAGCTAATCAAGTAAGAACGACGCTGTGTTAATTAGAAACGGACAAACAGTAATTTAATTGCTGGACATTACTGGTCAGTGTGGAGTTCCACTCATATATATTATTGGATCATCTAGCCTCGCTTGACCTGTGTATGACCAGTAGCTAAATGACCATAAAGACAAATAGTGGAATTGATTATATATGGGACCTGTTCACGTCTGGAGAAAGTATCACCGTTAATTTGACGTGGGTAAATAGATGTACGTGTCAATGTTTCAGAAAGCATCCAGGGAATACTCAATGTTTGGTTTAAATAATGTTACTGTCAATTGCGTCTAGCTATTAACTATTATTCTAACATTTAGTGTGACTTAATTAATTATTTACACAAAAACCATACATTAGAGTAAAATACTTAATGACAAAATACACTGTCTCAAACGATGAGGGACTTAAACTTAAATGAAACAAATTGAATTTTATGTGCTACTTACGACGCTATTCGACACCTCTTTGAGCTAATGAAGATGATCGTATGTAGTGCAAAGAGCACACAGGAGAAAACTATGTGGGTCAAGAGTAACCAAACACTTCATATGTTTTCTAAACGATATACTTTATGTAAGGCTAGAAATTTCGAAGCATTAAATTGTTTCTCACACCATATTATGCTGAGGCATTGTTATGTAGTGAATTGTAATCAATTAACAAATGGACAAGTACCTGATCACAAAACGCGTTCCACAAACCATCAGGCAATCAGACTTGCATGGAATTATTTTGATGATATACAGCTTTCAAGAAAAGATAATTTCTATTATTGGTTGTTAAGATTTTTTTCCTTCAATAGAGCAGGAATTCTAACTAAAAAGACACATTTTCTTTTTTTCACAAAATAACAAAAATACTTAATACGGTGTGCGATACTTACCGAAAATTTGCCCTTTTCATGTATAATAATTTTAAAGAATGGTGAAGCACCATATAATCTGGTAACGTTAGCTAACAATGATGTCAAGTCATAATTAGTATCTTTTAATCTTGATGATAGGTGTATTCCACCTAAACTGTTAACTATCTCTAAAACTGAAAATAAAAGAGCATTGGATCATTCTCTTACAGTCATTATCAAAGAGCTGTAAACCATAATGATTGTTGGAAAGGGGTATTATAGGCTAAACCTGTTCTAATTCTTTCATAATGTATTAAAGGGATTGTAAAGAGGTTTTCTAAACTTTGTATGTGCATTGGGGACATAGCATCAATTTGCGCCATTCAAATTTCCATTCCGACATCTGTGGTTCTTGCAATTGATACACATACAAAGTTTAGAAAACCTCTTTACAATCCCTAAAATATTTAAGTATAAAATATTGTTTACAAAAAAAAGCTCGAGAATTAAGTTGGGATATTTCATGCTGGCTAACCTTGAAACTTTCTATTAATGCTCATTCAGAAAGTGGACCGGAAGTAATACGTTACGCGGTGACAAGACGTTAAATGTCATCTTCCGGTTTAGAACAGACTACAACAATGATTTTCTCATAAACCTTCAGACTACAACCTTGACAAATAACAAAGTACGTAGCTGACGTCTTCATGCAAGCTATACTCTGAATAAATGACAAATTCCAGAATATTAACCAGAATATTTTCAGAATATTGACTAAGTATTCAACTAAAATGAAATATCGATATCTAAACCGTAAGTACTAGTACATAATGTATACTAAAAGACTAAGATAACAACGTTTCCACAGAAAATTTAAGAAAACAACTTGGTCAGTGCTTGCCTTGTTCACTCGTCTATTCAAAGAAATCATTTTCTTCGATCACGAAAATGTAAATTTTGTGGCTGCCTACTGGTTTTGTAATTTTGTCAAAATGTCTAATAAACTGGTTTTTTAAAATGCAGAATGTAAAGCTATCAATTTTGATAAAAAAAAAATCCATCGAATTAGAAGGATATCTATCTACATGTGGTTAATGTCGCATACATGGCTATGCAAAAGAAACTATAAAACCAGGTTCCATAACCAAGTTTAAAAATCATTTAAAATTTACATTGATGATGCCTTTAGGCTTGATATCGTTACAGACAAATTGAAATCTTTCCATGTTAAAGCAGCAATATTCCTTGACAGTTTTAACAACATGTGGGTGGGTGGAATGTCAAAAAGACAGAGCATGTTCCCTGTACAGAAATCCTTTCAAATGGTTATTAATGGCAATCTTTGAGGATAACTTATTAATTTCATAAGATAACACAATGAAAATGTGCAGTTCACTTTACCAATTACCAAGCATATTGGCTTCTTTAAAGGAATACAACCTCTAAGAATTAACAAAAAATCTAAATTTTCAAATTTATTTTGGTCAATAGGAGTATATATTCATCAAGGGACTTGCCTAGTTGCATAACTATACAACAGATTACCTCAATAATCTGATTTAATCCAGAAAACAATGTTTAAAATAATTGAAAAACCCTTAATCAAATTTAAGGCGTTTATCAATTATAACCTGTTATTATATGGAAATTTACATAGTTTCGTGTTTTTTTTTGCATTCTGTTTGTATACTTTGGACATCGTTGATGAATATATACTCTGATTGACCAAGTTTTTTTGTTCATTCTAAGAGGTTGTATCGCTTTAAGGCAAGCGATGATACAAGAATATTACTTCAACGTTATTAATCTAATCCAGTTAGTGATAATATAAAAAAATATTTTGACAGATTATCCGTCATGATTCGCTTACATGCATGTCTAGTTCCAAGCTGTGTATCCAGAAGACACGATCGAAATAATGTCTTGAAATTACTCGTCATTAGGCTATCTGTGGGCAGATAAGATTCTGACAAAACATCTGAAATAGGAAATGACAACAGGAATTAGGATTAAAGGAACTATTTAGAGTAATTACACAAAATGGATAATAATTTTTACTGCCAGAGATAACACGGAAATTAAAAAGTATCAAAACGTAGTGCCAAGAAATATTTTAAGTCACTATTGTGAATATTGCGATAGTGACTTGTTGAATATTCCAGAATTTCAAGAACCATATACGTTGAGTTGGAAATCGCAATAATATTGATGGAAAAGGCTAAAAAAAATCTCTTCAGAACCCATTATTCGCAAAAAAAACAACAAAAAAGCAGTTCACAACAACGAGACTGATACGAAATTATCGGGCCCAATTGACTAGCAGCTTGTGCAGAATGCAACTGATTTAATTCTGACAGAAAGATTGCTAGAAGGCTCCCCTTCAAGCTAAGAGATATATTGTTATGAAAGCGGAAGGGAACGAATCATAGTTCATTCAATACATCAAACTTCTTGACGCAATATCAGTTAAAATATTAGAGACGAGTTATATGAATTATGAGAGAATTAGAAACCGTATGTTATTTAATATTTCTCTATAATTCTGACATGATCCGATTTAACACTTTTAATCCCTCAAATTTATAGCAATTTGGAAATCGAACAGTTTATTGGCAAACGCAGATGCAACTCAATTATACTGCATAATATTCACAAAGGAGATTGTATTACAGATTAATGCTTTGTTAGTTTGGCGTACGATTTTCAAAGGTACATACAAGTATAACACATATTAAGATCATTTTGTTAAGACCAAGTAAAACGTAGTGATATTTTTTATATCTTCACTTATCCATCATTTCAGTTAAAGTCGAAAAATATATTTTGACCCTTTTTTCTTTTAGCATCTCCAAGTTTTCTAAAGTACTTTTCTATAAAAGTGTAAACTTCCATTTTCCTTGTCCAGACATATTATTTTAACATATTCTTAATAGTTTGGACAAGATTCCGGAAAGCTCTCAACAAAGCCTTTTCTCAATCAGTAAGTAAGAAATATTTTGAGTATAAATATTGGTGTTCTATTGTAAATAGAGTAAGTCAGTTCGAATCTGATAATGTCGGTCATAGCCTGACAAGACCTCCAGTAATTGACCACTGACCGGTAAATGAAGAATGTATATAAAACTGACACAATCTAATTGATAGAGATCACAATTTCCTTACTACCAATAATGAAAAAGGATAAACATTGTCAATTGATCTTTCTTGTAAGAATGAATAAAACATAGTATATCGTGGTTACTTTGACCCGCTGATTTACAGCGTTGGTCCGATACTGAAATTCTTAAAGAAGCTTTTATTGCTTATTCATTATCTGATATTCAAAATTGGACTAAACGATAATTCTAACGCTCAACTTTCTTTTTGGGTCAAAGAAGACCCGAAATCCGAGGTTGTGTTAACCAGGAAGATTTTAAGAAGATCCGTGTACCTAAACCCTATCTTTAGAAGACATTTAAGGGATGACGTATAAAATTCATCGATTCAACAGAAAATGCAATCGAATTTTTTTTTATCAAAATATCGATCGCTTTCTATCATAATTCAATACCATTTTATTTTGTTTATAAAAAACATGTTTAATGTGTGTAAATAAACATATTAAATATTGAATAAATGCGTTTAATTGCATTGACGTTATCAATAAACGATCCTAAAAAATTCATCGATTCAAAATTTTAATTAGGTCAATATGGACAATAGATTTCAAATCAATATTTTTTTAAGTATCCATAGCCATTTCAATATATAGGTGTTTCAATCCCTCAATGGGCAACAGTTCAACTTGCGCATTAATTTGATTGTAGCAAAAACGAGCCAAATTCAAATACAATCTGCAAGACTGTAATTGCTGAATATAATACACTTGGAAGAACTTATTGTTCCATCCATTGGCTTGAAAAAAGACTCTCGTGAATTAACAAACTGCTATCAAAAACGAGTTTTAATACTGAGATCAGTTTCTTCAGATTCCAAGGACGCTTATAGAAGACACAATGCACATTTTACATGAATCTTATTCCAAAAATGTTAAAAAACGCTTTCGAAAATTGTTAAGAAAATATCGGTTAAGAAACTTTAACATTTAATGCACAATACGGCTGAAGTGCATCGCCTATACAACCATGTCTAAGTGTGTAATTCAAGAAAAATATCGTCAATGATCAATGCAGTTTAATTCAAATGCAAAATTTTATAACGTTGCAAAAGATGTTCTCTATAAAAATTATCGATTTTGGTGCACAAACAACGTTTGGTTAACTCAACATGTTAAACGCCTGGAGTCAAAACTCGTATAATGTTTAACAGTTAACGTGCTAAGTAGGCTGCGTTCTAGTAATGAAAAAATAATACGTTTTAAATTGATATTACGTCTCTGACTTATTTGTGATTGTACAGAAAATATCAAAACTGAAGAAAACTTGCCTATTAAATACGATGCGTAGGAATCGAGGATTTGGTCTGGGTTTTCTTTTAATCTTGTCTTGTGCCATGACAAGGAAGCTTTCTTTGCAAATCCACCACATGCAAACTTGTTGAAGTTCTGAAAAGAAAATTAGCAAAAATAAAAATAATTTTTATATACATATCAGAGGCATACATTTCATCTGGTAGCATTGTCATAATATCTGACACTACTGCCAATAAAAGTCCACGGTGGAGATGTTTTGGATAAGTAAATTTAGTTAATATGATTGGAATGATTTGAGATTTTTGTTAATTTTGTGAAGTCAACCTAGGAATTGCAATATAATGTGATCATTGTTTTATAAACTTCAAAAGTCAAATATTTCACCAGTTTTATAGAGAACTTTTCTATATACAACTTCGATAATAAATATTTCAAATGTACCCTGTAAATTGAAGCACATTTTTACTAAAAGAAAATTATTTACATTCAGATTTATAGGCAACTTAATCAGCATCTAACACTGTACGCATCGTGTATGCCATGATTATGCTTCTTCTTTTGTGGAAAGACTTGTCTAAAATGTAAATCTTTTGCGGTATCACTACTCTATGTGGATATGGGGGGATGCGTTAACCATTCGTTATTGAAGTTGGATCTTCCGTGAGACATGCTTTACTTACCAACCAGGCAGAGTCCAGACCGAGTACGGTTCAGTTCAAGTGGGCCAGTTTTTATGGTTGTCTTAAAATACACATTAAGAATTATAAATACAGACATTGTTTTGTAAAAGCAACATGCAACATCTCAATTAAAATCCGACAAAAAAAGTTGATTCATTCACAATGTGACTCAGTTGGTTATCTGACACATCAAATTATGTTTAGAAAAATTCTTAATTATTTTTGTAGTATGCGTCAATCATGAACCTGCATTTTGATTCTAAGTAGCTTCATTTTATTCCTATTAGAAAAATTGACTTTGTCTGTCACGTGACCTAACATGAACTATCAGCACTTGATGAAATTTTATTTTATTTTTAATAACCAATGAAAATTTCTGAAAATTAAACGGACCTCATTTTTACTCGGCTAGGAAGACGTTTTTTTACTGAGTAACTCCAACTTCGGAGACACTATCGACAGATTCTGGGACAACAACTTTCTACGGCCACCTGCTTCATCTATGTCTGTGTCAGACTTTATGACAAGCGACTTTGATATTCCTATTGTTCATTTTTAATTTATGTGCAGTAAAATACCACAGTCAGCAGCAAAATTTTCTTGTATTTTGTGAATTTGTTTGAACGGCCGGCTTGTATGTTATGATGTAAACCTATTTGGTAGTGGTTCTTCTATTTACTTCCGAATTTTTCATTTTCTGTTTCTTCATTAATAAAGGAATTGTCTCATTTGTTCAGATTGGCTTAGTTCAGTAAGTTAATATAGAAATGACGAAATTAAATAACTTATGAATAAATGCTGCAATGCTTGATGGGGAGCCGCGGTGGCTCAGTGAGTTCAATCCCGGCATAGGTCGAGATGATGCCTTCGGATTTTCCAACCCGGTTTCCCCCTGTCAGTGATGCAGGTCGGAGGGGCTGACATGGAAAAGCGCTCTAGTCGTTCGGATGGGACAATAAACCGAGGCCCCGTGTGCTATTCGCTGTGCACGTTAAAGATCCCTCGACAGTTGGAAATCGAAAATAAGAGCAGGCTAATGCCGCTGTCCTGGCAAAATTACCCTCATTGCACACTGCATGGCGTTTGCCCGTCCTCAATTAGCCCATATAGGTGCAGAAAAGTAGGACGTAAAATTTCATTTTTGCAACTTGATGGATTTTACTGTTTACATACGAAGTGTCAAGCTTTGTTTCGTAAAACATTTGTGAGTGTGGGTAAAAAATATGATTTAAATTGACAAATATACGATAAATGTAACTGAAATAACGCCTAAAATAATTAGAGGAAGCGATTGTAATTTGATAGAGAATTGGTATGTAAAAAGGTTGGACTAATTATAAAACACTTCAGGAATATGTATTACAAGGATTCTCTCATTAAGGAAGAATAAATTATATTTACTATATTACAACCACAATGGAAAATATATATTTAACAATTACCTATATTTCATAATAAAATTATATTATATATTGATGGATGAAACAACGATGTGCATTGCCTGAAGCAGTTGGAGTCCTGATACATTTCTCCTGAAAGGCCTTCCGACCTCTTTCATTGATAAAGGAAAACCCAGATCGATCATTTTCAAGGGAAGTCTTCATTGCCATAGTCGGCTTTAAGTGCACCTTCATTATCACAGGTTAAATGTTTGGAATAAAATGGAATGGCTTACGTCCTACATGTAGTCATCTGAATCCGTGTGGGCTAATGAGGACGAACAAACCCACGCTTTGAAAACACGCTTCTTATTTTTAATTTCGAACTGTCGAGGAACTTAATGTCAGCCCATCGACGTACATCACTTACACGAGAAAACGGGTTGAAAATTCGTAGGTAGAAGGTAAAAAGGACTAAAGAGTGTTTGAAAACGTAATGTAGTAAGGCACTTTTTGAAATGTAATCTTTCGTGTTTGAAGTCATACATATTTTGAAGAATGACACAATTCTCCGTATATGGCGCTACAGTCTTTACAAACTTATCTGCTCATAGCCATTGCATTATCCATTTTTTTAGAGAACAGAAAATACATCCAATTTTATATTGGTTGACTAGTTTTTTAGGAAAAAGGCGAAAACCTTTGGCGATAATTTAAGGATAGAATGAGCAGATGGTTTAAGTAGAAAATTCTGTTTTAACTCGGAAAAAAATATTGCAGGATATTCATTGCATTGAGTCATTGCTCTGCCAAATTGTTTCTTAGGTTGCAGTGACCCAACATTAAGAGTATCAATGTTCATTCTCAACCTCGGGGAAATAATGCAGATGCTTTGTGTTTCAGCCATTGAACTAAGGAAAACATATGAGAATATGATTTACTATCGAATCAAGAAGAAGAACTAATGTAAACCATTAGTCTTCAATACTGTATCAATTGAAGTATAATTATGAACTGCGGACAAAACATTCTTTAATGGACGCATACAAAACTCATGAAATCTTTTTCCGTATCATTACTTTAACCATAATAAAATCAATGCCATTATAAAAGATCTGTGACTAGAGGATGGCACTAATTATAAATTTGTTCTGTTTGTTTAATTGTGGAAAATGTCTTTAATCACTCGGAATTATTTTAATGGACGATTATTCAAGGTCAATGAACATTGGTCGCACACAGAACATGTAAAACACATGTATTGAGGTATTTCATACTTGTTTAGAGTCGTAGGAATAATAAACAATCTTCCATTCACCAAAAATCTCGTCCAGAGCATGACAAAATCGGGAGCAATAATTGAATAGTAGACGCCTTAAGAAGTTCCATAAGATGTTTCTAAATAATTAATCCACTTTAAGAGAAAATGTCAAAATGTTCATGATGCGGCGAAATGTTTTAGTTTGTTCGTTCCATCAATTCGGGTAACATAAACTAGTGCTAAGGCCACATAAAAAAAAAGTTGGTGATCGTCCTTTCAATTTCCGAAATCAGGGGAGGGGGGGGGGAGGTTTTTTTTTTATTTTTTTTTTTTTTGTAGGACCCTAAAACACTTAAAACACATGCTGATACTGCTTTATTCCTCACCAGAAGCATGCAAACAATGAATTAAAGAAAATATATTCCACAGACTGCATAGATTCTGTTTTTGTAAATTAATTGATGGACCTACTGGTGGTATTTCCTATTATATTACAGTTATTCCGCGTTAAATGTCCGCAAAATTTGAATTTTTGCTATACCTACGCTATTGAGCGGATTGTTTACGGTTTTTTTTTAAATAAAAAAAAAAAAAAAAAAACAGGGACGGGGCCGTTTTCAGGCACAGGCGGGGACGATCACCAATAGTTTTTTTTTATGTGGCCTAATTGTGGATGAGGCAAACCATCTTTGTGGCAAAAAGGGCGGAGTTTGGGTTCTGTAGTTAGCAGTATACGAAATGTTGATCGCAAGCATCATTTTTCTACTAGAATATAATGCTGCCACGATATATCGTTGTATCGCGATACACCTCCCATTCCATTCAAATTGATGATTGTTTCACAAATCAGCCAATGAAATCATATGTATTTTTTTTAACTGACTGGACTGAAATTTTAGGCAAACATTAATAAGACGTGGATATAAACCACTCCTATCAAGTAAATTACAAAAGTTCACATTGATATAGCTCAAATAAATTAAATGTTAATAACTAAATGTTATTTTTGTCCCTTTACCCCATATCACGCTACGTATTGAATCGAGATCTCTGTATCGTCGCATGATTGGCAATACCTAGCACTACTACAAGATGTCAACAAATGAACGGTTACGTTTGAGACGGAGAAAATTCTTATTACAGGGCTATTTAAAGTAAACTTATGACAAAATGATAATATTTGACAGACTTGGTAAATCTACAAAATTATCATTGGAAGCTTCTGAACTGTCTGAACTATGGAATATAATTCCATATAATAGGACTAATCCACCAGGATAAAATACATTTTCTTGGTTTAAGTCCTCATTATCAGCTAAGTCTCGCTGATGTCAACTCGCATTTGCAAATCTCTTCACGGCTACCAGCTAGATCCATTTAGCGAGCAAGGTGAGACGCAAGGTAATTCCAGTAATTCAATCAAATCAGAGTTTCGTGTCATGATCTCGTGTGTTAATGCATTTAGTAGTTAATTATCCGCCCGAACTAATTCTAGTGCATGAAACAGTCTGGACAGCAAACAATCAACAGCAATTGATCTGCCAAACACCCATGATTTGTTTCAATCTTTCAATCACTTGTCTTTTGTTCGCACCAAATTATTTTGGTCAGTTTCGTTTACCCAATTTACAGGGTCAACTAATTTGATATTCACAGCTAACAGTAAATCGCCTTTCTGGAGAAAAACTAATCAAGACCGTCGACTCGTCTAATCTGTAGAAGAAGCGAGATAGACCTCATGTCCTCAATAATTGCGTTATTTGGTGAAATGTTCTATACCTTCTGCATTCAAGTATACCTTAATATGACAAATTGACGAATGAAGAGCCCTTAATTGATGAAGCAATCAGTGATGTATTTCGACTCAACAGTCTGACTGTGTAAGGAAAGGATGCTAACAAGTTGATTTATCAATACTAAGGAAATATGTTGCTTTATACTTAGGAAGTCGACGTTGATGATATCTACATAGCTTGATTGATTTCTTATAAAAGTTTGCTTAGACATTAAGCTTCATAATTCGGGCGTCATGAGAATATATTAGATTTTCTCTCTGTTGTACAGAAGTACCATTACACTTTAATAACACTCACAAATGATGCTAAATTGCAACTGTAATAAGCGCATAAGGTCATAATTCAAGTTGAAAACATTATTGTTCCAGAAGCTCCAAGATGGCGATAAGACCGGAAGTAGAAACAAACAGGAAATAGCGAGAATCGGTGTCTTAAAAGACTCTTAATCTCTATTTGGCTTGCTGCTTTCATGTTCATATTTGTAAATTACGGAAACTATTCCATCGAGTACCATCAACTTATTTTAAACTCCATGAATAGAAACCAGCTTTGATCCGATTGGAAAAGTGAGGTTCACTGAAACCTAAAAGATCTTATTGAAAATCAACAGATTGATTTGTGAAGCGAAAATATTCCAACCCAATAAGTTAATGGCAGATTTTCATTCCAGATCACTAACCGTTTCTAAAGGAGTAACCTTTCTCAAAATGTAATCATCGTAAACATTTTAACATAAGCCTCCATAAGACTCCTTAATCCTTGGAGATAATTAGAATTTAAATTGTGCACACTTTTGATTCATTCCTTTGCTCTTTTTATCCTAAATTGCATTATCAGAACTTCTTTTCTCCAAATCTTAGTAATCTTCTTCAAGATGAAAACTGCTAACTACTTTGATTAATAGAAAAAAGAGAGAAATTGTGATCATAAGCCGATGGAATTTGTTAACAAAATAGCAATATAAAACTTCATACACATGGTTTTCTTTGTGTTAAGCATCATTTTTTGTGATGTGAGATTACGGGTGCTAAGGTAAGGGCTCCCAAACTTAAGCTTAAAAGAAAGAACTTTTGGTTAGAACAATGTCTTTCTGGAAGCAGCAGCTGTTGATTTCGAAGTTAAAGTATGTTTTAATGTCTAGTTATATATTCTCAAGCTTTTCAGTTTATATCCCCCTAAAATATGACTAAAACGTCTTCTATTCATAATAACAAACATAATTCTGACCAGGTTCTGTTAGAGATATTGCAAACGGTGCTTGAAATTGCAACAATCGCCATGTCTGCTTGTATATTGGAAAAATGGAATAAAATGCGGAGGAGCCACTATTCTATACGTCATCTTTATTATGTAATTAACATTTAGGATGATGTAAGTCAATATTAAGATTCGTTCCATGTCTTAACTTTACACCATTTCCACTTTCAGCTTCAATAGGTAGTCAATAGTTACCTTGTCAATTGATATATGGGAATATTTATTTAAAATTAGTAGACGCAGTTCTCTAGCTGTAAACAGGAATGTCAATCTCAGAGTTTAAAAGGCGACTTGCCTTCTGTGGTATTTATTTAAATTATGGCCCTTGAATTTTAACACAGTCACCGTTTGAATTAGATTATAAATAAGATGTATTTGCCAAAATATTGTCTTTAAAAATGTCCTTTTTTAAATTTATTTCAACAGTCAGCTCAAGTTTCTAAAAGTTATTTGATTCTACTACATTTCATTACGTTCAAATGTGAAATTTTGGGGATAACAATCATAGAACTTCGAACTCATATATTTTTCAAGTTGACCCTAACACAAGAAATACTTTAGCAAAGGGGTGGTTTACGCTAGTTTTTGTGGAAATGTTTCACTAAAATTTCAGATTTATTCAGATTGGATGTGTTTTGTGTTAGTGAAATAAACACCGACGTTTTAACCATTGATCACTGATACTATGATGTCTGGTTTAGGCAAGGTTAAAAAGTGATTTTTATGAATGGTACTATTGAGACGGTTATCTGTTCGAGCCAATGATTAACTTTAGAAACTGGAATATAAAGAGAATATATATTGTTCAAAGTCAACAGAGTGAAAGATAAATTAGCTGGAACTGTCTGAAACCGGTAGACCAAAAATATTACCCTTAGCTAATCTTCATTCCGTCTGATTTTCATTATTTCTATTGTTACTTATTGTTAGGCAAAATAGCCATCGTCTGTTACATTGTATGAGTTTAAGTTGATTGAGTAAAATGTAAACAGTGAAACATGATTGAGCAAGCAAATAATTTTGCTTGTATCTACTTGAAAATATCATTCTTTAAACGTTAGTCTGGCAGTGAAAGAATGGTCTCGTATTGATTGACTACAATTGTGATTTTATTACATTTAATAAGATTGTAAGAACTTTACGATCTAATTTGAAGTTTGCTAATCAATTTATTATGTTCTCGTATATTCTGGTGTTACTTAAGATTTTAGATCCTAACCACAGATACTCTCAATGAAACAAACACAGAAACATTTACAAGAAAAAGAGAAACAAACTTGGCTTTTTGTCAAAAGATTGAAAATAAAAGTGTTTCTTGCACTTGCACTTTGGGAATTCCTCGACAATGTGAAATCGGAAATATTAGGCAAATGAAACTGACGTTGTATTACACATACATAACGTTTTCAGAGCCAAATTATGTGGTAATTGTATTTTATCTGCTTCAGCATTACTTTACACGCTCTATATTTCAATTTTCGATTGTGTGATTTCCACGATGCTCGAACTTTGCTTTTAGTTTATCGGCATGAATTGTATTAGCCATGTAAAAACTGTATTTAAAACAACATGTAACAAAAGTCATCAAACTCGACTAGAGTCAGACATTTTGAAGGTAATAAAGAAATCTGATAACATACCTGACATGGATTGGCATCAGGTACCATTCTTCCTAAAATACTGGCCGCTGTTTCTATACATTCTGGAGTTTTACACACCTGAAATAGAAGATTAGCATCATATATATTCATTTGATATCTCCTTCAAAATAAACATGACCAATAAAATTGTCTAGCTATTATTGACTTTGACAGTTTGAATTTAAGATTAGCCTAGTTCGACACACTTTTTTAAATCATCGAATTATCATGCATCTATCAATTAAAAGGATGAGAGTATTTATTAAATGCTTTAGAAAAGTACTATACTTCTGACATGAGCCAATGGACCTACGGACCCAGAATGGCGTGACCCCAGTCAAAGTAACAATATCAAGACTCTAACCAATTATTATTATTTTTCATATCTACTCCTACACTTACATCTTTAAATTATTTCCCTCAATATTGATTTGGAATAGAAATATCTATTCTCGTAAAATTTAGCCAAGTGAAAATCGTCAGTCTGATTGTAGAATTTGATTAATTTAGAAACCGGTCAAAACGCTAAACCATGCAGAAAATACAAGTTAATAAGGCAGAGAAAAGAATTAATAGGAATATTGTAAAAGGGGAGGATGACCACCATGATTGTATTGTCTACACATATTAGCCACAGGTCGCCCATGTCAATAACTAAATACAGATTCATCGTTCACGCTTGGTTACAATGTCAATTAGTTGAACGTCGCCGCTGTTTGTAGCTTTGCATAGATTTAATTGATAAAGTCAAGCATGGAGCAGTGGACCACATAAAAGACTTGTCTGAGCTTCATTAATCCTAAAAGCTTTAGCTGCTTGATGTTTGGGCTTTTGAATATTATTAATTAATGAAAAATATTAAAATCCGTTGTCTTCTTTGACACAATGTCAATAAAAATATGACCAATATGATTAATAAATACACGATTCTTTCTCAAACTTAATATTCAAAATCTACCAAAATACATTTTGGCCCGCTTAATTCTTTATAATATGACACGAGTCATTATTGCATTAGCAGTGTGACGTGTTTGGGGTAAATGAATCACAAAAAACAGCGGCGGAATCTGCCAATTGCAAATTAGGTTTGATGAGACTCTTAATATCATTTGTAACTACATCTTACAGAAAATTCTGAACCATTACTCAAAACTTTGGACGATTTATTTATTTTTTACTTTCAAAAAGTATATTAATTTCAATTCTGGACTGCTACTGGCTTGCTGTAGATGATTCAGAAATACCAAAATAGTTCAGCACTACTGGTTGATTACTTTTTCTGTAGAATAAAACAAATAACCAAACACATTAGAATCCAGTACTATTTATACAAAATGTCAAAATGGTGTCGACAGTCGACGTTATCTATTACCACCAATTGGCACCAGAAAATATATTTGCCGGCATGTCTCGATAGCGTGAGTTCAAATCTCTACCAACGTTATCTATACAAATCACATTTGACGTGCTCGACTGATTGATATTTTTATGAGAGAAAGGTCCCCGGGCAACTCATCCCAAACTAACGCGGTCTCTGTCAAATGAAAATAAACACGGAATTGAAGTTGACGTAGACGAGGCAAATGATTTTGTTAAATTTTAAATCAGATCAGCACATAGAATTGGAATGCCTGTATACATAAAAGGTTTATTAAAACCTAAATTGATTTTGACTTTATGTTTTGAATTTAATTTGTGTTCTTTACATACAAACAGTACATTATGGATTTTTACTTTACAAGTCAAATTTTAGTATTTGATCACCAAATACAGCATACTGGAATATAAATCATAAGATTTGCATTTACAATAGGTTAAAACAGAAAGGACAACGTTTATATCAACTCTTTCTTTTGCGTTTTAGGGATCTGAAAACGCAACTTCGTTATATGCTTCCTTACAGAGTCGTTAAAATTCCCGTCTTTAAGAGTTTCCGAAATTTCACATCATACGATTGTAATCTGTAGTTTCTTTAGTTTGTATTCCAAAGAAAAAACCTTTTCCAGTCTTACGAGCTTCTCGCGGAATAAGGCAAAAGCTGTTGAGAAAAATCAGGAGCATATTAACATTTAATATACTTGAACGTGTGCGAATATAGGCTGGATATTTAAAGCCAGAATTTTTTTAGAAGTCGGCATCAAGGAAATGATCATATCGAAAAATTCGCAAAGCTCGACTGGTGAGAGCATGAGCATAATGAACTGATGGCGTTGCACATACATTAATTTACATTTTGCCAATGGTAAGGTTTCTTGCTGCCTACACAATGGTTGTGGTTGTATCCATCTTGTATATTGTTGACTGGTGTTACCATTGTAGTAGTTCAGTTTCTATCCTTGAGACGTTCTTGTTTATTTATTTTTTTCTTGACTATGACAGCCAATGCCACTAACTTCATTCAAAATGACATATCGTCTAGGACTCATGTCACTTCACAATAGTTTAGATTAACATTGTCAAACGTCTTACAAATGTTATTAGACATAGTGATAAACTAAACTTGAAAGACAATGGGTGCTCGTTCTATAGAAAGTCGTCAAAGAGTAAATTGTGTTAAAATCTTTGATGACATGTCAAGCAGAGCTGAAGGTTATATCTAAAGAAAGTGGCGACTTCCTGCTCATCAATTATAAGAATCGGTTAACCACGAGGAAATGACACTTGCTGGTGTACGTATGCATATTTATGAACTTTTTGTCACATTTTTGGCTTCATGGAATTAATTGCGGTTCAACCATAAAACCATTTATCAAGATTAGTAAAGACATATATAATGAATCCCTAGACTTTTTCACAAGACATATAATCTAACCAAACCAAACCAACAACTACCACCATCAAGAAGAATAACCATGATCACAACGAGTTTGGAAGAATGAAGAAGATCGAGTAAATCACACCACACTACCCAGGGCTGAGTTTCACTGCCATGTCATTCGACCCAACCAGATCTTACGAATTCTCAAATTACCAAACCAACAGCACAGTACCATCCGATTGAACCAAAAACTACCTAGTTTGCGATATCAGCTTCTGCTGGAAGCGAACATTAACTTGTTATCTACCAACCAACCTTTTTCACAAGATAACAACCTGTGTTCGCAAGAATCACCACAACTCACGAAGGGTCGTGTTAGGGTCTCAAAAGCAAGACTCTATTGATAGATGGATCTTGAATCAAATATGATTCTCGAAATGTTGCTTATTTCAGACAATAATTGTTGTACAAGGGCAGTACACTATTAAGCTTGACAAAATTTTAATTTTTCAGTTAGGATAGCCCAGAAAGAAATACAAACTCTAAATTTTTATGAGAGACCAGTTACTCCCTTCACTCTTAAATTACTATTTCTTATATTAACACGAGTAATTACATGAAAATATTAGACACATAAAGAGAGTAATGGCAACTCGTAATGTTGACGTTTACTCAATCAATTTCTCATTAAGTACAGTAGAAATAAATTACACCATATAATCACTTGTTATTAATTAGAGCCATGTTAGGGTTTATCATTTCAAACATCGCTAGATGGTAGAAAAACTTCAACTAAAGCTGCGAATAGTAGTTACATAAAATTGATTTGGACTAATGGCGAGTTAGGACTGAGTTATCACTCATCGTGTGATGTCTTCGTGGACTATAACTACTAAGCAGTGTTAATCGAAGCGTAGTTTACATCTAATGGGCCCGTCACACCATGACGTTCTGGCCAACGTTCTTTGACGCTAGAGGAAACGTTGGCAGTCGTCCATGGTCGCTAGGATAGCGCCAGAAGACCGTTGAGTTATCGCCAGTGAACGTCGGTGATCGTCGTTAATCGTCGGAAAACGCTGGTCCGGAAAAAAAGTTTTGAACATGCACAAAAGTTTTCACCGAGACGAGCGTTCTCCAACGTTTAAGTTTAGACGCTGAAGAACGTTCCTTGAACGTTTTACTAACGTTCGACGAGCGTAGCACGCGTTCGGCCACCGTTACTCATTCGTTACTCTAGCGTTACTTGGTTGTTACTAATCGTTTGCTTTGCAGTGTTAACGACCACTGAACGGTTCCCTGGCGCACACGCCAGTAAAGCGCTTTTCTGTCGTTATTAAAACGTTAGTCACACGCTCGCCTAACGTTGACAAATCGTTCGTCACACGTCAGTTGGTCGCTATAACACGCTTCTCGCGCGTTAGACACACGTTAATCAAACGCTAGGCACACGTTCATCACACGCCAGATGTGTCATCGAACGCTCTAGAACGCTCAAAATTTGAACGATTGAAACGTTCAGAGAACGTTGACTAGAACGTCATGGTGTGACGGGCCCATAACTATCTAATAATGATAGAATAATATATCATCGAATTTTATCAATTAAACCTAATCAGTTATTAAGCTACATAATTACCCGTGCTATTACTTTGGAAATAAAATTATCCAATAAACATCGGCCATGAATACTTTCTATAAATGAATGCTGAACTGATGAAGTCGTCCGCTAACGTGAATCCTGTACCTAATCATGCTAGAACTCAATACAGTGTGCGACAGGGCCCCAAACTGTAACAACGCAATAAGAGGTGCCGGAACCAGAGCATTAAACGACGCAATACAATGTACCAGGACCCTAGCAGTAAACAACGTAATACAATGTTCCAAGGTCTAAGTCCTGGGCTTTCAACTAGTTTCCGCAAGTGTCCCCGAATACGCATGAGGAAATTACCATGTTGGGACATGTTGTATTGAAATTGTTCGAATTTCTGACACGTTAGTGGACACACACAACCTTCCTCTTCCTGACAATTACCTGTGTGCATAAAAATTGTCGCCCAGAAATAAAGGGACTTTGCAGTCAGTGGACACTGGATAAACATTTACCCAGAAAATACAATATATTACATTTATATTACAAACGCAATGCAATTTACCAGGACCCAAACAGTAAACAACGCAGTACAATGTACAGAAACCCAGCAGTAAACAACGCAGTACAATGTACAAGAACCCAGCAGTGAAAAAAAAGCGATACGATGTACAAGGATCCAGCTGTAAACGACGCTATAATATAATGTGCCAGTGAAGTGAACAAAGCAATACAATGTACTGTGACCCTAGAAGTAAACGACACAATAAATTGAATCAGGACCCTAGCAGTAAACAGCGGAATACATTGTACCAGGACACTAGCAGTAAACAGTGAAATACAATTTACCGAGACTCTAGAAGTAAACAACGCGACACATTGTACCCAATAAACAATGCGAGATAATGTACCAACAGCAACATATAGTATTTTTGTTCAGCATGAAGGTTTGGACTTGAAATCAGTGGTTAACAACTGATAATGATGTACTGTTAACGAAGATCTATCGCAAGTTTCGTAAAAGAACATGATTGACCACGTCCCACTATTGGAACAAGACTCTGTAATTAAAGTAGTGGAATTGATATTATGTTTTGAAATAGAATAACGATTTTAGATTAGGTTCTCGTTGAAGTCTTCCATCAAGATATTTTACAAATAATAAAAACCTTATTATACCTCATATAAAGTAAACATAGACAGATATCCAAACTATCCCAACTGAAACATTGATTTCATTGGCCTTTGTTTGGACTTATTTCGGAAATCAAGATCAGAGTTCAATGCTAGAAGTGAAGATGGAATATTGAATCTTTAACAACAATTTGTATTACACAAGTTCTCCGAAATACGAATATACAGAAGCAGATCTTCTTCGAGAATTAATGAAATTGTTGTATATATACCATAGACTACTGGGCAAAACTATCTAATATCTAAAACTATTGCATGGCATGGTCAGTTTTCATAAGTCATTTTACTAACAAAGGACGCTCTTTTTTACTTATCTTATTATTTATTTGTGGTCACAGTTGCATTTTTACTGCAAGTGTGCGCTCTCAACTATGAAAGATAACACCAGTTCTTTAACAATTACTGTTGATGGTCGTGTCACTAAGTATCATCTATAATCATTAATTTACATTTCAATCATTTACTATACTTACTAAAATATCATACATCAAAAGCCTGACCCGAGGAAATATTGGTATTGACTTATTTACTTACTAATTGATTATTAAGCCATTAAATATTTTAGTTAAAATAACAGATAGGAAACCATGCGTTGTGACTTTATTGTCATTTACTAGTAAATAAAGTACGACAGTAAGTAACTGGGAATCGATGAAGCGAACTACGAGCATTCGGTTCTTTCTGATGCAAGACATTTCAAATAAACAGGTATCAGTTAAGTGTAAATTGTGACATCCAGTGTTGATTGTAGCAATTCTGAATAGAAAATACTGATTCATTTCTCCAAATGTTTAAGATTAGGGTTTTCATATTTTTGGGTTAAGGCCCCTAGTAAAAAGCCAAAGAAAGAACCTTAAATGTTGTCTTTTGTGGAACTTGCATCGTATAATCCATTGAGAAAGAGTTGATCATTATATATATTTTGGGTATGAGTTATTTAGACGGAATATGATTCCAGTTTCAAAGTTGTGCAATACGTAGATCACTTTACGTTAGTCGCTTTAGAAAATTTGTGTTTGGAATTTTTAAGCAATGTGATTTTCAGTGTCAACATTGAACCCATTAAACTGCAAATTACTTTATATGCTGTAAGATGGTAGAGCAGAATACGTAATATGGAAAATAACTTTTAGATCAATTACAACAATACCAAGTTAATAAGATACCTCGAGAAGCAACCAAACTCTATTTAGCTTTCACGTTAAGAAAATAGTTCATTTTATGTTTTTTCCATGTTTCACCATAGAAATACAGAGTAAATGCCAATCTGTGTTTTCTTTAATAATTTGAAGATATTAATTTTAAAACGAAGCGAAATGGTGTTGACCTCTCTTGAAGTAATTTCTCACCAGTGTTGAAAATTGCATAACCAAATTCTACCATAACTAGATTGCTTATCTTTTTATATAAAAATTTTACCTAGAAACAGTCCAACTAACATATTATTTTCTTTATAAACGTTGAAACATCTCTTAAATGGTACTATCTGGTGGTACCGACCGATACAACGCTATGCCTGTATTAAAGTGCATGTTCAGTGCTTGCCGTATTAGATAAACAAATAGGGAAGTATTTTGAAAGCTAATATACAAATTAGCATTTCTAAAAGGCATGTCACACAAGGCAGTTTTCTTGTGGATCCGTCACTAGAACTGAACTTCAAGTCAAGACACGCTAATATAGGAAGTTAATATTGGACCATTTTATTCACCATTTTATCACCGTTTTATTTTCTTCTGTGGACTCAACCAGTTTTCACAAATTACTTCAATAAATTTCTTGTTAATAAAGTTTCCCTTGTGGCCACTTGAGAATCTCAATAGAGTTCGATTTTTTGTTTACATTATATTTTGTAAAGGCCACAATAGACGTCAATTCCTCACTTATCATGGAATAAAGATCTATTGAAGACTTGTGATTGAGTTAATAAAATACACGTTAATTAGATAATAAAATCAATAAGAAACTGTATTCAGTATAACCCATCTCTCTTAATAACTTAACCTGTCTTGCTACCATTTCTTTCTATTTAAACACTTCTTAGAAATGAACTAAAAAATGCCTTTTTCATAATTTGTTACAACACAATTTTTGCGTAATCCGTATTTAAAATTTATGACTTTATACTTAATAATTACTCCATGTTGATATATTCATTTAATGACTTTTATATCCTATATGTCATGACTATTCTGTACTTTATATCTCAAATTAGTGAACTTACTCGAATGACTAACTTATACTCAACGATTACTCTATTGCGATTACTTTATTCAATAAATACTCTATATACACCGAATGCCTTGTACTCAATGATTACTAGATACTCCTTGACTTTTTTCTTTACGAGACTAATAACTCGTCGATGACTTTATATTCTAACCAATGATTACTCTATTCTCAAAACTGTAATCTTTCCAGTGATTACTCATTACTTCGCATTCATTCCAATGATTACACCAGGACTCAATGAATCAACTGTATTCAATGCAAATGATAACTGTCTAAAAAATACTCCACTACTATCAAAAGGCACTGTATACTTGACTGAATGACTACCCTATATTTAGTGACTTATTTCTGTTCAATGACTATGTACTCAATAATTCTTTGTATTAAATGATTTATCTAAACAATATGTACTCAATGATTCCTCTAAACAGTGTCAAATCAATGCTCAATGTTATGTACTCAGTGGCATATCTATTCTTGTATGTTATATTTTAATGACTGTGTACCTATAATTGGTTATTAATAAGTTACAATTCATATTTGTTATATAATAACTGTCTATGTAATGTGTATTTGTTATTCTTTAATTACTAGAAAAAATCAGAAGGCTTAAAGGGATATGTTCACTAACTGTTCGACCAATAAACTTTTAGTCCCAGAACCTGGAATTCTTTAGCTAACCTATCCCTTATAATGTTCCAGACTCTCTCTTGAAATTTAAGGCTTCAAATCCCGGTGTATCCATAATTATAAGCTTCTGAAAGTCAAAAATACGACTCGTCGTTTAGTAAGACTATGCCTTATATAGAAAAACAAATACAGAAAATGGAAGATAAATGTTAAGGTACGGGTTCAATTGATTCTGCAATTTTTGTGGGTAATTCTGGTTGTTGTTCTGGTGATTCTGAAGGCTATTTAGATATGTTCAAGGCCCAAATCGACCCTCGAAAATTCCTCTTTAATGGTTGTTTCTAAGACTATTAGAATAATCCTTATAAAAACCCGGAATAAAATACAGACTGGATTTTTCTAAACACTTCCCTTCGGATGCCGATATAAAAATCCAAATTCTACCATCAAATCACAATACAGAGCTTCAACCATTCAAACCAAATTGAATTGGATTCAAACGGAGTCGTAGTTTCGTCTGATCTGAGTAATCCCCAGGGTCAAATTAAATGGTAATAACTAACAAACTCCATTAAAATAAAATGGACGCTGTAAAAGTATGTCAGGTAAACACATTGTACCATGAAGTGTTCTCTTTCAAAGTACTTTACTTTCACAAATCAGATATTGTTTAACTGTTAGAACATTTTCCTGCTGAAAAGGGCATCCTACTAGAATTTCTGATTATAAATTGACATTGTTCGTCTAGTATGAAACCATGCTTTTTCTTAGAATGTTCCAATTCATATAAAGTTTACAAAGATGGGGGTATAACATAATAATATAGTATATATTTTGTAATAACAGCCATCGTAGGTTGTATTAAGCAATATTCAATCTGCTGATAAGGGCTCAATTGCATTTTATCTTTTCACTTAAAATCTGATATTCGGGTTGGAAACCCTTTTGCTTCTATTAATATATTTGATAAGTATACATGACATTCTGCTTTTCAGCAATTGAAATAAATATTTTTTCCCTTTACGTACTCATTATGAATTCAAAAGTGTAAAAAATTAAAAAAAAAAACACAAATATTATGGAGCTAAGATGCCGATCGGAATAGATACATTTTCTGGCGTCTTAGAAAGAGTAAAAGCCTATATGTGACTCCTACTCTATAATTAAAACATAAAATCGGATGTTACTACTAAATTTAAAAATTCGTAGAGAGAGTGGTTAGGTCAACGCCAGATAATTTTCAAGACTGTTGAGATAAAAAAAATAATCGTGATATTAAACGTCTTAAGCCAATGATGAGTATGCTCATCTAATTTACAAAGATTAACTACAAAGAGTACTATAATGATTACAAATCACTTGAGTGCCGAATATAACCAATGGAAAGATGTGTATTAATGAAGACTTTTTGAGATGTGATCTATTTCACTAAGATACTACTGATTGTATGAAGATTGTTCTATTATTGTTCATGTTAAAGTATTAATGAACGTTTATTAGAGAACTAGTCGTGAACCTCTTATCACTAACGTTATTATTAGTCTATGAATACGAAGCACCAGAAATGATATTTTGGCTTCTCAGAACAACATTACTCATCAGATAACGGTTAGGATCAGATTATCAATATAACTTTAGTACCTTCCAACCGAGGGGCTAAAATCATCATTTCATTCGATGTACTTACTCTAATAGTCCAGTATGAGTGGAGTCTTTGAACGAAGGAAAAAAGAGTATACATTTCTGTTTCCTTTGCGTTGACAAACAATACGAGCAATTGTCATACACAGCAACTGCAATAGCCGGAATTAATCGTAATCTTCTTCATTTAAGTTTTACCGTGAGCATGTTCGTCATTAAAATGGAATTTCAATATGTATTCTGAGAGTAAAAGTCGTTTGGTTTTCTGTTGTTTTAGGGTGTTCGTATGTTCAAATATCAATTAAATTGATACCTTTTAAACGATGCGCTGTGGTCTCTTTAGTTTACATTAAATTCTTAGTTCTTTGTCCCTTCCAGCTTTTTAACGTTCGTATAATAGCTTTCTTTGCACACATATCATATACAATGGAAGTTTAATTTTTGTCTGATGTCTTAGACGTCTGATACACAGCCTTCGGACAAACTTGAGAACAAGAGCGACTAATGAAACCGATCTTATCTGAACAAAAGCTTGAAAATATTTTATACAATAGAGATAATTATAATATATACATGTACTTTTGAGTGAAATTTGGTATCTGAAGTAAGATATTAAAAGACATATAAAATCATACAGGGACAAAGATGTTTTACTATTCCTGTAAAACTGAACAAGTATCCAGTTTGAAAAGGCTTAACACTATCACCATCCTTCGTAATGCAGCATCGGTGTTTTAAGTCGAACGAAACGCTAATTCTAATTTCAGAGAACTCATTTTTTATATTATTTTCATGCATTAATTTGTGAGACAATACAAGTATGCTGATATGTATGTTTTCGATGCTTCACTACGTGAAAGGCCACAAATAGTTATACATTATGAAATTGGGCACAATGATCGGAATTTTGTTAACACAGATGGACTTTCATTTGACAATCATAAAATGCTTTGAATTTATTAAGCTTTATACATTGCCATTCCGCCAACACTTCACAAAATATGTGCTCAGCGTAATAATCCATACTAAAGACAAACGTTTATTATAAAAACTTTTTGGTAAAACTATTTATAAAAATGCAAAAACATGACTGAAAATGAAAATCTCCGTAAACCCCCTTGTATGTAAGAACTGCGGACATAAGTCTGTCGACTTTAATCTCTCAGATGTTTGAAAACTACCTTATCTCATTAAGGAAATGGAATCAATATTCCCAACATGATACAATATAAATCTTATATTTACCTGTAATTTTCTATCTGAAGTACGTATTGAAGTACCATTAGGATAAATACTATGTGTAGTGACTATACGACTAGCTGTAGCATTGTATACTGTTGTAATATGTACAACACCTGTATATATCAACCCTAAAACAATCACCATTCCACTCGTTGATAAAAATAATATCCATATTATACAACACATACATTTAACACGGCTATCATTGTGTCCTTTTAATCGAGGCCTATCATAGTCACTGTCGTCCGACCACCCCACATGTTGGGGTAAGGATACCGGCGAGTCCTTGCCCGACCCCACATCCTGATCGTCCTCATGGGTCAGGCAATTGTCTGTTAGTTCAGGGTAAGAATCCATAGAAAGAGAATATACGGCACTGTATTTGCCTCCAAGAGATTTTGTCATTGCTGCTGAATGTCCAAGTCGATACGCCCATACTTGAGTCGGCAATGGTAAAGATATCAGTGTCGCTCAATTTAATTATCACGTATAATGAGAGGCGATGAATTCGATATTGAGAAAGAAAAGTTGAAATATTTTAGAATACCCAATGATCCAATAAACATTGAAATCTTGATCAATTCTAGTCACGCGTCTACATATTAAACACTGGAAAATACTTGCTGAAATATTCTACCCTTCTTATTGGTTGTAATACTCAGCCGTTAGCAGGGAACTCACTGGACCGAACTTAGTTCCAAACTAGACAGCACTTTCTTCAACTTCAATAAGTTTTCTCATTTAGCCACCGTCTATCCCATTACATTACACAAAATGTAAACGTATGAAAAATGGTGTACGTCGACTAAATGAATGTTATGAAATGACAGTAGATGTTTGAATGGTTAGTATTAAGACGTGGAATCCTGCTATCATATTGATTATAAAGGTACGACCACTGGTCTTCTATAGATTTATAGAACTCTACGAGACGCTTTAAGTCTTAGTTTGTGTCCTGTTCACACAACGTTTCTCCCATATCGTGATACAGCATCAAGTTATCAGTTGATTCTGGGCGGCTTAATGATCAGAATAAAATAGAACTTTTGAATTAAATAATCAATTTGTCTACAAAGACCTGTCGCTCTCACTGACAACAATCGTAAAGGGACCCATACCTTTAAACTTATTTCCCCCTGTCAGTGATGCAGGTCGGAGGGGTTGACATGGAAAAAGCGTCTAGTCGTTGGGATGGGACAATTAACCGAGGTCTCGTGCGCTGTGCACGTTAAAGATTCCTCGACAGTTGGAAATAAGAGCAGGCTAATGCCGCTGTTCTGGCAAAATTTCCTTTACTACATGGCGTTTGCCTGTCCTCAATTAGCCCATATAGGTGCAGAAAATCAGGACGTAAAACTCCTTTCTTTTCATTTTAAACTTATGATTGACAGCTCAGAATTTGTTTTAGGTACTTGTATAAATTACTGATATGCTTCTTCGTATTAGGTTTCAGTTTTGTGGGAATACAGTCGTATTTCCAGAGAAGCAATCAATGTATATTACTTAATATTTAACTTTTTGTACCCTTAGACAAGAACAAACAATTTGTTACCTGTTTGAACATTAACCAGAAAGCATAATGCGAACTTTTCTGGTACGATTGCGATGAACGCTTTTCTTATATAGTTTCTGTTACAAAACATCGTTAAATTTAAAGTTGATGCCTTACGAAGACGTATGTTACACTTGCATCTTTTTTTAAAATCTGTAGTGCACTGCTTCAAATCCTTGACACTTGAGACATAAATGCCAAACTGTCTTAATTTAACGCGAGAATCACATAGAACAGTATACCCATGGGGTTAATAATAGATTTAAACAGTCTCACATTGATAACTGTTTTATTTTCTGACTGTCACACTGTCATTTTATGCCAACCATAAGACTGTATATATGACTTATCACAATGTCAAATTTAAGCAAAGAAATCTTTTGCGTAAATATCATTATACTTCGACATATCGGGTAGTTATATTATATATATTATCATTTTCAGGGACACGATAACTTTAGTCTTGTGTATCTGTCTGGAATCACTTCAGAATTCTCATTATACCATTCTAATGGTGTAAATAATATTATGAGAAAAAACTTTGGAATGGGTATAGAGTTGATATCACAACAATTCTATAATTACGGTTTTTCTTATGATCTTCTCGTTCGTCACTGCCAATATTTCAATCACTGTTGCTTCTAATGGATGGTTAAAAAAGTGTCATGAGCCAATTTAGATGATCTCATTTTCCTTAAATTATTTCTGAGTATCTTTTTCAGATAACTTATCGAATTTTTAGTAATATTATAATTCAGTTTTCAGATTAATTTTTTGACATAGGCCCTACATACCATATCATCATTTAACGGAGGAAAGGGTGAAATACCGAAATTATTCTTTCGATGGTTCTAATCTAGAATATTATGTCAATGTTATATCTTAACATGTTTTATCTTAATAAAGGATATATTTCTTAATGGGGCCGAAAATTTGTGGTTTAAAGGAGTTGTGTATTATTTTATATAAGAATAATTCCCTGCAGAAATAAATAAGAGTACGAATAGAATATTATGGTTTATGGATAAATTCCACATTATGGATTATGATGGTGTAAAGTTCAGTAACATTGTTCTTGTGACATTGTTTGGAAAATATGAATTGTTTTGTAAACTAATTATAATTGTTCCTGATTGGCAATCACTTCAATGGATACTCTTAGAAAATTATAGCAAGTAGTTTCTTTTAAGTTAAGATTACATAGTTTAAACACGTGTTTAAATTTGAATTTTATCGATGTTATGAAGCGGAAACATGTTTCATGATTCATGAAGAGTCCTTGAGAATAGCAGAGGATCAATTTTAAGATGTTTGCACACAAATAACTTGTAACTTCCATAATACACAACTCTGTAAGTCAATTATCATTTTTATTGAAAGGGAAATGTTGGTGTATTCATTTTTAAATTGATTGAATCATACATCCATGCCTTTGACAACTTCAAAGTAGTTTTTTTCGTACTTTAGAACGATCTTAGAACATTATTTTTGAGCCACCGATATTCTTTGTTTAAGCTTTACTACATCACTTTTCAACCTGATGCCTTTGTTTGATTCAGAGATACCTCATTCTAGAGTTAATCACAATAAAATTTTGTCACTATAATTATTACTTAAAACCAAATAATGTTTAAGTTATCCAAATAAGAGAAACCGGATGAAACAATTCGAAGGGTACGTCCAATATAAGCTTTAGCCGAAATCTAACAAACATATTAACAAACATGCACTCAATTCATCGAGCCTTCCGACCCCACCCCCGCCAACTCCCATATATAATAATACTATGTCAACCATGAATCATAAAGTATTCCGAACATAATAAGCATTGTTTTCTTTGATACTTGCACTGATCTTGTTTGAAAATCAATTATGACCTCTTAAAAAATAACAGAAAAAATACATTAACACGCCATATTGTTAGCATGTTAACAAGCTCTGTGAATTGTTATTCAATTTTTGATTGTTTTTCTCTCATGTCAAATTAGAGCCAATTTTATCTTTGTTAATTACTCCTTATGTTAACCAGTTTAACATTTCCGCTCAATGAATATTCATTCATTGTTCCTGATAGTTATTTATAGTTTCTGGAAGACTTTGATATGATTTTGGACTGTTTTTGGAATAATAAAAAAATATCTTAGATGAGGCGAAAAAGTATGTATTTTCTGATATACCAACTTTATTTCACATAACCATACACATCTAGTATATATATTTTACCGCTTCAAACAGAACATTAATTTTCCGGTGGCAACACATATTATTCCCTATTCCCGAATCCCTCAATATTAGCAGTACAGATATTATTCTTTGCCCGACAGTTAAATATTAAGCGCTTTGTTTCAAACACAGGATCACTGTCATCTTCTGCATAATATACAATATTGAAAACAGTTCGGTGGTTTATCAATTATCTATGTTGAATCTGATAGATGACTTCTATTATTGTTTTGTCTTCCAATATATTTCTTGTGTCTTTCAATCGTGTGATGTTTGATCGACCCAAGAATGTGACAAGAGGAAAAAAAAGTTCAAGAGCCTACGGGTACGTATTGGTATCTGGCAATTGTCAAAAAGTTAGTAGAGCTGCCGATAAATATCCCAAGGTTGTGGGCTGTGATCGCTATTGGCTTTTTCATACATAAAAAGAATTGATCCAAACATCAATAAAGTGGTAATTAAGTTTTTTCATACTTCCATATTTTGTATGTAAGCATCGAAATTCTTTTCATGTTCTTCGTGAATAAGCAGAGTTTTCCTTCGAGAGATGGGTTAGATATTTGCGTATGCCAACGCAAATGGTTGACCGTTCTTAAAGAGACGATTTACTTGAATCATGCGATTTTTCGTGTTACAGCTAGCTCAATTTATGGTATTTACTAGTAATGAAATATGGTATGATAAATAACATTTATGATGGATGGGTAGTGCTTTTTATTCTGAATTCTTTTGGCCCAATGATGTGTCGGGGAGAAAATAACTATATTTATGGACCATTCGTATTGGTTTTGTCTTTCAATGTCTTTCACACTTAAAAATGTAGTTTAATAGTCTCGTTTTGGCAGATAGGGACTTTGTTTCAATCGAATGCTTTTCTGTCAATAGAATAAAAATATTCATATAAAATAATGTCCATTTGTAAATGAAGAAGTAAAATACTGAATGCATTCTAACAACGTATACTGTCAGAGTCAAGGTAATTGATCCAACTGAAGGAAATATTTGAATGAAGTGTATTTGCTATAAATTTTCAAATATTGGGTCAATCAGAGCATAAACGCAGGACGTTAAATTCTATTGCATGTACATCCAATAGTTTCAATGGTGTGGGTGTAACTGAATCAGATATTTTTATGATATGCAAATTTTTAATTCATGATACAGCATAATTTACTGCTTAATTTAATTTTCCAACGATTCTGATTAACGTTCTTCAATTGAGTGTGAAATAGTTTTCATTTTAGTGTCAGATCTAGAGTGTTCCCTTTGTTTTGTTAAATAATAATTCCATCACGTCACGGTCTGTGTTGTAGACTATCAATATTATGACACAATATTTGTAACAATTGGCTATTGTTAACAGGTGTGCCTCATCATAAATTGTAAAAACTGTGATCACAGCAGCTCATTGAGTGAGGCTAGTTCGTTAAGCTGAAGGGATTCTAATAAACTCTGCCCTTAGTTTACGATTCAGATCGACTGATAATTAAAATATCTTTTTTTCAGATGCCACTAGCCAACCTAGAACAATAATGATTGAGGATTTAATAAAGCAGCACGTGCAATGGATAGGTATATACTTAATTTAATGCTTTATGACGGAACAGCCGTGTGATATCTCGCCTTGAGACACACATCTGATGGTTCAATCTGGTTTCTCTTTCATTTGAATACAAAATCAAATTGAGTTCCTGTGTGGTACAACTTACAAGACTTCAATGTGGAAGATCCCGACCTTTATCTGGACAGAAAAAACCTTCACTGCGCACTTTCGCCAGAAATAGCATTCATGTATAAGAAAAGGGAACTCCTGGAGATTATAAATAAATAAATCAAACATCTTAGTATAAAATCGGAACCATATTTCTGTCAACTACAACTTGCAACACTGTGCACTGTACAGGATCTCTACCTTTTAAACAGACAGAAGAACTGTCACTGCACACTTTTGTCAATAGCACATTCAGGTACATGGAAATAAGATATTAAACATTTCATTCATTCTAAATAATAATCAAACATCAATATAATATAACAAGGAATCGGAACCATATTTCTGTCATCGACAAATCGTTCTGAAAATTGATTACATCCAAGTGAAGGGTGATGTCATAACCCAAGAGACCGTAGATACAATAACCACATAGCCTAATATATCATAATAGTATAGTCGTCCATCATTTATATAGAAAATGTCGACATTCAGTTTGAAATCATCGCCTAAAACGGAAGGAATGAAACCAACATGAGGGAAAAAACTGTAGAAAATTAGGAGAAGATTGATACTAGTAATTAGACCAGAAAAGAGGAATCAAAGTTGAGCTAATGGATAGCATACAAGGAGATTATGTCATCTCAATTTTACACAGAATTCATCAAAGCTGAAAGCCTGTGGCTACAACGACCAAATCGATCAGAACGACCAAATTATTTTTGTTATCGGTGTTTCTGAATTGGGCACACTTTACTCACGTCTATCAACTATTAAAATGTTTTCCGTGCCGTGGGCTTTTAAATTAACTATTTCGATTGATAGTCGATTTGGCGGATCTACTTTCAAATAAGGTCGAAGGAACTATCAAAGAAAGTGTGGGTATTACAGCTGTAATGAAAAACGTCTCAATCGCTGATAATTAAAGAGTTGGAAAGCAGTTGGTATCAACTTGATGAAATATCTGCCATATAATAAATGAGAAAAGAATATGCTTGTTATACTAATTAAGTTACAGTTAAATCTCACTGAGACATCCTCGGATAAATTACATTAGGTGGTGAAGACGATTTGATACCTAATTGAATTCATTTGATATTATTTACTGGTGATATAAATAGACTATTTGCATCAGTATAATACCATCTGTACATTATGATTCTGCAGAGGATCAATGGTAATCTGTGTATAGTGAATTCACTTACTACAATGTATAGGCCTAAACAAATTTCTTCACCAAAAATTTGAGATAATATTTTTGTATCTTTAATAAAAATAATTATATGCGCTTCTGCATACCTTTTCTTACCCAAATATAATGCTAAGGCTGCGTGCACATAGAAGTATACCGTATACGGTATTCGGTATAGAGACGAAGAAGATTTGGCTCTTATCCTACTAACCCAGGCTGATGAGGCAGGTATACTTTGCTTTCGATTAGTGTCCTCTTGTGAGACCAGGTATTATGAAATTACCTTGTTTGATTTTTAGGTATACGAGTGTCACTCAAAACGTACACCGTATACCCGAAAAGTATACATCTATGTGTACGCAGCTTTAGCAACTCAATTGGTTACGTGCACTAAAGTGTTGTGTATGCAATAAATTCATAACTTGAATTGCTGTTTTTTTCCGTTTTACTTTGGTTTTTATGAGCAATGGGTGAAAATTTTAGACCTTCCTTGGCAAAAACAAACATCAGATTAGAAAATAAAATTGAAATGCACCAAATTGAAATACATTTGTTTGCTCTCTTGAAAAAAAAACACTATCGGAGATTCAGCATGTATATGTTGTAAATGCCTCGTCGTCTTTTAGTCTGTTGGCAGGTTTTTCTCTTCCAATATCGAATGTGATTGATAGGCTAATCTGTGACCTCTTACACTGTAATTTTGTCACGTCAATTTGTATTTTGTAATTATTTGGTAAAATAAAGGTTGATTTATGTATCGATTACAAATAATTCTCTAGATCACCTTCTTTAGGCTAAATTATAGATCTATTTTAGACGATTCTATTGTTAATCATACTATAATTAGGCTTAATCATCAGTGAAAAATTCCGATTTCTGTAAATGTTCATTAAAACGTAAAACTCCATTCATTGTCATTCGTTTTGGGCGTTTTTGGTGTGCAACGTTTTAGAACATGTTCAATACATCTGTAGGATTTTGATGGTTGCACAAAGTGTCAATAGTATTGAAACCTTTCAGATGAGTTATTTGTGTAATTAATAGCATTAATAATAAAACTCCGTACAAGCAAAACAATTTTGTTGTTTTACGCCTATAGTTCGGTACGTTCAACGCCATTATGTGTCCGTTGTGTGGCATTATACTGGTCTTTTTTTTAGTTTTTAACTGTCTAGAGATATTGTTGCAGTCTGTAACACACTCAGTTAACCTTTCAGACAAGTGACCGGGTTAACCAGGATCAAATCCAGATGTTTGGGGGTCAACCTGCAAACCGCGATACATTTACTCTCTTCCGATCGCGTTATGATATAACTCGAATTTTCCAAATTTTAAAGCGAAGGTAACGGTATTTATTGTGCATTATTTTCCAGTGACGATATCAAACTTATGCAAATAAACCTACATCTGATTCATTTTTCAGTGGGAGTCTTAAAACAATAATTTCAGCTTGTGCAAAAATAATAGAATAGGAATATTTGTGACAAGAAGCAATATTAGTTTTTTATCGTGTTGGAATTCAGAACGTTGACAAAAGACACGTTTATCTTTATGAAGTAATAATTTGTTTCTGAACCAAAATCAATGCTAATCAATAGGCAATAAAATAGACAGGCAGGATACTATTATGGACAAAACAACCAGGGAACGCCTTGAAAACATACACATATTATATGACGTCTTGAATTCAAAATATAGCATGAGTAACCGATAAGCATATAATTATCTTGGTAACGCCTGATATAGGGTTTTTGTGCCATATTCGTCAAAGAACCAGCCAATATGTAAATGAAAGGTTGACTCCTATAAACATACAGATTCTTAGTAACTGTGTTTGGTGTGGGTGGTGTGCAGATATGGTTTAACAGAATAACCCACCCACACAAATCATAGACATATAGGTATAACTAGATATCAGATCAATGCCAAGAGGTTTTGCCAAGGACCAGATGGGAGAAAGGATCCTCATGGAATCCTAAGTTATTATCCTTGTAAAATATAGATTGTTCTTTCTTTCTTTACTCAATGTCGTTGTGGTAGTATGGGTGGATGTCAAAGCGGATGAAATGTCAAAGGTTCGATTAATGCTGTATCCCGACCAAATTGAATACAATGGCGGATGTCTCTAGTGCTCTTCCAGCACATAGTCTGGTACCACAGTGAGATTGGATTGTCAAATCGGCATCAGTGTCTTGGGGGTTATTTCGTATGTTCGATTACTGCTGTATCCCGACCTAATTGAGTACAGTGACGGGTGTCTCTAGTGTTACACGACATTCTGCTTTTTAAGCACATAGTGGGGTACCACAGTGGAGCTTGGGTTGTCAAGTGTCTATGGGGTTTATTGCACTATAATCGTTTTTACAATTCAAAATCGAGTGAATAAAATAAGAATATTACATCAGCCTTTGTGAAAACACCTCTCTAACACAAACAACGTTGCAGTATTAGTATTGAATAATTATCTAAAATCTATATTATAGGTTCTAGATCTGTGATGTTTTATCGTATTGATGTATCGTGCTCAGAATATTACAACACAAATTTTAAGTTATCTATAAATGGCTATGAATATTTCTTGGTATACCATATCCCTATGTAATCATGTATTCGTATACATAAAAGATTTATAGCAAAGTGATGTTAAGAATTGCTTGTCCTAAAATGATTTTTGATAATGCTGCACTGAATATAATATTATTACTATTAGTTTTCTGAAAGGAATAAGTCAAAAAACAATCGTAGATGTGGATGTTCCAGAAAGGTGAACGATATAATCTCGTATGAGTTTACGAAATTGACATTAGCAATCTTGGTATGGACTCGAAAGCTTAAAACTACTAGATTGTTGAATGTCCAATAGATATTTATCGTTGTATGTATTCGTAGAAAGTATGATATATCTAAAATTATGTCTTTTAAATGTAATATCTAATTATTATAAACCGAGACAGAGATACGACAGTGACCATGAAAATATCGACAAATATCATTCCTTATTAATATAATTAGTAATATGTATTAATTAGAGTTAATTAGAAATCAAATAAGAAGTGAGAAGATAATAATAAGGTAAATGATAATTATATATATCATACAAGGTAGATCAGACATATTGAAAATAGGTAATTATCCAGAAATGTGCACCTGAAACATTTCAAGTCTTATATTATGCAAATTGTTTCATTATTGATCGATTCACATTCTTATTTCACTTCCGATCATTCCGTCAATAGAAAATGCCGAAGGTAAATAGCAGCATTCTATTAGTGATAGTAAGATTATGTTACATTTCAAAGAAGAAAGAATAATTGCGGTTGTCTCATTAGAAGCTACTAAATAATTGTGGGATAGTTTTGATATTTGAGATTCCCAATTGATAGACTCACTTATTGGCAACCAGAAAAGGTATCTCAAAAGGTACCACACATGTACATGTAAAATTCCTTCGGCGATAGTTTTCTGCACGTTCTCGGGTGTTTTCCTTACAGCAATCAGTCTTGCCTTTTAATATTGGATTCCACCTTGGCCCTCCTACAAAAATATTTTTACCCTACAGTTTGATTTTCCCCGACACACACGCAAACACACCCAGACATCATATGAATATAGTTGGTCAAATTGAGTCTTTAACTGAATATGAACTGCTTTTTGGTATTAGATTGTACTTCGTTGTTTTAAAATATGTTACTGTTCATACAAAACATAATCAAACATTTATTTTAAAAAACGGCCTTAGAGACGTGCATATATCGAGCAATAATACGTCAAACATATTTTACTTTAATAACTTCATATCGCAAAGAAATTACGGCTTACATGAATTAAAATTGTTGTTACAAGCATAATCTTTCAATATAATATGATATTTCTGTCATGTCTTGCTATGATTGACAGGAAGATACACCAATTTGTGTAAGGTCAAATCAGAATTTGGTTAACAGGAAACTTTGAGATATAAATACATATCAAATAACCATTTTAGTTTAACCCAAATCATAACGAAAATATTCATTCACCATAAACTAAACTGTTAATATCTCCATTATTACTTAGGTAAATAAAATAGCCAAGGGAAATTTGACGTAAGAATATTATAAATCATTCTATTTGATGACTTTATCAGTTTCTACCATCGTAGAGGAATCTATTTCTCGTATCGATGTATCGTGAACAGACTACTAAAGACAGTCTGAGCTTTAAACAGTCTCATATAGATCTAATGAGTTGGTAACTTTTCTATTAGACCTTCTGTTTGATGGAGATAAACATTTTCAATTTGGTTCCAACTTTTAGTCTCTAGTGACAAAATACCAACCACCTTTCGTAAAGAACGGAGTGAGGGAAACCATTTAGACCTAGTCTTTATTTGCTGATGAGAATGAACGATTTGCATACTATATCGGGTGTCTCAAAAAAAAAACGTCCCCAACTTTGACGAAAAGTATCTCAGATAATAAGTAGCTGAGATAATTACCGTCAAACTTGGGGACGTTTTTATTGGGACACCCGATATAATTATATAGACAGTAACTATTGTCAGCATGATCTATGTATAAATGAAATGAAATGAAATGAATGGAGTTTTATGTCCTACTTTTCTGCACCTATATGGGCTAATTGAGGACGGGTAAACGCCATGCAGTGTGCAATGAGGGAATAGCCAATAGCACACGGGGCCTCGGTTTATAGTCCCATCCGAACGACTAGACGCTTTTCCATGTCAGCCCCTCCGACCTGCATCACTGACAGGGGGGAAACCGGGTTGAAAAATCCGAAGGCATCATCTCGACCCATGCCAGGATTGAACCCTGGACCTCCAGGTTAGCGAATGATCTATGTATAGGATAATGCATGGTTTCGAGAAAACATGCATTATCCGACATATAAACCGATTCCTAATTCAATAATTGGTAAATGTATGTTGAAAGATCAACCGATGCGTTTACCACATCACATGGGACATGGGTAACTGGTACTTTAGCACTAATTCCAGATTGACCGATAAACCGGATTTAAACGGATAAGGGCGGATAAAATTTTACTAATGAGCTGATATTTCATTATGTTCATTTTTATAAAATTTATATACAATTACACAACAGTACAAGACATGCCAACATGACAAACATAATCTCCATACTCCATCATTGTCTTGCTGTTATTCGGAAGACAGATTTTCAGCGGTCCAGTTCATTCTCAAATTGGCGATATCTTCTTGGGTTGGTTTTGAGTGACCACCAGATTGAAGTTGACTGATGGTAACTTCTATCACGGATCGTTCAGGTTTTATCAAAGTGATGAATCTGAAGATGTTAGGATTATTTGATTCATCTTGCTTGCCACCCCTTCAACATGATTCGTGGTTGGTGTGAAAATGGTTCCACATATATTATTACGTATGTCAACCCTTCAACCCACTGTTCAGTTGCATAGTCAGCAATGGTATTGGACCAATAATCTTCGCTATACTCAGGTCTAAGTGGAGGTAGGTCAGAAACTCTGGGTCTAGATTTGGATTTTGATGTGTGAAATTATCATACCATACCTTTCAGATTTTGGCAAATATAAATAAATTTTGATGCAGAAGTATAAATGTTGAAGTAGTCATTTTTTGTATATTACGGCGTTTATATCCATCCGGCAGTGGCCTTCTTTTGTTTTGCTTAATTCTCATGGTTTTCTTTGTTTCTTTATTATAATGAATGTTTGAGGAGAGACTAAGTATTTGCCAGGAATTGGTATAGAAGATTGTATAGAACATGATTGGACATGGAATGAAATGGCAATGAATTGGTGTAGTGAGTACGAAAAACGATAAGCAATTAAAGGGACATAACTTGTAATTTTTCTTGTGCCCATTTATCCAAGGTAATTCTTATACTATAATACAAATGGGAACCACGCAGAATTGAATATTTACTGTCATCGACCAAGATTAATACAGGATATGCAATAAGGAGATGAGAAGTTCTAAAATATATTGAAGTTATAATGTTTATTATCATGCTTGTCAGTCTTGAGTATAAGACCAGGAAACCGTTTCTTTGTAATCGGACCAATGACTATTCAAATTTGTTGCCCTTTTTGAGTTAGTAAGTTGGATTTTCGAGTAACTAAGTCGGATTTTCGAGTAACTAAGTCGGATTTTGAGTTAGTTAGTCGGATTTTCAAATAAATAAGTCGGATTTTCGAGTTAGTAAGTCGGATTTTCGAGTTAAAAAAAGAAAGAAAAAAACATCTATATTTTACGAGGATAACAACTGAGGTTCCGTGCGGATCCTTTCTTCCAGCTGGTCCTTGGCCAAACCTCTTGGCATTGATCTTTCCCGGATTATCCGTACCCATTTACAGCTGGGTGGACTGGAAATTAGTAAGTCAGAATATCGAGTCGGGTCCCCAATCAGTGTTGGATAAGACTTTCAGTATGTTGAGAGCTTTCAGACATTTCGTTTTGAGGATTTTTATTTCGGGACGAAAAGAAAGCCTCCTGTCAAAGGTAAGTCCCAAAAATTTTAATTCTTGCACAACAGGAGTTTGATGAAGAGGATACATAAGTATATAAATAGTATACTTTAGTAAAATAATATACAGGTAACATTTACAATGTTGAATAGTTTTTCACAAAACAGAATTAATTTCCCCTTAAACAAATCTGGTAGTGGGCGTATCTTACCTTGCTATCTGTGTGTAGATAGTAACTAACTGTAGAGGACAACATACTAATCGCATAATCCTTTCATAAATAATGACTTCTCTTTGGAGTAGTCCACTACTATAGAACTATTTCTCTCGATTTTGCCATGATTTTGGACGAGATTTTTGATTAACAGAGTTGTTTTGCTTGTACGGATTTTTATTAAGAAGACCCATTAAATGTATTGTGTTACCGTGTGGGTCACATGTTTCGTCGCATAAAATTTGACAACACCTTGATCAACTCATAAGTGGAACATCTTTGTGGAAACCAAAAGTAATTCTTAATTTGCTTTTAATCATGATGAAAATTCAACTTTATTATGTTTCCCTTTTCTTAATGTCGCCTATGAATGAAGCCTGTAATTGAAACAAAGTTGTCAACATGACAACCCTCCAGGTGTGAAACAAAGTAAGTTAAAAACTGCACCTACAGTTTTGCATAGACAGACAGCATAAGTACACTCTTTGTTTTATTGTACCAACCGAACGAAAAGATGCATTTTCCATGTAAACCCCTCCGACTTCATCAATGGAATTTCGTCATGACTGATTTAACATGATTGTATAACAAATTTTATAACAATGCAATTAACTTTGAAGTTTCTTTATCAAAAGTAAAAGAAAATGAAATATTTAACATAGTCCTTCGATTTTTAAAGGTCTGTTGTTGTTTTCAGAAGTATACCTTTCCATTTCGCTTATTCGTATTTAAACTGTAAAGAAAACGTTTTGAATCTGAATCAGCTAGATGGATTTGAGAATTCATGGATATGGCGTAACGCAACCAAGTTCTTGTTGACCAGTTGGTTTTACAACATTAATTTTGCCTCGGCGCAAGCATATTATTTAAAATGCAGTACATAAAAGTTAGGCCTTTATTCTAAATGTAAGAGTGTAGAACAGGCCTTCTCAATTAATTTTTGTCAAGGGCCAAAATCATTTTATGAAAAAATATCAGGGCCATATAGAGCTTAGGTAGCATAGAGAGCAGAGCGTTTTAGCGGAAGGGGTCATTCTTGAGGGGCCATTCTCAAGGGCACCGCGGCCCGCCATTTGAGAAGGCCTGGTGTAGAAGGAGGAAGGCAAGGTAAGTCTTAATTATGGTTTAAAATGTAGCCAATGTACAAATTCAAGATAATTCATCATGCACGTCAACTTTAAATTTAACATAAATATTTTATATTATTTTTCCTAATTACACTCTAGGAAGTCGATGTCATACAAATAATTCATCGATTATCTTAATGATGCCTGGTACGCTTATAACATTGTCATCTGTCCTTATAAAAGCGGAAAAAAGGAAAACCACCACCACGCTTTATTGAGTCAGGGACATGCTTAATCTGTGTTTATAGAGATTATTGGTTCTTGTCTTATTTCCTTATCTGGCCAAGCCTGGATTATGACTTTTTGTTATAAACGAAAGTGTATTAGATTAGGTTAAAAATGAAAACAGCTAATTTATTTGGATCTTTGTACATAATGTTACATTCAATGTATATGATTTACTCAAAAGAAACAATGTGTACTGTACCTGATAAACTTCTGTCGTCAGTCCGTAGAGGACAGAAACTAACTGGACACCTTATAGAAGCTATAAAACATACAAGTCTCATGAATTGTGGTAGAGAATGTTGGTATCAATTTAACTGTTATTCGTTTAATTTTAACACAGAAACTGGAAGATGTGAGATAAATAGACTCGCTGTGGATCCAATTAGACTCCAATCAACTAAATCAGACAGCGACCTGTTTTCATACATAAAGGATTGGCCTGACCTACCACCGTATGATCCATGTTACCATACCAGGTGCAAGGAAAATGAAAAATGTTTAAAAGGTACATGCTCAGTACATGATTGTGGACCTGAATATGTCTTTCTAGCTACTTATCAAAATGGTACTGTAGTTGGAAGTGTTTCAATGACGGGAAAAGATAATTCATGTGTAATTGGGAGATGTATGGAAAACGGTGAGTGGAAATATCAAGAATCGAATTGTGACAATTCTGATATATGAACATTGAAGCTGTGAAAAATATTCAAAACTAGACATGGATAATTTTGGTAAACTTGTCATAATAACTAGCTTTATATAATACAATAATAAAATAATAATAATAATATATATTGAGTAAATAAGATTTGTATTGTTTTTATTTTGTAGTGTTTTCATTCTTAGATGTTACTGCAACCATCAGTCACCATTTATAAATGTTTGAGATAAAATATTCTATTTTATACCAGTATTACATTATTGACTTCTATAGTTGCTTTCAAATTAAAATTAGATCAGTTGTCTCAGAACAATTGTTTAGCTTATCTAATCAGAAAGAAATGTTCCAAACTTTCCCAAAAAATGTAATCCTTCAAATTCACGTGTATCCATAAATGTCAGATTTTGAAAGTAAAAAATACGACTTGTCGTTTTGTAAGACTGTGACTTATGTAGAAAACACATAAACAGAAAATGGAAGATAACTGTTGAGGTACAGGTATAATTGAAGGGATTGTGCGATTTGGGGGCAGTTCCATTAAATCTAAAGGCTATTTACATACATTTAAGGGGGGAGGTCGAAAACTCGGACTTCTCGGAATCCTAGGATTATCGAATCCTAGGAATTCGAAGTCCGAGTTTTCGACCTCCCGGTGTACGGGAGGTCGAAAACTCGGAAAACACGGAAAAATAAATCCGAGAATTCCGAGTTTTCGACCTCCCGTATACCGTATACCGGGAGGTCGAAAACTCGGACTTTTGAATTCCTAGGATTCGATAATCCTAGGATTTCAAGAAGTCCGAGTTTTCGATATTGCTCTATATGAAATACGAAAACTCGGAATTAAAATTACCGAGTTTTCGATATTGCTCTATATGTAAATCGAAAACTCGGACTTATCGAAATCCTATATAGGAATTAAAATCACCGAGTTTTCGATTTTGCTCTAAATAAAAATCGGGACTTCTCGAAATCTAAGAATTAAAATCGATTCCAAGGAGTTAGAAAATAGGAGTTTTGAACATCCCGCATATTTGGGAAAATCAGATGTATTGGGTATTATCCATTTTTTTAAAGGGATAAATCTGTTATACTCGTCCTATACGGTTAATATTTGTGTTTAATATTGACTATTGGTTAAATAAATATGCATCCCACAAATTTTATCTTCCTTCTAACACCTTTTATCCCTATAACATAGAAAATTAGCATGATAAAATCCCCTCATGTGTAGTTTTGTTTCCGATACTAAATTTACAGCTGATAAAGTGACTATCATGCTGACCCTATTGACGGAAAGTCACGTGGCTAGTGGAGCAAGATATGCTCACCACTCCGGAACACAGTCATGATGTCACTCTGAGACTGGGTTTGTCAAATCGGCTGGCCTTTCATAGAGACAACATAGCTAATTATTATTTTTTTTTTGGAACTCGTGTTGTCGGCATCCCACCTTTACCCCAATGCTTTAGCTAAAGAGGTTATTTTTATATATTTTCTATAATGCTCTATACGGAAATCGATAATCGATAAGGGGGCACCTGTCGAATGCTGTTGGCGAACGTTTGTCAGGACAGCCCACTTCCAGCAAACTCCATGGTCCCGAACTTCTGAGTCAAGACATCCGTTCGACCATGAGATAAATCATAATAATACTTCAGCTTCTGGTATTCCTTAAACCATTCGCTACTCATTTAGCCTCAGCTAACCGTGCTCATGCGTCATCGATGCCTCGATCTTCGGTTTCTCTGTGTGATCTAAGATTGTCGAATTAGGTGCTTTACTGATACGTATATTCCTTGCCAAGGGACACCAAACCCACTTTCATTAGGGACAGTCTACAGAGCTTGAAGCAAAGATGAGGTGCCTTGAAGCATCCTCTAGCTTTGAAGGCCTCATAATGGTCTTCCTTTTTTAAAGTTGCGTTATCAAACTGACGTGAGTCTAGATGTCAGTAAGCTAGGTCTAACTTTTACGCGTTACAATGGGTTATTACTAGTGTAAATTTGTGATTAAATATTTCTGTCATCATCTCAGTCTTTATTCTTGAATCTTTCTATACCATTGGTGCTGCACTTGCTGTTCAAGTGTTGTTGTTATGTGTTCATAATCTTCAACGGTTGAACTGAGGTCTGCTTTGCTATTCAGATGTGAAGCCATTCGATTCCTTCACCGTCAGGAGCGGATTTAGGGGGTTGCAAAGCATGGGTTGTCCGCACCATTTTACCACAGATGTTTCTCGCCACACTTCGCTTGGCAAGATATCTATGTACATTGCACCCACTCTAGAAGAATATTTCAATAACTTTGATTATTTTAACCTCAAATAATTTTTCGACTCGCTCCGCTCCCGAAATTTTATTCTGAGACCTCCCCCCTCCCCCCTCCTCCCTCCCCCCCTAACGTCAAATCCTGTATCCGCCCCTGTTAGAGTCTGTCCACGAATTACTTGATGTGTCCATAAAGTTTTCTACATCACTATCACAGCATCCATTCCATGGCCAGGAACATTGATAAATGTCATGCCATTTCCATGTTTACATCAACCCTCCTTTCCCCCCATACATAGCCTAATAATGATAACAACAACACCCCTCCCCTCCCCCCCCCCCCCCCATATATTACAATAATTCTGAATCTATTCATGGTCAAGGAATTAAACAAATGTGACGGTACTCTGTAGGGCCTATGGGAATTCGCAATAATGAAAATAAACGCATGCGCAATGATTTTATAAGGACTTGAGGCTTCAACCTAGGCTATAATAATAATTTATTATGCGTATATATACGCGCTCTGCATTTCCGCGTGAAAACCTTCTTCGAGAAAAAAAACAACATGTACTAAACTTTTTTATCCTTTTTTCTTAATCTGCTTTAGATAAAACCCATATATTTAGAATTATGTATATTCGTACATTGAAAACAAAACAACTGAATAAGTGGATTTGTGATCTGTTTTCTGTGTTCAAATTTTGTAAAATGTTTTCGTAGCTTTTAGGGTGGTAGGCTACAATTACAGAGAGCGATATAGGCCTTTGGCTTTAGGACAAAGTCAAAAGTAGTATTTTATGATTGTTTTTTTTTTCAAGCAAAAAGCACAAGTGTCACTGTACAAATTTTATAGACAAGAATAAATGAAAAAAGTATTTGAAGATTGAAACATAAATTGATCAAAACATTATTTGTGGTCATGAGTTCTGGTTTTTAAGAGTTGCTTCCCTTAAAGAAAACACAACAAACGATCATATCAATAGCCTCACTATTTATCGCGGCTCGATTACAAATATTATAAATCATTCTCAGTTGAAAAAATTAAAATAGACGTAATAAGCTTAATCAACCTTTGCATATTTAAATCGATATATTCAATTTACAATTATGGCATGCCCTATCCAAAAATCAAGAAATTATAGGCCTAGTAGGCTAATTGTAGTGAGCCGAGGTGGCTCAGTGGGTTAGTTATTGCCCTTGACTTGGACTTAACAAAATTGCGTCAAAATTTTGTTGTAGACACAATAGAAGCTACAATTTTCAATGAATTTTAATGAAACTTGGCATGAGCATTGTAGTTGATAAGACGGCGGTCAAGTTTGAATATGACATATTTTCCATGAATGTTTTTTTGACTTATTGCCCTTGACTTAACAAAATTGCGTCAAAATAATGTTGTAGACACAATAAGAAGCATCAATTTTCTATGGATTTTATTGAAACTTGGTATGAGCATTGGAATTGATAAGACGGCGGTTAAGTTCGAATTTGACATTTTTTCGATGAACGGTTTGTAATCACCAAAGGATTAATTTTATTAAAAATGAAGTACCGGTAATTTGAAAAATATTTGATACCAGTTATTGCCCTTGTTCTTCTATTTAGCTTGTAAACACAAGGCACAATACTTAACCGATTTTGACGAAACTTGGTGTGAGAGTGTGTGCTAAGATAAGGATGAACGCTATTGATAGTCAGCGATATGAGAAACATTATAGGTAATGCCCTGATCTCCATAACTTTACCATTTTTTTAAGCAAAGCTGCCAGTGCGCGTATGTTACCTTGCCTAGCAAGCTATCTTATCTTTCAGAAGAGCCCACGTAGCAAATTTTGTTTATTTATAAGATCGTTAATTTCCATTGGTCTAACGACAAAATAGAAAAATTAGTAACCTCACTTTATCAGCTGTAAATCTAGTATCGGAAACAAAACTACAAATGAGGGGATTTTATCATGCTAATTTTCTATGTTATAGGGATAAAAGGTGTTAGAAGGAAGATAAAATGTGTGGGATGCATATTTATTTAACCAATAGTCAATATTAAACACAAATATTAACCGTATAGGACGAGTAAAACAGGATTTCGAGAAGTCCGAGTTTTCGATTTTTATTTAGAGCAATATCGAAAACTCGGTGATTTTAATTCAGGAAAAAATAAATACATGAGAACGTGCAAAAAGTAGGTAAAAAGTCGATATAATGAGAGTAAATGTAGCTACGTTTCGGGACTAATCCCTTTATCAAGCAAAAAAAAAAAAAATTAAATAAAAAATATTCCTAGGATTTCGATAATTCCGAGTTTTCGATTTACATATAGAGCAATATCGAAAACTCGGTAATTTTAATTCCTAGGAAACAATTCTACGACAGACGGGGAGGGACTTCCTTCTTCCGTGTTCCAACTACTATATTCCGACTTCCAATTTCCAACTTCCAACTTCCTTCTTCCGTGTTCCAACTACTATATTCCGACTTCCAATTTCCAACTTCCAACTTTGGAGCTCAATGACGTAACGGTTGAATGTGCATCATTGGTATATTGAAGGTTAAACGTGCAGTTAAACTCGCAATCAAGTAAGTTCTGTTCCGCTTATTAGCGTTAGGGACGAATCATATTTGATTTGTATTTATTATAAATACATAAATACATGTATAGTTTTGTTGAAGAAGATTCACTGTTAAATAGATGCAATAACAGCAAAATTCTTCCTAGAACTAGTAGTTCTTACTTTTTACCACTCTTTTAGTGCAAAAAATATAATGATTGGGCAATACAACGTTCCAATACTGATAACTTAAATCAAGACATCACCACTACGATCGTGTCCTCCTCCCCCATCTTTACCTTTTTTGTTACATAGCTCACATTATTGTGATTTTTCTTTTCAAGCAATGAAACCACAATTTCACCCAACCCAGTTGCAGGGAGCTTCAAGGAAGGAAATAATTTCGGTATACTTTGAAATGGGCTATTCATATAGAGAGATAGTCATGTCACTTTTGTGCAACCATGGCATTAAACTGAGTATTCGCCATCTCAAACGCATGTTAAAAGTTTATGGCTTGAAAAAACGACAATATCATGATGATTTAGAAAAGACTGTCAAAGCAATTATTATAGAACTTGAAGGGAGTGGCAGGTGTCTCGGATATAAGGCCATGTGGAAGCGACTGAAACATAAGCATAATTTAGTTGTTAAAAGAGATGAGGTTATGCACATTTTGAGAATTTTAGATCCGGAGGGGGTTGCCAGACGTAAATCTCATCGACTGAAAAGAAGAAATTACTTTGTTCCAGGCCCAAATTTCATTTGGCACATAGATGGTTATGATAAGCTAAAACCCTATGGATTTGCAGTCCACGGGGCTATAGATGGATATAGCAGGAAAATACTGTGGTTAGAAGTTGGTCCTTCAAATAACGACCCTTTGGTAATCGCTAACTACTATCTCGAGTGTGTAAAAGATCAAGGTATCGTGCCAAGGATGGTAAGATGTGACCCTGGTACCGAAAATACTACGGTAAGGTACTTGCAAACACTGTTTCGTAGACATGATGAGGATGCTTTTGCCAACAAGAATAGTTGTATAATAGGAAAGAGCACCTCGAATCAAAGAATTGAAGCCTGGTGGAGTATCTTAAGGAGGCAATGTATTGATTTTTGGATGTGTTTTTTTAAAGACCTCAGGGATTCTGGCATTTTACAAGATGGTGACATAGTTTTTCAGGAATGTGCTAGATACTGCTTCACACCTATCATCAGAAATGAACTAATACAAGTAGTCAATCAGTGGAATTGTCATGATATTAGCACCAAAAGAAATGCTGATGGGATTGCTGGAAAACCAGACGTTATGTTTTTTTCGCCCGCAATATATGAAACTGAAAATTATGGCTTACCAATAAACGTACAGTTTATAAGTGACTGTCAACAACAGATTGGACCCAGAAGGCAAGATTGTAGTGAAGAATTCCTGGAGCTTGTCAGATTAATTATGGGTGAAGTAACACCTGTTTATACATTGGAAGAAGCTTGTAATCTGTATGTTAACATGATCAATGCATTGAAAGATTTTGTCTAAATAAAGTTGTAACAGGTGGAATATTTTTGTAGTTGGAAATTATTCCAAATGAAAGGCATTTACCGTCCCGTATGTATATCTATATTTCTGTAACTAACTGATCTCTACTCTATATATCTGTAACTTACTTATCTCTAACCTATATATCTGTAACTTACTGATCCCTAATCTATGTATCTGTAACTAACTGATCCCTAATCTATATATATGTAACTTACTGATCTCTAATCTATATATCTGTAACTTACTGATCTCTTATCTATATATCTGTAACTTACTGATCTCTACTCTATATATCTGTAACTTACTTATCTCTAATCTATATATCTGTAACTTACTGATCCCTAATCTATGTATCTGTAACTAACTGATCCCTAATCTATATATCTGTAACTTACTGATCTCTACTATATATACCTGTAACTTACTGATCTCTTATCTATATATCTGTATATTACTGATCCCCAATCTATATATTTGTAACTTACTTATCTCTACTCTATATCTATGTAACTAACTGATCCCTAATCTATATATCTGTAACTAACTGATCCTTAATCTATATATCTGTAACTTACTGATCTCTACTCTATATATCTGTAACTTACTGATCTCTAATCTATATATCTAACTTACTGATCTCTACTCTATATATCTGTAACTTACTGATCTCTACTCTATATATCTGTAACTTACTGATCTCTACTCTATATATCTGTAACTTACTGATCTCTACTCTATATATCTGTAACTTACTGATCTCTACTCTATATATCTGTAACTTACTGATTTCTACTCTATATATCTGTAACGTACTGATCTCTACTCTATATATCTGTAACTTACTGATCTCTAATCAATATATCTGTAACTTACTGATCTCTAATCAATATATCTCTAACTTACTGATCTCTAATCTATATATCTGTAACTTACTGATATATATATATATATATATATATATATATATATATGTAACTTACTGATCTCTACTCTATATATATATGTAACTTACTGATCTCTAATCTGTATATCTGTAACTTACTGATCTCTACTCTATATATCTGTAACTTACTGGTCTCTGATCTATATATCTGTAACTTACTGATCTCTACTCTATATATCTGTAACTTACTGATCTCTTCTATATATCTGTCACTTACTGATCTCTAATCTATATATCTGTAACTTACTGATCTCTACTCTATATGTAACTTACTGATCTTTAATCTATATATCTGTAACTTACTGATCTCTACTCTATATATCTGTAACTTACTGGTCTCCACTCTATATATCTGTAACTTACTGATCTCTAATCTATATATCTGTAACTTACTGATCTCTAATCTATATATCTGTAACTTACTGATCTCTAATCTATATATCTGTAACTTACTGATCTCTACTCTATATATCTGTAACTTACTGATCTCTACTCTATATCTGTAACTTACTGATCTCTACTCTATATATCTGTAACTTACTGATCTCTACTCTATATCTGTAACTTACTGATCTCTACTCTATATACCTGCATGAAGAGTGACCTCCCAAACTTCTTTTTCCGTGAACAGCTCTAATAGGGTGCAGGCCATTGACCACACATCTGTTTCCTCATTTGGCAAACAATTTCTCTTAAGTAACTCTGGTGCCATATAGCTTAAAGTCCCAAAAACTTTTGTAGTGCACATGACAGTTTGTGATGCTTTGACATTGCTTAACCCTAAATCACAAATTTTTGTAATAAGAGAATCAGATGCGACAAGAATGTTAGCACATTTTATGTCCCTGTGGATAACAGGTGGTGTAATATTGTGGAGGTAAGATATGGCTTGTAAAATCTGTTTACCTATGTAGATCTTACTCTCTGTATTAAGATGCAGAGCTTGTCCAAAAATGATAGTCTCTAAGTTATGTCCTTCTACAAGTTCAGAAAAAAGTAAAATTTCTCTTGGATTAGAGTGGATCCCCATAACCTGTACTATATTTGGATGTCTCAATCGACACAGAATATTAGATTCTTTTTCAACAGCTGTCAGAATGGCCTTAGCTTGTCGCTTTAAGCTAAATCTTTTGATAGCAACGGATGTCCCCATCCATTCACCTTTGTAAACCGTACCATACGATCCATGACCTATAATGTCCCTTTCGTTGTATTTAAAATCTGTTTCTTTTATAACTGGCAAAGTATCAGAGTAGCCTTCAGGTAATTTCTTCACAAATGATATAGATTTTGATGATTCTATTGTATTTATGGAGGTATAACGTTGCCAATATTGTCGATTGTGTTGCAACGTAAAAATACCAATGTCGTAATTACAAAATGCATTTGTCAATGCTGCAAAGTACAATTGTCGATGTGTAAAAATGCAAAATGTATAAGTATACTCAAACATCCAATGAAATGTCACACGAATGCAGCTAACAATTTACTCTTTGCATTATGCATTTTGAATTAGGCACTTTTGCATTATACATTCTGCATTAGTCACTTTGCATTACGCACTCTGCATTATCAAATCTTGCAGAATAGACTTCTACACAATCGAACATATACCTTATATGGAATGATGACGTATATTCATTTGCATACGTAAAAAGCGGCGGAAATGTACGGAAATTAATTAATATGCATGCGCATTGATACAAGTTCTTTTTGACATTTAAAGATGGGTTCTCCTTTGAAGATAAATATCTCTGTATTATATCAAATTGAGTTATTGCTACCTGTATTGGTTCAAGGGTGCCCATTAGTGGTTTCTGGGGAGCCCCTCTAGAAAATTAAAAAAAATGACTCCCTGAAAAGTTATTTTCTAACGAATTTAAGGTTTATTTTTAAAGAGACTGAAATTGCAGGACTACAAGAAGAAAATGTCAGGAATTAGACGCCTGGAAACACAATTCTGAAATTTCTGAGGGACCAAACCTTGACAATTTTGAGTAATGGACGCCTGTAAGAGCATTTTCTCCCACCCCCATTCTGATACTTAAATTCAACGGGAAATGCGAGGAAATGTTTATGGGCATCTTATTTTCAATTTTTTTAAGCGACATACCTGAGACCCTATATACAAATACAAAAAGGTCGTCAGGAAATTTCATATTATGTGGGCGTCTATTTCTCAACATTTTCAATTCCTCAGACCCTATACAAAATAATTTTGAACCTTAAATTCGATGGAAAATGTCAGAATTTGGCGTTTCCATGCGTCAAATTATCAATTTTTTTTCTGGTGACATTGCTGTCCCTATGCAAATAAAACTTAAATTCGTCAAAAAATGTCATTAAATTGCGTTCGATCGCGTCTAGTTCTCAAAATTGTTTAAATCTGTCTCTCAGATATTTCAGAAATTTGCATTCCCAGGTGTCTTATTCCTAACATTTTCTTCTTGTGATCCCCTATACAAATAAACCTTAAATTCGTCAGGAAATAACGTTTCAGGGAGTTTCTTTTTTTTCTAATACAGGTAGCAATAACTAAATAGAGTTTAACCACTGCAAAAGCTTAAAAATTCACAAAGTTTTTGAGGACGTTTGCACCCCCACCCTCCATTTTTTTAGAAGAACTTGGGCCTAGATTTCTATATTTAACATAATATTACAAATTATTAACTATCAATTTGAAATATTACAGAGATATTTATCTTTAAGGGAGAACTCGTCTTTAAGTGTCAACAAGGACATGTATCAATGCGCATGCATATTAATTAGTTTCCGTACATATCCGCCGTTATTTACGTATGCAAATGAATATACGTCATCATTCCATGTAAGGTATATGTTCGATTGTGTAAAAGTCTATTCTGCATGGTTTGATAATACAAAGTGCGTAATGCAAAGTGACTAATGCAGAATGTATAATGTAAAAGTGCCTAATGCAAAATGAATAATGCAAAGAGTAAATTGTTAGCTGCATTTCATTGGATTGTTGAGCATTCTTATACATTTTGCATTTTTACACATCGACAATTGTACTTTGCAGCATTGACAAATGCATTTTGTAATTACGACATTGGTATTTTAACGTTGCGACACAATCGACAATATTGGCAACGTTATACCTCCATATGTATTATGATGGTGTACAGTAACACTGTATGTACCAGGTAAACGTACTACTATAAACGGTAAACTTATGCATTTCTCCAGAGTGATGCCATCTCTAACCCAAGTAAAAGTAGTTTTATCGGATTCAGATGAAACCAGTACCCCTACCATTAATTCTTTACCATGCAATCCAAATATTTCTGAAGGATGATGAAGTATTATACTTGAAGTGTCGAACATTTGTTCTTCTTGGACTTGAGGCCATATGAATGTCAACAATTCTTTATTATTGTCACCTGTAGCTTCGACGGGTATCTGTTCCAGATATATTTTATCCTCAATAGAAACAGATCTTAATTTAAATCCATCCTTAAATTCATTATAATCTTCAAAAGATTCATGGGTAGCGGACAGCTGGAAACACTGCTCTCGTCCAAAACATATCTGCTTCATAGTGATTTCTGGGTCGTAAAGAGAATTAAGTTTTTTCACATATGAAATATCTAGGCGTTTACACTCCTTTCCATCAACAACCAGTTCAGGGTAATTAATAACTAAATTTGCTTTTTCATGATCAGATGTGGTACTGCTTCCATGTGCTGAATAATGTGCAGCTAGATGTAACACATCAACATTTGCATCTTCAGTTGGCAATGTGGAAGAATCACTTTTTTCATTGTAGGTGCTTGTGTCTTTAAGATACGTCATGAGATACAATCTAAATTTTGATGCAAAGAGACCATGAGAATGCATATACTCAGATAGTGTACAACTTTTTCCTTCTAAATCCTCAAAATCTGTGATACATTCTCTCTTAAAATTTCCAACTTTAATATCAAATAATTCATGATCACTTGGGATAAAAATATCAATCATTTTTTGTGTTAAATCACTAAAAGTAGTTTCTGCAGGTACGATTGTTATATCTCTCGTTCCACCACCTTCATCTAACCTTTTCTTCTGTGTATAGGTTAATCCTCCATCAATAGAATGCAGCCATCCCAATTGAATTTTTGTTGATTTTTGTTTGGTTCGAGGATTAACTGATGATTTGGTCCCGAAACACTGCAAAAGATGAACATGAATGTTGTTATACTTTAATAAATGAAACTCATACCACAAACTCTGTAACAAATGTCCTAATTGTGCCAACTTAGCACAATTTAAGAATCCACGATAAGCCTCCTTTAAACAAATGGACACCCACAAATTATTTTGTAACTTTAGCGACAGGTTATAAGATAATCTTACCACTGATCTTGTACTCGAGGTCGTTCTATTTTTTCGTATCTTTGACAATATTTCCTGAATACGTGCGTCTAGAACAAAAGAAATTAAACTGCTTCGTCATATTATTCAATCAAAACACTATTTATACGGAATGATGTAATATGAAAGGAGGTTAACCATCAACACTGTATCCTTAGGCTTACATTATGAAATATTCATTTACAAAGAATCGTTCTTTATTACAAAGGGAAGTGCTAAGCCTACTTTACCTGTTTTTGAGCTTGTTTGGTCATGATGTTTCCTAGGTGATTTTGACTGTCTCAATTTTAGAATATCTCCCATTTTAAAACCGACCTCTTTGGGGTCACCATCTGACATCTGACAGAATTCATTCAAATCGAGGATCTGAAAAGTTATTAGGATATTCAAAGTAAATGTAAAGTGCTTAAAACAGATGTAAAGGGACAATCTATGAAATTAACAGTCAGTTTCATAGCTTAAACAAGCTAATTCAAATTTGAATTGAATGTCAAATAGTTTAATTTAAATGTTATGTGATATCGTGGTGACCACAAGATGTTTCATGCATTTATAAAAATTTCATTTTTTTCAATTCCTGTAAAATTACAATTTAAATCACTAAACGTACTTAAAACCAAAGTGTTTTAGATGGTGAGGAACATGCTTTATAAAGACGAGAGGAAAATCGTCGAAACGTAGCACATCAGCACAGAATTAAACAGTTAACACTTAACACACACGACTGACTCAAATGGTTACGTTGCTCGTTATTTATATATGCAATGCTCAGATCTAGAACCATCTAGAAACATTTAGAACAATTTACACAATTACAGACGTCATTATGTAGGTCACTGTACATTTAACTAATTAATGACATTGCTAAGTAGGTTTATAATTCTCACAACAAATACTTAGGCCTATATGTGGATTGAAAACGAGCTTGTTGGCTGTGGCTTTTTACCACGGTTAAAGAAAGTCCATGACATTATAATTTATATTTGGCTAGAATGAAGATGATAGTTACAATAGTTCAGCACTAACCTTCTCCCTTTTACACATTTCCACAAAATTCCCTCCAGCCTCTGTCCCGAAAATAGCAGCGAAATAGTCCTCCATCATTCTCTCATAGGCAAACAACAAGGAATGGCGCGAAAATGGATAGCGGAAGTAAGTTTTCTGTTTGAACTTGGAAAACGGAAGTTAGAAGTCTGAACTCGGAAGTTGGAACATGGAGGTCCCTCCCCGTCTGTCGTACAATTCCGAGTTTTCGTATTTCATATAGAGCAATATCGAAAACTCGGACTTCTTGAAATCCTAGGATTATCGAATCCTAGGAATTCAAAAGTCCGAGTTTTCGACCTCCCGCATTTAAGGCCCAAATCGATCTTCGAAAATGCTGAACATTCCACTTTAAAAATGTTGTTGGTAAATAACTATTGTCATTGAGTAAGATACATACTATATGCATGGCAAGCACATATCCATCAGTTTGAAAGTAGAACTTACATTCTGACACTCATTTGGATCAAGAATCATAAATTAAAAAATAAATTCCAGTATGCAGGTTGATAAAAATCAATTTTGAGAATTACTATACCACTAAAAATGATTTATATTAAATGTATAATACATAGTGTTTGTTTTAATAAATTTTGTTCTTTGATATGTATACGTTTTATTTTGTTATTTTGATAACGATTATAATTACATGTATTATTTTTATTATTAACCATTAACATAAATCTTGTGGGCCGAGAAGATAAAAACATCGTAACAGTGATTATCAAAACTGTTATTCATGACATGCTGAGCGAATATAAGCTGAAAAAGACACTATTACGGATTTTGACTAAGTGTTAAGACTTAAACGTCATCGTCACCCTATTGAAAATCACACTAGTCGAAAATATTTCATGGGTTATTGCCCTTGCCTTTTGAAGATATGATTTGACACGATAGAGAAGTGGTTTCTTGATGGATTTTGATGAAACTTCTTTGCTGAGATATGGTTTCATGGCTTCTGGTTTAAAGAATATAATATTGTAACACTCTAAACGATGATATTTGGTCAAAAACACTTTTATGTCGCATACAATACCATTGAAATCCACAATACCTGCATTTTTTAGTTCAATATAAACATGAACTGATGGTGGATGTTGACAGGATGAGACACAATCTACACAGATAATCCATTCGGCTACATCACCTATCAGGTCGGTTAGGTCACTGTCCAAAACAGCAGGGTTGTGTCTTTGATCATTCATTGTTAAGCATATGCTTTCATTTAATAAAGATGACTGGATTCGCTGTGTGCGTTCATGTATAACTGACGTATTAAGTGATTTAAGCTTTTTGGATAATGTTACGGCATGATGTAATTCGCTGTAATATGAATACTTATTGTCTAAATCTGTTTCATAGCCAGGAATTATACCAGACTTATAGTTATTGTGCGAATAATGATACTCAAAAAGATATATCTTTTTCCAATCAGCTTCATTAAAATCATTTTCATATGGAGCATAAAGTGACAAAATTGTATTATTTGCCCCTATATTGAGTTTATCCAAAATGAATCCATCCAGAGATGAATAAGTCAGATTTGTTGCTATTTTCGAGTAGAGATCTTTAATGGACTTTTGAGTAACCGTACTGTCTTCATTTAAAATTTTACTCTCAATTTCTGATACAAGCTCGTTACAAAAAGTCATCTGGTCACAATAGTAAACGATATATTTAAGGATTGCTGTACTGCTCACATGCAGTTTGTCATCAACTATTTTAGAACTAGATTCATTACGTTTAAAGTATTGTACCATATTCGATTTCTTCAATGGTTTCTCTGTGTTCAAAAGATTTCTTTTAATTAAGGTATAAAAATCATCAAGGGGTATCCATACTCCAAATTCATCTTTGAAATAATTTTTTAAGGATCCAAATCCGGAAAGATTAAATACCATTTTAGACAACTCTGAAAAAGATTTGTATAATTGTAAATGGTAATATACCCTGAACTTACTGTAGTTGTGTTAATCTTGCCTTTAAGTTGAATTATAGATGCATTTACCAAATAATTACAAAACTTGATTAGTTAATATTTGAAATCTTTTGATTTTAAACCAGCACTAGTCAAATTAAACAAAGAAATTCACTTACCTGGTTATCAGTTAACACATATTTATAAAATACAAAAGAGAATCCTTTTTGTTCAACTATCTAAAAGATATGGGATCATATCAATGGAACAGTTTTATATCATATGATTCCTAAACCCAAAATTTATACAGTAACTGTTTCTCTCTTAATTTGACATCATGTTCTCATCATGCCTTAAAGAGATAATACTTTCTAGATAATAATGAGATGATTTATATGGTGTTAAGATCATTGTTGACATATTGTTTACACAAGACCATTCCTGGCAGTTAAATGCGTTGAACCTTGAAAGAGGTGTTAGATTTTATATATGCTGTTTTTTTGGCGTCGTCCACTAATGCCTACATGCACTTTTGCCTACAGTGACTATTGCCTACAATAAAATAAAGGAGTGTGGAATATTACCTACACAGTTAAAACAACATACCCATGCTAGGAATAAACTCTTCCAATATTTCATTTCTCAACTTAAATATTATCAATTAAATGGAGTCAAGTATAATTCAGTTAATCCAGTTAATTAGCTGGATATTAATGCACATCCTTCATATTTGAATATATCATTTCTCACAAAAATATCATTAATTGACTGAAGCCAAATCTAATTAATTAATTAACTGGATAGTGTCAAGTTATTGTTGAATGTCCTTCCTAGTTGGGATATTAACATGACTTGTGATTTTAGCAGATATTTAGAGCTTCGTGAGATAATCTCAGTGAAATGAAAATAGTATTCCCAAAAAACGCATTCATAAGACATGGCTAATCCACAGATAGTTGAGTTCGTAACATCCCAGAGAGGTGGCCAACAAGTCATCCTTGATGGATATCGGTACCGTCTTAATAACAGAAGACAGACCTGTGTACACTGGAAATGCGTAACCACCGGATGCACAGGAAAGTGTACCACAGTTGGACACTTTGTCAGAAAATGCAGCCCTCACAACCACCCAGCAGAAGATATGACAGCTTTCCGTATGTTAAGTGTTCTTAGAGAGAGAGTCCAAGCTGAGACAACCCCAATCCAGGCCATCTTTGAGGAAGAGGTTGCCACATTGGAAGCAGATGTAGCTGCAGTATTTCCATCCATCCACTTATGTCAGACTATTTCAGAAACTTAAGGAAACGGTTATGCAGATCACAGGTGCTCCTATACAGCCACAGATAATACAGACGGACTTTGAAGTTGCTGTGATGCGAGCTGTTGAGGACATCAGAGGGTGCTTCTTCCACTATACGCAAGCAGTCTGGAAGAAGGTTCTTATTATGTTGTTATATATATATATATATTATAATATATAAATAAAAAGTTATTTCATACAATTGTCTGTCTTTTGTCGCCCTACAGGCGTTATTCCACTAAAGTGGACTAGTCCAATTAGAGGTTGGATAGCTCTGATAGCATGTATCCCTGAAAATCACTAGTGCATGAATTTGTTTATTTTAGACTGTAGGCAAAAGTGGATGTAGGCAATAGTGGCCGGAGCCGTTTTTTTCAGTAAGATGTAGGACTGTATGAGTGTTTGTATGAGTGTTTGTATTGACCTTGGGATACACCTTATTGAATCGTCGAAAAATATTTTATGAGTTATTGCCCATGTTCTTTAAAACATGAAGTGGACAGGAAAATGAACTTTCATTAATTTTGATGAAACTTGTGAGTGTTTATTATAAGCTTCCTTGATGGATTTTGATGAAACTTGGTGTGAGTGTTTGTTTTTACCTTGGGATAAACCCTATTGAAAACCAGACTAATCGAAAAATATTTGATGGGTTATTGCCCTTGCTTTTTAAAATATGTGGTGGTCACAATAGAGAGGTTTCTTGATGGATTTCGATGAAACTTGGTGTGAATGTTTGCTATCATTCATGCATAAAGCCTATTGAAAATCAGACTATTCGAAAAATATTTCATAGGTTATTGCGTGGCAAATCTATCGATTTGTCACGCTTTGTTTTCGTTATGATTATTTTTTGCGTGGCAAATCTATCGATTTGTCACGCTTTGTTTTCGTTATGATTATTTTTTTTTTTTTTTTTTTTTTTTTTTTTCCAAATTCTGGTCAGCGTCTGTAGAGAAAACTGGAAATGGTATAGAAATTCTGGTTTGATCAGCTAGTTTCACTCGAGGGAAATTTTCCCTTAAATATGAAACGGCACATTTTTGCGGAACCAGAAGTGGGCTATTACATAATGTGCAATATTTTTTCATCGAGTCTGTAGGACTTATTTATGAACCGATTTACCTGAAATTTCCTTTATTACGTTAATTGTTAAAAGAAGTATCTGGAGCATTTTCAAAATTTTCAATTTTTAAATATTTTTGTAAAAAAAATTTGAAACCAAAATTTTCAAAAAAAATCAAAATTTTTTTCTCAGCCGCTAATTATCCGATTGATCTGAAATTCACAGGACATAAACAGAATGTCGATACAAATAATACAAGATAATTAAAATATTTCTATCACTTCCGGTTTTGGCGTGAAGACTTCCGGTTTTTCAAAATTAAGACTGGCGACCCCACTTCCGGTGTAAATTTCAGATGTTGGCTAAAACCATAAATATTGTATGTCAGGCATAATTAGAAGGTACTTAGCAGAAAAAATCCAAACCGGAAGTGATACATAAGCTGTCGTCACAGACTGACACATTTCAGCAAAAAATTAATTAGTCCTCCATTTTTTATCCGATTTTTATGATTTTGATGTCTATCAAAACATTGTAACTTTATCTAAAACTTGTAGGCACAGAATTTTGAATTTCGAATTTGAAGTGTTTTTATTTTGGTTTGAATTTTTTGAAAATTCAAAAGGCCATACCATGTGACCTTGACCTTCAATGACCCTGAAATATTCAATGTAGAATGTCCTTGACCTCAGCTATCCATAGGTGTTTTGATTTTAGTTGAAAAATATTAACTTCCGGTTTTATAGACATTCAAAAATTGACACTTTTGACGACTTTGGACGGCTGTATCACCTTCTCTAATTAACACAAAGAATTAATCATTTCAATTTTGTAATGCTGATTTAATTATCTTTTTAACGATATATGACGATAATACCTTAAAATATGTTTTCAAAATATTGCGTTTTTTTCGACTGAGAGTTCTAACTTACAATGTAATTATCTAATAGCAATATCGATTGTTTAATGATGATGTACACAATTTTCTCTTTTCAACGATATATGACATGATTAGTTTAATACAAAATCCATTAAAGTGAAAATAGGCATAGAGTACCCTGAGTAATCTGAGAAAAATAGAAATAGAGAGGATTAAAATGATTGACACGGGTTATAGCAGGTTATATAATACAGTAATAAAACTATCCATGTGAACTTTTCACATGGAGGTGTGAAGTATTTTAGGTCATAAACAGATTAATCTGATTATGTAATCTTTTAACACTCTAAAAAATATATAAAATTTATTCATTTTTTTTGCAAAATTTTCACTTACATTAATTTTACATACAATCATTTAGAGCAGTGAATTTTTGATACATTAACCTGTTCGAATTTTTTTTCTACCATTGACAGAACTCTTTCTACAAGATACACACCAATTTTCTTTTTGTCGTCTGCTAAGGTTATTAAAGGTCATAAACAAATTAGTCAGACTACATAATCTTTTAACTCTAGGGCTGGACTCTAGCAGACTGCAATTTAACTGTTTACGCGTCTGCGCTAATCCATTGCAATAAAAAGTAAGTGCTCAAACTGTTTTTTATCGTCTGCTAAGATTATTATAGGTCAAAGATAAATTAATCTCATTACATATTGTTTTAACTTTATAAAGATTAACATGTTTTTACGAGTGTTTGCTATGTTTGATATAATATCAGATTTTTTCTTATTTTGAGGGTAATTCTTACCCACGGCACTTAATTGACTAACATACATCAATTCAACTGGCTACTGTCTGCTCCAATCCATTGAAACAAAAGACAGTATTTCAACTCAGCATTAAAGGAAAATATTGACGTTTACACAGTTCGAATGTTGGGGAAGGGGGCATATCCCCTATACAAAATGGCCCCTAGTTCTAATTGTTATCATTTGAATTGATAATTGAAATGTATGCTCTCTTCTTGTGACCTTGACTAGTGCTTCTATAGGAGAGTATCTTCTGTAACACCCAATTCCAATTTTGTTTTTGTCGTCTGCTAAGCTTATTATATGTCATAAACAAATTAGTCAGAGTACATAATCTGTAGTGATGGACTATCTAGCAGACAGCAATAAATTATTTAACTGGCAACGCGTCTGCGCTAATCCGTTGCAATAAAAAGTAAATGTTTAATCTTGTCATAGTTAATTGGGCCCCTGTCCTAATCGGCTATTAGTCAAAATGGTTTGGTCAAAATGGCCAGTCACCATGGCCCCTATTTTGGTCAAAATGGCCTCTGAATTTCTCTTTTGATTTCAACCAATTCATTGGTTAAAATGGCCACAAAAATAAAGTCAAGATGTTCCCTGATTTTTTTTTTATAAATTGTAGCTTATATGATGATAATCAAAGGAATAATTGGAAGCTATTTTAACCCTAAAAAAGGTCACTAATTTTGACTGAAAATTGTACTCTGTTACAACAAATTTTGAAGACATAAATTGTGTTCCAATTTATATTTTCATCAAAGCAAAGACATTCTAAGACTTACAATATTAATTTGAAGTTCCAGTTCCAGTTCTCAAAAAGATTATATAAAAAATATATTATTTAGCGCTTTATGTTTTGTTAATTTGTAACATCATAAATAAAAATATTATTTTGAGACCATTTTGACTTTTTGGAAGGACCATTTTGACTTTTTTTGAAGACCATTTTGACCATTTATCAGGGACCATTTTGACCAAACGAGGGGCCATTTTGGATGGAGGCCCAATTGACTATAACCTGTTTTTATCTGCTAAGCTTATTATTTGTTCGTAATTGTTGAATGTATTTGTAATGTATTTGTAATGTACCGTCTATGCAGTCACTGTTCACAAAGTAGTCGTTATTAGCCGATTTCCAACTGTCTAGGGATCTTTAACGTACACAGCCAATAGCACACGGGGCCTCGGTTTATTGTCCCATCCAAGCGACTAGACACTTTTCCATGTCAGCCCCTCCGACCTGTATCACTGACAGGGGGAAACCGGGTTGAAAAATCCGAAGGTGTCATCTCGACCCATGTTGGGATTGAACCCTGGACCTTCAGGTTAGCGAGCAAGCGTCTAACTCGCTGAGCCACTCTTAAATTTGGGAGTTTTAAAAATAGAACACATTACTTTGAATATTCTGGATAAGAATATTAACATAATTGTTATCTATAGACCACCTGTTTATCGATTAGAATTATTTCTCCCAATGTTACAAAGATCACTAGTTGAATAACAAGAATCTGGTGTATGTTATTATGGGAGATTTCAATCAAAATATCTTGGGGGGTCATTTGTCTATACTTAATTTTTTTCAAAAATTTGGTTTTCAACAACTTGTTCAGCATTACACTAATGAAGGTGAAACACTTATAGATCATATTTATATCAGTAAAGGAATTCTGTCACATAATGTTCACATTTCACCCATACCTGTGTATTGTAGCTACCATGAAGCTATAAAAATTACCATACTATAAGTTATATTGATATAATATTGAATCTACCCTTTCACAAAACTTTTTACTAAAAATGAGGGAGTGAACACCAGACTTTAGGGGTTTGAAGTTCAAAAAGTCTTACAGCTATCAGGCAAAGTATCACGGGCCACGCTCAGTGCTGTTCACAGCTCTAGTTTTTTTTTTTTTTTTTTTTTTTTTTTTTTTCCAAATTCTGGTCAGCGTCTGTAGAGAAAACTGAAAATGCTATAGAAATTCTGGTTTCATCAGCTAGTTTCACTCGAGGGAAATTTTCCCTTAAATATAAAACGGCACATTTTTGCGGAACCAGAAGTGGGCTATTACATAATGTGCAATATTTTTTCATCGAGTCTGTAGGACTTATTTATGAACCGATTTACCTGAAATTTCCTTTATTACATTAATTGTAAAAAGAAGTATCTGGTGCATTTTCAAAATTTTCAATTTTTAAATATTTTTGTAAAAAAAATTTGAAACCAAAATTTTCAAAAAAAAATCAAAATTTTTTTCTCAGCCGCTAATTATCCGATTGATCTGAAATTCACAGGACATAAACAGAATGTCGATACAAATAATACAAGACAATTAAAATATTTCTATCACTTCCGGTTTTGGCGTGAAGACTTCCGGTTTTTCAAAATTACGTCTGGCGACCCCACTTCCGATGTAAATTTCAGATGTTGGCTAAAACCATATATATTGTATGTCAGGCATAATTAGAAGGTACTTAGCAGAAAAAATCCAAACCGGAAGTGATACATAAGCTGTCGTCACAGACTGACACATTTCAGCAAAAAATTAATTAGTCCTCCATTTTTTATCCGATTTTTATGATTTTGATGTCTATCAAAACATTGTAACTTTATCTAAAACTTGTAGGCACAGAATTTTGAATTTCGAATTTGAAGTGTTTTTATTTTGGTTTGAATTTTTTGAAAATTCAAAAGGCCATACCATGTGACCTTGACCTTCAATGACCCTGAAATTTTCAATGTAGAATGTCCTTGACCTGAGCTATCCATAGGTGTTTTGATTTTAGTTGAAAAATATTAACTTCCGGTTTTATAGACATTCAAAAATTGACATTTTTGACAACTTTGGACGGCTGTATCACCTTCTCTAATTAACACAAAGAATTAATCATTTCAATTTTGTGATGCTGATTTAATTATCTTTTTAACGATATATGACGATAATACCTTAGAATATGTTTTCAAAATATTAAGTTTTTTTTCGACTGAGAGTTCTAACTTACAATGTAATTATCTAATAGCAATATGGTGTGTATAGTCAGTATGTACTAAATTTTCTCTTTTCAACGACATATGACATGAGCAGTTTAATACAAAATCCATTAAAGTGAAAATAGGCATAGAGTACCCCTTTTCTGAGAAAAAATAGCAATAGAGAGGATTAAAATGATTGACAAGGGTTATAGCTGGTTATATAATATAGTAATAAAACTATCTGACATGAACTTTTCACATGGAGGTGTGAAGTATTTTAGGTCATAAACAGATTAATCTGATTATGTAATCTTTTAACACTCTAAAAAGTATAAAAAAATGTATTCATTTTTTTTGCAAAATTTTAAATTATATTAATTTTACATACAATCATTTAGAGCAGTGAATTTTTGATACATTAACCTGTTCGAATTTTTTTTCTACCATTGACAGAACTCTTTCTACAAGATACACACACCAATTTTGTCGTCTGCTAAGGTTATTAAAGGTCATAAACAAATTAGTCAGACTACATAATCTTTTAACTCTAGGGTTGGACTCTAGCAGACAGCAATTAAAACTGTTTATGCGTCTGCGCTAATCCGTTACAATAAAAAGTAAGTGCTCAAACTGTTTTTTATCATCTGCTAGATTATTATAGGTTAAAAATAAATTAATCTCATTTTAACTTTATAAAAATTAACATTTTTTTTCGAGTGTTTGCTATATTTGATATAATATCAGATTTTGTCTTATTTTGAGGGTGATTCTTACCCACGGCACTTAATTGACTAACATCAATTCAACTGGCTACTGACTGCTCCAATCCATTGAAACAAAAGACAGTTTTTCAACTCATCATTAAAGGAAAATGTTGACGTTTACACAGTTCGAATGTTGGGGACAAACGGTCTCCGTGAAAGTTACCCTAGCGCTCTGCAACAGATTATGGTTTACGGAAACTGCCGAGGATTGCCGATTGTGTTGGGGAAGGGGGTATATCCCCCATACAAAATGGCCCCTAGTCAAAATGTCCCCTCGTTTGGTCAAAATGGTCCCTGATAAATGGTCAAAATGGTCCCCAAAAAGGTTTTATTGCCATAGTCAATTGGGCCCCTATCCAAATTGGCCCCTAGTCAAAATGGCCATAAAAGTTAAATTTGGTCACTATGGCCCCTATTTTGGTCAAAATGGCCTCTGAATTTCTTTTTTGATTTCAACCAATTCATTGGTCAAAATGGCCAAAAAAAATAAAAGTCAAAATGGTCCCTGATTTTTTTTTTTATAAATTGTAGCTTATATGATGATAATCAAAGGAATAATTGGAAGCTATTTCAACCCTAAAAATGGTCACTAATTTTGACTGAAAATTGTACTCTGTAATTTTGAAGACATAAATTGTGTTCCTATTTATATTTTCTTCAAACCAAAGACATTCTAAGACATACAATATTAATTTGAAGTTCCAGTTCCAGTTCTCAAAAAATTATACAAAAAATATATTATGTAGCGCTTTCTGTTTTGTTAATTTGTAACATCATAAATAAAAATATTATTTTGAGACCATTTTGACCAAACGAGGGGCCATTTTGGAAAGGGGCCCAATTGACTATAACCCGTTTTTATCGTCTGCTCGATAGAGGCGTAATATCTCTTCGTAAAATATTTCAAGCTGGTCAAGCCTATGTTGCGTTAAGCAGAGTTAAAACATTACAGGGTCTTACAATACAAGATTTTACGGAAAAAAACATATGTGATAAAAAAAATTTAATCGACATTAGGAACAATACAGCCCGAAAATAGGACCGTATCGACTGATACTAATATAATTTTACACAATGTTCAGGGTTTATATCTATTCACATACATGATCTACAGAAACACATTAAAATGCTAGATGATATTTGTTTAACAGAAACATGGCTAAATAATTCAATAACTCCAACAAAACTCAAGTTAAATCGTTTCCTTCTTTACCACCAACCTCGATGCAGCAGCTATGATGACACTAAAGATTTCAAAATTTTTTAAAATAAAAGGGGCATTGAGGATTAGGAATTTATTTTAAAGAAGAAAAAAATGTTAATATCTTAAATTTGGGAGTTTTAAAAATAGAACATATTGCTTTGAATATTCTGGATAAGAATATTAACGTAATTGTTATCTATAGACCACCTGTTTCTCGATTAAAATTATTTCTCCCAATGTTAGAAAGATTACTAGTTGAATTACAAGATTGATATATGATTGAATCTACCCTTTCACAAAACTTTTTACTAAAAATAAGGGAGTGAACACCAGACTTTAGGGGTTTGAAGTTCAAAAAGTCTTACAGATATCAGGCAAAGCATCACGGGCCACGCTCAGTGCTGTTCACAGCTCTAGTTTCCCTTGCTTTTAAAAATATGTTGAGAACACGACAGAGAGCTGTTTTTTTATGGATTTAATGAAATTTTGTATGAGTGCTTGTATTGACCTTGAGATAATACCTATCGAAAATCAGAATCATCGCATTGCCCTTGTTCAATTTTCAACGCGTTGATTTTTTTAGCCTGTACCTCAAAGTTGTGGACACAATAGAGAGCTGATTTCTTGTAATAAGAAATTGTCACTCTCAGAATCTTTCATTTACTGACAACTCTTGACAACCCCCCGTACGAATTGGCTGCCATTATAAAAGTGGGCGTATTACGATGGCCATCGCTATTTTTCTGTATATTTGCTAACAGCTTCGGAGTGATTCTTGACAAAATACGTAGAATCTAATTGTATCTTGTGTTTCCAGTTTTAGATGGAAAAGCCTGATATATGATATCATTTAATATGGATTTTAATTTTGAATGAGGAATAATTATATATAAAGTAGAGATGAAAGTCGATGTTATATCTTAGTGTTGTCTGGTCCTTGGGCTTAAAGGGGAATGTTCAGTATTTCGGATGATCGATTTAGAACTCCAAAATAGCCTCCAAAACTACAAATGCAATAAAATATGATTTTCAAACGCTGATAATTATGGGTACACATGTGTTTAAAGGTTTAAATTTCGAGGGAGGGTTGTGAACAATATTACGGATTAGATTAGCTAAAACATATTGTAAATTAAAAGTAGCCTATTTATGAAATTTTTCAGCATTCAACGAAGACACGGGATTTCTGTGTTTCCCTTTGTGTAATTTCAGAAGCTTTGGACTGTTTTCAGACTAAACACTAAACACTGTGAAAATAACTTATTCTGAGCATACTTTATGTATCCCTAACGGAAAGATATCATAAAGTTCTTTCGGGAAGACACCATAATTGGGGCATAATGCTGAAGGGGTATTCATCGCTTTCACGAAAGGGTTAACGGCATACTATTATAGCCTCACCTAACCTAGCCCGCCTCACCAAAACGTCATTCTGGCCAATTTAAAAGAGTTTCATGAGAGTTTTGGTTTGTCGACACAGAAAATATACAGAGTTAACTAAAAAAGTAATCTCCATCTTCATAGATGTTCCATTGATCTGAATGTAAGATGAACTTTCAAAGAAACCCGCTCGATTACAATCTAAAAAAAAAATAGCGATGCCCCATCGTAATACGCCCACTTTTGTAATGGCAGCCAAGTTGTCCGGGAGGTCGACAAGAACTATCAGTAAATGAAACATCTGTCGAAAACCGTGCCATCAAGAATGTTTACAAAATTGAACGATTTATACAACTACAAGTTAACAAGGGCAATAACCCATTAAATAGTTTTCAATTCGTCTGATTTTCAACAGGGTTCATCCTTGGGTGATTACAAACACTCACAGCAAGTTTCATAAAAATCCACCAAGAAACCAGCTCTCTATCGTGTCCACAACTTTGAGAGAGTAACGGGCTGAAAAATTAATGTGTTTTAAAGAACAAGGGCAATAACTCATAAATATTTTTTCAAGGTTTCTGATATTCAATAGGGTTTATCCTAATGTCAATACAAACACTCATACCAAGTTTCATCAAAATCCATCAAGAAACCAGCTCTCTACGGTGCCCACAACATATTTTCAAAAGCAAGGGCAATAACCCAGGAAATATTTGTCGATTCCTCTGATTTTCAATAGGGTTCATCCTTGGGTGATTACAAACACTCACAGCAAGTTTCATAAAAATCCATCAAGAAACCAGAAACTAACATGACCACAACTTTGTAAAAGGCTGAAAAATTAATGCGTTTTAAAGAACAAGGGCAATAACTCATCAAATATTATTTCGATGTTTCTGATTTTCAATAGGATTTATCCTAATGTCAATACAAACACTCATACCAAGTTTCATCAAAATCCATCAAGAAACGAGCTCTCTATGGTGTCCACAAGATATTTTCAAAAGCAAGGGCAATAACCCATTAAATATTTTTCGATTCGTCTGATTTTCAATAGGGTTCATCCTTGGGTGATAACAAACACTCACAGCAAGTTTCATCAAAATCCATCAAGAAACGAGCTCTCTATGGTGTCCACAAGATATTTTCAAAAGCAAGGGCAATAACCCATGAAATATTTTTCGATTCGTCTGATTTTCAATAGGGTTCATCCTTGGGTGATAACAAACACTCACAGCAAGTTTCATCAAAATTTCATGAAAAAGTAAAATGGCTGCCTAAGAAAGGTTGGGTGTAAGGAGCTCTTGAGCATTTCATTTATTTCATATTTAATAGAAGGATTTTAGTGCTAAAAACTTGCAAACAGCTAGCTGAAGGACTCAAGAACACTTTGTGAAAGTTTGAGGAAAGAATTTCAATAAAAAATTAGGATATTATCAAATATATGATTTGAATAGACTAAAGGCAGGTGAGTGAATTGATTCACAGTTGAACTCTAATTGATATCAATCAGGTAGAGTTAAAAAAACAATAGACTCAACAAAGCAAGTCACAATCTCTCAGTAAACACTATTAAGAATTCTATTCATAAAACACTTGTGAACAATTGTGAGGTAACCAAAATGGAGGAACAAAAACAAAGAGGACCAAAAAGGACAAGAGAAAGTTCTACTCAATCTGAAACAGATGGATTTCTAGCTGAAAATTTTGCAGATATGAATGAAAATATAGAAGCATTGAGAACACAAATGGGCACCATGCTGACAAAACAAGACTTGAAGTCTTTCATTAGTGAAATCACCACTTCAGTGACAAGAAAAGTAAAAGAAGAAATCAAAGGTGAGATGAATGAATGGTCAGAGTCAACAAATTCTAGACTAGATAAACTTGAGCATGATAACAAAACTCTTAAAAATCAGTTACAAGAAGCAAGAGAAACAATACAAATAAATGCTGCGAAAGTGAATGAAGCAATATCTATGTCCAATTATAATGAGCAATACTCCCGGAAACAAAACATTAAGATCCTTGGATTGCCTGAAAGTGAGGATGAGTGTCTAGTGGATAAGTTTTGCACGGTTCTAAAAGATGCTTTGAATATAAATCTTGCCACGGAAGATATAAAAGCTATTCACAGGTTACCATCAAAGCTGAGAAACAAACCTAAACCAGTCATAGTTAAACTTTCAACAAGTGACGTTAAATCAAAAATAATGAGACAAAAATCTGCATTGTTTGATCGTAATTTGAAAGTCTTTGACGACATATCAGTTAGAAACATGAGTCTGATTAATAAACTGAGGGCGACACACAATATAGAGTCTGCATGGTATTTTAACTGCAGTGTATATGCTAAAGCAGTTGGGAAGAAAAGGATTAAGATAGATATTTTTGACGATGTGTATAAGGTATTCAGTGCTCCAAATGAAGACTAGCAAACATTGTAGACATATATAGTACTTTAATATGTGCAATTACTATTCAACTACTATGACATTTAAATGTATGCGTCTATATGTGTAAACATAGATTTATGACTTTTGAATGACCATGCATGAATATTAGTGTTAAAATTAAGTGAATATTCTGGTATGTATATGCATTATTGCATAAATATACACAGGGGGAGAAATAATTATCTAAAGTTTAGGTTTGTTCATATACAATTATGTATATTACAAAACTGTATGTACATTTTAAAAGTATACATAAATGAGACCAGATAGGAAAACCTCTTTGCTTGCTCAATAATGGTTATACATACGGTTAACAATTATTGTCCCTACTGTCTTAGCCAATATTTTGTATCTGTCAATGTCTTTACAGGCTGTGTACGTTAAAAATCCCTTGACAATTGGAAATTGATAATAAGATTAGGCTAATGCCGCTGTCCTGGTAAAATTTACCTCATTGCGCATTGCGTGGCATTTGCCTCAGACTTAAAACTCCATTTCATTTCATTTTTTAAAGTCAGTACACTACCTTATGTATATAGTACCAAATTATGGCAGTAAACATTCTTAGCATTTTTGATAACAAGAAAAAGCTCAGGCCCTTACCCTATTACCTGTATAACAATAATGTACTTATTGTTTACGAACTATTTAATATGTATATTGTTATTTATTGTCCACCAGTATGACTATGCACATAACGTCTTAACTCAATATGTATCAATGAAACCTTCATATCTTTTTCTCATTTTTATTATAAATAGAATTAAGGGCTTACTAATACTACAATCGAAGAATATTAAAATAACGTTATTAAATTTTGACATGATAGCATCAATTTTTTTCGAGATAATTTTCATTCATGTTTCATCCTGTTCATCCTATGTTATAAACTTTAATAATGGCTGATTTAAAAATAGCATCTCTAAACTGTAGGGGTTTAGCTAGCAAATCGAAAAGAATAGATGTTTTTAATTACCTGAAACAAAAAAATGTAGATATCTGTTTTTTACAAGATACACATTGGGATAAGGAACTGAGTACACAAATTAAACTTGAATGGGGTAAAAACTGTGTGATATGTCCTTACAAGAGCAATTCAAGAGGAGTATGCTTTCTTTTTAAAGATTCTTTTGAAATGAAAATTATTGAAACAATTCTTGATACAAACGGTAACTATTTATTTTTGAAGACCTTAATCAATGATGAACTATTTACTTTGATTAATATATATGGACCTAACCAGGATAATCCTGACTTCTATGATAAGATAGAAGAACTAATTTCAAAATCAGAAAATAGTCACATCATTTTAGGAGGCGACTGGAATATGGTCTTAGACCCAAATATAGATACCAAGAATTATTTAAAAATAAACAACCCAAAAGCTAGACAAAAAGTACTAAATATTATTGATAAATATAATTTATGTGATGTGTGGAGGAGCATGAATGATGTTGAACAGAAGTTCACATGGCGACAACGTAATCCCTTTAAACAAGCCCGACTTGATTTCTTTTTAATTTCAAATGAGTTACTCCCCTTTATAACTGATTCGTCTATAATACCGGGGTATAAAACTGACCATTCCATGATTAATATCATTATAAATACTTCGTCTCATAAAAGGGGGGCGGGGTACTGGAAATTTAATAATTCCTTACTACAGGACCCAGAGTTTATCAATATAATCAGACAAGACATTTTCTTCATGAAAAGACTCTATGCATCTCTTCCTTATTCAGATAACTATTTATTAGAGAACTCTGATATTAATTTAACAATTGATGATCAACTATTTTTAGAAACTCTATTGGTATACTTAAGAGGGAGTATAATATCATATTCTTCACTTAAAAAAAAACAAAACAATAAACGAGAAAAAACACTAGAATTTGAAATTGCAAAATATGAATCAAATCTTTCTGAAAAAAACTTAAATGAATACATAATAAAGAAAGAAGAATTGGAAGATCTTCGAAATGAAAAGCTATCGGGGACAATAATTCGGTCTAGGGCTCAATGGTATGAACAGGGAGAAAAACCTTCAAAATTCTTTCTTGGTCTGGAAAAACAAAACTATGTTAGTAAATTGATAAAAAAGATAGAACTAGATAATGGAGACTGCTTAACTGACCAAAATTTAATAATAAACGAACAAGAACGATTTTATAAACAACTCTACTCACCAAATATAGATATAAACTTTGAAATTTTTAATGATCCTATCTGGACAAATTCGAAACATGAGACATTAGGAATTGAACAGTGTAGTTCACTGGAAGGACTCATTACAATATCCGAATTGAAAAATTGTCTCTACAAAATGAAGCTAAACAAATCACCTGGATTAGATGGATACTCAGTTGAATTCTTCAAATTTTTTTTTAATGAAATTGGACTACTTTTACTTAATTCAATAAACCAAGGATACATGCTAGGAGACTTGAGCGTAACACAAAAACAAGGGGTTATAACCTGCATTCCAAAAGCTGAAAAATCACGAGTATTACTTAAAAACTGGAGACCTATTTCATTGTTGAATATTACATACAAAATTGCATCTGCATGTATTGCAGAGAGGATTAAAGGTGTATTGCCCTCTATAATATCCTCAGACCAGACAGGATTTTTACCAGGTCGATATATAGGGGAAAATACCAGATTGATATATGACATTCTTTTTGAAACTGAAAAATCAAACATTCCTGGACTTATCCTCCTAATAGATTTTGAAAAAGCGTTTGATACCGTAAGTTGGAATTTTATGCAAAAAACACTTGAGGCTTTTAATTTTGGCAAATCTATTCAACATTGGATTAAGGTTTTCTATTCGAACATTGAATCTTGTATATCTCAGAATGGACATTTATCCCCTTTCTTCAGTCTAGGCAGAGGCTGTCGACAAGGAGACCCTCTTTCGCCCTATCTATTCCTTTTATGTGCTGAAGTTTTAGCGATTTTGATCCGAGAAAATAAAAATATTAAAGGTATAAAAATTGATAAATCAGAAAAATTAATCTCACAATTCGCTGACGACACTGCTATCCTTTTAGACGGGGGTGAAAATTCTTTAAAAGAAACTTTAAAAATGTTAGACCTTTTTTACGCTGCATCTGGATTGAAAGCAAATATTGATAAAACTAAAGCTATTTGGATTGGTTCGAAGAGAAATTGTAAAAACAAACTGTGCAAGGACAAAAAAATAATTTGGGAATATGAAAATTTTAAACTTCTTGGCATTATATTTAGTACCTCGTTAAGCGAAATTATTGATATCAACTATTCTGAAAGTATAAAAAGCACAATAAAACTTCTGAATATGTGGTCATGGCGCCCTTTAACCCTGTTAGGGAGAATTTGTTTGATTAAATCACTAGTTTTGCCCAAATTTATCCATCTCCTACAATCATTACCAAGTCCAACAGAGCGACTCTTTAAGGAAATAGAATCACTTTTCTTCAAATTCATTTGGAAACAGAAACCGGATAAAATAAAGAGAGATATTTTAAAACAGGACTATAGTCTAGGGGGGTTAAGAGTACCAGATATTAGAATTTTTAATTCATCTCAGAAAATTTCATGGATAAAAAGATTATGGTTAAACCCAAACAATTATCTCTATCTAACTAATAAATATCCAAATTTTAACAAACTTCTATTTGCAAGTGGCCCATGCTATTTGTCTACTTTAAAAGTGGAAAACCCTTTTTGGAAAGATGTTTTTCTCTGTTACAATATTTACTGTAATAAAATACTAAATACTAAAGATATTAATGAGAACGAGTCCATACCAATATGGTTTTTTAACAAGAATGATAGCTTTATTAAGGAATGGTTTAATAAAGGACTGCTTTTTTATTCGGATTTATTAGATTCTACTGGCAACTATTTTGATTTTAATACTCTAAAACAGATCTATGGACTTAAATCGGGGACTTATTTAGATTTAGAAAAAATAAAATATAACCATAAATTAATCAAAAAAAATGAAATGATGAACAATTCTGCACCAAAACAATCAATATTCTATGCAAACTTATTTCACCAGTCTGGTAGTCGTCATGCCTATGATATAATGATTAAAAATATTAATACTATTTGTAAGAATGAAATAGCATGGGAAAAACAATTCCCAAATAGACTTTTCAATTGGAATCTAATATACAAAAGCTTCAGGTCTCCACTGCATAACCCCAAAATTACTGAAATGCAATACAAAATAATACATAGAATCCTAAATATCAGGTATAACTTACATAAAATGAAATTAATAAATGATCCAAACTGTTCATTCTGTCAACTTTACGAAGAAACATATGAACATCTATTTTTCGAATGCAGCTTAATACAGCCTTTGTGGAACTGCATAGCAAATTTGCTGCAAAAAAGTAACTGTAATATTATTCTAAATATTGATGATATTTTATTTGGTTATCCATCTGTTCTCCTCAATATAATTTGTCTTTTTGTTAAATTTTATATCTATAGCTGTAAGAATAACCAGTATAAACCGTCTACAACAGGAATGATCGCTTTTATAAAAAAACAAATTTTGATTGAAAAGCTCATATGTTTTAAAAGAGCAGAACAGGACCAACCAGTAGAAATATGGGATACTCTTGAGAAAACTTTTGAAAATAACATGTAAAGTACTCCTGGAAGAAATGTATCTATAAATAAATAGGTCTCTTTCTATTTAAATTACACCCCTACAGTGGAGTATTTTGTTTTTGTAAGGATGAAACATGAATGAAAAGTTTTATACTTGTATTCAAATGTAAATATGTATGACACTATATACATGCTCTCAGTCTTTCGAATTTTCGCATGAGAGCACGTATTTAAGACAACACATATCTATTGGATTCCATACGACACCCTCCACTATTCATATATTGACTGAATTTTCATTTGAATTGGAGGTTGGCCTAAACCATGGATCTGATATTATTTATTTTTTTTTATATTATTTGATATAATTTTTCTATTTAGTGACCCTTCTGGTTTCGTTTTAAACTAACAATGCTGATGAGTTAAAAAGTTTTTTTTTTACTACAAATTGTATGTTTTTTTTTTATGTAATTTTTTGTGCATTATGTAAATATCTGTGACAATAAAATATTTAAAAAAAAAAAAAAAAAGTTTCATCAAAATCCATCAAGAAACAAGCTCTCTATGGTGTCCACAAGATATTTTCAAAAGCAAGGGCAATAATCCATGAAATATTTTTGGATTCGTCTGATTTTCTTTAGGGTTCATCCTTGGGTGAAAACAAACACTCACAGCAAGTTTCATAAAAATCCACCAAGAAATCAACTCTCTAACGTGTCCACAACTTTGTTAAAGGCTGAAAAATTAACGCGTTTTAAAGAACAAGGGTAATAACTCATCAAATATTTTTTCGATGTTTCTGTTTTTCAATAGGGTTTATCCTAATGTCAATACAAACACTCATACCAAGTTTCATCAAAATCCATCAAGAAACGAGCTCTCTATGGTGTCCACAAGATAATTTCAAAAGCAAGGGCAATAACCCATGAAATATTTTTCGATTCGTCTGATTTTCAATAGGGTTAATCCTTGGGTTATAACAAACACTCACAGCAAGTTTCATAAAAATCCACCAAGAAACCAGCTCTCTAACGTGTCCACAACTTTGTTAGAGGTTGAAAAATTAACGCGTTTTAAAGAACAAGGGCAACAACTCATCAAATATTTTTTGTTGTTTCTGATTTTCAATAGGGTTTATCCTAATGTTAATACAAACACTCATACCAAGTTTCATCAAAATCCATCAAGAAACGAGCTCTCTATGGTGTCCACAAGATATTTTCAAAAGCAAGGGCAATAACCCATGACATATTTTTCGATTCGTCTGATTTTCAATAGGGTTAATCCTTGGGTGATAACAAACACTCACAGCAAGTTTCATCAAAATCCACCAAGAAACCAGCTCTCTATCGTGTCCACAACTTTGAGAGTGTAACGGCTGAAAAATTAACGTGTTTTAAAGAACAAGGGCAATAACTCATAAAATATTTTTTCGATATTTCTGATATTCAATAGGGTTTATCCCAATGTCAATACAAATACTCATACCAAGTTTCATCAAAATCCATCAAGAAACCAGCTCTCTATGGTGTCCACAACATATTTTCAAAAGCAAGGGCAATAACCCATGAAATATTTTTCGATTTGTCTGATTTTCAATAGGATTCATCCTTGGGTGATAACAAACACTCACAGCAAGTTTCATCAAAATCCATCAAGAAACCAGCTCTCTATGGTGTCCACAACAATTGTGGACAGGCAGACAGACGGACAGACGGACAGACGGACGGACCGACAGACGGACAGACGGACAGACAGACAGGGGCGACTACAATATACGCCCACATTAATGTGTGGGCGTATAATAAAAAACAATAACTTTGTCATGTTTATTAAATATGTAGAATGTACGATTTCATACTTAACTACCTACGGTGGCCCATATACGACAAATTTATTTTTTTCTATTTTGAATTATAAACTTCTGTTTTTATTTAAAAACTTGAATTTCTATTTAAAAACTTGATTTTTCACCTTGGTGGAAAATAATATTCACCTAGGTGATAATTCAATGAATTTCTATTTAAAAACTTGATTTTTCACCCTGGTGGAAAATAATATTCACCTAGGTGATAATTCAATGAATTTTGATTTAAAAACTTGATTTTTCACCCTGGTGGAAATTAATATTCACCTAGGTGATAATTCAATGAATTTCTATTTAAAAACTTGATTTTTCACCCTGGTGGGAATTAATATTCACCTAGGTGATAATTCAATGAATTTTGATTTAAAAACTTGATTTTTCACCCTGGTGGAAAATAATATTCACCTAGGTGATAATTCAATGAATTTTGATTTAAAAACTTGATTTTTCACCCTGGTGGAAATTAATATTCACCTAGGTGATAATTCAGTGAATTTTGATTTAAAAACTTGATTTTTCACCCTGGTGGAAATTAATATTCACCTAGGTGATAATTCAATGAATTTTTATTTAAAAACTTGATTTTTCACCCTGGTGGAAAATAATATTCACCTAGGTGATAATTCAGTGAATTTTTATTTAAAAACTTGATTTTTCACCCTGGTGGAAATTAATATTCAAAACATCTTTCATGTCGATGGACAGCATAAAGAGTAGAAGAAGATGTACCAGCTCCACAACTACAGGAATTATGACTGGAAACAGTTCGATATGTTTTCCTGTTTTATGTTTTTAGCTGTATCTCTCAGTTACCCATTAAAATCAGATTGCTTGTTGTCGCGAAATACTACGTGATTGTAACGTGATTTGTATGTGAATGTTTGATAACGTCATATAAAGTATGACGTTATTATTATCAGTTGAGTTTTGAGTTCGAGATTAAAACGATAGATCAATCCAAACAGACGTGTTTCTTTAGTCTCCATTATTATAAGTTATTGGTGCCGTGACCAGGATTCGAACCTAAGGGTCATCCGCGGAGGACACAGAAGTTCTACTACGAAACTCATCAACAGATACGAAAACATAGAAGAGTTAACCGATATCGACGCCGAAGAAATTAATTCAACTATCGAAGTTTTACAACTGAAATCGAAACAATTGGAGAAACTGAATGACGAAATCGCACAAATCACATCGGAGGACGACATTAACGAAGAAATAGAAGAAGCAGATAAGTATCACTTAATGATTCAAAACGGAATTGCAAAATTGAAGAAGTTATCGAAATCATTTTCAAATCCACATGGCCATAACTTGACACCCGTAAATAAAAATTATAATAACGGCCAGACAAGTGTATCATCTTCTGGAATAAACCATTCTTCAAGTTTTCATAAACTGCCAAAATTGCCTATCACTAAATTTGACGGAAACCTACTGGATTGGCAGTCGTTTTGGGATTCATTTGAAGGAGCTATAGACAAGAATGATTTACTAACAAACTCACAGAAATTCAATTACCTCACATCCCATTTAACTGGAGAAGCAAATCGGTGTATTGCTGGATTACATATAACAAACGCTAATTATCCAACGGCAATTCAATTATTGAAGGAAAGATTCGGACAGGATCACAAACTAGTCAATACATTCATGAAAAATCTCGTAGAGATACAAGCACCTTCAACAGGCATTGAAAGTCTCAAATTGTTTTATGATAAACTAGAAAGTTATGTTCGTGGGTTGGAATCACTAGGAAGATATCCAGAAAGCTATGGGTCTATTTTAGTGCCCATTATACTTAGTAAGCTCCCTCAAGAAATGAGACGCAACATAACCCGTGATAACGGAGGGGATGATTGGGACTTCAAATCATTACGTAAGAGAAAGAGAATTCAGTGTACAAGATGGTTATATTACCTCCTCTGGTTCAGATGTAAGCTTACCTGATAATTTTACACCTACGGCAGCATTTGTCACGAAAACACAACGCCGATCTATAAGTAACGAATGGAGAAATATGATCTCTTCAAGACCCTGCGTATTTTGCGATGGAGTACACGCCCCTCACAGAAGTGAACGAGAGAAAACAAATAGTAAAAGAAAAAGGTTTATGTTTTAACTGTTTAAGAAAACATCGTATTTCCGATTGCAAATCTCAGAACACGTGTAGAAAATGTAACCGGAAACACCATACAAGTATATGTGGCGCAGGCTTGCCCAAGAGAAACAACGCTGACGAAAGAAATAACGACAGAGAAACTGCGGTAATGCATTCTACTTCAGAGACTAAGTCATCTCAAGTTTTGCTGAAAACTGCTGTCGCACCGGTGTCTAGCGAAAATGGAAACCTCATACGTTGTAACATTTTATTCGACGAAGGCGCTCAGACAACATTTATTCATCAGAAGTTTGCTAATAAGTTACAGTATAAGTCGTTAGGAATCGAGGAACTACACATCAATGGATTCGGCGGAGCAAAGTTGGTCCGACATTTAGAGAAGATTACTTTCTACGTACATACGAATGATAACCAGAAAGTTCAAATTGAGGCTGTTATTGTACCGAATATAACATCTCCGATCGAATTGAACATGCAAGAAGTTTTCAAGTTACCTTATTTAAGAGGATTGAAATTCGCTCATTATATGCCTGCAAACGAAAAATTTGAGGTACAACTATTAATCGGTGCAGATAACTACTGGAATTTTGTACAAGACAAGGTTATACGCGGTATCGGTCCAACTGCTGTCAAATCAAAGTTAGGGTATCTTTTATCCGGACCCGTTTACAATAAGAATGTAAAACCAGGAACATCGACGTCGATGTTGAATGTTTTGTCGCCACGAAAAAACGTAGAACAGTTCTGGAAATTAGAAAGTTTGGGTATAAGCGATGAAAGTATGGACACGAAAATGAAGAACTATCAAGATAGGCACATATACTTTCAAGAAAACGAAAATTATGCTAAAGTACCTTGGAAAGATGAACATCCTAAACTTCCAACAACCGGCAGACCCTTTTCGAAACCAGATCCTCCTCACTTACCACGAGAAAAAGCTACTATACCATTCAAGACCACTGGTGTGGATTTCGCTGGAACTCTAAATGAGAAAGATATTTGGACGGACACGGGCCAACACACACACACAATCGATTATTTCGTGCCCCGGAGAATGTCGCGAAATACTACGTGATTGTAACGTGATTTGTATGTGAATGTTTGATAACGTCATATAAAGTATGACGTTATTATTATCAGTTGAGTTTTGAGTTCGAGATTAAAACGATAGATCAATCCAAACACTTGTTAACATGGTTATTGGTTCATTCAACTATTGTCGAGGAATATATCTGCTGGTGATACAGCTACTTAGCACTTGGTATATTTTGAAAAAAATAGCGATGGCCATCGTAATACGCCCACTTTTATAGTGGCAGCCAATTCGTCCGGGGTGTTGACAAGAGTTGTCAGTAAATGAAAAATTATGAGAATGACATTTTCTCTAAAATCAAGGGCAATAACCTTATTATGTTAAATATTTTTTTGATCTGTCTGAATTTCAAAAGGGTTTATCCATGGATGATTACAAACATTCACACCAAGTTTAATCGAAATCCATCAAAAAAACCAACTACCTATTGAGTCCACAACATATTTTCAAAAGCAAGGGCAATAACCCATGAAATATTTTTCGATTAGTCTGATTTTCAATAGGGTTCATTCTTGGGTGTTTATGAACACTCGCAGCAAGTTTCATCAAAATCCATCCAGAAACCAGCTCTCTATCGTGTCCACAACTTTGTTAAAGGCTGAACAACTGCGTTTTAAAGAACAAGGGCAATAACTCATCAAATATTTTTCGATGTTTCTGATTTTCAATAGGGTTTATCCCAAGATCAATACAAACACTCATACCAAGTTTCATCAAAATCCATCAAGAAACCAGCTCTCTATCGTGTCCACAACATATTTTTAAAAGCAAGGGCAATGACCCATGAAATATTTTTCGATTAGTCTGATTTTCAATAGAGTTCATCCTTGGGTGTTTATGAACACTCACAGCAAGTTTCATCAAAATCCATCAAGAAACCAACTCTCTATCGTGTCCACAATTTTGTTAACGGCTGAAAAATTAACGCGTATTAAAGAACAAGGGCAATAACTCATCAAATATTTTTCGATGTTTCTGATTTTCAATAGGGTTTAACCCAAGGTCAATACAAACACTCATACCAAGTTTCATCAAAATCCATCAAGAAACCAGCTCTCTATCGTGTCCACAACATATTTTCAAAAGCAAGGGCAATAACCCATGAAATATTTTTCAATTAGTCTGATTTTCAATAGGGTTCATACTTGGGTGTTTATGAACACTCACAGCAAGTTTCATCAAAATCCATCAAGAAACCAGCTCTATATCGTGTCCACAACTTTGTTAACGGCTGAAAAATGAACGCGTTTTAAAGAACAAGGGCAATAACTCATCAAATATTTTTCGATGTTTCTGATTTTCAATAGGGTTTAACCCAAGGTCAATACAAACACTCATACCAAGTTTCATCAAAATCCATCAAGAAACAAGCTCTCTATGGTGTCCACAACATGTTTTCAAAAGCAAGGGCAATAACCCAGGAAATATTTTTCGATTCGTCTGATTTTCAATAGGGTTCATCCTTGGGTGATTACAAACACTCACAGCAAGTTTCATAATAATCCACCAAGAAACCAGCTCTCTAACGTGACCACAACTTTGAGAGTGTAACGGCTGAAAAATTAACGTGTTTTAAAAAACAAGGGCAATAACTCATAAAATATTTTTTCGATGTTTCTGATATTCAATAGGGTTTATCCTAATGTCAATACGAACACTCATACCAAGTTTCATCAAAATCAATCAAGAAACCAGCTCTCTAACGTGTCCACAACTTTGAGAGTGTAACGGCTGAAAAATTAACGTGTTTTAAAAAAAAAGGGCAATAACTCATAAAATATTTTTTCGATGTTTCTGATATTCAATAGGGTTTATCCTAATGTCAATACAAACACTCATACCAAGTTTCATCAAAATCCATCAAGAAACCAGCTCTCTATGGTGTCCACAAGATATTTTCAAAAGCAAGGGCAATAACCCATGAAATATTTTTCGATTCGTCTGATTTTCAATAGGGTTCATCCTTGGGTGATAACAAACACTCACAGCAAGTTTCATCAAAATCCATCAAGAAACCAGCTCTCTATTGTGTCCACAACAATTGTGGACAGACAGACAGACAGACGGACTGACAGACGGACAGACAGGGGCGACTACAATATACGCCCACATTAATGTGTGGGCGTATAAAAAATCCTTTATAGTCTGAATGCTATAAAAGGGAAAACATATCGAACTGTTTCCAGTCATAATTCCTGTAGTTGTGGAGCTGGTACATCTTCTTCTACTCTTTATGCTGTCCATCGACATGAAAGATGTTTTGAATATTAATTTCCACCAGGGTGAAAAATCAAGTTTTTAAATAAAAATTCATTGAATTATCACCTAGGTGAATATTAATTTCCACCAGGGTGAAAAATCAAGTTTTCAAATAAAAATTCATTGAATTATAACCTAGGTGAATATTAATTTCCACCAGGGTGAAAAATCAAGTTTTTAAATAAAAATTCATTGAATTATCACCTAGGTGAATATTATTTTCCACCAGGGTGAAAAATCAAGTTTTTAAATAAAAATTCATTGAATTATCACCTAGGTGAATATTTATTTCCACCAGGGTGAAAAACCAAGTTTTTAAATCAAAATTCATTGAATTATCACCTAGGTGAATATTATTTTCCACCAGGGTGAAAAATCAAGTTTTTAAATAGAAATTCATTGAATTATCACCTAGGTGAATATTATTTTCCACCAAGGTGAAAAATCAAGTTTTTAAATAGAAATTCAAGTTTTTAAATAAAAACAGAAGTTTATAATTCAAAATAGAAAAAAATAAATTTGTCGTATATGGTCCACCGTAACTACCTTTAGAATTCTTAGATCATCAGAAACAATGAAAATTAAATATTCATCTTTCTACTTCGATTTTTATTTTAACGGTTGGTTATTGTTTTCAGAAGTCTACGTTTCCATTTCCTGAATTCGATTTAAAATTTGAAAGATAAATTCTGAATCTTTGTCAGCTTGGTGGATAAAAAAATTCTCACAAGATACTCACGAACACTCACAAAATGGGTGTAAATTTTCGAATTCCCGAACTGTCCGAATTGGGTCAGAGAAACTAAAACATCGAAACTAAATTTGCTCCAACAAATTTTGGATCACGAATATTTTGATCAAATCAAAACTTTCTATTATTATTTTTGTGTGCACTGGGATACAAATTCGAATGAGCTCATTCATAAAAATGCTGGCTGTTGATTATGATTTAATTTTTGATAAGACTAATCGCCATTAGTCAATGAACACTTTTTGATGTTGGTGACCGGCTGTGTTTTCCCATGACAGGCTGTGTGCTGTGTTTGCCTATGACAACTCGGACCACTTTTTTCCGAGACTCGACACAAACTTTGATCATCGTAGCCCCCTTTTCTTTTCGTGTTTTAAAACATCGATCTATTCCCAATGCTATCGTTAACAAAATAGTAACTGACCGTGGATTTCTTTTTTTAAAGTGATCCTAGTTTGAATAGTCATTGGTCCGAGTAGAAAGAAGCGGTTCCCTAGTCTTATACTCAAGACGGATAAGCATGATATTAAATAACTTAAGATATTTATGTAAGTTCGTGCATAGCATATTAAAACTAAACAGGGGTCCAGTTTAGAGAAAAGGCGGGCTCTGAAATAATAACATGCTTCAAATTCAACAATACCGCGAGCAACAAAAGAGCAAGCAACAAATTTTTAGAGGGTTCAGACATCAGTCGGCCAAAAATAGGGAGAGGGGGTGTCGTGCCGGCGGAGGTTCCCTGCTAAATGCATGATCCTGTATTCACCTTGGTCAAAAACAGTAAATATCCAATTCTGTGTGGTTCCCATTTGTATTATAATATAAGAATAACGATGGATACAAAGTGCAACAGTAAATTACAAGTTATGTCCCCTTCAATTACTTAACGTTGAACAGGCTCAGTCCATCAATTCATTTGCCATGCCTTCCTTTCCATGTTCAATGACGAAATTCAATCTTCTATAACTTTTTCCAGAAATCTCGTTAAAAACTTTCCAATATGTCACATGAAAGCCTGACTTATACTTATTGTCTCCTCAAAAATTCAATATTTGATAGTTAAGCAAATGGAAAGTGATCACTACCGGATAAACACAATGATGTACAGGAAATGACTATTTTCACACTTATTCTTCTGCATCAAAATTTCAATTTATTAACTGAAATCTGAAACAAATATTACAATTTCACACATCAAAATCAAAATCTGAGAGCTTCTCTCCTACATCTACTTAGACCTGAATATATCGAAGATTATTGGTCCAATACCCTTAAAGCTGCCAACATGGAAAAGAAAGAAAGAAAGAAAGAAACATCTATATTTTACAAGGATAACAACTTAGGTCTTAGATCCTTCAGTTGCTAACTTTGCTGACTATTTCACCGAAAAGTGGGTTGAAGGAGAAGACAGACATATGTGGAACCATTTACACACTTCAGATCCACGAAACACGAATCTAATGAAGGGGTGGCACGCAAGAAAACAAAATTACCAACCATCCTAACAACTTGATAAAATTTGAACAAACAATGACTAAAGTGATCATCTGTCAGCTTAAACTAACGCGTTTTATGACGTCACCCCACTGGTCTGCATATATATATATATATAGTAGCTTCCGGTATATCAGTGGGGGTGACATCATAAAACGCGTTAGTTTAAGTGGAATTGCAAGAACCAGAAACATTGGAATGGAAATTTGAATGGCGCAAATTGATGCTATCGGTGTCCCAGATACACATACAAAGTCTAGAAACACACTTTACAATCCCCTTAAATAAACTAGTGGCCCTCTACCATACGTTTGATTCTTGTAAACTCGGATCACAGTCTTCTGTTGCAAGTTAAAATAACTGAATTGTCTTGATGATATGCAAATTATGAAAATTTGTGGATTTTGGCACAATATCACACTTTTTTCGATAGCCGTTTTCGGGACCCCAGTTAGATGCATAGTTGAAAAGATCTACAGATTGGGATATAACCTTTATTGAGAATAGGATGCTCTAATCACACTTACTGTCTTCCAGTAAGTAAGATACTAAGTAACATACGCCCACTGGCAGATTTGTTTAAAGGGTTATTCTGCTTTGTGAAAATACTATTCAACATTGTAAATGTTACCTTAAAATATTAATAAAGTATACTATTTATATACTTTGATTCAATAAACAATCGCGAAAGTCCAAATTTTCTTTTCAGTTTTAACTTGACCAATGTCCACATTCGCGTTTTACGTCACGTAATAAAACGCGTCGGAATACGTCTCAAAATTACTCGGTGTAATAGGATTTGTAGTACTATGTCCACATAAACGTAATTTTTAAAGAGGAATATATTATCACGGAGGACACATCTGACAGTGACATTTGAGTCTTACCACTTTACATCCGTGTCCATGAAACACTGAAGATTTCTGAACATGATGACTGATGTAAGGCCAAGGATGCCGCTGAATATGCCCACGTGACATTTTTGGTGTTCACTCTTATGAATGGGACGCCTATTACGCCTATAACAAATGCTCAAAACGCGAATGAGGACGCAGGCCTTTACGATGTTTTTATCTTCTTGGCCCACATGATTTATGTCAATCGTTAATAATAATAATTATAATTGTTAACAAAATAACAAAAGACAACGTATAAATTATCAAACAACAAAATTTATTAAAACAAAACCAAACACTATGTATTATACATCATTTAATATAAATCATTTTTAGTGGTATAGTAATTCTCAAAATTGATTTTTATCAACCTGCATACTGGAATTTATTTTTTATTTGTGATTCTTGGTCCAAATGAGTATCAGAATGTAATTTTACTTTCGAACCGATGGGTGAGTCCTTGCCACGCATAATATGTATCCTACCCAAGTTATTTACCGACAACATTTTTAAAGGGAATGTTCAGCATTTTCGAAGATCGATTTGGGCCTTAAATTTATGTAAATAGCCTTTATATTTAATGGAACTGCCCAAACATCGCACAATTCCTTCAATTATACCTGTACCTCAACAGTTATCTTCCATTTTCTGTATATGTGTTTTCTACATAAGTCATAGTCTTAATTAAAGACAAGTCGTATATTTCACTTTCAAATCCTGATATTTTTGGAAACAAGTGGATTTGAAGGCTTAAATTTTAAGGGAGAGATTGGAACATTATTACAGATTAGAAAAAAAAATCCGGGTTCTGAGACTAAAAGTTTTTTGGTCGAACTGTTAGTGAACATATTCCTTTAATGAAACCAACTGATCTAATTTTAATTTGAAAGTGACAAAAGTCAATGAAAAGTAGATTGGAAAATCATAATGTAATACTGGTATAAAATAGAATATTTTATCTCAAACTTCACAATTTATAAATGGTGATTGATAGTTGCTGTAACATCTAAGAATGAAAACACTAAAAAATAAAAACAATACAAATCTTATTTACTCAATATATATTATTATTATTATTTTATTATTGTATTATATAATGCTAGTTATTATGACAAGTTTACCAAAATTATCCATGTCTAGTTTTGAAATGTTTTCACATCTTTCATGTTCAATTGTCACAATATTGATATGTCCACTCACCGTTTTCCATACATATCCCAATTGCACATACATTATCTTTGTTTATCATTGAAACACTTCCAACTACAGTGCCATTTTGATAAGTAGCTTGAAAGCGATAGTCAGGTCTACAATCATGTACAGAACAAGAACCTTTAAGGCATTTTTCATTTTCTTTGCACCTGGTATGATAACATGGATCATATTGTGGTAGGTCAGGCCAATCATTTATGTATGAAAACAGGTCGCTGTCTGAATTAGTTGATTGGAATCCATTTGGATACTTAACGCTTCTATTTATCTCACATCTTCCAGTTTCTGTGTTAAAATTAAACGAATAACAGTTAAATTGATACCAGCATTCTCTTCCACAATTCATGAGACTTGTATGTTCTATGGCTTCAATAAGGTGTCCAGTTAGTTTCTGTCCTCTAAGGACTGACGACAGAAGTTTATCAGGTGCAGTACACATTGTTTCCTTTGAGTATACAATATACATTAATTGTAATATTATGTACATAGATCCAAATATTTTAGTTGTTTTCATTTTCGGCTCTGATCAAATCAACTTTCGTGTATTACACCGCTTTTGTACTGAACGTTAAGACAGTTACATGCAATATAACACACAGACAGTATACATATAAACAACTGATTATTTCATTGATATATTTGTAAAGTCATTGTCTCAATAAAGCATAGTTGCGATAAAGGAAATAAAATATTAATAATATGTATTGCATTGAATAAGTTTAAAGCGACTTCCAGAAATTATCATGTATTTCCATAACCAATTATACATCATTTATACAAAATTTGAGTTCTTGGCTTTCAAATCTTGCCCTTCTTTGCTATTCCCATGGACGTTAGATTATACGATTTGATGTCAATTCAATGAATACAGTATATTTTTGTCCAAAAATATTTTATCAGGAAAAATGATTAACATAAATACAAAAATTAATCGAAGAAAAAAAGTTAAAATGTGACTACTGTTTTGTTTGTTATTTTTTAAAACACAAGAGAAGGTTAATGGAATGAAATGAAATAAAGTTAAAAGTCTTACTTTTCTTATCTTTTTTGGGCTAATGGGAAATTACAAAACCTAATATGCTGTTTGCATTGAGTGATATTTTACCAGAGCAGTGGCATTAGCCTACTAACTATACAGGAATCTTTAAAGAAAACATCAGTCAATGACGTAATATTGATTAAATAGTTAGTCAACATGTCTTTTATATATATTATTAAGAAGATAAAAACATAATATACTTGATAGGTTGTCACAGATGAATAAATGTCGATGATTTCCCCATGAAAGGAAATACATGTTGTCTCCATTGTTTGGTACTTGTATATTTTTACAGCTTCACAACATGAACTATTCACATTTCTATTTGGCATTATCATTTTTTTGGCTTACGATCAAACTTTTGGCAAATCTAAATTCATAACATACTGATCACATTGTCAGGGGATGAGTAAACATCCTTCAAGCTGGTCTTGAGCATGGACAAAATCCTATTTTCCCCTCCAATTTAGAATAAGAACATAAATGGAGTAGGGTTGAGTAGCCCACTCGCAGCACTTGCACTGACCTTCAAAATTAGTGAATTTATATCATAACAAATATGTACATCATCTTGTGGTCATGTACTAGGATCACTCAATCATATTCTGTCCATCAATTTATTTTTGTCTATATATTGTATATTATTGTATGTATGTTTGTCCCCATGGGCTGAGTGTGAGACAGGACCGTATCACTCGTGGCATTGGGCCTATTTCTAGCCAATGTGATCTGTGGATTCTAGTAGGGTCTGTGGTATATAGTATAGGTGGTCTGTGGATTCTAGTAGGGTCTGTGGTATATAGTATAGGTGATCTGTGGATTCTAGTTGGGTGTGTGGTATATAGTATAGGTGATCTGTGGATTCTAGTTGAGTCTGTGGTATATAGTATAGGTGGTCTGTGGATTCTAGTAGGGTCTGTGGTATATAGTATAGGTGGTCTGTGGATTCTAGTTGGGTCTGTGGTATATAGTATAGGTGATCTGTGGATTCTAGTAGGGTCTGTGGTATATAGTATAGGTGATCTGTGGATTCTAGTAGGGTCTGTGGTATATAGTATAGGTGATCTGTGGATTCTAGTTGGGTGTGTGGTATATAGTATAGGTGATCTGTGGATTCTAATAGGGTCTGTGGTATATAGTATAGGTGATCTGTGGATTCTAGTTGGGTCTGTGGTATATAGTATAGGTGATCTGTGGATTCTAGTAGGGTCTGTGGTATATAGTATAGGTGGTCTGTGGATTCTAGTAGGGTCTGTGGTATATAGTATAGGTGATCTGTGGATTCTAGTAGGGTCTGTGGTATATAGTATAGGTGGTCTGTGGATTCTAGTAGGGTCTGTGGTATATAGTATAGGTGATCTGTGGATTCTAATTAGGTCTGTGGTATATAGTATAGGTGATCTGTGGATTCTAGTTGGGTCTGTGGTATATAGTATAGGTGATCTGTGGATTCTAGTATAGGTCTGTGGTATATAGTATAGGTGATCTGTGGATTCTAATTAGGTCTGTGGTATATAGTATAGGTGATCTGTGGATTCTAGTTGGGTCTGTGGTATATAGTATAGGTGATCTGTGGATTCTAGTTGGGTCTGTGGTATATAGTATAGGGTTTTTCGAATTCTAGTTGGGATCTGCGTTTTCGATCTTTGGATTTTACATTACTGTATATAGCAATATATTACGATAATAAAGATTATACTGTTGGTCTGAAACAGAACCTTCAATTGTTAGTTTTCAGTTTGAACATCCATTTGACCAAATCTTTAGATGCGATGCCTCGACTGCTATATTTGGGACAGATTGTGTTTAACTTGTTTATTACAGAGACACAAAACACCACATTTACACATTTTTAATTGTGCCATGTGAATATGTTACTTAAAACTTAAAAGGATATGTTCGACCAATAAAATTGTTGTCTAAGAACCTGGAATTTGTTAGCTATTCTAATCCATAATAAGGTTCACAACTCTCCCTCGAAATATAAGACTTCAAATTGAAAGTAAAACATACGACTCTTCGTTTAGAAAAACTATGCCTTATATAGAAAACACTAGTACAGAAAATGAAAGATAAATGTTGAGTTGGGATATAATTGAAGGGATTATGCGATTTGTGTGTAGATCTATCTGCCAAAGACCGGTAGTGGTCTACTTTCAATTTTCATTATGACCATATCTATATTGAATTTAGAACAGACAATGGGGAATGCGACATTTTGGAGAGCTTTGAATAAAGAAACCATGTACTAACCATCCGAACCGCAAAACGAAACCCGAAATCCAAAAATTGATTTTGACGATTTGGTAAATATCCTTTTAGCAGTAGCTACATGTTGGATGCTTCGATCTAGCTAAGACATCAGCGTAGAAAGAACATGTTCTAGAGTATCGAACCAATTGAGACACCTATACTCCGTAAGCTGGCGAATGTGGAATGTTGCTGCACATAAAAGGAAAATTGACAAATGGAAAATCAAAATCATCACGCTTTCATATATATAGTTTTACACTAAATCTCTGTTATTTGTCATATTCAAGACGTAGATCCAAATACAATGCGTAGTGTGCGTTATCGGTTGTGTTTTTAATTTCTAATTCAACGGGATGGATGAAATCTAAATATTCACTAACATTAGGATTATTTACGAGGACATCATCTATATAGCGATAAGTGAAATTAAAACGCTTACTTAGTGTTATTTTTTACGAGTGTTGCTGATTTATTGTATACACATACGAGGCAGAATTCATGCAAGTAGAGGCACTCAGTGCTTATGAGGATGCCTATTATGCTGATAAATATCGTCGCCAAATTCCTCAAAAATCCAATATCTTAACAATCCCGTTGACGGTGAATTTGTTTATAGAATCACTATGGTTCTGAACAAAATATGTGAAATTATAATTGACAACAATATATTTAAATCTTACATTTCCAGTTTTATATATTCTCATGGAAAGAGATACCAATTGAATTAGTTTAAACCATCCATTGATTGTAATACAGTATTTTATCCTTTAACGATTTGCGTCCCTTGCATCACAATCTACCAATTGCTATAATTTGATTTTTTGATTCTGTTGAATACACAATATCCTATACTAATGCTTGATCCAGATACAAATGCTTCAGTAACATACTTTTCTCTATCAGCTTTCTTTTTTAAAAAAAAATAAGAACATTAAATTTGGCAGAAGGCCTATCATCTGCAGTATGGAATATTCATCTTATTCATATACTTTAAATGCAAATAATTTCGTCTGAATGCTTTACGAATTTTTTTTTACTTAAACTAAATAAAAGTCTTTTCAGAGAGGTTTTCTAAATTTAAAAGGCCATTCTACTTTTTCGAAAACAGCGTTCATTAACAAAAACGTAAAGTTTTCAAATATTTTAGCGTTTAAAAATTAACGGCTGGATTTTTTTAGACTAAACTTTCAGATACTTTATAGTATAGTTTTCACAAATTTGACCAAAAAAATGTTACCACAATTGGCTATACATTGGCAGCAACTAATGAACTTTTCATAAGGGAAGTCTATCAGTAAATGAATTAATATTTCAAAATGAAAGGTGGTATCAGGTGTCGAGAAGAGTTAGCAGACCCTGCTACTTAATGATCAATCTAATTAAAATCAAATTACCTTTCGTTTTGTTTTTTTTATTTTTTTCATCTCATTGTAATCTAAGAAGATTTATAAGGCGAACGTGTTTTGGTAAAGTTGATTTGAGCCAAACAGAAAGTGGCTTGCATATCGTGTGTCTATGCATTGTGGGAGAACGAAACAGGAAGTAAAACAATACTGCAGTACATATTATGACGTACCGGTAATACAATACAATACTGGTTCCGATTGGCGGAAGTGTGGCGCGGTTTTAAATAGCTTTTTTCGTCACCAGAACACGTTTACCTATTGTTGATTTACAATGAGACGAAACGAAATGTAATCTAATTTTAATTAGATTGGTTTATGATAATGTTAGATTAATGATAAACGTCAAGTTTAATGTTGAACTTTCAAGTTGATTTTATATTTATAAACATCATGAAATTCATCATTAAGGGAGATAACTCTGTCATTTTGCAAATGTAAACAGTCAAAGCACCGAGCCTTTCAGAGCTTTACAGCAACATTCACCAGTTTCCGTATGTACGAACAGTAACCTCTTGGCATACATTGATAGCATCAAATGGCCCATACATTTATGGAAAAAAAAATCAATTATAAATGAGGAAGAATTTTATTATTAAAAGTAGTATCAGAAGAGTAAGCATATTATTACACACAAAATATAAAGGTTAAAACAAAACACAGTGCTGTTTAGATGAACAAGGACTTTAATACCTATTAAAACTATTTCGATTTTTCTAATTTTCAATTGGGTTCAACGATGGAAGAGTCTAATCACCTGCCCAGAATATCAGTCACACATAAACTTTCTCTTACTAAATGATTTGTCGATATTTACCGAAGATATTTTTGATGAAATCTAAAAATTAGCTTGACATTAACATTAAATACAATCGTTATAAAAAGAATAAATTAACTCAAACTACCACATTTATAAAGGTCGGTTGCTGTAACATCTAAGAATAAAAACAATACAAAACTTATTTCCTTAAAATACATTTCATTTGAAAGTTTTAAAATTAAATTTATAATATTCTCCATACATCTTGAAATTTTACATCTATTCAATTCTTGTTTTTGTACCACAACACTTCCAATTATATGTGGTAGGTCAGGCCAATCATTTATGTATGAAAACAGGTCGCTGTCTGAATTAGTCGATATTAATTTACCTTTAATTCGCCGCGCTTCCAGTTGTCTATTTAACTCGCACCTTCCGGTTTCTGTATTAAAACTAAACGAACCACAGTTAAATTCATACCAGCATTCTCTAAACAAATTATTTATCTTCAATAATGAATTACTTTAAATTGGTAATTGGTCTGTTAAATGGAAAGTCACTTACATACACCAGAAAACCTTTGTAAACTTTTCTACAAAATATGATTCTTTACTATTTAGCCTTGAATTTAACCACACAGTTCTCACTGATTCAGATTATCAAAAACATTTGTTAGATGTTAGAGGCGGTTCCCAGCCTCGCACACACCCTGGCACATAGTTTTCTTTTAATTCCCCTTTCTCTGTCTACACACTGGCGATACTTTAGAAGCAGCTAATGAACTTTTGATTTGATGTTTATCAATCAATTAGTCAATATTTCAAAATGTCAAAATTTCAATCTAATTACTGTGTTGATTTAAAAAAAACAAAACAATAAAGATGGTTTTATCCAATCAAATCGTGTGATACCGTGTAAAAAGAATCGGGATTGAAGTATATTAAAATGTTGTCCGTGTCTAACTTTTTCACAACATTAATGTCGATATGTAAGGATCGTCGAAATTCAATTTTTGAAATGTATCCCAATCCCCGTTTTCTAAACATCTCCGAATCCTACATATATTAATATTTATTAACGGTAAGGATATTTTTATCACTGAAACACTTCTAATTACAGTACCATTCTGATATATGGTAAGAAAGCTATCATCAGAGGGTCCACAATCATGCACAGAGCATCTACCATCAAAGCATTTTTCATTTTTGTTGCACGTGATAGGCTGACATGGATCATAATGTGGTAGGTCAGGCCAATCATTTATGTATGAAAACAGGTCGCTGTCTGAATTAGTTGATTGTAATCTAATTGGATCCACAGCCAGTCTATTTATCTCACATCTTCCAGTTTCTGTGTTAAAATTAAACGATAAACAGTTAAATTGATACCAGCATTCTCTACCACAATTCATAAGACTTGTATGTTCTATGGCTTCAATAAGGTGTCCAGTTAGTTTCTTTCCTTTACGGACTGACGACAGAAGTTTATCAGGTACAGTACACATTGTTTCCTTTGAGTATACGATATACATTAAATGTAACATTATGTACATAGATCCAAATATTTTAGTTGTTTTCATTTTCGCCTCTGATCAAATCAACTTTCGTTTACTAGTATTACACCGCTTTTGTACTGAACGTTAAGACAGTTACATGCAATATAACACACAGAAAGTTTACATATAAACAACTGATTATTTCATTGATCAATTTGTAAAGTCACTGTCTCAATAAAGCATAGTTGCGATCAATGAAATAAAATATTAATATGTATTGCATTGAATAAGTTTAAAGCGACTTCGAATGAAATTCCAGAAATTATCATGTATTTCCATAACCTTTTATACATCATTTATACAAAATTTGAGTTCTTGGCTTTCAAATCTTGCCCTTCTTTGCTATTTCCGTGGACGTTAAATTATACGATTTGATGTCAATTCAATATATACAGTACATTTTTGTCCAAAAATATTTTATCAGGAAAAATGATTAACATCAATATAAAAACTAGAGCTGTGAACAGCACTGAGCGTGGCCCTTGATACTTTGCCTGATAGCTGTAAGACTTTTTGAACTTCAAACCCCTAAAGTCTGGTGTTCACTCCCTCATTTTTAGCAAAAAGTTTTGTGAAAGGGTAGATTCAATATTATATCAATATTACTTATAGTATGGTAATTTTTATAGCTTCTTGGTAGCTATAATATACAGGTATGTGTGAAATGTGAACATTATGTGACGGAATTCCTTTACTGATATAAATATGATCTATAAGTGTTTCACCTTCATTAGTATAATGCTGAACAAGTTGTTGAAAACCAAATTTTTGAAAATAATTATGTATAGACAAATGACCCTCCAAGATATTTTGATTGAAATCTCCCATAATAACATACACCAGATTCTTGTAATTCAACTGGTGATCTTTGTAACATTGGGAGAAATAATTCTAATCGATAAACAGGTGGTCTATGGATAACAATTACGTTAATATTCTTATCCAGAATATCCAAAGCCATGTGTTCTATTTCTAAAACTCCCAAATTTAAGATATTGACATTTTTTTCTTCTTTAAAATATATTCCTAATCCTCAATGCCCCTTTTCTTTTAAAAAATTGAAATCTTTAGTGTCATCATAGCTGCTGCTTCGAGGATGGTGGTAAAGGCGGAAACGATTTAACTTGAGTTTTGTTGGAGTTATTGAATCATTTAGCCACGTTGTTAAACCAATGATATTATCTAGCATTTTAGTGTGTTTCTGTAGATCTCGTATGTGAATAGATGTAAACCCTCAACATTGTGTAAAATTATATTAGTATCAGTCGATATGGTCCTACTTTCAGGCTGTAATTGCTCCTAATGCTGATTATATTTTTTCATCACATATATGTTTTTTTCCTTAAAATCTTGTATTGTATGACCCTGTAATGTTTTAACTCTGCTTAACGCAACATAGGCTTGACCAGCTTGAAATATTTTACGGAGAGATATTACGCCTCTATCGACCAGACGATAAAAACGGGTTATAGTCAATTGGGCCCCTATCCAAAATGGCCCCTCGTTTGGTCAAAATGGTCCCTGATAAATGGTCAAAATGGTCCTCAAAAAAGGTCAAAATGGTCCTTCCAAAAAGTCAAAATGGTCTCAAAATAATATTTTTATTACATTATACATAATATATTTTTTTTATAATCTTTTTGAGAACTGGAACTGGAACTTCAAATTAATATTGTAAGTCTTAGAATGTCTTTGCTTTGATGAAAATATAAATAGGAACACAATTTATGTCTTCAAAATTTGTTGTTACAGAGTACAATTTTCAGTCAAAATTAGTGACCTTTCTTAGGGTTAAAATAGCTTCCAACTATTCCTTTGATTATCATCATATAAGCTACAATTTATAAAAAAAAAATCAGGGACCATTTTGTCCTCAAAAGGTCATTTTGACCAAAGAATTGGTTGAAATCAAAGAATAAATACAGAGTCCATTTTGACCAAAATAGGGGCCATGGTGACCGGTCCATTTTGACCAAAATAGGGGCCATGGTGAATAGCCATTTTGACCAAATTTAACTGTTATGGCCATTTTGACTAGGGGCCATTTTGTATAGGGGATATACCCCCTTCCCCAACATTCGAACTGTGTAAACGTCAATATTTTCCTTTAATGCTGAGTTGAAATACTGTATTGTTTCAATGGATTGGAGCAGTCAATAGCCAGTTGAATTGATGTATGTTAGTCAATTAAGTGTCGTGGGTAAGAAGCACCCTCAAAATAAGAAAAAATCTGATATTATATCAAATATAGCAAACACTCGAAAAACATGTTAATTTATATAAAGTTAACACAATGTGAAATGAGATTAATTTATTTTTGACCTATAATAATCTTAGCAGACGATAAAAAACAGTTTGAGCGCTTACTTTTTTATTGCAACGGATTAGCGCAGACGCGTAAACAGCCCCTAGAGTTAAAAGATTATGTAGTCTGACTAATTTGTTTATGACCTTTAATAACCTTAGCAGACGACAAAAAGAAAATTGGTCTTGTAGAAAGAGTTCTATCAATGGTAGAGGAAAAATTCGAACAGGTTAATGTATCAAAAATTCACTGCTCTAATTGATTGTATGTAAAATTAATATAAGTGAAAATTTTGCAAAAAAATGAATAAATTTTTGATACTTTTTAGAGTGTTAAAAGATTACATAATCAGATTAATCTGTTTATGACCTAAAATACTTCACACCTCCATGTGAAAAGTTCATGTCAATAGTTTTATTACCATATTATATAACCTGCTATAACCCTGTCAATCATTTTAATCCTCTCTACTAGGGCCTACTTTATTCTCAGAAAAGGGGTATCCTATGCCTATTTTCACTTTAATGGATTTTGTATTAAACTGCTCATGTCATATATCGTTGAAAAGAGAAAATTTAGTACATACTGACTATACACACCATATTGATATGAGATAATTGCTTTGTAAGTTTGAACCCTCAGTCGAAAAAAAAACGCAATATTTTGAAAAAATATTTTAATGGGTTATTGTCATATATCGTTTAAAAGATAATCAAATCGGCATTACAAAATTGAAAATTTTAATTCTCTGCGTTGATTAGACAATGCAATATAGATGTCCAAAGTTGACAAAAATGTCAATTTTCAAATGTCCATAAAACCAGAAGTTAATATTTTTCAATTAATATCAGCATACATATGGATATCTGAGGTCAAGGACATCCTTCATTGGAATTGTCAAGGTCATCAAAGGTCAAGGTCACATAATATGGCCTTTTGAATTTTCCAAAAATTAAAACGAACATAAAAAAATTACAAATTCGAAATTCAAAATTCTGTTCCAACAAACTATAGACAAGGTTACAAGGTTTTGATAGACACCAAAATCATAAAAATCGGATAACAAATAGAGGACTTATTGATTTTTTGCTGAAATGTGTCAGTCTGTGACGGCAGCTTATGCAACACTTCCGGTTTGGATTTTTTATGCTAAGTGCATTCTAATTATGACTGACAGACAATATATGTAGTTTTTGTCAATATCTGAAATTTATACCGGAAGTGAGGCTGCTAGGCGATATTTTGAAAAACCGGAAGTTCTTACGTCAAAACCGGAAGTGATGAAAAAATTTTGATTGAGTAGTTTTATTTCTATGGACATTCTGTATACGTCCTGTAAATTTCCGGTCGATCGGATAATTAGCGGCTGAGTTAGAAATTTTGAGCTTTTTTGAAAATTTTGGTTTCAAATTTTTTGGACAAAAATATTTAAAAATTGAAATTTGTGTAGTCCCATCTGATACTTCTTTTTACAATGAAGATATTAAAGAAAATTTCAGCCAAATCGGTCCATAAATAAACCCTACAGACTAAGTGCAAAATAATTGCATATTATGCAATAGCCCACTCCTGATTCAGCAAAAATTGAGTTTCAGATATTCATTTTTGATTCCAGGTCATTATATAATGTTTGGTGGATACAATTATGCTACACCATTTTCGATTTTCTCTAAAAAGTTTCCCAAAAAAAAAAAAAAAAAAAAAAAAAAAAAAAATAAACATAACGAAAACAAAGCGTGACAAATCGATAGATTTGCCACGCAAAATCAAAAAAATCAAAGTTAAACTATGACTACTGTTTTGTTCGTTAATTTTTAAAACACTTCCAATGACAGCACCATTTTGATACACAGGAACATAGTAAGTATAAAATGGTTCACAATCATACACAGAGCATTTGTATACGCCCACATTGTAATGTAATGTAATGTAATGTGTAATGCATAATCCGGTTATGTTGGATTTTCTATTAGAAATATATATATATACCATGATGCCTTCGGCATACCATAGTGTACTGAACTAATTTGGTTATCTGGCCCTAGCATGGTGCCACAGAATTTTGGTTTAATTTGAAATCAATCTTGCATAAAAGTTGATAGTTAGTTACTTTAATAAGAGTAAAAGCTATATACATGTACATAACTTATTTTTCTCGAAATACATTTTACATTATAGAAATCTAGTTAAATATTAAATAGAATTTTTACCAAACTTGTCCATGTCTAGTGCTTCAATATCGATGTTTATAAATCTTAACAATTCCCTACTCGATATGTGTTATTCCACATGCCGTTTTCCATACATCTCACAGTTAGACATGTATTATATATTTTTATGTGTACCATTATAATACTTCCAATTACAGTACCATTTTGATAAGTAATATAACGGGCATAATAATTAGAGGGTCCACAATCATGTACAGAGCAAGAACCACCAAAGCATTTTTCATTTTTTTTGCACGTGATAGGAACACATGGTTCATATTGTGGTAGGTCAGGCCAATCATTTATGTATGAAAACAGGTCGCTGTCTGAATTAGTTGATTGTAATCCACTTGGATACATAACGCTTCTATTTATCTCACATCTTCCAGTTTCTGTGTTAAAATTAAACGAATCACAGTTAAATTCATACCAGCATTCTCTACCACAATTCATAAGACTTGAATGTTCTATGGCTTCAATAAGGTGTCCAGTTAGTTTCTGTCCTTTACGGACTGACGACAGAAGTTTATCAGGTACAGTACACATTGTTTCCTTTGAGTTTACGATATACATTAAATGTAACATTATGTACATAGATCCAAATATTTTAGCTGTTTTCATTTTCACCTCTGATCAAATCAACTTTCGTTTATTACACCACTTTTGTACTGAACGTTAAGACAGTCACATGCAATATAACACACAGAAAGTTTACATATAAACAACTGATTATTTCATTGATAAATTTGTAAAGTCATTGTCTCAATAAAGCATAGTTGCGATCAATGATATAAAATATTAATATGTATTGCATTGAATAAGTTTAAAGCGACTTCGAATGAAATTCCAGAAATTATCATGAATTCCCAAAACCAATTATAATTCATTTATACAAAATTTGAGTTCTTGGCTTTCAAATCTTGCCCTTCTTTGCTATTCCCGTGGACGCTAAATTATACGATTTGATGACAATTCTTTTTGTCCAAAAATATTTTATCAGGAAAAATTATTAAGATAAATATAAAAATTAATCGAAGAAATCAAAGTTAAAATGTGACTACTGTTTTGTTGGTTATTTTTTAAAACACAAGAGAAGGTTAATGGAATGAAATGAAATAAAGTTAAAAGTCTTACTCTTGTTATCGTTTTGGGCTAATGGGAAATTACAAAACCTAATATGCTGTGTGCATTGAGTGATATTTTACCAGGGCAGTGTCATTAGCCTAAGATATTTCGATTCCAACTGTACAGGGATCTTTAAAGAACACATCAGTCAATGACGTAATATTGATTAGATAGTCAACATGTCTTTTTATACGCCCACATGAATATGTGGTCGTATATTGTCGTCGGTCGGTCCGTCCGTCCGTCCGTCAACATTTCTTGTGAGCACAATAGACACTACAGTTTTCATCTGATTTTGATGAAACTTGCTATGATCCTTTGGATTGATAAGATCTCGGTCGAGTTCGAGTTTGACGCATTTTCGATGAACGCTTTTTGAGTTATTGCCCTTGACTTTGAAAAAATGTGTCAAATTTTGTTCGTGAGCACTCTAGAGACAACAGTTTTCATCTGATTTTGATGAAACTTGCTATAATCCTTTAGATTGATAAGATCTCGGTTAAGTTCGAATTTGACGTATTTTCGATGAACGTATTTCCGATCACAATCTGTTGGAAAAATGAGTTGAAAATGGAAATACCCTGAAATACGACTTTTTAATATACGTCATTTCCGGTTAGGCAAAAATGCGCCATTTTACTTTTAAGCAACACCGAGCAGTTAATCATCGCAGGAAATGATGTCAAGTTATGTGCAGTTTTGGCTGGGGAGCGTGACCAGAAATAGACAAAAAAAAAAAAATAGTCAATTGCAAACCAAAGCAGTGCGTTCGACAAATCGAACGCACTGCAATTAGGTATTTTGTTAGTTTTTGCTAAAAAATTAGGAAAAAGTAGCAAAATGTGTCCCGGTTGGTACAAGATTTCTCAGCCATTTTTTATTGGAAAATTACGATCTTGGTCTTGATTGAAAGCTTAATCAATAAGGATGAAACGTACAGAGAGTTTTTTCGAAAATTCTAATCAGTTTGGCCCCTGGAAAATGTTTGCCGTACCTACGTGTAAATTTTCGTATTTCCATGGTAACCACCAAAATAATAATTTTTTTTGGAAAATCGCTCTGTACGTTTCTCGGCAATGTAATTGTCTACATTTATGCCAAGTTTGATGTAGATTGATCCATTCACATTTTTTTAAACTTGTATCAAAGGTTTGAAATGTCCAATTTTTATGACATGTTTGAAAGGGCTGTCAACTCATTAAAAAAAATCTGATTGACATGAAATCAACCTTAAACTATCGAGAAGGACCCCAAATCATCAACAAATGCACAACAAGTCTCAAGAAATCATTATTTCATATACTTATTCCATTTTTTCATAACGTGAAATAGCCCAATTAACACCCTTAAGTGTAATAATATGTACAAAAATCCAAATATTTTAGCGGTTTTCATTTTCCCTTCTGATCAAATTCACTTTATATAAAGTTGTAAGTTGTATAAATAACAACGCTTTAGTACTGAAAGATAGGAAAGTTTCACACAATGCGCACAGATGGATAATTTGTCAACGTATCATATAACATGAATTATTCATAAATATTAATAAGAAGATAATTTTTTTTCACTTGATTGGTTTCCACGGATGAAGAGTACTGAATGCCTATAAAACAGGTTCAGATGAATGGAAATTCAAATGATCTCTATTGTTTTAGTTTGCTTTGTATTTCTCTTTATATTTCTCTGGGCATCCAACTACTACCACTACCAACAACTATGCCTAGTTTGCGATATCAGCATCTGCTGGCGTTAAATTGTCAACTACCAACCAACCAGTCCGTACAGGGAACATTTTTAATGGCAAGAATACTGCCAGGTTAGTTCCCTATGTAAATGTAAAAGCTAACATAGAACATGTTTAATATTTTAGGAGAAAATCCTTCAATGAAAAATATTAAGTGTTAATACCCGTGTCAACGGTTCCGATACCGCTCTGTTGGTCTTCAACTTGTATGGTTTTATTTTGGTTTAAATAATAAATGTGAAATGTATATGTCTCTTTTGTCCTTTATATGGGTAACACAAAATAATACATATTAAAACTTTATCGATCCTTGGTTGATAAAAAGTGGTCAAACGAGTGCCTAGTGTCATATGAAATTTATGAAACGAGTTAGTGGTTTTACTATTAACCGTGTTTCGTCGAAATTGTGTCATATCCGAACTCCTTTATTGATTATTATGAGTGCCAGAATGTAAGTTTTACATTCAAAACGATGGATGTGTCTAATTACCTGCCAAGAATATCATAAACTTGTCGATATTTACCGAAGATATTTTTGATGAAATCATGAAATATAAAAATTAGCTTGACATTAACATTAAATACAATCGTTATGAATAGAATAATTTAACTCAAACTACCACATTTAATAAAGTCGGTTGCTGTAACATCTAAGAATAAAAACAATACAAAACTTATTTCCTTAAAATATATTACTCATTTCAGTTTTCAAGATTATCATTTATAACAATGAAAACGCTAACTTTAAATCGTTTTCTATCGATCTTAACTAATGCATTTTGCATCAATAACATTACCAACTGTGACTTCTTGACTTTGCATTCTCGACATCTGTAAACTCGACTTGTGTATTCTTGAACGTTTACCATATAAGGTTCCGTGACTTACTTCATTAGCATATTACGGAAATCGACGGAAGTTATAAAAGGTGACGTGAGACCTTCATTAGCATATTACGGAAATTCTCGTATTCTTACACCAGGTTGAAGTTAGCATGCAGATTCAACCCTCACACAGATTCGGATCGATTCGTCTCAGCATAAACATTCGCGGCAAATCGACCCAATATAATATGTGAATTATTTTAACTTAAAATATCGCTATGTTTTTTATGAGAAAAGCTGACATAAGTGTTCTTTCAGTTTCACAAATACCTATAGAGCTACCTCACTTACTCTTTGTACGAAGCCACATACTCTTTTCTATGGAACAACAATTTAAAAGGCTTAGCCGTCAGAGAAACGTTTTGAAATTTCAACCCTACTATTTCACACTATTCCTTCAAATATGAAGTCAGCAAGTTGCTGTCTCACTTACTTCATTTATGGTGGACCATTAAAGACACACTACGATAGACTTATCCGAGAATATTACGCAGAGTTTACAAACTATTTTTGAGGCTTAGCCGTCATAGAAACTTTTTGCAATTCATACCATGTAATTTCACACTAGTCCTCATTTGAAATATCCAATCAGCAAGTTGCTGTCTTGCTAACTTTATGTACCTTAGTATGTCTTTAAACAGCCACCGTACATAAAGTAAGCATGACAGCAACTTGCTGACTTCAAATTTGAAATCGGGAATAGTGTGAAATAGTAGGGTATGAAGTTCAAAAAGTTTCTACAACGGCGTAATATTCTCAGATATGTCGATTGTAGGATGTCGGTAATGTTCCGCCATAAATGAATTAAGTGAGACAGCAACTTGCTGACTTCATTTTTGATGGAATATCAGGAATAGTAGGGTAAAAATTTCAAAACGTTTCCCTGACGGCTAAGCCTTTTAAATTGTTGTTTAATTTTTGTTAGGTCCACTTTCCATAAAAAAGAGTATGAACTTTTTATATTGGGTCGATTTGCCGCGAATGTGTATGCTGAGACAAATCGATCCGAATCTGTGTGCTAGTTGAATCTGTACTCTAACTTCAGCCCGGTGTAAGATTACGAGAATTTCCGTAATATGCTAATGAAGGTTTTACGTCACTTTTTATATTATAGTCGCCCCTGTCCGTCTGTCTGTCCGTCTGTCTGTCCACAATTGTTGTGGACACGATAGAGAGCTGGTTTCTTGATGGATTTTGATGAAACTTGCTGCGAGTGTTTGCTATCACCCAAGGATAAACCCTAATGAAAATCAGACGAATCGAAAAATATTTCATGGGTTATTGCCCTTGCTTTTGAAAATATGTTGTGGACACCATAGAGAGCTGGTTTCTTGATGGATTTTGATGAAACTTGGTATGAGTGTTTGTATTGACATTAGTATAAACCCTATTCTCAAAGTTGTGGACAGGATAGAGAGCTGGTTTCTTGATGGATTTTTATGAAACTTGTTGTGAGTGTTTGAAATCACCCAAGGATGAACCCTATTGAAAATCAGACGAATCGAAAAATATTTCATGTTTTATTGCCCTTGCTTTTGAAAATATGTTGTGGACACCATAGAGAGCTGATTTCTTGATGGATTTTGATAAAACTTGGTATGAGTGTTTGTATTGACATTAGAATAATCCCCATTGAATGTCAGAAATATCGAAAAAATATTTGATGAGTTATTGCCCTTGTTCTTTAAAACACGTTAATTTTTCAGCCTCTTACACTCCCAAAGTTGTGGACTTGATTGCTGTGAGTGTTTGTAATGACCCAAGGATGAACCCTATTGAAAATCAGACAAATCGAAAACTATTTCATGGGTTATTGCCCTTGCTTTTGAAAATATGTTGTGGACACAATAGAGAGCTTGTTTCTTGATGGATTTTGTTGAAACTTGGTATGAGTGTTTGCATTGACATTAGGATAAACCCTATTGAATATCAGAAACATCGAAAAAATATTTCACGAGTTATCGCCCCTTTTTCTTTAAGACATGTTTATTTTTCAGCCCGTTACACTCTCACAGGATAGAGAGCTGGCTTCTTGATTGATTTTAATGAAACTTGTTGTGAGGATGAAACATATTGAAAATCAGACAAATCTTAATATATTTAATTGGTTATTGCCTTTGTTTTTGTAAATGTGTTGTGGAAACAATAGAGAGCTTGTTTCTTGGTGGATTTTGATGAAACTTGGTGTTAGTGTTTGTATTGACCTTGGGATACACATATCAAATTTCATTTGATTCTGTCAAAAACTCTAGTTTTTAGAGCGTTTACAAGCAAATATTTACATTTCTATTGTCACTTCCTTCAATGAACCAGTTTAGAAAACTGGCGTTCATTTTTCGATGAACGCTAGTTTGTCACGTGACACTATGACGTCGTCAAAGCACAACAATGACGTAATCTAAGATTTGTGGCAAATTCAGGCAAATTTTCATATAAAAAGGGCAAAATTTGATTAATAAAAGTATCTGAATATAAATATAAGAATTAAACGTTGGTCTCATTAGCATTATTGGTGTGTAAACGCAATAGATCACGCCACAAACATACATAAATGACTTCGTCATTTATTCAGTTTGTCACGTGATCTATTGCGTTTACACACCAATAATGCTAATGAGACCAACGTTTAATTCTTAAATGTTGACTGACAGACCGACAGATTTGTGACAAGGGCAATAACTCTGTTTCTAACGATCGAAAATAGCTCAAATTCGAACTTGATCTTCGTTTTATGAATATGTATACACATAGAGAGATGAGGGCGTATAAAAATTGAAATTCTTTTCAAGCGCTAACCTGTTGGAATAACGCTAAAGAAATAAACAAAAAATATCCGATTGAAATCGTAGCAAAAGGAAAAGCGTCTAAAAAATGACTTTTCATATGTCATTTCTTGTTGGACAAAACTGCGTCATTTAACATTTAAGTCACAACCAGCACCTATTTATCATGGAAAATCGAGTCAGATTGAGTGTGATAAGAAAGACCCGAAAGCGAAAAACAAAAAATAGTCATTTGCAAAACAATGCAGTGCGCAATAAAATAAACGTTACAAAAGCAAAATACGACACTGTAAATACAATAGAGTATAATAATTTTGAAAAGAGAGGAGGGGGAAATTGTTATTGTAGATGAGATGAAGGAGTGATTGTAACCTAGGAGTTGAGAGACACAGAATGTCGGGGATTTGATCACCGTCATATGTTCAGGGACATCAACCCGACAAACAACAGTCAACCCGGCCAAATAGGGAAGGCTGTTATCACTCATAACATAACATTTCAGGCAAACCAATATTGTTCTTAACATTTTACAAATTCATACTATGATGCCTTAGGCATATCATAGCTTACTGAACTAATTTGGATATCTGGTTCTTGCATGGTGCCACAGATTTTTGGTTTAATTTGAAATTAATCTTGCATATATTGTATTAGTTGGTTGCTTTAATAAGAGTAAAAGATATACATGTACAATACTTATTTTTCTCGAAATACATTTTAATTTAAAGATATCTAGTTAAATATTAAATAAATTTTTTACCAAACTTGTCCATGTCTAGTACTTCAATATCGATATTTATTAGGGTGTTTCTTATTTTGAAAGTAGGAGTTAATCATCAACCAGGGTATCAAAATGTTCCACTTATCAAACAAACTACACTGGCAAATTTTTATTAAAAAAAATTAATTGTTACTACTTGCTCAAGAACATTGAAAAAATCGAGTGAGAATGCAACTAACATCAACTTATTTTATGTTGGTAAGGAATGATATTTGAATTTTTTGACGTGATATAGTGTTACAATAGCTAAAAAAAACTGATATTGGAGAACCTTAGTGTCTGTTGGTTTTGAAAACTTGCAAAAACTTTCTAAAGTGGTCCTCAACCAATTGTACAATAAATGTTTTTGTTCCTAATCTCTTGTATTGACGAGTTGAATGCATTCATTAGGGTTACATCTCTCTCTGCAATATAATTGACGACCCTGAGAGTAGATACTGATCCATTTTGTTTCAAAGAAAGATTCTTTCCAGATCTATTCGAAGTGTTTCGAATAACTTTTATATGTTGTTCCAATACTCGAGAACTTAAGCTAGGATGTCTACTAGCTGTTGAACTGGTTTTAGAGCATAGATCTGTGAAGAGAGTATCGGTGCCGGAACTTGATTCTGTTTGTAAGAGTGGATTCAAGAAAGATCGCTTGAGGCTTGTTGTCCATACATGTGTTAAGCACATAAATGAGTCTGTGTTTGCCCAAGCATCTCTTAAACGTACAAAAATATCCTTGTCAAACTGGCATCATCTAAAGAGAACACCTTTTAAGCACAATTTCAGATACATGGTGGCGATAGAAGGTCAGAAGGGTCCTCCTAAGAGCAGTCTCATCTCAAACATTCAAAACACTGCGCAAGCCAGTAATAGTTGACGTAGAAAAGTTCGAAGCCGAAAAGTTGATCTGCGACCTTCCATGACATGCTTGCTTCTGCTTCCACATTCCAGAATCCAGTTTTGGTACATCTGATACCACTTTTCATTATGAAATATTCACTCATTTATTGATTAACTTCCTCAGATGAAAAGTTCATTAGCTACTAACAATGCATTGTCAACGTGTTGGTATGGATTTCATAGGATCGTAAATGTTTGGGTTTTATTATTGAAGAACGATTAAAACGACAGATACTATTGTTACTTGTACTCCAGCATAATCTTGATGTTCCAGCGAAAGGTTGATACATGACTCAAATAACTTCTTAATTTCTTCAACGGCCTTTTTATGATATTTTCTCAGAGCTCTATGGATAGCAGCATGGCTGATTATCAGATTAGTTGAAAATATGGGCGGCTGCTCTGCTAAGTGTATTGGTACAATCAAGTATTGAGGCAACTTCTGCATATCGCGGATGCTGACCCTTCCGATATTCTTCTTCAGACTTTGCCATTCGCTGTTCTACATCGGGAATTTCAGTCCATGTAGCTATACCTGTGTCCCAAATAAACCAAGCCATGTCCTTCATGTTAAATCCATTTTAACTATACAAATCGAAAATCACTTTCAAGACATCTCCACGAGAAAGAGAGTTTGGAAGGATAAAATGTCTCCATTCTTTTACCAAGATGTTGAGATTGTCACAGTGTATGTAAACAAGTGAGACGACAGACTTTTCGCAGAAAAATAAGCAGAAAGTGAAGCTAGTTGCTGGACCTGGCACATGTATATTTGACTCATAAAACGAAAAGTTCAGGTGGCTTGAGCAAGTTCTAAACTTAATCCAAACTTCATGAAAGTTCGTCTGAGAGGTTTTCTCAGCAAGTGGAAAAAAATTCTTACCCGGTCGATGTATTCGGTTGCAAACGAAAATTTCCCATAGTGACTAGAAACACCCTAATTATAAATCTTAACAATTCCCTAATCGATATGTGTTATTCCACATGCCGTTTTCCATACATCTCACAGTTAGACATGTATTATATATTTTTATGTGTACCATTATAATACTTCCAATTACAGTACCATTTTGAAAAGTACTAATATGGGCATAAAAAGAGGGTCCACAATCATGTACAGAGCAAGAACCACCAAAGCATTTTTCATATTTTTTGCAATTGATAGGAACACATGGATCATATTGTGGTAGGTCAGGCCAATCATTTATGTATGAAAACAGGTCGCTGTCTGAATTAGTTGATTGTAATCCACTTGGAAACATAACGCTTCTATTTATCTCACATCTTCCAGTTTTTGTGTTAAAATTAAACGAAACACAGTTAAATTCATACCAGCATTCTCTACCACAATTCATGAGACTTGTATGTTCTATGGCTTCAATAAGGTGTCCAGTTAGTTTCTGTCCTCTACGGACTGACGACAGAAGTTTATCGGGTGCAGTACACATTGTTTCCTTTGAGTATACGATATACATTAAGTGTAATATTATGTAAAAAGATCCAAATATTTTAACTATGTCCATTTTTAACATCAGAATCTGACCAAATCGACATTCGATAACAAGAACTTTATAGAGAAATTCAAAGCGCAACCAGATAGCATTAAGATTGGCGACTGATTATTTTTTATAGACAGATTACGCATGTCACCAACTCAACAAATCGTTGTTGCGGTTAATAAAACAAAATATTTATCTTCAATAATGAATTACTTTAAATTGGCTGAGATTCCATCATTGTTCTGTTAAATAGAAAGTCACTTATAGACCCCTGAAAACCAATGATCCTTAATTACTTAGCCTTGATTTTAACTGTACATTTCTCACTGATTCAGATTATCACAAACATATTTTGTTAGCTGTTAGAGGCGGTTCTCAGCTTCGAACCTTAGCATGGCAATCAGTTTCCTATACACTGTAATTCCTCTTTCCGTTCTTCTGGTAAACAACCCTGGAATGTCTATCGCAAAACCATTCGTAATTATTAAAAAAAAACTAGCTCTCAAAATATATTTAAAAATCATGTCCCTACATTTCATTATTTAGGTGGTGTTTTCCCATACCAGCGTACCTTACAAGCTCACAAATATCTTATGAACATCAGTCACACTTCATCATATGGGCATCCCTGTGAGGATTCGGAGTTTTAACCAATAATACCCTCGATATATACTCTCCATATTCAACGTTTTAAAATTTATTACGGTAATGTATTGCTTTGTACCAATGAATAGATTTTCAGGAGAGGATTTTTCCTAAGTTTTTGAAACTTGTATCCAATCCTTTTGAGAATCTCAATAAAATATGTTTAAACTAAATAGATTTTCAGCCTTTATCCACCTAATCTTTCATTAAGATATTCTTTTTTCGAAACTATTGTTGACAATTTTGTATATAGGTACGGTCGAAACAGACTAATATATATGTTTAAAGCTTATCTCTGGATCGACTAATTGTGTATTATATTTTCTTCTTTATATTTTGTACTGTTATAGATATGAATATTGATTAATCTAAAGTGACTGAGAATTTAGTCATAAAGCAAATAAAGAAAATGCGGACTGTTCCCCTTTTAAAATTATTTCAAAGTTATTGACATAGGACGTAATGGTAAATTCTTGGGACGTTAAAGACATTAACATTCTTATAGTTAATAATAATAAACATATTTAGTCAAACGTAACTATCTTCAGTGATTTTAATATATTGTTTGTATTGTAAATCGATATTTAAAAAGTTGAACGGTTTTCACAGATTAAATGTTTTCATTTTCTATTACATGATTATTAAATTCAAGTGGTTCTGATGCATTTGAGTTCGCTGTGTATTATTTGTTGATAAATAATGGTACTGTCTATTTACCACTGCGTGGTAACATGTTAAACTAGGCCAATGTCACCATGTTAGTCAATGGAGACAAAAACGTGGTACTTATTTTTACCACGCTTTTTTCTTATTGGTCGGATTTTATTCATTTTTTTGAAAGAATCCAAAACATCACGTTTTTCAAAATTCAAATATGTCAATATTGTGCACATTTCACCACGATAACATGCAAAAATGGGCAGATTGAAATTCCAGGCGTAAGAAAATTTCCGCCATATTTGATGTCGGTGACTATGATTTTTGTGTATTTCGGTTGCTAAATTTCACAGTACAACTGCAATGAAGCTAACGATATTACTATGAAATATTTTTGTGTTTTAAGAGTTTGTTTTTAAATTCTCGGAAACGCAATTTGTATCAAGTTTATGGTTGAAGATTATTTGTCTTTTTAAAACATGACTTTCATTTACGCTAATTCAATGTCTGTAGCCTTTTGTTTAATCTCAAAATACGCAGAGAAGTTTCTTTGCGGGATTTGTGTGTGAAGGATACATCGTTTTTCTATATAGTTCAACTTTTATATTCGCTACCTCTATGCCATCTAGTAATCTTTAAAGTCCGCATTTCATTTCATTTCATGTTGGCGGTAGAGTAGGGGTGGGGGTCGTGGTCAGTATCTATAGTTACTATACACCAACCTACTATCATCTACAGTCACTGTCCTCTATCTACAGTCACTCTACACCAACCAACTACCATCTACAGTCACTATCCTCTATCTCCAGTAACTCTACACCAACCTACTATCATCTACAGTCACTATCCTCTATCTATAGTTACTATACACCAACCTATTATCATTTATAATCACTATCCTCTATCTACAGTCACTATACATAAACCTACTATCATCTACAGTCACTATCCTCTATCTATAGTCACTTTACATAAACCTACTATCATCTACAGTCACTATCCTCTATCTACAGTCACTCTACACCAACCTACTATCATTTATAATCACTATCCTCTATCTAGTCACTATAAACCAACCTACTATCATTTATAGTCACTATCCTCTATCTATAGTCACTCTACACTAACGTATTATCATTTATAATCACTATCCTCTATCGACAGTCACTCAACACCAACCTACGATCATTTATAATCACTATCCTCTATCTACAGTCACTCAACACCAACCTACTATCATTTATAATCACTATCCTCTATCTAGTCACTATAAACCAACCTACTATCATTTATAGTCACTATCCTCTATCTACAGTCACTCTACATCAACCTACTATTATCTACAGTCACTATCCTCTATCTACAGTCACTCTACACCAACCTACTATCATTTATAGTCACTATCCTCTATCTACAGTCACTTTACACTAACGTAGTATCATTTACAGTCACTATCCTCTATCTACAGTCACTCTACACCAACTTACTATCATTTATAGTCACTATCCTCTATCTACAGTCACTTTACACCAACGTAGTATCATTTACAGTCACTGTCCTCTATCTACAGTCACTCTACACCAACATACTATCATTTATAGTCACTATCCTCTATCTACAATCATTCTACACCAACGTACTATCATTTACAGTCACTATCCTCTATCTACAGTCACTATACATCATTTTGCTGTCGTTTATAGTCACTATCCTCTATCTATAGTCATTTTACACCAGCGTACTATCATTTACAGTCTTTATCCTCTATCTATAGTCACTCTGCACCAACCTACTATCATCTACAGTCACTATCCTCTATCTATAGTCACTCTACATCAACCTACTATCATTTATAGTCACTATCCTCTATATACATTCACTCAACACCAACCTACTATCATTTATAGTCACTATCCTATATCTATAGTCACTCTGCACCAACCTACTATCATCTACAGTCACTATCCTCTATCTATAGTCACTCTACACCAACCTACTATCATCTACAGTCACTATCCTCCATCAATTGTCACTCTACACCAACCTATCATCTACAGTCACTATCCTCTATCCTCTTAGTGATTATAGAGAGTAGGTTTATGTATATTGATTGTAGGTAGAGGATAGTGACTGTAGATGATAGTAGAATTGTGAATAGTGACTGTAGATGGAAGATAGTAATTATAGATGATAGTAGGTTTATGTATAGTGACTTAAGATACAGGATAGTGACTGTAAATTATAGTAGGTTGGTGCAGAGTGACTGTAGATAGAGGATATTGACTGTAGATGGTAGTTGGTTGGTGTATAGTGACTGTAGATAGAGGATATTGACTGTAGATGGTAGTTGGTTGGTGTATAGTGACTGTAGATAGAGGATATTGACTGTAGATGATAGTAGGTTGATGTATATTGATTGTAGATAGAGAATAGTGACTATAGATGATAGTAGGTTGGTGTAGAGTGACTATAGATAGAGGATAGTAATTATAGATGAGAGTAGGTTTATGTATAGTGACTGTAGATAGAAGATAGTGACTATAAATGACAGTAGGCTGATGTAGGTAGGCTGTGGATATAGGATAGTGACTGTAAATGATAATACGTTAGTGTAGAGTGACTATAGATAGAGAATAGTGACTGTAGATGATAGTTAGTTGGTGTAGAGTGACTATAGATAGAGGATAGTGAGTGTAGATGATAGTAGGTTGATGTAAAGTGACTATAGATAGAGGAGAGTGACTATAGATGATAGTAGATTGATGTATAGTGACTGTAGATAGAAGATAGTGACTGTAAATGATAGTAGGTTGATGTAGAGTGACTGTAGATAGAGGATAGGGACTATAAATGATAGTAGGTTGATGTAGAGTGACTGTAGATAGAGGACAGTGACTGTAGATGATAGTAGGTTGGTGTAGAGTGACTGTAGATAGAGGATAGTGATTATAGATGAGAGTAGGTTTATGTTTAGTGATTGTAGATACAGGATAGTGATTGTACTGTAGATGACAGTAGTTTGGTGTATATTGACTATATGAAGATAGTGACTGTAAATGATAGTGTATATCATTGCCGTTATCATTGAAGTCCCATCCCCGAAAGAAAATGGAAAAATGGCACATATCATGTATTCTGAACCATATTTCAGGCAGATTCCGTGAGAGAGGGAGTTTCCCAATAACCTCACAACTTTGGATGGGATTATAAAACTGGAAAAAAAACACTGTCATCACATGAACTTATTAACGAACAAAAACCTTCTACCACGAATTATGAGTATAATTTGTGGGTATTGTCTTTGGTCTCATACTCTCATTTTCCTCATTTTTTCCATACAATAAATACAAAAATTGCAGATTTGTTGTGAATAAAATGATTCCCCAAAAGAGAAACAATGCTGTCCATTTCTAGGCTACTAGCTACTTATAATTATATGGCGGGGACGGAAGAATTGGGATAGGGAAAGAAACATATTCTTAATCCATAAGGGGCAATCAATAAGCAAATTGCAGTTTCGCAACAAAAGATTGTCATTTAGCAAGTTCAAAACAAAGAAACCATACTGTAACATCATAGTCTGCACTTATTTGTACCTGGGATAATGTTTAACCTGTAACCCAAATTTCATAACATGGACCATTTTAGATAGGTTGGAAATCTGTAGTATCCAACCTTGAACCCTGAACTCTACATAGATGGCCTTGACATTTATTTGTAAACAAACATTATTTTTATCCACAAATCCGGATTTTTTGGTGAAAACAGTATAAATATGGATGTAAAATACTTATTTTTATGCATCTTGGTTTTACAAATCAGATTTACCTTAAAAATATCAAAATAATGACTAATTTTATTTACCACGCCGTGGTAAATAGCTGTAAGGTCACTTATGGCTATTTACCACGCAGTGGTAAATAGACGCTGCCATAAATAATGGTAGTGTAATACCATGGCTTTGATGAAGTATTCTTAGAGCTATTTGCAACTACATCTTAAAAATAGCGATGTCAATCGTAAAACGCCCACCATAGTAATCACATGTATAACCATTTAAGATAAATCGTAAAAAGAATTTTTTTAACTTTAAGATTTCTAGATAATTCCGGAAGTTAGAATTTCGGGTAAAAAGTGAATGACGTCAAAACCGGAACTGATAACGAAATTTTTAAAACAGATCTTTGTTTGCCGTCAAAATGTCTATTATCTGTATGTTTTCAGATCGATCGAAATAAAATTTGAAAAAATAAAACACGAACAGTTTCAATGGAACATGGCACAATATTTGAAAACGCGCAATTTTGATTCAAATACATTGTGTTATATATCATTGGAAAGAGTAGATAGAGCATAGTAAGACCGAATTAGAATTTGTGATGTATGTGAATTAGAGATCTTTTAAGTTAAAAAGTCCTTAAACTCAGAAGTAAACATTGGGCATTTAAAATGATAACCCCATTGGATAGATCTTATCAAGGGCAATAACTTTTGTGCAGGTCATAAGGTCACTAAAGGTCAAGGTCACGAGATATGAGCTGTATATATTTGATTGAGGTAAAGCTTTCTTGAAAAGACAAAAATATTTCGCTAGGTTTTTAGCAGAGATTTCAGCAACTGTTGAGCTTTTGATACCCTGAAAAAAAAACAGAACAAGCCAATTTGATGTTTCGCGTACAAGATTTGGGATGTAAGAATACAGGAAAATTATGTTTCGGATGAAAAGATTATTTTAATAAAAGTTGGCGATTGTCTGAAGGCGAGAAAAAAATTGTATGTCCATTTTATTTTCGAATTATTGGTTTTAGTTGTTGGAACTTGTAGTTGAATTAGAATAAGGTAGAGGACATGATAGGAACATGTTTATTGATAAAGAAATATGTTACTCGGTGTGCCTTAGATTTTATCTGGAATAGGGTGACGTTTTCGATTGGGTGTAATCGAAATGGTTCGATTATCAACTTCCAAACAATTTCAGGCAAAACAATGTTGTTTACGATTTCAGAGTATTTTGGCAAGGATTCATCCCATATTATCTTCTATTATGTTGTATTGTATGGAGAATGTTGTATTTGAGAATAAAGGTGTTGTATGAGGGTTGTGTTACACTATTGAAGTCCTGTTTACACTATTCGTGCCCATGAGTAACTATTGGAGTGCTATTTACACTAAATATATATTTCATTATACATTGAATGGTAAGTGTCTCTGGTTGTACTTTTGTTGAACCAATATTGTTCTTAACATTTTCCATAATACTATGATGCCTTAGGCCCTGTATCCATAGGCTTTTCCCTTGTGGCGTGTTCCTTGTGGCGTGTTCCCTGTGCCCACCCCGTATCCATAGAATTTTCCCTTGTGGCGTGTGCATTGAACGATGGGAAGATAGGACAACAAAAATAATATCAACAATGAACCCCACTTCTGAAAATCACAATGATGAGGAGGATGCCGCTATCGCATTTATTTTCCTAGCTGATATTAATCTCAGAAGACAACATGTATTCAGACAACGCCCACGGTGCTGGGTTCGACCATTCTTTCGGTCTCGCTACGAACTGGGAGGATTTTACACAAGTTTCCAAACCTTGAAACAGTCTGCTGACGAAGAACTCTTTTTTTTTAACTATACTCGTATGAGTAGAGCGTCATACGATCAACTGGCAGTCCTTATATTACCAAGACTTCAATCGTCCGGATCAAACTGGCGTAAGCCTATCACATCTGAAGAAAAACTTATTCTAACATTAAGGTCATAGTGGTGAAATTTATCAAAATCAAAATCAATATACAAGATACAGTATCGCACACGTAATCGCGTGTTCCCTCGTGTGGAGTTGAAAAAGAATGGACAAGTTCATTGTTTATGTTCCTGGTCACCAGGCCACACGTGCAGTTCACGAGGCGACAAGTCCATGGGTACAACCTATGGGAACGGGTACTAATAAAACAATGGTTAAATCGCCTTGTGGCGCGCCACAAGGTCACAAGGGAACACGCCACAAGGGAACATCCTATGGATACAGGGCCTTAGGCATACCATAGTGTACTGAACTAATTTGGTTATCTGTTTCTTGCATGGTGCCACAGAATTTTGGTTTAATTTGAAATTAATCTTGCATAAATTGTAATAGTTGGTTGCTTTAATTAGAGTAAAAAATGTACATAACTTATTTTTCTCGAAATATTAAATATTAAATAAATTTTTTACCACCATGTCTAGTGCTTTAATGTCAATGTTTATAAATCTTAACAATTCCTTACTTGATATGTGTTATTCCACTTGCCATTTTCCATACATCTCACAGTTAGACATGTATTATATATTTTTATGTGTACCATTATAATACTTCCAATTACTGTACCATTTCTAACATGTGCATAATTAGAGGGCCCACAATCATGTACAGAGCAAGAACCACCAAAGCATTTTTCATTTTTTTTGCAAGTAATATGGTAACATGGATCATAATGTGGTAGGTCAGGCCAATCATTTATGTATGAAAACAGGTCGCTGTCTGAATTAGTTGATTGTAATCCACTTGGAAACATAACGCTTCTATTTATCTCACATCTTCCAGTTTCTGTGTTAAAATTAAACGAATAACAGTTAAATTCATACCAGCATTCTCTACCACAATTCATGAGACTTGAATGTTCTATGGCTTCAATAAGATGTCCAGTTAGTTTCTGTCCTCTACGGACTGACGACAGAAGTTTATCAGGTACAGTACACATTGTTTTTTTTGAGTATATCATATACATTAAATGTAACATTATGTACACAGATCCAAATATTTTAGCTGTTTTCATTTTTCTCTAATGATCAAATTGACACTCTTAAAGAACAGATGACACTATTGTTGAGTTAAAGGCTGAAATTTAAAAGATTAATTTTCAAGGACCAAACAAACCTCGAAAAGCGCGTCGGGGTAGTGACGTTGGGGTACCTTATGTGTACAATAAACTGTGCAAAAGGCGTGAAAATTCTGAAAAACGGGGTTTACTAAAGCACATTACATACTGACAAAATTTTCGACAACAAATCTGGGCAACAAAATATTTGTTCCTGTATACACACGACAACATGTTGCGGAAATTGGGGATAACTTCGGTTTTTTTTACATGACTTCAGACAGATCATGGGATTTGTAGTCTTTTTTCTGATTGGTTAAACTCGACAACAAAAATAAACTTGTATTTAATTTAAGCAACACGTGGACAAAAGGTTTCCGAATGTTTGCCAAACATGCTGTCGAAAATGTTGGAAGTGTCTACAGTACTTAAAGGTTCATTCGATATGATGGCTTTAATGGCGTCGCTAGTTATGATTTCATTGAGTTAAACATAAGATCACACCAAGTGAAAACCCTTTTGGAGTTCATAAGCTTATTTCGACGAAGCAAGTCCATGTGGACAGGGAATTACTGACAATCAAATTAGGATTTCTTTTTACGTGCGTATACCATAACAATTTATGTACAAATGAACACTGCTACTACAAATAGTAAGGTATGAACTAAAAAACTAGCTACTGGCCACTATCTCTTCATAGTAATCGGTTTTGAAGTTTTGAAGCATTGTATTTCGTGATACACAACTCCATTGGTATTAATCCCGCGAGCTATCGTCCCTTCCAAATCAGCTAATGATCGAAAATAACCTAAATTCGTTTTGTGAATATGTATACATACATCAAAAACTCTAGTTTTTAGAGCGTTTACGAGCAAATGTTGACGGAGAGATGAGGGTGTATAAGAATGATTGCATTTAATTAATATAGCAATAACTCTGTTGAACTATATTAAATACGGACTTTCATAAAAAATAACAAAAGATTTTTAATGTCATCCTTCCTACCTGCGTCTCTAATTGGAAATTTATATCGCTCCAAAAAACGAGCCGTAAACAATCCACATCCACTATCACAAACTTGGGTACCGTTATATCTTCAACTAAACTAGAATCTGGGAAATAATTACTATTAAGTTAAATGATTTCGTGAAAACAGCCAACACTCAAGAAATCAAAGTACCAGGATGGGTATTGAATTTTCGATCTATCTTACATTCTCGCAAAAAATGTACATGTTTAATCAAACGTGACAATTATATCGGCATTATATTCATTATTTTTATAAGCCCACATCTCTCTATGTGGACGTATATTGTCGGCACTCCTAACCGTCCGTCGGTCCGTCCGTCAACATTTGCTTACAAACGCTCTAAAAACCAAATTTTTTGATGGAATCAAATGAAATTCGGTAAGTGTATATATTGTATTCATTAAATAAAGATCAAGTACGAATTTGAGTTATTTTCGACCTTAAGAAGCAGAGTTATTGCCCTTGCTCCAAAATCATGAATAGGCTATTACTCTTTAAGTTTTCAACCGATTTTGATGAAACTTAAAATGGATGTTATTTGACAAAGTTTAGTTTACTTCTGATTAAATTTAAGGCTTTTTTCAAGATTTAGGCAAAGATCAAGTTCGAATTTGAGCTATTTTCGATCGTTAGAGCAGAGTTATTGCCCCAAAATTTGAAAATTAAAAGCATTTTTGTTTTTACCAACCGCATGCCGTGGCTGGCGTAGATGGCTGTGGTCCACTATCTTTATATTTTGGTATTGCTAATCCATATTCAGAAGCTAAAAAATGATTGATTTTCATGGATGAATAGTTTTCAGTTTAACTATTACATAATAATTCGGGTCGATGTAAGTTGGTATTTACGTCGTCTCTTCAGATGATATTGATTGTTTTTTATTTAGTTCGATCAGTATTTCTTTCTTGGATAACTATATAATTAAATATGTTCTCTGTTGAACTTCAGATGATATCGATTGTTATTTATTTAGTTCGATCAGTATTTCTTTTTTTGGATAACTGAAAAATTAAATATGTTCTCTGTTGTAAAGCCTAGTCTAACGTTTAGTCATCTAGGGTAAAGCCCAGTCTAGCGTTTGGTCAACTGTGGTAAAGCCATAAGGGCTGTTGCCATCAAAGCGATCCGGAAATTATTTAACCTCTTCACCTTTGTAACTTGTAGCCTATCAGCATTTTGTGTAAACAGGATGGAGGCATTTTACAGTTTCATTGAAACGTAAAATAAAATCGACCTTGCTACTAAACGGTTGCAAGTCATAAAGATCATGTCTTAAACAGGCTTGAAGAACATACCTGGTTATCAAGATTCTTTCAAATAACTAAAATATCCCAGATTAATCTCACAGCTCATACAATTTCAGAGATCTCATTCCAAATCAAAACAAAAAATACTTCACAAGAGGCATGCAAAACTCCTAAAATGGAGAGAGAAAGAAGACTTCTAAAAATAGTAGGGATTACATTATACAATCATTAGTATAAAATGTTTTTATGGACTGAATTCTTGTATAGTAATATAAACATTTTCCAGAGTTGCATCCCTTGCTTCAGAACTTTCATAATTTATCATTTGATATACAATTTGATTATATTACAATCACTAATCTTAGTTCTACACACTTTAAACAGCAGATGGACGCCCCTGATTGTACACAAGTATTCTTATAGCATTAACTACTTTTATAAGCACTCTAAATGCACACTTGTATTTACTGTAAAACATAATATCACACTCGATTTAGAAAATTCGTCTGTTTATGTTTATCTAAATCAGCAGACTCAGAAATATTCAATTTCAAACAGTTACAGTTATGTTGAGCACACAAAACAAATTTATTGATTGCATCAATAATAATATAATATAGACATTTGTAACAATAAATAAGAATAATTATTATAATCATCACCACGAAAACAAAAGATAAAATAAACTTAAAAATCAACAAAAGTTATTAAAAAAATAGGCACTTAATCTTTCTCCTTATCACAAAATTACATACAGAATGAAAATCGTATTAGTGCCTGCAGATCATTTAGATGAGAGACGCTGAACTCTTGCGTCCGCTTAACATACATGTATTGTGCTTGCCTAATATATCGGATCTTAAAGGGATTGTAAAGTGATTTTCTAAACTTTGTATGAGTATTGGAAACATTGAAAGCATCAATTTGCGCAAGTTTTAGTGGAATTGCAAGAACCACAGACGTCGGATTGGAAAAGGAATGGTCCAAATTGATGCTATCAGTTTCCCCGATCCACATACAAAGTTTATAAAATCACTGAAAGCTTTTTTTTTTGCCTACTCCTTTCAATGGTTGTCACAACTTAAATCAGTAAATGTCCTATCTGTAGTTTGGAAATCGAATCAAACTATTTATAAACAACAATTCAAGAAATAATTTTTCCTGGCGCCATGTCAGTGTGTCAGAATTCGACGTTGTTTGTTTGGTTGAACGAAACGAATGGAGGTCGTGGGTTCGAATCTCATTCGTTGTGTCACTTTTCCTCGTCGACCAGGACTCTGCTAGTAGAAAAATCCTCCTCTTTCTGGGATGAAGTCCTTATAAATGTTTTCCAGGCTACGTGTACGTAGGACAATAATAATAATAGTTTAAATTGAAATAATGTCAAATTCAATGAAAACTTTAGTATTTTTTAATTGATATTGACGTTGCAGAACCCTTGGTATGTGCATGCAGGTGAAAATAATCCCACAAGAATCGGCTTGTACTCCTGTAGAATGCTCACAGAATAAAAAAAAAAGAATTAAAAACCATGGGACTTTTGTCACAAACAGTGGTTAAATAATCACGTTTCTACTACAAGAAGTTCGATTTCTTCACAACTTTTACAAACATGAGACGGTACCTGATTCCCTATGGACGGATGCTTTTTACACAACAAACAATCAGTTTCAGTAGATATCACAGAATCATTTTGGTTCAAATTTTCACTATTATGGTCAGTCTGATTGAATTTCCATTGATGACCATTACAATCTGGAACAGTTAATGTCAGATTTTTCCTTGATGAAGGGGGACTTTCACTAAGTCTTTCTCTAGTTCGTGACTCACGGAATGAATTAATACGCGAATGTGCTGAATGAGAATCACATGGTTCCAAATTGGAATCGTGAATTTTCAAAATGTCCCATAAATTACTTTCGGAAGAATTTTTTTCGATGCTGAGTGGTCGATCACCTCTAGAGAAGCCTTCTGGTAAACGTTTATGATTTAAAGGTCCAGGCATTCGACGCCTCATAGTAACACTGTCTGTTTGTTTCTCTGTTTCTCCTTTAATCAAATGACACATTCTTTGTTTCCTAGTGCATTCGTCTTCAGACTCTAACCAATACGTCAGCAAATCTCCCTTACCCTGCAAAAAGACCAAACAGTTGAGATTATCGTCCAACAAACAATCACGTAAGCATTAGTGGCGTAGCCATAATTTGTTTCAGCGGGGAGGCGGATACTTGAAAATGCTCCAATTTTGCCATTTTCAAGTGAAAAGGGCAGAATTTCTGGCCTAAGGAAGTGGGGCATTGCCTAAATTCGCTACTGGTAAGCATTGCAGCAATACATCATTCAAAATCATAACAGGTTATTCTTCACATTGCGAAAGGATTTTAATCAGTTCCATAGCGGAAACGTTTTCTTTCATACACCGTCTGATGAATTTGATGGCAATCCTGTTTACATTTAAATTTATTTTGAGATTTATTCAGTGCCACACTCGGTGTAGATTTTTTGGATTAGAATATTTACCTTCATATTGATTAAGCCTCTTTCTTTTAAATTATAGCCACCCAATTTCATCAAAACCGCTCTACACTCAGCACTGCAATGGATCTTTAAAGCTGTAAAAACGAAAGATATAATATTACTTATCGACGTTGACATGTTATATTATATTATAGTGAGAGCTAGAAAAGACATTGATAGCAGTATTAATTTATCGTTGGACTCCTAGCGTCCAGTGGTTCAGCTGGCGATAAGGGCCAAGGTGTGTGCGCAAAAAGCTCTCTGGCCATCACAATTTTACTTCTATTTACCATCATTTCCGGTCTTCAACCATTTCTGAAAGAATGTTCACTTAGGCTACAAAGAAATATTCAAAGAATATTGAAAATAAATTTACCTTCTCCATTGGACTCCATTCTAGAAGCAGTATTAACTGTATCACCAAATAACGTATACCTAGGCATAGTCATACCAACTACTCCTGCAACAACGGGTCCTAAAATACCAGAAATGATTTCAAGATATCAAATCATCCATGTGTATCTAATGTCTAACAGTCTATCATTAAAATAATTACTAAGAACATAGACATTCTTATTGATCGAATATAAGGCGAACCTTAATGAAATTTCATTCATTCATTATAATGCACAGAGCGAAATGACCAGTATTTCTATGTATTCTGATTAGTATTTTAGATAATGAGATAAATAATAATAGTTTTCATTAAGACTACATTAATGAGAGGGACATTGAATCTGTTTGGGCTAATGAGGGTGGGATACTGCAGAGTCTCGTTTATTGTACCACCCGAACGTTTAGACGCCTTTTATATGCCAGGTATAGTATCGCAAACCATCCCGTGATTGAACCCTGGATCCTCTGGTTAGCGAGCAAACGTCTAACGCATTGAGTCACCTCGACCCCCTGATTCATTCAAAGATTCTACACATGGTTTGATAGAAAGAGACAATACCTGTATGTATTCCGATTCTTAATTTCAGAGTCTCATTGGGACGATGTGGTATACGGAATGTTTTAATTGCTGAGAGAAGATGAAGAGACATGGAGGCTATTTCACCGGCATGATTATCTCCATTTCGTATTGGTAAACCACTAACTACCATATAGGCATCACCTATTGTCTCTACTTTATATACATCGTAATTCTTGATGATGTTGTCAAATAATGTATACAGTTGGCTCAATAAATACACCACCTACAATAACATATTGAAAGTGCTGAGTAAGTTTGAAAACAGGTTGTTACCCTTTTAAAAAAATGGTTGAAATGTCAACTGTTTTAAGAGTAGTAATAAACACAAATCAACAATTTGACTTGACTTTCAATAAATAAAACTACATAACGTTGGGTAGATGCCTCTATCTAATAAATTAACGTGACTCCATAAATCTACCAGAACAAACAAGAGGTAAAAATCAAGGTCTCACTTAATAGCTCTAGCTTAAAAGCTTGCAAGGTGCCTTGACATTTAAGGAAGCCTCATAACCCAAGCATATTGCATGCCGATTTAATGCGTTTACAGAAAGAAATATTTTCTTTTCGTAAATATATATCATTACATCCTGATTATTCAACTCTTCCAACCAATTTAGAAGTCTATCTAAATCGCCTTGCAAATTATTGGAGAAATGTCTGCAACATAACATGGAAGTTCCAGCAGCAGGAAGAACATGTGATGTCATTCTTTATCCGGAGAAGAATTATTACTGAATTTCAGATTATTATAAGTACTTTCCTTACTAGGCCCTAATAGACTTAATATTAAATTGTCACAAAAACAAAGTTGAAAATATGGAATCGTTGAAATGTTACCTCCATTGGCGTTGATTCGGCTGAAAGTTTAGTGAAGCTACAAATATCACTAAAATAGATGGTAGTTGAGTTGAAAGTTTCAGGAATAACAGGTTCACCCCTTTTTAACTGTTCTGATACGGCTCTAAAAACATTGATAATAATTCATTCAATAAAGTATAATGAATAAAGAAACGTAATACATTAATGAATAATGAATTATATTTAGATATCAGTCACAACAATAGTCATATATAATAATATTTTATACGATAATAATATTATATTCATCATTTTCTGGATCTTAATGGGCTTATAGGGATATGTTCACTAACCGTTCCACTAAAAAAAACATTTAGTCTCACAACCTGGAATTTTTAAGCTAATCTAATTCGTAATGATGTTCCTATCTCTCCCTCAAAATTTAAACCTTCAAATCCCCGTGTAACCATATCAGCTTTTGAAACTCAAAAATACGAATTGTCGTTTGGTAAGACAATGACTTATATGGAAAACACATATACAGAAAATGAAAGATAACTATTAAGGTACGGGTATAATTGAAGGGATTGTGTGATTTATGGGCAGTTCTAGTAAATCGGAAGGCTTTTTACATAAATTCAAATTCATTCCCCTTTAAGTCAGAATCCATTTGTCAACTGACCATGTTTTATAGGTGCAGTACATGTGTTTTTAGTGACATGTTTTGTTTAAGCTTGTTTCTTCGACTTGTAGCATTTATTTACCTGGGTTTTCAACCTGGGGGACATGTCCCAGACTGGGGACATTTGGACATTTTCCCGGGGACACAAACTGAACTATAGGTCTAAAAAGAATTGTAATATTGCGTACTATCTGGGTTGGTATGCAGGCAATGTCCACTGGCAGCAATGTATTAAAATGAAAATTCTGTGACCATATAATGCTTCAAAATTGCATGTTTTCGATGACATTCAGGGGACATGGTCATTTCCTCGGGCGTATTCGGGGACACTTGAGAAAAACGGTTGAAAACCCAGGATTTATAAGGTGACGTTTCCATTTATGAAAGGTGTCTTGGTAAACAATCAACCGATTCAATGTTTAAATCACCGTGGCTATTTTTGTCATAAAAATTTATCACTAACCCTGGTAACATTCTATGAAGTAAGGCTTCGGTTTTCTTCTTCTCTTCAATTAATTGTTCAGTTCTTTCTCCAACCAAATCTTCTAAATTTTCTTGATACTTTTCCATATTGGCCATCATGTTATCGAATATATTTCGTTTCCTGAAACGCCGTAATTGGTATGTCAAAGATATATATTTCATTTGTGCAAATGCTGAATCCTATTATACAGTATTTGTAGATATATACATAACTTTATACAAGATAGTAGCTGAAAACTTGACATCGCAAAAATTAATTGGAATTACTTATGATAAATTGTACCATATAAGAATTCATGCGAAGAAAATAGCATTTACCATTTTCGAGCATGTTAATACCGTTATGAAATAGTCCAATGACAAAGACATTAGTTGTTTTTTCGTATTCATGTATATATAACAATTTTTGAATGTTTGTATAACGTCGATTATTTTGCTTCATGTAGCTAAAAAAAAGAATGGAATGGAAAATTGATGTGGTAAATTGGCAATAAGTCTTAAAACATTCCAGCCACTTTCTGAGTTGGAATTGTGAAATGACACATCCCTTAATCACATTGGTCTTGAATTGATCTCGCCTTAAGTATTAAGATTAGTACTTACATGCCAGCTCTAAGCGGTTTTAGTTTAGACCAGACAGTTCTAAACTCTGGTCTTTCTTGTGGATTTTCGGCCCAGCATAATTCCATACAATCAATAATGTATTTATCACAGTCAAGTTGATTAATATCTGGACGAAATATTTGTTCTTTAAAATATTTAACTTCTTCAACTATTTCTGCAATACAATTTCAAAATATGATCTTTTTCTGAATGTTCTGAACTATTGTCTATAATTCAATTCAGATGGTCCCAGCCTTTGTGTTATCCGATAATCAAGATGCTTGTAAAATCATTTCGACTTGAATATAGGATTAAAATCTCATTTCCGAAATCATATTTTGGACTTTTAGATTAGTGGGAAAGTAGTCCCAAGGCCAAATAGTGGTAACATTGGACAAGGTATAGCCTTTTTTCTTGAATGAACACCTAATCAAGTAAACGACAATCTACCAATTACAGATTTCGTTTGGATTACAGCAAGACTCTCTGACTCATCAGCTCGGATCAAAGAGTCAATATGTAAAATATTCACTTTATAAAGTTTTCAATGGATCGAATAACAATATATGAGTAAACATCCTCCCCTTCCAATTTAGAATAAGAACATTAATGGAGTAGGGTTGGGTAGCCCGCTCGCAGCACTTGCACTGAACTTTGGCTTTTTTTTTGTCTACATGTTGTATATTGTTTCTATGTTTGTCCCCATGGGCTGGGTGTGAGACAGGACCGTATCACTCGTGGTATTGGGCCTAATTCTGACCCATGTAAAATAAAGAGTTTATTATTATTATTATTATTATTATTATCTACCTTTTGGAGTCATTTCATAACAGCCATAAGGACCTTGTCTAACAAATATTTCATGTAATATAATACCAAATGAGAAAACATCGCCTTTCTGATTTTTCTTCAAGTGTGGATTTCTTATGAATTCAGGTGCACACCATAGTAAATCTGAAAAAGAAAACACATCAATGGTAAGCCTGATATTATGTAAACACCTAATGGTACTTCTCGTTTGGGAAGGCTACTACTATACAATCATTGCGCCCGATTTTGTCATATTTTGCTTGTACGATCTTATTATGTAACTTAAATTGTCATGTGCTGAAAATTGCTGATTCTTTGAATTATTTTGGAGCAAATTATGTCAGAACACTAATCACCAAGTCTTGTATGTGATTTGCATTATCGTTACATTTTTTTATGAAAATTTAATTAATGTTTAATGGAAAGTACCCTAAATAAAAAAAACTTCCTAAATATTCTTGCCAAATTTTTGTCAATTGTGTGTGGTATCTATGCATATTTGTAGCAGTCTTTCTTTAGCTATTTAGGTAAACTTAAAAGTGGGCTGAATAAAATCACATACTTCTGTAGTACGCGTGTTCATCTTCTTTCTTGTAGGTTGCAGCACGGATATTTAACAGACCAAAATCTGTAACTTGTAACATCCATCTACTGTTTACCACACAGTTGGAACTTTTCAGGTTTCCATGAATTTCCAATTCAGACTCGTGAAGAAAGATCAATCCCTAGAAAACAAAATCAATGTCTTCATTAAAATCGCGGCAAACAAATTATTCACTGTGAGGATTAAGAAAAAATCAGAGATGATTATGATTACTTAAAGGCATAAAACCCATTTTGTGGACATTAATACGAATTTATGGCCTAAAAGAATCGTTAATATAAGTTATTAAATGTTTATTTTTTGCTGCACAGCATCTTATTGTCTATTAGAAATAGCTATGGAGAATACGGATTACGAAACTAAGCAAATAACAGTGTTAGTAATGCCACGGTCACGTTAATATTAATCTTTCATTCCTGTATTTAGTTAGCTAAAAACTCATTAGTAAAGTTGAACTAAAAATAGTATGCCGTTAAGATTATGTTTGCCTAGTAGTCAATAGATTCTTATAGTCGTTATTAATAACTTTTCCAAATATTAATGAAATATTAAACTAAGTATGAAATGGGTCAAGGAAAGTAGGCAAAGAATAACAGATGAAATATTAATTGTTAGCTCCGTCATTTTATATATGATGATTCTTTACTGGATGTTTTTTGGGAGTTAATATAGTGTCGAAGTATTACAAACACTCTTTACTTGGTCTTCTGAACAGGTATCGAAATTCTGAAATGCCATCAACGTATTGATGAACTTTGAACAAAATCAGGTAAAATATTTGAAATATGACTAACAATTAATTTTACCACTTACTTGTAACAGATCTTTAACCAATGAGGCGAGAAACATAAGATCTAATCTGAGATCTGAATTCTCTAAGATATCCTAGAAAGCAAAATATATAAGTTATAATGTATCAATATTGCTACAATATCATAACATCGTCAATAAGTAAACTACTTGTTTAAAAACATATTAATTATTAGCTGTGTGGATTATCTGATATTGATGCCAAGTTGGCAAACGTGAGCCAATCTGTAAAACGATAATGCTATTAATAATATGATACAAATCCGTACGAGCAAAACAATTCCGTTAATCAAAATGGCACACAAACACATGGCAAAATAATACTTTTTGTACTTGACATTTACAGTGATCTACTGGGGAAAGGGTGACCTCGGGGACAAAATATCCTCACCACACCAATCCAGTTGGTACAAGCAGTACAACAATTCCATTAAACAAAATCTCATCCAAAAACATGACACAATTGAAAGATTAATGCTTTTTGTACTTGACATTAACGTGAACTACTGGGGATATAGCCATGTTTATGGATGCGAGTGGGGATCTAGCCATGTTTATGGATGGGATTTGGATTTTGCTTGTACGGATTTGTAATACTACAACTGGGTTGGTGGCGTGGCTTAGTGCTGACTACACTGCCACTGTAAAACGATGATGCTATTAATAATCTAACCTTGGCCAAAAATAACATATTCACTGACCAGCCTTAAGTATCTGTGAAATAGATCTCTTATTCGCCATCAACGAAGCTTGCTACTTTTATTTGCTTGTTAACATTATTTGTATGTACTTAATTCAATCCACATTTACTTGTAAATGAAGCACAGTTCCTATAGCACCTAATACTAGACGATAACTAGATGTTTCGTGACATAATTAGCTACATTTAAACAATTATTGTCTCCAGTCTAATTAAAGTGGAATTTCAAGACTTTCATCAAAGTCTAGCAAGAAAGTGTGTCTCGGAGATAAAGGTTGTGCTTTTCAGAATAAAAAGGAAAAATGATTTATTATCTTAATATTATATTAATTTTTGTGTTCTTCAGAAGAATGCAATTAGCAATAATGATTATGCTTTTCAGTATTATAGTGTCTGACTAAAGTTTCACAGTATCGCATTTTTTAACCATTTTTGATGGAATTAGAGTATCAACGTATACACTACGTTTCGAGATATGGTTTAACAGATAATATAATTAATCATTTTCAAGTGAAATTTGTCAGAGGAAAGTGTTTCAATTTCACATGTAAAATCAGCAACCTTAAATTTATACCAACCCATAGACATTGGAAAAATAATAGCTTGCAATTGATATTATACGTGATAATACCAAATTGGGACTGATATTTCCTTTTAAAGAGTAGACATTGACCGTCTGAAGAATAATTACCTGTAGACTTCCTTTAGAACAATACTCTGTCACAATTATAAAATATTCAGGATCGACACACGCACCAATAAAAGCATTAACGTTGTCATGACGCAAGTCTCTCATCTGAAAAAAGCCATTATCTATATAATATAATATGTTACCAAATATACTATAAATATATCAATTTATGGGGTGGGGGTAGGTTAAAGTCGGGCTCCAGAGCGAAATGTTGATGTCAACCAATTAAGACATTGAAACATAAGTATGGAGATTATTGCATACGCTGAGCTCTCGTTCTGTTTTTTCTCAAGTTAGTGGTGTTTTCCACGTGTAAAGCTATTACAAGTACAACTATGACGTGTCACATCAAATGCATAAAGTGAAACTTTGATACGTTTTGATACAAATTCCACTGAACACGAGTCAGTGAAGAATTTCATCTGATCACAGATGGTTTATAAAAGTCATTGAAAATTGATATTGAAAATCTTAATCTACATTTAAATCAGATGATTCTTCTCTTCTTCTCTCGGTATAGAACTGGAGTCAATCTCTGACTGTATTAAGTTCTGCGGGACTATTTACGCGTTCCCAGACACGCACAACAGCAATCCCCTGGACTATTTACAGTTAAAAAGTTCTGGGTATATTATACAGGTAAAAATTTGTACATGGGGTCGTTGTTTAATAGCTGACAGGACTAACCACTATGACGAGGTTAGCCCTGAAGTCCTCAATAGATGAAGACGCAGCTGCTGTGGCTGGAAGACAGTTCCAATCAACTACCGTTCTTGGGAAGAACGAATTTCTGTAAGCAGTGTTGGTAATGCGTTCTTGGTATAATTTGTGTTGGCCTCTGGTTCTTCTGTCACTGTTTTTTGTGTATAGGTCTTTGTTGATGTCAACTAGGTTGTGCTGGATTTTGTACATCAAGCAGAGACGATTGTTTTTTCTCCTCTGTTCCAGACTCTGCCAACCAAGAGTTTCCACCATATTGGTTACACAGCCAGGTGTGCGGCTTGTATAGTCTTTCACTACGAATCGCGCAGCTCTTCTTTGCACGTTTTCAAGGGCCTTGATCTTCATTTGGCTGGTAGGATCCCATACTGTGGACGCATACTCTATTATGGGTCTTACGAGAGTTGTGTAGCTGGCTTCCCTGACTGGCTTTGGGCAGTCTTTCAGGTTCCTTCGGATAAATCCAAGAGTTCTGTTCCCTTTGGCTACCACATTGTCAACATGCCTGTCCCAGGATAGGTTGCTGGTAAGAGTCACTCCTAAGTATTTGCTGGCGTCCTCTATCTCAAGGGTGTGGCCATGGAGCTGGTACTGCTGATCTAGGGCATGTTTGCGTTTGCCAGATGTTACCCTTATAACTGTACACTTGGTGGGATTAAATGCCATCTGCCAAGTCTTTTCCCATGTCTCTAAGGCTGTAAGGTCCTTTTGTAATAACCTGTGGTCTTCTTTGGTGTTGATCGTCCGAAATAGAATGGTATCGTCAGCGAAAAGTCTGGTTTCAGAGTGTCGAATGATGTCTGGCATGTCGTTGATGTAGGCTAGGAATAAAAGTGGTCCCAATACTGAGCCTTGTGGAACACCAGACATTACTGGGGCAGATGTAGATGTTGCACCATCCAGGACAACATTCTGTTTTCTGTCTTCCAAAAATGACTTCACCCAGCTTGTGGTCTTGGCATCAACTCCATAGTACGCCAGTTTATGTAGTAATCTTGAGTGTGGAACCTTGTCAAAGGCTTTAGCAAAATCAAGTAGAATGATGTCTACTTGTGATCCATTTTCAATTCGTCTGGCTATCTCATGGACCGTGCCTATAAGTTGGGTTTCGCAAGAGCGTCTTTTTCGGAAGCCATGTTGGGCATCTGTAAGGATCTTGTTGGTATCGAAGTGCTTCATTATACTGCTATGGATGATATGTTCTAGGATCTTACATGTTATTGACGTCAAAGATACTGGTCTATAATTGGCTGCTATATGTCTCTCTCCTTTTTTGTATATTGGTACTACTAGTGCGTCTCTCCAGTCTTGGGGAACTTGTCCGGTTTCGAGGGAGCGTTGGTAGATCCGGGTCAGTAGAGGTGCTAGTTGGTTTGCTGCTGATCTGAGGATAAATGCTGGTATATCATCCGGGCCTGTTGCTTTGTGTGGTTTCTGTGTTTTAAGTAACTTCAGTACTCCATGTTCGCTGATGTTTATCTCATTCATGGTGTCAAATGATTACATGACATTTAGCTTCTACTTCTATTATATGATATACACGGTGTGTGTAAGTAAGATTTTAACTTTCGTGAAGTAATGTTTCAGTTCAATTTTGGTGACAAATGTATTTGGAAACACTAACATAAGACAGTGTTCGCGCCATTGACACATGGCACAAAGAAATCATTGAACAAAAGTTAAAACATCAGCAATATTTTGTTGCAAGATGAACGAGGTACACAACCGCTTATTATCAAGTGAAAATGTAGTAAAATAATTGTTTTGAAGGATAATAAATCAACGCGTAAATCATTTAACTCATAAAATACATTTTTTAACACACACTCTTAAGTTCAATCCGTACGCTGAATGTTAATGAAATTTTAGAAATGAAAGGAACTGAATGGCCAAGGAACATTGTTTATTTCGTGTTGTATTCACTGGAACTTGCTGTTAAAAGCCTATAGTGATCATCTAAAGTATAAATTTCCAATCACTCAGTTGCCCAAAGACTTTAAACTTAAAAAACAAAAACCTAGACACGAACGGTTCCATTTTTTTTATTTTTATGTCAGAAACGTACAGAAGACTTGCCACAGTCTAAAATCTACATTTAAAATTATGGACTTTGTAACTTACCAATTTCATTTCTTTCTTCATTTTTCTACTCACATCAAAGCTATTGAATTCATACATCTTCAATGCCACAATTTGACCTTTGTATGAGCCTGTTTGAGCATAAATCTGTGTCATAGAGAACTTCGATTCCATAGACTGTTGACTGCACAATGTCATCTGAAATAATTAAAGTACCAATATCAGTTTAACTAATAGATCAATCAATGATTTCTAAAACCGTGCGTACTTTTTCTCTTTTTAGCGGCTGCATCAAGAGGCGGATCCAAGGGGCTTGAGCCTCCCCCTATTTTTGGCCGAATGTTGTCAGAACCTCGTAAAATTTGACATTGAAATTGAAGCATGTTATATTTCAGAGCCTCTTAATCCTGCATCCCCCCATGATCAGTGTAAAGTCGTCTCAAATCTTGTCGTTAAGCTCACAAAATAAGCTTGTTGTGTTCCATACTAGGATTAATTCTATTCACGGTGTTAATCACGCTGCGCTTGACATTTCTAAAATATGAAGCTTATTCGATATTCACTGGATGAAAGCAGACATGATTTTCTTTACTTGACTTAAATTTGTCATTAACACCATAAATATAGCATTGAAGTATGTAATACGCAGCACGAATCTTCTATATTAAAGTAGGCTAAAAACTGCAGAAAAACAATCTAAACTTGCAGAGCGAGCCAATTGTGACTTTTGGCAGAAACAGTGTAAAATCATCGTAAGAATGAATAGGGGTCATCCCGGCCTAAATTGAGCACAAAAAGTACTCTTCGAATTTGTTACTTTTACAGCGTGACCTACATAACTGAACAGATAAAGAAACGTCGCATTATTAGATCTTTTTGGGCAAAGTCGTGCATGATCAAAATTGTTATTTTTCTACATAAATATCATTTTTAGACTTTTAAACGTCCAGTGTATGAAATTCCACTGACAATGCCAGTTGCGTTCTTAAAATCTATAGTTGTTTCACTATTTACTTTTTGTTTTGCGACGTTTCTTTATCTGTTAAGTTACCTTAGAAATGGTTAGTACGAAAATTGATACACATCATTCTGTGGCGCTCATCAGGTTTGTATCTCCCGTGCATTGGCTAACCCATTCAATATTGTATTCCTAGTGTCGGTGATGCCGGTCTTGCCATTCGACAGACGTTGAAGACAGACCAATTGCATGTTCGAAATTTGGCAATGGAAAATCCAGCTTAAACTTAAAATGCTGATATTTTTACAAATCATATAGAAACAGAGAATATATCTCAACAAGTTCGTTTGAAAAACCCATTGATTTCGTTGATCTTTAGCCTTCGGTATCTGAATTATGAAATGATATTTGAAAGTGCATGGCTTTTTGCTTGTGATGATATCGAAAGAAGAATTTAATATAAAATAACCCTAGGGACTAATTAATACCTGAATCAAGTTATTATTCAAAAAATAGTCTCCTGTAAATCAAATCTATTACAGATTAACTTAGATTGTATGGTTTTCAACGCCACTATCTGCCACATTATACAAGAAATAACAGCTTTCTAATGTTTCTATATACATAAAATACAAATAACAGTTAACTGGGTAGAACTGTATATGAGTATTAGATAGAATATATGAATATTGTATACCAATAATTCACTTCTTGTTGATGATCGTCGACTTGTTACAGAAAATTGATTTGGAAACAAAATATATATTTTTTTTTAAGCGAGTTTGCCATGTACATGTACAGTGTACAGTGTACAGTGTACAGTGTAAAGAATTATCCTCTGTATATTCCAATTGACAAAATTCAGCAAAACCTATGAGTTATAAAATATTTGGTATATGCAACAAACAGAATTTGAATAATGAGTTACTGTAACTATGTAATCAATAGTTGTCATTACATCACAGAGTTCAAGTTATGCATATGTTGCCAAAAATATTTTTTTTTTTGCAATAATACGCAAATTTGTGGTTAGTTGGGATGAGCGAAATAATCTGAACACAATCTTTTTTCGAGCGATGTACTCAGTGTTACCTTACGCGCGACAGAGTTCAGAAGATACTGAGATCAAACTATTCGCTAGATTTAATCGATTAGACTAAAAAATTCAGATTTCATTAGATGATAATCGGCATATTCTAGCAAAATTCTGTATTTGTAATTGTTCTTAGTGTCTCTAAGTTGAATCGGCTATATACCTTAAGTTTTCGTGCTCAAGTCTTTCTATAGCACAGCGGACGCTTCAAGTGAACTTATATTTACACTTTCATTTTAAAATCATTTTTTTTTTTTTCAAAATTGTGTACTTCATTTAAGATTACTGAAAACACTCAAACCAGACTTGTAAAAAAAGATAATACTTCAGTTACAGTATAATAGAATCATTTATTTATGAAAGTTAATATTAGAGGTGAATAATCAAAGACAAATTGGATAAAAATAAAGCAGGATTGAAGGTATATAGTCGTCTTAATATCAGCTGATAAGAGCCAATCTCTATATAGGAAACAATCCCTTAAGCTGATTTTGGGCTTGGTTGTATGAAAATTGTCTTCTGAACTGAACTGAACTGTACTATATTGTTATTTCAATACCAGTACATAGTAATATGGCTTTTTTTCTAAATAGGAGAGTGCTCTGAAAAGTTCATAGCCTGACTCGGAAGGAATTATGCCAAAGTGATGAAACTTGGCATGCATTAAATTCATGGTTTTTGAGATTAACTGACGAAGGGGGTCCTGTTTCACCAGGACAATGCTCCTGCACACAAATCGGTGGTTGCAATGGCTGCAGTGAGAGACTGTGGCTTTGAACTAGTTGATCACCCCAAAATCCTCCTGATTTGGCACCCTCTGACTATTTTCTGTTCCCGAACATGAAAAAACACTTGGCTGGGAAGCGGTACCGGACTGATGATGAGGTCATATCTGTTGTTGATGAATTTGTTGGTGATCAGGATGAGAGCTTCTATACCACCCGGATACAAGCTCTGCAACAACGTTGGAAGAAATGTGTGGACCGCAGGGGAGACTAAGTTGAAAAATAAACCATGTCGTTAGTATCAGAAAATGTTGAATTTAATGGATGCCAAGTTTCATCACTGTGGCATAACTCCTTCCGACTCGGGCTATGAACTTTTCAGCCACCCTCGTATATCAGTTTCATTAAAATATGAGCCGTATTTTAAACTTTAAAACTTATTATTATGGATATAATGAATACAAAAGGCTCAAATTTAGACGGGGAGCTGTGATTACTATTACTTATTAGCATAGTAATAAATTCCTTTTTCCGAGACTAAAGTATACGTGATGGTGAACGTGTCCCGTTCCATCGATCATTACTGTTTGTGAATATATTTGCAACGCACTGGAAGTGACGCTAATCTCTTTTTAAACTGTGTCTTTTATGTTTGAATTGTAGAAGAGCCGAATATTGAATCCTAATATTAAAATCGTAAAGAATAATTGATTTATTACCAGTCGGTTAAGCAGTCTCCTTGTCTAATGCTAGGTTTACACTATGTTCCCGGTGGCCACGGCGCCCGAAACGTATTGCGCCGTGGATATTTGGAGTTTTTGTCTACATATCCACGTTTTGTTAAGTTGTGACTAAGTTTCCTCACGGTTTATTTCTGTGTCCTTGACATGCCGATGGGGCGATGAAGCGGTTCCACCAAGGTGCATCAAGGTTAGGGCCGCGGTCTACCACTGATGCATGTTTGTCGCTTCCCGGTCTGATGCGTGCTGATGGGATCTCTCACGTTTTTCACGTTTTCATCCAGGTCTGTTGCGTCTGTCAAGGTCTCCTATGGATCAAACGTGGAAGTTGTGGTGCTTGTAACACGTTTAGAGCCACGGTACAAAGAAAACTCCCCAAACGATTCCAATCATACTAAACGTTTACACTATGTTCCCGACGGCCACGGTAATCATGCCTCAGGCCAACGTGGTGTAAACGGCGTGAACGTGGGGCATCGATGGGGGACAGGATATGCAAACGTGACAGATTGTGATTACCGTGGCTGCCGGGTCAGATTTTTAAACTGTCAAAAAATTTGCCACGGCAACCACGGTGCAGATAAACGTAACAGGCCGTATGAAACGGGGTAAACGCTACAAAACGTGACAGATCGTATATTAGGTCGTTACAGAACTTGGTAATCGCTACAAAACGTGACAGGACGTATATTGAGTCGTAACAAAACTTGGAAGTGGTCCGTAGTGGAACGGTTATCATGCCTGTTCCACGGCGTCTGACGTTCCTTTTCAATTTTTTCAACATGTGTCCCGTTTTGTGAACGGTTATCAGGGCAAGCTAGGGTGAACAAAACCGTTTCATTACGTTTTAATACGTTTCATTACCTTTCAATAAAGATGCATCCCGGTGTGTGGCGTTTTTGCAGACCAGAGCATCACGGTTCATTGATTTCTGATACCCGGTTTTACTAAGTGATATTACAGTTCTCAAACCCGCCGTGGCTGCCGTGGCAAATTTTTTGACAGTCAAAATTCTGGTCCACATCCACGGCAGTCACGTTTTTCTATCGCGTTGTCTCGCGTTCTCCACGTTTGCAATGAAACGTGATTACCGTGACTGCCGGGAACATAGTGTAAACCTAGCATAAAACCTTTTTAATAGCTATGAAATAAAAGAATTATATTTGACTTTGAAATTGCGTGTCTGAAATCTCAACCGCAAGAGATGAATGTAGGTAAGAAATTTGAATGTAAACTCCACAATAATGAATGCAAAAAAAATTCAAAACCTACCCGACTTGTGCTTTTAGCTCTATCTAATGGGCCTGTAGATTTAGAATCGCGTGTTTTTATGTCTGATCTGGATATTTTCCATAGTAATCCCGCAATTTCCTGTTCATATCTCCAATTTCTGTAAATAACATAAATATTTTTAAATAAATCTAAAATTCAGGCACCAGTGATCTATTGAAAAGCTATGGAAACTAAAAAAAAATGGAAATTTATCTTTAAGTAGAACACTTATCGAAACGATCGTTGTTAGCGAAACTATAATGCAGATGAATTTCTGTGGCAATCCACTAAAATTTCTGAGCACAAATTTAATTGCATGCCTCGTGTAATATCCTGTCAGTTTTCTAAATGATATTTGACATTGCACGTCAGAAAAATCTAATAACTAAAGAAGTGATTCTGATTGTGGGTTATGAAGGGTGCACTTCAGGAGATAGAGTAAATTGACGTCAACACAATATCGTCTTGCGTTATATTGAGCCAAAATGAACGCTTGGTGCCCCGAATTATAAAAAAATATCGAATAATGTACAATAACATTTATATGTGTGTTATTTAGTAGGTGAGACTTGTGCATTTACGAACTGCATGCCCTTAGATTTACAGCTTAGGAGTCTTCTAGTATGGAATTTGACTGAAACGATCCCAATCTATAGTCAAAACCATCACTGAAATCTCAGGACGATGCAATTTGAAGCGAAATCTTATCACAAGCATGTATGCAAACCATCTAGCATGGATTTGAATAAATCCTTATTGTATGTTTATATAATTTTCAAATTCTAAGAGTACACGTACTTCAAATATACCACATATTTCTAAAATAGCGTTTTAAATGTTCCAACGCCAGTAATTTAACGATCAACACTCATGCATTACACAAGGTACAGTAAAAAGTAACGGTTAAATCTTAAATATTGTATGTGTATTGGACACTGATAGCATCCATTTGCACCATTTCATTTAAACTTCTGTGATTCTAGCAATTCCACTTAAACTAATGACGACTTTTGATGACGTTACAAATTGGGAAGGTTTTCTGTGATAAAAGCAAACTTCACGATTTGGAGGAAATAAGTGGAATTGTTAAAATACACAGACATCTGTTTGGATATTAGTGTGCCCGATACACATAATATCTTTTTTTTGAAAACCTCTTTACAATCCCTTTGTGTGGTATTTATCAAAACCCGTGGCATAACAAATATTATCTATTTGTACCGATTGAAATATCATTAACAACAAAGTAAAAACTTTTTGTTGTAAACAAACTGATGAACTAGACCAGGTGTGAAGGCTATACTAATATCATAATAACGTGTATTGATACTATTAAACTTAGTACCTTGTTGATAGATCAATACAGATAATCATCGTATAGGTTGATTAATAGTCCTGTTATTGATACATTTAACACATTATAGTTAACAGATTCCTGTTTACTTTTTTTTACACTGACGTTCAATTACTTTTCTGGCGTTCTTAGATTGCCTGGGTGAAACGTCTTAATACCATACCACGAACATATATCATGCGATGTATCTGTGTGATACTAAAAGGATTCATAGAACAGTTTTAGTAAAACAATACAACACAGAATACTATTAAAGAAAAAAGATAGTTAAAAAAACGGACATAACAAATTGTCTGTCTTGACGGCGACAGTGGAAAAAAATTGAAGACAATACAGAACTAAAAATGAAAATACAAAAGACAACAGTATTCAACACAGCGGTATGATTCGAATAGCACGATGATCCTTACAGCTAAAACTAAACATGACTATTGTGACGGTTAAGCAAAATTTAACTTAAACACTGTTATATATCTATATAGTTATTTTATATGATAATTGTGGGTGTTCTTCAATATTAAAAGGCAAAGGAGGTATCAGGTTGAAACAAAATTCACAATAACCAGCTTGGTAATTATACTCGATACCAGTGTTTTGTCCTAGGGATTATTAAGGTTTTACAAGGTTTTTAGAAGCATATATTTCACCATTGTGTGATACAGGGACTCACGACTCAACAGGGGGGAAGACCGACTTATTGCCGGACTTTTTTATGATATTTAGCCCAATTTGGATATTTATTTGCCTGAAAACATAATATGCCCCCCTGTCTCCAATGGCTGTGATACAGATACAAAATCTTTTTACAATCTCTTTAATTTCTCCCAATGCTTCCAAGTTCATTGCTTCAGCCCACATATTTTGAAACTTTAAAACGAAGAACAATACAATACAAAAGCTTTCATCCATACACAACAATACATCAAATCAAAAGAATAAGGTTTTATTTTAAAGGTCAACGAATAAAAAATATACTGAAAGAAAGCTTTTTATGTTGTCTATAAAAATAATAAATCAAAAGCAAGAACTACCTATATATGATTAGAAGGATGACTATAATAGTAAACATCAGACCACCCAATACTCCACCTACTATCTCCAGTGTGTATGCTGAAATAATAATCATGCCATTAATCATCAGTGTTCACATCATCATCATTGATCAACATCATCATCATTATCATAATCATTCGTTAGCATTGATCAACATCATCATTGATCAACATCATTATTATTATTATAAATATTAGTCAATTGGCCATTATACCCGCATCATCGTTGATTAACATCATTATTAACATATTCATAAGTCATCATTGTTCAGCATCATTAAAAGCATAATCACCAATCAGTATCAGTAATGATATATAAAATGTAACAGACATATAGAAGCATAGGCATATTATGCCTTGACTATTAATTTGTCCATTTCTGATTTGATCATGTTTTACGCCAAATAACCATCAAACGATAGAGAAAATATATTCATGTATTCAAATAATGCTTAAAGTTTCAACCAAAACTTGACTATTTTCCTTTACCCTTTTATCAAACCTTTAAAAGCAGAAAATCAGGTTGATCAAATAGGTACAATAGAATTAAATTTCATATTTTAAAAAACTTTTCAAGTCTTATTATCAAGAAAAGTTCGACCTTCTTTTTAATGTTGCTGTGGAATTATAATGATAATGAAATCCCACAGTAAAAAACATTGAGTGAAAATCAGTTGAGTATAGTTTTTAATTATGAATTATTCATAGAGTCTGGAAATGAGTTCAGGTTGGGTGATGGTCAATCAGATTCTTAAAGCAATAAACCTGCACCACTTATCAATTCAATGTACCGATTTCATGGTCTTAATCAAATACTCTGATGAATTTTGAATAGCGTTAATCTAATAACATGGACACTATATTGATAGAGTAATTTGTTCTGGACGAAAACAGGTTTATTATTGCCTATTGCCTGTACATTAACATCTATATTTAATGGTATTTGATACCCACGCTGTCATATGGGAATAGGCTGTGATTTTGATTTCCAATCTCAATTTTTTTTTATCTAATTAAGAAACAGTATATTACTTTCAGGGGGAATACAGCGCTCTCCTCTGTATCCACATTTAGGTTCATCTACTGGTGGTTTTGTCAATATGGATTCTATTGCTTGAACATCAAACCGGCGAAACGCCTGAAATTTAGACGATCAATAAACATATGGATACATTTTAATAAAACGGCTAGTCATATACTTATGTTATTATTGTAAGTTCTGGATTGAAAAGAACAGATTAGGGTTCGTCACTAATCTTTTCTGCTTTTGATGCGTAGATATGTTCACATTATTAACCGAATGGATTCTGTGAAAGATATGCATAGTTGACATAAGCAATCCCAGAGTAACATCAGGCATTCTCAAAGAATAGACAACCTATAGATTACTTGTTGATGACGTTATATCTACATTATATCTCAGAAGAAATCCCTGATAGTACGATCGTTTAGCAGACAGCTCAACTTGAAAGGCTTCTCTAAAAGAAAGTGTCATAATCAATGAAACTTACAGGAATCGCGCTTCCGTCTGTCATTTGAAAATGTCCTACAGGCAACATGGAATAGTCTGCATAAGCGGTTTTGTACTTCACTCGAGCTAAGAGGGTATAGTTGCCCTCAGCGTCACCATTTTCATCGATTTTGGAAAGAAATCCTTGAATACCTAAAAAAACAAAACATTTAATAATAAATAAACACCAAATTCTGTCTTCTATTAACAAGTCTGTCTCTTTGCTTTCGATGGTGTCTAATTGCTTTACCCTGGGTCATCACTACCATGCAGAACAGACTGTGTCGTGAATGTTATAACGCATTATTGTTGGGCTATAAAAAGACGCACCAACATGCCTTCAAATTATTAATAGCGGCTTTAATCTTTGGCCGATATCAACATAAATCAAATTTAATGTCAAGAAAACCACATCGCATCCACTTTGATTTCAGCTAAAAACAATATTCAGTTTGATATTGAAATTAACACATCTAAGATATAACGTGGAATAATTCAATAAAAACTTGTTCCGAATTTGAGATGATCAAGTTTTTCTATCTCAATTACCAGGACAAAGCTGTTAAAGAACACATAAAAGAAAGAAGAAAGGTTAATTTGTTAGAAAGCCTGCAATATCTTCTTTTGGAAGTAGTGTTTTGCTCCTCGACTTTCTTTCTGCAAAGCACTTGACTTGAGGATATTTAAATTTGAAGAAATCTGATCCTTGTATCTGGAAAGTGATAATCAAATATTGATCGTGTTTGGTCGACCTTTGGATATCAGCTGTGATTTAGTAAAGAATTGGTAATTCAATAACAGTTTTTATATAATATATAATTACGGTACATATCTAGTAACAACGGGTGATGAAGTTTTTTTTATATCCATTGTTTCGTTAATGTACTATCTCTATAGAATGGTATCCGCATTACATTATACAATTTTGCTGAGATTGAGAATTTAAGCTAACTTTCTGAAATGCGGTAATATTGTTTTTAAAAATAATGAACAAAATATCTACATTGGACAGGTTTCGTCTATACGAATTGAACACTTTGAATTGAATTGAATTGAACTGTCCAGAGTTAATAATATAGTATGGCAAAGTAATGTATGCTTATTATTTAACTCTGAATTAAACAAAATAATTGTAGACGAACTTAGTAAAAATGGTATGGTTTTTCTTCTACATTCAAACGATTTATGAGATTTTGTTTTCTGTTATGGTGCCCTTACACCATAGCGATGATCAGTAAACAATATAAAGTAGTGTCTGTACCTACTTGTATATGATCTTCCACGAATTTTATTAATAATAGCTGTTCCATTTTTTATGCTTCCATTTTCTGATATAACTTCACTTAATGCAATAGAATACAGTTTAACAGCATCATACAGATATGCAGCGTATACAGAGATCTGAAAGTAAAGGAACTATTAGAACTTCGAAATCAAACTTTTAGCCTCCTACCATTAAGGAATCTGAGTGAAATGTATCAACATATAACAATTTGTAATTTGTTTCTTCCCCTGATGAAGTCAACACTTTTTTGACGAAACGTTGGGTATTAAAGGATGGTATTTGATGTCAAGTTTTATTATTTATTACAACACGTAACAAAGGTCACACCCGTATTCAGCGTGACCCTTTAATCAATAGTCACCCACAATCCCCCTCGGATCAGCCAGCTGTCACTCATTTCTTGACGTTATTTCGCAAATATATTAGATTTTTAAATTGCTTACAATTTGTCTTGGAGCTGTCGGGGTCATAGACTAATTTTATTAAACGTTTCTAACTGTTGATAAACAGTTTCAATGATGTTTTGAATGGAATTGTTTAGAAACACAAAAACATCAAGACTCAGGTTTCCTTACAATGTAACGATGTTTTATAGGATAATTGGGATAATTGTTTGTGTCATGCACTTGAAACATTAGTCTTCCTTAAGAACACTCTTTTACTGGTGCATTATGTGAGCATTGCAAAGCTCGACAGTAGTTGTATTGTACTAATGTGAATATAACCGTTCAAAGATTAGATCCCAATCCGATGCATATTTAAACACTCGACAGACCAATTTTACTTTTGGTTGTTCAAGTATTGATGGACATACATGTAATGCTACAAGCTTGTTTCATTTCGATAGCCTGTCTATTAAACCAGGGTTTCTTACAAAACAACTTGCCTACAAAATTACCTCTATAGGGGTACCTCAGTGGCGCCATGCAGGCACCAGATAAACCACTTGACCATGAAAAGTGAGTCCAGTATACAAGACATCATAGTACATTTTTGTAAAATGCTTAGAACAATATTGGACAAGCACAGTACAACACGAGTCACTAACCGTTCAAAGTATAATACGCAAGAAGATTCAAAATTATTTTTGTTGTTTTCTCCAAGTTAGCATTTTGTGAGTTGTCTGCTTCTTGCATGGTGGCACAGACGTATATTCAGATGAAGAAGCCTGACTTAAATTATCTAAATATAAATTTGGATGCGACTCTTGATGTGCAAAACAGATCTGCTAGACTGTAATGCTATACTATTACAATGCTTTTCTGTTTACGCTAACAATCGACAAACACATACTGATTACAAACACCAGATTGGAAATGATAGATTCGAGTTCAGATTTCAGTGGAATATTATTATCATTGTCACATCAATATTCTACTTCGAACTGAATACTTAGATTAAAACCCAGCGGGTGGGGGAAAATACAAGACTTTGACATTTCAAGATGCATATTTAACATTTATTGATAGAAATCGTTAGATCTTCACAGATATTTGTCATTTTATGTCTTTTTAATAAACCTTTTTGACTTCTCTATTTCCACTGAGTGACAGAGCATAAAACGAGATTTTTAAAAATAGACAAGAAGGAGATAATAGGGAAAATACTTATTGACTTATCGATAAAGTAAAAGTTAATTAGATTTTGCTAAAAATAAAATAAAACCATTGTTTGTGTATTAGGTTTCACAAGTAACACAATAGGAGAGAACTGAGACATTTTACGGTTTCAACTCTCGACAGAATTGATTTTAATTATAAAATTTTAAAAGCGAATATTTAGAAAAATAAGAAAATGTCTATAATAAAATTTTAATATTATGGTTATATCAAATAAGATTTGTTTTTTACTATACGGCTTTTGAGAAATTAAACCTTAAATCTCAAACTTTCTCGGTTATTATCCCCAAACTCTTCCGAACACTTAATTTATTTTTCCCACCACAAGACACAACAGATTTGATATATTTGCTGTCAACAAGTGCTCGAGCTCTTATTCTTCGACAGCAGAACCTTACGTTAACCCTTTGGGGGTTATAAAACCAAATTTCAGAAATCAGGCCTTAAAATCAACACTATGCGTATATTGCAATAACATAAATACTAAAGCAAGACTTACTCTTTTAGGTATGCCGAAAGGATTTGGAAATTCAAATGGTGCTTGTTCATTATAGTCATTGACTTTGTAGTGAAATTTGCCATATCGTAGATTTGTTGCCGGACTGGATGTTATGACTAATAAAGATCTGGATGCTTCGAGATTCCTTGGTTGATCGGGTCTATCCATTGTTCCTGTAATACAATGAATATAAATGAACATGTATAATATATGTTAATATGCAGAAGTGTTTTTTATCCGCACATTTCCGTTTCGACTGGTTAAGCTTAACAAAATCCAGAAGCCAGTTCTTAAATATATCATCGCGAACAATCACAAGTGAACGGATGTAATTTGATAGCTGGATGCTGGAAGCGGAAACCGGACTAACAGATTGAGGTTATATTACATAATAAATATCGTGTTCCCAGCAAAAAAAAAGGATCTCCAGGTCGTCGGCTACCGATTATGATGATTTTAACATCCCACAACTGCAAATGTGTCCATCATTATTTTGAATTTTAAGTTCAAGTCAAGACATCTCATGCTTACTCGTTTAGACACTTGATAACACTTTTCAACATGAAATATTTACTCAGTTTTTGATATACTTATATATGATAGAGGTATACTGAAAGGGATTATGCAATTTTCATGCCAGAATTTTGGCTATTTAACATATTTCAGGACGTAAAATGCCGAATGTTCCCTTAAAACACACTTTTGACAAATACCAGATTGAAAAAGATAAGCGCCTCTCATCTTACTCTATTCTAGTTTGCCATAAAATGTCATAATCATGAGCTTTGGACAACTCCAGGCAGTTGGAAATTTATTTTTTTGCCTCTGAAAATTGGCTAGTTTTGATCTCTACTGAGATTTATTCCGAGTGAATCGTCAGAAGCAATAATTGATTTGTGAGCGACGAGGGAATTTAATATAATATAGATATAAAATGGATACAGACAGAAACATATTCTATTGCCTGTTTACATCTAAAACGACTATATATCATCAGATTATTGGAATTCTTAGCATGATGATAACCAGTCAGAGAGTAATCTTATCTTTATTACAATTGACTCAGAAAATATTAAACTTCGACTCTAACTTGACACATATTAAAGATGAATTGATCGAAAAGTTTTAAATTTCCCTGATTGCCTCTTTGCCAGACTGTTCGACTATCTTTCTTGACATAAGTGTGAGATTCGGAAAATACAACTAATATTTCGACATTTCGTTGCGTAAAAATACATAATAACGTTAATACAAATTAAATTTTAAATGTATAATTTTAAAACTCAATGCGACGTTTTGTTATTCACGCTTTTGCGCGTTGAAATCAAGTGTAGGCATGATTTCCCGCAATGATTCAAGTTCTCAATATCAAAGTAATGCTTGTATGTTAGGAATTATTTTACACTTAAGCTGTACTAACAACTAACCCACGAACGTTACAAGCAAAATAGTAATTTATTTTAAGATAATAAAACCAAGCACGAACGATCCCAACCGTAAAACAAATCTCGAAATCCATGCGAACACATTGGCAATATATTGGTAGCAGCAGTAGAACCTTTCATTTGAGGAAGTATATCAATAAATGAGTAAATATTTCATAACGAAAACTGGTATCAGGTGTCTAGAAGAGTTAGCATACCCTGCTTGGCGCCACAGATTTGATAGACATGATTCGATCTGGTTACACATCATGATTGTGACCAAAATAGAAATGGCAGAAAAATATGCGGCACGAAGAAAATCATGCCTTAGTACACTACTATACATGTATAGTGCTGACGATTTTGTCATGCTATGGACGAGATATTTTATTAACGGAAACGTTTTGTTTGTACGGAATTTTCTTGTTCAGTTACGCCTCTGTTAAATTATCAATACGTTGGTTGCATCGCCGACTCGACGTGTTTCTGAAATTATCATATATCTACCTATTTTAATGCTGTGTGTCACTATGCTATTGTTGACGATTAAATTACCACACATTGCAGTTTGACGAGCCATACAGATTAGATCAACTATAGACAAACAATGAAGATACGGTGGCAATGATTGTTTTCGTTATTTAAGATTAGACTCATTTGTTCCATGTTTTGAAATGAACTCTTTAATTTCCAGACCGTCTACTATATAGGTTTCAATAATCAACTTACTTTTGAAATATTTCAGCGGCTCAGATTTGTCAAAATTACCATGGTTGACATAGATTACTATATAATCACCACTATCTAATAGACCTCGATCCTGTAAATTACTCATAAAATCTACTACACCATTTATATCTCCCAGAAAGACATACACTGAAATAGAGATGTAAATTATATCATTCAGAAATACATACACTGAAATATAGTTGTAAATTATATCATTCAGAAATACATACACTGAAATAGAAGTGTAAATTATATCACTCAGAAAAACATACACTGAAATATAGTTGTAAATTATATCATTCAGAAATACATACACTGAAATAGAAGTGTAAATTATATCATTCAGAAAAATATACACTGAAATATAGTTGTAAATTATATCATTCAGAAATACATACACTGAAATATAGTTGTAAATTATATCATTCAGAAATACATACACTGAAATAGAAGTGTAAATTATATCATTCAGAAATACATACACTGAAATATAGTTGTAAATTACATGTATATCATTCAGAAATACATACACTGAAATAGAGATATAAAATGTATCTAAAATACATTTACTGAAATAGAGATGTAAAATGTATCTCTCAGAAATGCATACACTGAAATAAAGATATACATTCACTCAGCAATACATACACTGAAATAGAGATATTAAATGCATTTCTTGGAAATACATACACTGAAATAGAGATACAAAATACATCCCTCAGAAATACATTCACTAAGAAATTAAAACGCTGAAATAGGGATATAAAATGCATTTATGAGAAATACATAAGCTGAAATAGAGATATTAAATGCATTTATGATACAAACATACAACCCAAGTTCTAACAAACCAAATAGAAACGCAATAAAATCTGGGTTAACCCCCTATTCAGTAAAAACTGTTTCTACAGATATTGGTGACACAATCTTACGACTTAGAATACTAAACTTCATTTAAACGTCATACAATTTTCAAAAAAAAAAAAAAAAACACAGTAAAAATGAGTTATATAGTTGCATGCCGAACCTAAAACTACACTCAAATCTCTTAACAAGAATTTAAGAAACCATGTAACTGCACAAACAAAAAAACAAACAATGTAATTTGGGTCCATCTGAAAAGCTTTCCATTATAAACAGTTCCGAACTTATCTCGAATTATAGACAAAAAAAAAAACTTCAGTAGTGATGCATGCTCTACTTTACTACTTTCTCCTTTCGGGTTCTAATTTAACATTTTTAATACACACAAGTAGAGATATAAAATGCATTTCTCATAAATGCATACACTGAAATGTGGGTTTATACTTCCGTGTTTCAGAATACATCAACTGAAATATAGATTCATGAATTTGTCTCGTAAGTACACAATGAATTCACAGTTGAAGGTTTCAGGAATAAATAAATTGAACATAGATACACGTAACTCAGATACAAATTGTATTGCCAGAGAAAAATATATATCCTTTGGGTTACAAGCAAAACAAAAAGTACAAATATATCATTCCTTTGTTATACGCATTTTTTTACATTCGTACTTTAGAATGCAGAAATGTAACTACGTTTTCTCTTGTTTTATAGTTTCTTGGAGGTTTAAAATGATTAACTGTTGACAAAAAATGTTAATTAACAATTTATATCTCCTCCGCCAGCTCGCTTTAACTTTTAAATTCCATGTATCTTTCTTTTAAACGGACGTTTATCACTGTAACTGATATCAGAAGCTTGAACCATTCCAATTTGCAATCAGATGTCCGTTGTTTCAGCAATTCCACTTTAATTTAGTTTAATAATGAAGTCACAAAAATAGTCAATAGTTCTTATATTCCTCATGTGAAAAGTTCATAAGCTGTTACCGTCAAAATGTCTTTTTGGATTTCGAGTTTCGTTTTGCGGTTCGGATCGTTAGTACTTGGTTAGACTGTGTCTGTCGTACAAGCTTACTTCGAGGGTCATCAACCACTAAGATTAAGTGGAATTACAAGAACCATAGACTAGAATGGTGACAATTAATGCAATCAGTGTTCTCGATACAAATGAAATATGTAATCCGTTCAAAATAAAGCAAAATTCAAATATACGAAATGAACAATAATTATTATTCATATGATTTCTTCGAAATGAAGAATCTGACAAATCAGGTCCCATTCCAGCCCAATCTAATTAAAATTAGATTACATTTCGTTTCGGTTATTTTTTGATTGTCAACTCCATGTAATCTAAAGACTTGTATAAGGAGGTCATCTTCTGGTTACGATTAAGCTATTTATAGCACGTGCCACCCCTCTGCCAATCAGAACACCGTTTATATTTGAATATTTTGTATTGCGTCATAATTTTCCCACAATGCATATCAATGCATAGACCCGCGATCTTGAAGGTAGTTTTTGATTGGCTGAAATTTTCGTCACTTGAAGATGACCTCCTTATACAAGTCTTTAGATTACATGGAGTTGACAATCAAAAAATAACCGAAACGAAATGTAATATAATTTTAATTAGATTGATTCCAGCCTTACTGATGACACCAACCACAGTGGGTCAATGGGTTGAAACATGACCTACCTACGGTTAACGGTATATTGATGTGTTATCATACACTCTGAAGAGATGCTGATTTGACGATACCCAGTCACATTGTATTTAATGAAACTATTATTACAGCAGCATTGATTTAATTGCCAATATTCGAGTCTGGTAGCACACAATGTAGTGTGCTGTGATTCGTTAGTTCGTATTAGTGCAACCCATTCAGTGTATGTTATTCATATAATCAAATTAACGAAAACGCATACTCCCTTAGAGCCGATACGAATTCTTTGATGAATTGAACATTATCTTCACAGATCATGTTAAGATATAAAGAAACTGGTTTTATTGTGAAGTACAAACCCTTTTCAAAGATTTTATAAAGCAAGGCGTTATTATGTTAAATGTAGATCTGGGTGGGTGATTTTTTGTCTGAAGGTTTCTTTCTTGTCATCTCATACTGTTTTCGATACAGTGTTTTCATTTGCGAGTTCCAATTGTAGAGGGATAACATGTACAGCTTACAGCACATGGGTCACCGCACTAGACGCCTTTCCACGCCAGCCCCTCTTTCCTGCATCACTGACAGCTTGAACCGAACCCTAGATTTTCAAGTTACAGAGCAAGTGCCAAACTAACCAAGACACCGCTCTGTTCGGAAGTCTAAATCAGGTTCACGTTTAGTACATAACACTTTGAGAGTGGTTATTAAATTGTTGTTTTCATAAAAAAAAAATGGACAATATTATACACGACCGCTGAGATTTGAAATCACTTAAGATATTTTCTGGTTTAAATTACATGGACCATCATCATAGTTAAGTCGAGATATCGCCATGAGAATAAACTACGAAATACTTAGTTTATTAAAAATAGATGATTGCTCACTTGAGTTTTGGACTTGTTTGATTATAAAAATATTATGAAAGATAGAACTTTATTAAATAACGTAGTTGGTCACAGTAGAATATAAAACATTTGAAGTGTCTCTATGTGATTTGTCAACTATTAATTTCTTGAAGGGTATGGAATACACAACATTTAACCGTCTGGGAATTCTCGTATAAACCAAATCAAAAGATCAAGAGCTTCTGCATTTTCAATGACTTTGTAACTTAACCAGATTAAAGAATTAGACATGGTTTTAGAAGATTTGTTACTTTCTATCTATGGTAGTTCCGCTTGAGTTCGCATCCAATTTTTCCAATTACTATTGTAAGAGTTGGTCACTGTGACCAAAAGACGGACTAAAAAAAGAAAAAATCGTATAATATAAATCAGGTTCTAGACATGGAATTAATCGGTCTATGTATCTCATCTTGTATCTATATTGGATATTTAGATTGGTGTCAAGTTTTTCTCTGTTTATGTCATTCATCGGTATTTCTTAATACAATAACCTGCTGCTTGTCATATATTGAATACTTTAGGCCTACTGCCCGCAAGAGCTCATTTCATTTTGATTCAACTTCAAATCCAAGTGCGATGAATACAGATTATTGCAGGACGCAAACATAAAAGAATGCTTGTTAAAAAGCCTTGCATATATTCTGAATTGGGAATGTGTTTCGATTTCCCTGAATCATCTATGCCTATGCCAAATTGACCCTCGACTATACTCGGACTTCCGAACATAAAATCATGCTCTTGAGATACCTAGGATGTCGGGATCTTGCCATCGGTGCTTAATATGTCTACATTTATTGCTAATATTGCAATACACCATATTTCTTCGATAGTCTAATAAATGTTCGTCAAATCGAAACATTCTTAAAATGCGAGTCGCATTTTCATTTTCAAACGCAAATAACAGCGGATACACATGGATTTTGAGGCTTTAACGGTAAATTGGATACGGCTTTGGTCCATCTTCAAAACGGAATCATCGCCGCTGTGATCATATGACATAATTCAGAGATTAATTAGGTGTCAATAACAGAAAAATCGCCACGGGTCTTCATTAATTTCTATTAAAGTCTGTATAATGTCGACATTTGCAGCTGATTCATTGAAAATATCAAATTCCAAGTCGAATGACATACATATTTTCAATTTCAACAAAAGATTCATTATGTTTTTGTTATAAGCTGCTTATCAAACAATTGAATATCAGTGAATTTGATGACTTATGTTTGAGAGAAATGGATTCTAAGCGAGTTTAACATAGGCCTACTGTTTTTCTTTCATGTATAAGAGTAGAGTAAAAGTGTTCCATCTGGGACAGATCTCTCCCATGTTAAAGAGCCTGGTGCTGGTGCTATAGCAATATGCACCAGCACGCGAGCGGTGGGGCGGACTGCGGCGGATCGATATTATTCGCGCGCGCGTAATTTGAATTTGGCGGGTTGACATTCTTTGTTTTAAATTTTGAATGAAATATATTAATTGAATATTGTATAAGAATAAATATCTAATCTGTTTAATGATTGATTGATGTTTTTTAATTTTAAGCGAAGATTTGAGCATAATCTTTGTTTTCCATAAGATTCTATAGTCATGAATTTAATAAATGATATAGAAAAACAATATTGGGTCGATAATTATTCACCTTCAGTGATATATATTATAGTCTAACGATTGGTTAATATTTTAAACTTTGGTTTATTATAATAATCGATATTTGTACATTGAACAAGAAGGAGTTTTTAATGGTTTTTTTTTTTTGTTTTTTAACGGAGGTTAAAATTTTGATTGGTCAATTCTTAAATGTTATAGTTTGCGGGTATGAAATTATCGTCTGCTTCAATACAATAGATAGAATATCGATTGAAACGACACAAGCTATGAATACATGTTCTATAATACATGAATAATAGTACATAATGAGCGCGTGCCACTAACGAAATTAATCAATAAAACTTCACATACACACGTTTACAATTTTGATTTCCTTTCCACTGATTGGATGATGTTAATTAAGAAATATCCAATAAAACACACGTTTACAATTTTGATTTCCTTTCCACTGATTGGATGATGTTAATTAAGAAATATCCAATAAAAGTTTATTATAATATTTATCATAGCGTTACTTTCATAACCGCGTTATTTTGAAAGCTATTTGTTGACTGTGATAGATTATAACGGAAAAAAAAAAAACGGAAGCTTTACAAAAGGTAAGAAAATAAACTTTTCTATTTTTCTTGTTATATATAAACTCTTTGCTGAAATTCTTCCCAATTACTAAATCAAATATGATACGATATACATCTATTGAAATTGAAGGTTTTGTTTATTACTATATTTTAGAATAAGATGAAAATGAAGTCGTATGTCTGTGAAGAATGTGGAAAAGAATTTGGTTATAGACGGAGTATGATTAGACACAAAAAAACTCACTCCACATTTAAACCCACGTGTAAAATTTGTGGAGCTCAGTTTAGTCGACTATATAATTTAAAGGATCATATAAATAAAAAACATACACCATCAACGGTCGAAAGTCAGTCAAATAGTCAACCATGTAATTTAAATCAACCATCAACCAGTGAAAGCCAGATAGAGGACTGTATAAATGAACGTGAAGCTATTAACGGGCATTTAATGGAATATGTGTTCACAGCCTCTAACGACTCAAAATATGATCCATTGTTATTTTTATCTTCACAATATGATTCTGTCATAAAAAAATTAAAGAAAGCATTGAAAGAAAAACATTCAATCAAGTGGTACCTTTCATTATGTGTTCAATTTACAAAACAAAAAGAAGAACAAAAAGAAACTGTAAAACCACATTTTCATGGGAAATGTCATATCGCATTGAAAGAAGATGATTTAAATGAAAGTTTACAGGAGAGCAACAAAAAGATGATAACCTCTTTTATGGAATTTCAACGTCAAGGTAGTAATTGGACATTAGACAGTGTGATAGACCTTTCGTTAAACGTCGTTAAATACAATCCCGTAGATGCATCGAGTTATATTCCACTTCCTTCAAAATTAAGTTCTAAAAAAGCAATAGTTAATATTCAAAATAGAGACCACCAGTGTTTTAAATGGAGTGTGCTAGCATCTATTCACCCATCTCGAATTCACCCAGAACGGGTTGGTAATTATGTTGAATATGAGAATGAGTTGAATTTTCAAAACATTGATGTCCCCGTGAAAATAAAGGATGTACCCAAATTTGAAAAGCAAAATAACATAAGTGTTAATGTGTTTGGTTATGAAGAAAAGAAACTATTTCCAATACATTTAACGAAGCATCGTTTTGATAGACACGTCAATCTTTTAATCATATCCAAAGGTGAAAATTCACACTATTGTTTTATAAGAAATCTAAACCATTTATTAAGGAGGATGGTGAAAGAAAGAGGTCAAAGATTTTTTTGTAATTATTGTTTACACGGATATACGTCACAAAAGAGATTGAATAAACATATTCCTCAATGTCAAATTCATGGAGCGCAGAGGATAGAAATGCCTACAGAAGACAAAAAATGGATATCCTATTCAGACATGTCGAAACAACAGAAAGTTCCATTTGTGATTTACGCAGATTTTGAGTGTATCATTTCAAAGAACTCAATGTCAAGTTCCACTAATACAACCAAAGAATCTCAACACATTCCTTCTGGCTTTACATATAAATTAGTTGGTTTGAATGATACATTAACGGAAGACCATGTGACTTTTCGAGGAGAGAATGTCGTTGAAACATTTCTCGAACATATGATTGACATTGAAGAACGTTTATTAAGTATTTTCAAAAACCCCACACCTTTGAAAATGACTCCAGAAGATGAAATACAATTTGCTACAACTAAAGTATGCTATATATGTGATAAACTTTTAGATTTAGATAAAGTAAGAGATCACTGTCACGTTACTGGTAGGTTTAGGGGTGCTATTCATAATTCATGTAACCTTAGTTTAAAGCTAAAGAAAAAAATTCCAGTGTTTTTCCACAATTTAAAACATTACGATTCACATTTGATTATGCAGGCTATTGGTAAAGTCAAAAACAAAAGGATGAATGTAATTCCACAAAATACTGAAAATTATATTTCATTTTCATTAGGATGTTTACAATTTCTAGATACATTTCAATTTCTTTCCGCCTCTCTCGAGAAATTAGTTGAAAATCTAACACAAGAAGACGACAAATTCCACCATCTCAATAATTACATTCAACAATTTCACGAGGGAGACGAGAAGAAATTGAATTTGTTAAGGAGAAAGGGAGTTTATCCATATGAGTTTATGGATAATATAGAGAAATTTAATGAAACCTGTCTACCCCCAATTTCAGATTTTTATAGCTCTTTAAATGATTCTAATATATCTGACAAGGATTATGAACATGCTCAGAATGTTTGGGATACTTTTAGCTTAAAAACTTTAGGACAGTATCATGATTTGTACATGGAAACAGATGTCATATTACTGGCTGATGTTTTCGAGAATTTTAGAACCTTATGTCTCAACATTTATAGATTAGACCCCGCCCATTTTTTCACTGCTCCCGGTTTAGCGTGGCAAGCAGCTTTGAAAATGACGAATGTAAGGTTGGAATTGTTCACTGACCCCGACATGCATCTAATGATTGAAAATTCAATTAAAGGTGGTATTGCGATGATAACGCATAGACATCAATCCGCTAATAATCCTTACGTCAAAGGATATACTCCATCAGAACCTAATAATTATATTATATATCTTGATGTAAATAATTTATATGGTTATGCAATGAGTCAGTATTTACCAACTCATGGATTTCGCTGGTTAACTGAGAGTGAAATAAATATGTTAGATATTAATCAGGTTGATGATAACGATTCTATAGGTTACATCCTTTCAGTAGATTTAAAATATCCATCAAAGCTTCATGATTTACATAATGATTATCCCCTCGCTCCAGAAGCCATGAGAATTACATCTGATATGTTATCAGAATATCAGCGTAATCTTCAAAAAGATCTGAAACTGGACGTTTCGAGTACCCAAAAACTCGTACCAAATTTATTCGACAAAAAAAATTACGTTCTTCACTCAAAAAATTTAAAGTTGTATTTATCATTGGGTATGGAATTAGAGAAAATTAATTCTGTTTTAACATTTAATCAAAGTCCTTGGTTAAAAACATATATAGATTTTAACACATCAAAGAGAAAATTGGCTAAAAATACTTTCGAAAAAGATTTTTTTAAATTAATGAATAATGCGGTTTTTGGTAAAACAATGGAAAATTTAAGAAACAGAGTCAACATTCAACTTGTCAATAATGAAAAAAAGTTAAAACGTCTTTCGACTAAGCCCAATTTTAAATCTTTTCGAATATTTAATGAAGATCTTGCATCTGTTGAACTTTTGAAAGAAAACTTGATTTTAAATCGTCCAATTTATGTCGGTTTTAGTATTTTAGATCTTTCAAAATGTTTGATGTATGACTTTCATTATAATTATATAAAGTCCAAATATGGGAATCAATCTAAATTACTGTTTACGGATACGGATTCGCTATGTTATTCCATTTCAACTGATGATCTCTATAAAGACATGGCAAAAGATAAATGTTTATTTGATTTTAGTGACTATGAATTGAGTCACTTTTTGCATGATACTTCAAATAAAAAAGTGATTGGTAAGATGAAAGACGAAACCATGGGTAAACCAATTACGGAATTTATTGGACTTAGGGCTAAAATGTATTCGTTTCAATATGATGGTCATGAAAAACAAACTGCTAAAGGAGTTGTTAAGTCTACTATCAGTACTATCATTAATAAACTTCGCCATTCGTCATATAGAAACTGTTTGTTTCAACGAAAAAACCAAATGGAAGCTATGAGAACTTTTAGAACATACAATCATGAAATTTTTACCACTTGTACTAATAAAATTGCACTCAGTCCATATGATGATAAACGTTATATCTTGAATGATGGTATTGAGTCTTTATCATTCGGACATTGGAGAATTTCCAATGTGTAATAGGTTTACATCATCCTTACAATGTTAAATGCATATATTATTTTAATATCATGTATATATTATTCTAATATCAAAACTTAAAGTACAATTCATAAAATTTGTAAATAATATAAAATATTTTATGTAAATATATCATTATGTATTTTATGTATGTACTATACTGTAAAATGTATATGTAAATGTATATTAATAACTTCATGTAGTATGTAATATATATATATGTATTAAATAGAATCATGTTTAAAAGGTTTTATATATAAACCTCCAACTAACTATTTTATTGTCATTCAGCATAAGGATATCCAAAGAGTAGACATATATAGGACATGGATGGCTTCAAGTTTATACACCCCTTTACATCTATCGTCACTGGTCCAACCTCGTGTGGGAAAACTCAGTTTGTAGCTAGGGTCTTGCAAAATGCTTCAACGAAAATGTCCCCACCCCCAGAGAAAATCATCTGGCTTTACAAAAGATGGCAACCTTTATACGATGAAATACGTAATTCGGTAGTTCCAGAAGTGGAGTTCATTCGAGGAATTCCACCAACTATAGACCAAGATACATTCATTGATCCTTCAGTTAAAAACTTGTTAATTTTAGATGATCTCATGTCCACTTGTGCTAAAGATTCTAGAATTAATGAACTTTTTACAGAAGGATCTCACCATAGAAATTTATCGGTGATGAGTATAAGTCAAAACCTTTTCCACAACCGCGATCCAACACAACGACGCAATACTCATTATCTGGTGTTGTTTAATAATCCAGTTGATAAACAACCAGTAATGACATTATCACGTCAAATGTATCCGGAAAATCCACAACATTTAATGAAAACTTTTAAAGAGGCTACATTAAAGAGCTACGGTTATTTGGTCGTGGATTTGAAGCCGTTTACAGAAGAGACTCAAAGATTAGTTACAAACATCTTGCCCATTATCGATGATGTAATGAAAGGTAAAACCAAACTAGAAGAAAAATCTTCTGATAAATCTGATAGACATACTGAAGACGAGCATACTGATGAAAATGAATACTTGAGGAGTTTGTATGATATGGCTATAGAAAACAATAAAGAGAAACGAAGATCTAAGATGAAGAAATATAAAACTTTAAGCAAAGGCGAACGGAGGAAGAAAGTTAAGGAACAGATGAAGAAGAATTATCTGATTGAATTTTTGAATCTCTATGGGGAGAATATTTTAAATACTTTAAAGTTACAAGATGATAACATACATATGAAGATAATGCAAAACATTAACAATATGCTATCCCGTGGGTTTTCTAAAAGGGATTCTGTGCGAGCATCACTCACTCTATATAAAGATCAATTTGAAAGACAATTTCAGTATGATTAAGTAAAAGTGACATACAACCAAGTCATGAAGTGGCAAGAGTATCTCGAAAGTATTTACTATAATCTTGAAAATGCTGGAAGTTTTTCAGGACCTGATAAACTGTATCGCTATGTACAACAAGAAGAAAAGTTTGTTATCAGTAAAAATAATATAGAAAAATGGCTTCAGCAACAAGAATCGTACAGTCTTCAGAGAGAAATGCGACAACGTTTTAAAAGAAATAGAATTATGGTGACGGGAATCGACGATCAATGGTCAATGGATCTCATGGACATGGGCAAATATGCTGAATATAATGAAGGGTGTTCTTATATTCTAGTCGTCATCGATACTTTTTCGAAATACGTTTGGTTAAGACCTTTAAAAGATAAGAGAGGTCTATCAGTCAAAAATGCATTATATGACATTATGACTGGTGGTAGAAAACCTAACCGAATTCGTTCGGACAAGGGTCAAGAATTTCGTGCTAGAGTTGTACAATCGTTATTAAAGGAAAATGGAATTCAACAGCTGTTTGCTCAAAATGAAACCAAGGCTTCCATAAGTGAACGAGTCATTAAAACAATTAAATCACGTATCCATCGTTATATGACTCACAAACAGTCTTATGAATATCTTAGTCAACTTCAATTATTTGCCAAGAGTTATAACGAAACATTTCACAGAACGATACAGATGGCTCCCACTGAAGTAAATAGAAACAATGAAACGTCTGTGTGGTGGACAATATATTGGCCTAAAAAGGGGAGGAAAACGACGAAGAAAACTTTCAAATTCAAAGTTGGTGATCGCGTTAGATTAACACATATAAGGAATCCATTCACGCGTGAATATGATCAAAAATGGACTGGGGAAATATTCTGGATTTTACAAAAGATTCGTCGTGGTGGACTAGCTGTTTATCGAGTTAAGGATTACGACGGAGATCTTATCGAAGGGACATTTTATCAATCCGAGTTACAAAAGGTGGACAGTCCAGAAAATGAGATGTGGAAGATAGAGTCTATTTTACGAGCGAAAGGACGGGGTGTTCATAAACAATATTATGTAAAATGGTTGCACTGGCCCAAGAAATTTAATGCTTGGATCAAAGCATCTGATGTACAACAATTGTAATTTGTAGACAATGAATAAAAATTATTTTATAATCTTTTGTTTTTATCTCCCTGTCCCAAACCCCCTTATAAGATTAAAGAAATGAAATGGTTTTATATACATTTTATTTACAAACAAGCAATACATACAATAATATAAAAATTCAATACTCAATTAAGAAGTTATAACTGATCTATTATAATCAATTTCAAAATAACCTAGAGTTTCATAATATAGAACTATAGTGACTGATTCAGGCAAGGCTTTTTTAAAGTTTACTTCTAAGCGAATATTCCCCTGTTTTATGAGAGAAATATAATTAATCAATGTAAAATTTGGCTCTAGAATGAATGGGAACAAAGCGTAACCACCTTTGAAATCATGGCGAGAAATTTTCATCTCACTCGAAAAATTGAACAGTTCATTATATACATCTATATAATTATATCCAGTATCTTTATCAAAATTAACGTGATATGAATTTATTCGATCTCCATCACATGTGAGAGTGATATCACTGATATTAAAATGTTGAAAATTAAAAGGATTCTTCTTATAATTTCCAGTAAAGGCAGATGTTGATACAAATCCTACTAAAATTCTGAAAGGTCTACTATTTTGAAAGATATTATCCCACGTCAATGACAACTGATTTGCGGGTACATTCAATACTTTAATTCCAGATTGGGTAAAGGGATATTTAGCATTAGATGAAAGTAATGAATTGTCTATAGCCATCATCATTGCGGGATTGAGAATAACTTTCCTAGCCTTAAAAATAACATCGGATAATACAATCTTGTAATTTTTCTTTTTTCCCTTTTCCTCTTTAGTCATCAATAGAAATTCTGGGCTGTTTCTATGTAGAACTATCCTGGTATCAACACCATTTAAGATATATCTTTTATTTTTAATCAAATCAAAATGCAAATCTCCTATTAAGTCACATAGTTTACTCTCTTCTGTAAACTTATACCTTGAATATAAACCACGGTTTGCTCCCATAACCTCGGCACTGTCTATCGCTAAACCCGCACTGTCTTTGATGAAAAGTTCACCCTCTAAATGAGGAGAATCCGTATTCTTCATTAACGTTTGAATCATAGCTTTATAGGCATAATGGTTATTGGTAGTGGATATGGTCTTTCCTTGTAAGACGACATCTATTTGTTGCCATAATGACTGGAGTAATGAATTGATTGGAGCACAGTTTACGTCTTTAGTCAAAGCCGTCCCGTTTTCGTTAACAATTTTACATTTAACATATAATTTCGAATTGTGTAAGTCGAGATATTCGTGTCCATTTTTTCCAGATATGTTAAATTCAATCGGAGACTGGTCAGATATAGGATTAATGGGTCGGTAATCTTGGAAATATGATTTTTCGACAGCAGCTTGTACACCGTTGATGGAGAAAAGAGATAATTCTCGAGGTACAGATTCCGATGTGACTGTGGATAAAGCTGACATTGTTAAAACAATCGATCTTTAACGTTACTAATGATAATTTTTCTCTTTGTATCGTCCTTCTTCTTGGCTGGAATGCTGGTCAATGATGAATTTTCTTCGTGCGCATTCGTTTTAAAGTTTAATTTTCTCGCGCATGGTATTTTGACAGCTTTATTTCGAATTCGCGGTTGTGTCTTCTTTTTATTTTGCGTTTTGGTCGGTGTTTCATCCATATCTGATTTAAAGTACTCCATATACGATTGGGTATTTGGTATATAAATTTCCTGTTTATTCATTTCCTGATTTGATGTGAATGGTTATCTTCAACGGTTCTTTTAAGAATGAGGCTAGTTCACCTTTACCGTCTAATATATAAAACGATAATTGATCGATTGATTGTATGACTTTGCTGCTTATGTAAAACGGAGTTTGAATTATTTTAACTTCTTCGCTAGTATCGATACACCTCAACACGGGATATAAATTACCATCGACTATTGAATATTGACACTGATCGCAACAAATATATATTTCTTTAGGTTTTTGTGTCTTCAATCCTCGTATTTTACACAAACCTATTAAACAATTTCCACCCACGGGGATGTTTTGTGGTAATTGCACCTTAAACTTGTATGGTTTATTATCAGGGTAAATGTTTTTATTCTGTTCACTGGACATCCACACATATTCGTTTAAAATCATTATTAACACTATATTAGTCTCTTAAATACACTTCGAGACAGTGTTGCGGTAGACCACTTATTGTTCTCCTTCGACTCTCAATGTAACTCGATATTAAAATCAACAAAGTAAGCCACATTTTCTTTAAATAGAAATGTGAGACTCGACATCTGTCTGTTTAACTTTATTGAATTTTAGTTTTGGATTGGGAAGCATATAGGCCACTGATGATGTTATAATACCGCACCAGAATGTTGATAAGGGTCCTGATGGAGATTCAGACAACTGATAGAGGGAATAGCATAACAAAATGTATATGCAAAGAACTTGTGTAAAATATACAATAGCAGATTTCGAAAATTTACTTCCACAAAATTCCCAGTTTCTTAAAGATGAAGCGCTAGTCATGTTTATCCTTCTGCAGTTCGTGATAAATGAATACACTTCAATTAAAAAATTATATTTATAGTTCGAAACCGGAATAAATCAATCCAAACAAAAATTGAATAACTTTACAATCATCTTATACATCAACAGATGTTTAATAGATTGTGTGTGTTTTCTATCACTGAAGGTGAATAATTATCGACCCAATATTGTTTTTTTATATCATTTATTAAATTCATGACCATAGAATCTTATGGAAAACAAAGATTATGCTCAAATCTTCGCTTAAAATTAAAAAACATCAATCAATCATTAAACAGATTAGATATTTATTCTTATACAATATTCAATTAATATATTTCATTCAAAATTTAAAACAAAGAATGTCAACCCGCCAAATTCAAATTACGCGCGCGCGAATAATATCGATCCGCCGCAGTCCGCCCCACCGCTCGCGTGCTGGTGCATATTGCTATAGCACCAGCACCAGGCTCTTTAACATGGGAGAGATCTGTCCCAGATGGAACACTTTTACTCTACTTATAAGACTTCTCGATTTAGTTAAGTATCGATATTGAACATCGCCATCGTTTGAAAATACATGTATATCAAAACCTAACTAAAAACTGAATTAATCAATGTTCTGTATTTGCCTCCGGTTATTCTTTAGCTCTTGAAAAAATGCTTGACGTCGTTTTTTCACATCTGGTAACCAACACATAATTTACAAATGAAATGAAATAAATTCTCAGTAAACATTGATTTTAAAATTTCTATTTTTTGACTGACGAAATGAAATTTTAGTTTATCATCATTTTGTTTATTTTAATAAGATGTAAAATCCAGATAGTTTCGTATTAAATATTTCGTAATTAGATATAAATAAATTTGATTTATACTATCAAGTTTTGATTTATTTCGACTTAATTATCGCATGTAGGTTAATACATCCTTTTTGACAGGGTCTATTTACCACGTAGGTTCTTTTTCCACGTAGTAACTCATATAAAGGTCGATGAGGTCTTCATTCATATATTGCACGACGCACTTTTACCTACATTGGTTTTTATAATGACTCGAACATATGTGATTTTAATTATTTGAGTCCAATGTTTCTGCTCTGAATAATGTTTTGGTTTTTTTCACCAGTAAGTTTGAGAAAACAAAGCGAACATTAACCTTTTTACACCGTTATCGGTCCCAACCTCTCACTCAAATATGCCTATTTATTACAGAAAAAATAAAGTCATTAAGTCCCTGATATAAACAAACTATGTTAGAAGGTGAAGACCTAACATTGTAAGTAACTCAGAACGGTTCTCAAAACGGTTTTGGTACTGTAAACGCTTACCGTTCTGAGAACCGTTCTTTGTTCTCATCGATTGGGCCATAATTGGAATGGTTCTCAGAGCATGATATATACGGCATTCATTCGTTATACAACATTTATTCGTTATATGACATTCATCCGTCCCAAGAATTGATATTTTTGTAATATAAAAGGGGTCTTAATTGGCGGCCATTATAATATAAACGGTGTGAAATTGACATTGATAATTAAAAAGTTTCAGGTATGTGATTCAAAAGACATGCATCATCAATAGTAAAACGATCCACTAGACACAGACAAATTAGTGAATATGTGCCAAATGATATTATATCGATAATAACAAATAATGTAAAAAATTTCTGATAATAAAATGTATTGGTGAATGATAATTGCATTATTGTAGAATTCAGCTGTAGAATCTGTACTGATTGCTGTAATAGAGAGAGAAAGTAGCCGGAATTTACTACTTCCACAGGAGGGGCCTTAACAGTCCTATTCCAGATATAATCGAAGCTGTCATTCATGATCGTATCTGAACGGAAAGTCGTGACAAATCGTGAACAGATCGCATCCTCAACAAATCTTATCAGAACGTATCGACTCGTATCACAACAATCAGTTATTGGAGGGTGGTAGCGTTTGAAACGGATCGCACAGAAGAAACCTCGGATTTTTTGACAGATTTTCTTTGATTTAGTGACTAAGATGAAATCATGAAAGTATGAACAGTATACCATATTTCTGATGCTCTGCTTAATTTTGCAGTAGTCTTGTTAATCTAAAACATGACATGACACCATCATGCTTGAATTTAGTAAGAAATGTATAAATATTAACCACGGCCTATATTTGTAAATATGTCGAACGTTATGCATATAACGGTTAATTTTTATTACGGTGAATGATCATCTGACAAAAGAGATAATCTTAGCTGAAATAATTATTATGTTTTTTTTATGTAAACCAAGTTAAATGTATATAGGTCGGGTTTAATCCGACGCAAATTGATGTTACAATCTTGTAGGATTAGAAAACATTAAAATATTAAAAAAGTGACATGTGCGTGGAAATTTCTGTCCATGATAGATAACGCACTGTCATTATATAGATTATCAATCATTCTTAACGGGATTCTCTGAAGAGTTATATTTAACCTGTGTTTAAATAAACAGTCTATATTCATAAACCAAAAGAATTGCTAAATCTGATGATTACACATGTGTCGAACCCACATGTGGTTTATTATTTCAATAAATATGAAAAATATAAAAACATAATAATCGTTTTAATTTAATCTTGAATTATTTAATTTGTGACTTATCTTTTCTTTTCCCTTAATGCCAAGCCAACGTTCCATATGGTTCTGAATCAGTATCAAATAAACTAATTAATATTGATTGAAGTCCCATTTAAAACTGATTGTCTAGGCGATAACCTTAGTCACCTTCATAATCATATACTGCAGTAACTTCGTAATTCTGATATTTTGCAGTTACAGTTACAATCTTTCAAATTGAAATATTAATAAATCTAATACTATCTATTTTAAGCTTGGAGGCCGCGGTTCCCCAATAAGTTAGACGCCTGCTAGCTAACCTGAGGATCCAGGGTTCAATCCCGGCATGGGTCGAGATGACACCTTCGGATTTGTAAGTGAAGCAGGTCGGAGGAGTTACCATGGAAAAGGCGTCTAGTATTCAAATTGGGACAATAAATAGAGCCCCCTTGTGCTGCAGACTGTACGTTTAAGATCCCTCGACAGTTGGAATTCGAAAATAAGTCTAGGATAATGCCGCTGTCCATGCAAAACTGCTCCTCGTAATAGCCCAATAGGTGCAGAAAAAGTGGACGTAAAAAACATTTAATTTTTTTATACGCTTCTTAGAATTTTTTTCGTAATATTTTTTCTCCCACGTCCAAATTTCATAACTTGAAAGAACTGACAACTCAATTAAAATCATTTTTATAAAAACAAAACCAGACTTCGTAATATAATGGCGTCGTAATGTGCACCGATCCAAAACTTTCTCCGCCGAAGGATTAAAACTAATCCCTCACTGCAAAAAGTCCTCTCCGATGACTAATATAATCATAATCCTAGCAGCTTATTTCTTAAATCCGTCTTCAGGCAACGGAAATAATTAGAGTTGGAAGTCTTTCCGTGGTGGAATACTGACACACATCAATTATTTCTTACCCTGGTATACAGCAATAAAACGTTATTTTAAAAATTTAAAAAAATCTAATTCTGTTAAGAGAGTTATAGATCTATCGGAGCCGACTTTTGAAACACTTTGAAAAGTTGGATAAGAATTTCACCAGCAATTATTGTTCAGTAAAGTTAGGATTGATTTATGTAAAGGTATTAAATCATCTATACATGTAGTTCTTTAGAAAATACGTTACAAACTGACGCAACAGAATGTCAACACAGAAACTGTAATGTGCTTTTACAAAATAACACATATCAAAATGTTCTCAACTTTAAAGCTCAATATGTTTAAATCAACAATAATTTTCAAAAGAACACAATATGACAAATGTTCGATGTTAGAAAAATAAATTTTCATGTGACAAATAAAAATGTTCATATTCTCTTGCACCACACTTTAAAATACTTTCTAATAAAGCATAAATAATATCAACAACAGTTGAAACAATTAATAATCAAATTCAAACAAAATGGAATATTCCCTTTGTGAGCTCTGGTCCGAAATTTGTTCGATGGGATAATTTTTGGGGGTTTTGTAAACAATATTTTATTGAAAAAGAAAATGGCATAATTTGAAGTATATTTGGAAAGAGATCTCCAACAGTCTATATTTCTTAAAGAAATCCTAGATTGTCTGTATATTTAAATATCATTAGAATTTTACTTACCTCGTGTTCCAACGTACGTTTCTTGCACAATACGAGGGAATTGATTTCCAGCAGCGAGTGCAATATGTGGTTCTTGAAAAACTTTCCTGTCATTTAGGGTTATATTGTTGAGTTCTGACAATTCTATTAGTTTCTCAGCTATAACCTTCTCTTTATGTGACGATCCAACAATGAGAGTGTACTTCTTCCAATTATGGTATAGAAGTAAAGATATGATAGGTTTGGTGACCTGTGAAGCCGGGGGATAGGTTCTGGCAAACGTTGGATACAATGACTTGTCTGATACTTCATAGTCGGCACATTTCTGTAAGAATATAATAAAGCTTATTTAAAAGGGTATATAAGAACATTTCTGAAAGAATATAAAAGCTTACATGTATTTGAAAAGGTATATAAAAGAACATTTCTGAAATAATATAAAATCTTATTTAAAAAGGTATATAAAAGAACATTTCTGAAAGAATATAAAAGCTTATTGTAAAAGCTAAATGTTTATTTAAAGTAAGAACATAAAAGCTACTTTAAAAAAACTTAAAAAGCAATATATCAAGCAGAGAAGATGGAACGTGATTTTATGTTCAATCTTTGAAACAATATCCGGTCTAAGAAATTAATTTTATGGTAACAAACTGTCATACAAAAATGATCGAATAAACATTGGTACTGCACCAAACAAAATATCATGTCAAAGAAATTCAATATCAGAGCAAATTACCTATGTTCAACCATGTTAAATTCACAGCCGTTTTTCCATCCTCAGATTCTGTAACGGATCTTATCTTAAGGTATCTTCTCCTAAGAAGTTGCTATTCTGCCTTTCAGTTCCTGTTCAGTCAGTTTGTCCTGCTGACATTATAGGAACTGAAAGGAAGTATAGTCGCTACTTGGGTGAAGGTACATCTAGATGAGATCTTTCACAGCATGAAATGGGTAACTACTAATTTGCTCTAAAGGGTATTGATTGGGCTAGCGTTCGAGAAAAAAAACACGAGATGGAATTTTTGCGAATTACTTATTATTTTTGGGCTCAGATTGTAGATAATTATTATTACTTTATTTGTAAACTATATAGAATGAAAGAAACCGAAAAGAAATTAGGTATTTCATTAGTTTTTGCTAAAACAATTAGGAAAAAGTAGCAAAATGTGTCCCGGTTGGTACAAGATTTCTCAGCCATTTTTTATTGGAAAATTACGATCTTGGTCTTGATTGAAAGCTTATTCAATAAGGATGAAACGTACAGAGAGTTTTTTCGAAAATTCTAATCAGTTTGGCCCCTGGAAAATGTTTGCCGTACCTACGTGTAAATTTTCGTATGTCCATGGTAACCACCAAAATAATATTTATTTTGGAAAATCGCTCTGTACGTTTCTCGGCAATGTAATAGTCTACATTTATGCCAAGTTTGATGTAGATTGATCCATTCACATGTTTTTAAACTTGTATCAAAGGTTTGAAATGTCCAATTTTTATGACATGTTTGAAAGGGCTGTCAACTCATTAAAAAAAATCTGATTGACATGAAATCAACCTTAAACTATCGAGAAGGACCCCAAATCATCAACAAATGCAAAACAAGTCTCAAGAAATCATTATTTCATATACTTATTCCATTTTTTCATAACGTGAAATAGCCCAATTAACACCCTTAAATTTAATACATGTGCTGCTTTTTGCATAGTATTTGAACACTTTCATTTGATAACTTTCGTATTTTTAGCGTTGATCAACAACATCTCAAAGTTTATCAGTGAGAATTCGGAAAGAGATCAGTTTGCAAGCAGCTGGAATACTTCCCGTCGAAGATGAGGATGATTTCATTTTTGGGACACCCGATATAATAGACACAGCTTTAGGAAAGTTTGAATAAATTGTTCTTACAATGTTAAATTTCATTTTAAGATTTTACTGGACTGAATAAGTCTAATAGCTCTACTGAACATTAAGATAAAATTTATTCCATTGCCAGTGCATTACAGAGTCCATCTCGGGTCAATCTAATTAAAATTAGATTACATTTCGTTTCGGTTATTTTTTGAGTGTCTACTCCATGTAATCTAACCACTTATATAAGGCGAGCATCTTCTGGTGACGAAAATTTCAGCCAATCAAAAACTAACTTCAAGATCTCGGGGAAAGACGAAACAGAAAGTAAATTTAAGCGACACAGCAGTCCAAATTATGACGTAATTCAAAATATACCAATATAAACGCTGTTCTGATTGGCGGACGGGAGGCACGTGCTATAAATAGCTTATTCGTCACCAGAAGATGCTCGCCTTATAAAAGTGGTTAGATTACATGGAGTCGACAATCAAAAGATAACCGAAACGAAATGTAATCTAATTTTAATTAGATTGATCTCGGGTTAGCATCCAACTCCTTCTATTTAATCCTATATACGTTTGCCCAATAACTAACAAGCCATTTGCATATCCCGTATGGAAATGAAAAAAAAAGCAAGTCCCAAGAGGTTTTGGGACAGTGGAAAAGTAATTGATAGGATCTTTTTTTTATTAAACTAAAGAATGTCTTCCTGTATATTATCTCATGGGACGCTGATCTTAAAATATTTTAGAGGAAATGGTAGCGTCAAAGATTTTTGATATTGATAGATGATATATACTCGCATTGATTTTAAATGATTTAATATTCAACGAAACTCTAAAAGCTTTGCATGCTGTAATCAATTATACCATTTCGAAACCATTCAACTATATACCACTTGAAGCTTTTATTGTCATTTTTCAGTCGCTGAATTCATTTTTGTATGAGACATATCTTTCAAGCATTAGCCAAAACTGATAAAATTTTCATGAATTCTTTTTACTACGAACAAATTTATTTATTCGCTTCGTAATTGAAACTGATGGAGTTTTTCTGCTTTGGGTTTGTGAATAGGAGTAAATTTGATGGAGAGTTACTAGCTCTCATTTTATGTTATAGTGTTCTAAGCGTAGCATGCAATCCATGTCGCACATTCCCCTTTCCATGAAGAATATTTGGCTATTTTATAGCTGCCTAATACCACCCACTCTTTGCCAATTGCAATTGAGATGATTACTCGGAAAGCTCTTATTTTATTTTATACGTGTTCTGAGAGTAGCATGTAATCCATGTCGCACATTCCCCCTTCCGTGAAGATGTTAGTGTACTTGGCTATTTTATAGACGCCTAATACCACCCACTCTTTGCCAATTGCAATTGAGATGATTACTCAGAAAGCTCTCATTTTATTTTATACGTGTTCTGAGAGTAGCATGTAATCCATGTCGCACATTCCGCCTTCCGTGAAGATGTTAGTGTACTTGGCTATTTTATAGACGCCTAATACCACCCACTCTTTGCCAATTGCAATTGATATGATTACTCAGAAAATATAGACATGAATTAAACGCAATAATAACCAAGCTCGATATTTTTGTCAGTATTTTGACAAGTAAAATTCTTTTGTTCATGTAAGACAGTCTGATGTGTTTCCGACATTTCATCGTCTTCTTCCGACATTTTGGTTTTTTTTCGTGGCTTTGGTCCACATGAAGAGAATTTAATTCTTAGAATTGAATTACATTTTGCTTGTTCATATTTTCTCATAACCATTATAATCAGGAAGTTCTCTTACAATCAAGAAGAATTTCTCCTGCCTTGTAACCGTCACGGAGAGAGAAATTTCTTATCTGCTTGTAACAACCATCAAGAGACATTTCTCATCATCTTTCAACAACCACCAAGAGAAATATCTCCTTGTCATCTTGTAACCGCCTTCAAGAGAAGATTCATAGAAATTTCTCAAGTTTTGTAACTTTTATAAAAAGATCTTTTTTTGTCATACTATAACCATCACCAATAACAAATTCCTCGTCATGTTGTAACCACCATCAAGAGAAACATCATTTTTCATCATTTTGTTTTCATCAGTAAGAAAAATTTCTCATGTCTTGTAACAACCACCGAGAACCGCTCGGTGAGTGGGACGCTTGCTCGCTAACCTGGAGGTCCAGGGTTCAATCCCGGCAAGGTAACGGATTAATATAAGCTTCGGCTTGTTTCTGAAACCATATATTGAATTTATGTACCACATATCTTGTAAATTATGAATAAATATTGTTTAAAAAAAAAAAAAAAATCCCGGCAAGGGTCTAGATGATACCTTCGGATTTTTCAACCCGGTTTCCCCCTGTCAGTGATGCAGGTCGGATGGGTTGACATGGGAAAGGCGTCTAGTCGTTCAGATGGGACAATAAACCGAGGCCCCGTGTGCTCTTGACTGCACGTTAAAGATCCCTCGACAGTTGAACATAAGAGAACATTGCAAATTGCATGGCGTTTGCCCGTCCTCATTACATAAAGGTGCAGAAATGCAGGACGTAAAACTCAATTTTATTTCATTTTCATTTTGTAACAACTACCACGAGAGATTTCTCTTAATCAAATTGATGAATTTCATTCATAAGACGACATCCATAATAATATTAAGTGTAACGCAATAAAGTTCGTGCAATAACTTGACATTAATTAGTTATCATGCAGACAAATCAGTCAAATTAACCGCCAAGTTTGTGACCATCAGACATCTAAATTATGGGTCAGCGAATCCGGTTACTTTCCAACATTGATTCATTTTACCGACGATGCTTGATTAGTTTATAGAGATTGAATGAAATTTATCTTTAATAAATAAAACAGACTAAACCACACAGCACCTTTTCGAAGCTGCAATCGGCTCACTCCCCATTTTGAACCTTAAAGGGATTGTAAAGTGGTTTTCTAAACTTTCTATGTGTATCGAGGACACTGATAGCATCAATTTTCACCATTCCAAATTCCATTCCGACGTCTGTGGTGCTATCAGTGTCCCTGATACACATACAAAGTTTAGAAAACCACTTTACAATCCCTTTAACAACATATAATATCACTTTAGGGTTATAGTGACATCTTGATTCTTTTTTAACAATAAAGACCGACTCCCACCAATACAATTGTTATTACATTATTATATTACATGGAGCAAAGTGTATTGTTATCATTTCCTTTACTTTATATTATATTATGGTATAAGAAAATGTCAAGAACGAAATATGTAGTCTACTTTCTGTCTTTATTCCCAATTCTGTTGAATAGAGGTGACTTCCGGTTTAAGGTCACATACTTCAAGACCCATTAGGCTTAAATAGTCTTCAAAGATAAAATATTTAAAAACAGAATGTAACACAAGATAATCTATTTCTGATCTTGAATACAAAAGAAATATAAGAAGTGTTACGCCTCCAATTTTGATACAAAGTATATCATAATACATCTGAAAATAGTATATATAGTGTAATAAATTTCAAGAGGGCATCTCGCCACATATTCAAATGCTCCACTTGCTATTAATTCGTATTAACCTTCATTTAAAGCATACTTTGGTTTTTCTTTTCTTTTCTTTATATAACTAATACAAATTCTTAAGACGCAACAGCATTGAGTGGAAATAAATGTACTCAAAATCATATTCAATATACCAATTTAAATGTTACGTGCGATGTATAAATGATAATTATTATAAGCATGTAACCTACCATACAAAATATCAGTTCATAGGTTTAGCTGATACATGTAACGAAGATCAATCTCAAGAGGACTCCTCTGATTGTGGGTATAAAGCAGTCGGTCGGAGCGTTGGTTTCGGTACGATTGTGAGTATATTTGCTTGGTTACGACCGACAAATGGTGGTTGTGGGTTGTAGTCCAATGACCTTAAAGTCATCTTAACCCACAAATCAGGGACTGTTCATGTTGTATTCAACATACACACCAAAGTTATGAAGATCGGATAAAATGTTTAGACTCTATTGCGTTTGCAAGCAATAATTTCAGTGAATCAAGGCTGGAAACTCCCGAAATCCGTTGTCGAATCAAACTCAAACTCGAACCTTTTAAAATGTGTTGCACGTCTACACTTTATCATATATATGATCCTCAACAAATTCCCAAAGGTTATTAAGAAATTATCAGTGTACCCTTGACGATGTAGCAGTGAAAACAGATGCCAATGCTGCTATTGATAAAAATGTCTACAAAACTTTTTAATTCTGATTTCATGAAGTAGTCTGCTTTTAGTTCATTCACCGATAAATTGGTTGATCACAGCAAGGACTGTGTTTGACACAATGACAGTTTTCTGCAGTAATGTCTCAATCAATCGTATACCGACTGATTAAAGCTTTATTTCACAGAGTTTGTCTTATCATTGAGAAATTTATTGAATTGATTTTCTTTCATTTGAAATACCCTTTTTGACACGATTGCAATCTGTATTGCAACATGATTAACAAGAAGACTAACATAGAATTTTATTGTTCTAACATTAAGAACATTAAGTGACTTAAAAGGCTTTCGTATAATCAGTTATCTTGATGTTAAGTCAGTTGTTGAAATGTACAATTCCAAAGGGTGGTTATTAGTTAAATTAAACATTACCGAAATAGTTATTTAAATGCATATTTATACAATGCTGAAGCATTATTATATCCATTATAATGCTTACATTTGAATTTGAATGCACGTGTATAATTATATCAAAGGGCTAACGATCCAAACGGTAAAACAAATTTCAAAAACAATGACAACATACAATTGTACACTTCTTATATGAAGAAGTATATCATTAAACGAGGATGTAATGATAAAGGTGTCTAGAAGAGTAAACATACTCTACTTGGATCCACGTCCGTAATTGTTTCTCAGTAATGCAATTTAATTTAAAAAGGACGACGAAGAAAAGTTAAATCAAGAATTTAAACATCAAGAAAGATAACTCTTTGTTAAAAATTTGTAAATGTATGAATATACTATGAGTATTTAATGGCCTATACAATATGTATTTTCTATCGTTGTATTTTGAAATATGATTATTTTAACCTATAATATGAGTTGTTTGTTATATTGTATGGCGGGGAATGTGTGACATGGAACTTGTAATATGCATTAGCTACATGGTATTAGCATTACCTACATAGCATATAATATTGACACACATTCCCCGCCATAATATTGTAGCCTATTATTACCACTCTGACTGATATAAAATATTTATAGATACATACAATTGTACCACATCGTTGAGCAAGTAACAGAAAGGCATTTTAAGCTTTTAGTCTTTTGGAAAAGATGTCGAATTCACAAACCCAGTAACATTATGAATTCATTGTAGTCTGATACCACTTTGCATTATAAAATATTAACTCAGTTAATGATGTACTTCCTCATATATAAAACTTCATTAGCTGCTTCCTATGTATTGTCAATATGTATACATGGTTTTAAGATTTGTTTCACGGTTGGATCACTTGGGTTTTATCATTTTACTGATCAGTACGTTAAGTTAAAGGGACAAATTCAGCATTTTCGAGGGTTGTTTTGGATCTTGAATTAATTTAAATTAACTTTCAGAAGTACTATACACCTACCTAAACATTTATCTTTCATTTTCGGTATAATGTGTTTTCTATATAAGGCATAGTCTCACTAAAATACTAGTCGAATTTCAACTTTCAAAAGCTGATAATTATGGATGCACGTGAATCTGCAGGCTTAAATTTTGAGGGAGAATTGTGAACACTATTACAAATACGATTAGCTGAAAAATTCAGGTTCTGGGGCTAAAATGTGATTGTTCTAACGAATGGTAAATGTATCCCTTTAAGATAAGATTAACAGAATCACGAAGCAACGAAAGTTCACCAACATACAGATGTAAAGGATGATAATCTGGTAGTAATATGTTTATTTTTTTACACCGTCAGGGATTTTCAAACACATTTTCAATAAATCTTACGGATTGAAAAACTGTTAGAAATATTTAACGATGGTAAATAACATGGAATTAGATCAAAGTAAACAACCATTTAGGAGATTACTGTAATGGTTAATTTCAATGATGAGCAGTAAAATATTCAAGCCAGCTGTGTACGTACATGTGTAATGTGGGTTTCAATAACTAACTGTTTCCTTCTGTAGAATGACTTTCCATAACATAATGTTTTAGGTTTAAGTCCTCCCAGAATCAGAATGATTCATATCATCGTATTTGATTTAGTGAAGGCATTGAAAATGATTGAATCGACTGCAATTTACTGTCGCACACTACGATCGTACCAGAACACGACTTTTGCCAGAAAGTAACACGTGAAAAGCTGATGGCTGTGATATTTCAGTCGTGGGTGCGCTCGGGTTAAGTGACTGTTAAGATTATCTCTCTTGAAACTGAGCTATCTTTGAAATGAAATGAATGGAGTTTTACGTCCTACTTTTCTGCACCTATATGGGCTAATTGAGGACGGGCAAACGCCATGCAGTGTGCAATGAGGGAAATTTTGCCAGGACAGCGGCATTAGCCTGCTCTTATTTTCGATTTCCAACTTTCGAGGGATCTTTAACGTGCACAGCCAATAGCACACGGGGCCTCGGTTTATTGTCCCATCCGAACGACTAGACGCTTTTTCCATGTCAGCCCCTCCGACCTGCATCACTGACAGGGGGAAACCGGGTTAAAAATCCGAAGGCATCATCTCGACCCATGCCGGGATTGAACCCTGGACCTCCAGGTTAGCGAGCAAGCGTCTAACTCACTGAGCCACCGCGGCTCCCTGAGCTATCTTTGAAAATCAAGTGTTATTTTGCGAGTTACTGCAAGGTATAGCTTTAATTAGTTCCTACTTTAAGGAATACTACCTCTTAGAATGAATTGTAATTTATTTGATACTTAGTTTTAAGGACTTAACGAATACAGTTTGGATATTTGCGACACCATGCAAGTTAACTGATGAATATTTGCTATTATTTGCAAAGTTTAAAACTTTGAATTTCATGCTCATTCTAAGAGGTAGTATCTATTTAAAGGGATATGTTCAATAACCGTTCGAACAATAATATTTTAGTCTCAGAATCTGAAATATTTTAGTTAGTCTAATCCGAAGAAATGCTTTCAACTCTCCCACAAAGTTTAAGCATTCAAACCTCGCGTATCCATAATTATTAGCGTTTAAAATACGACTCGTACTTAAGTGAGACTATACTATTCATTATAAAGAAATCATATATACAGAAAATGAAAGATGGATGTTAAGATAAGGATTATGCGATTTCTGTGCAGTTCTAGTACTTCCAGAGGCTATTTTCATACATTTATGGCTAAAATCGACCCTCGAAAATGCTGAATATTCCCCTTTAAGAATCTCACTGTGGGTGATATAGATTTTACCAAAGGACTATAAAACTATGAAATAACTGACCAATAAATCGCTATCAGTCAATTTATCTGCCATCTCACTATTTAACAAAAAGGTACTAACATACAAGATACTAATGAAATATGAGAAAGACGAGTCGTATTCAAACGAAACACAATAACTAACTGTAGTCCCTAATGAATAATGTCTATCTAGATTGATAATGATTAGATATAGTACGGTAATTAACCCATTGAATGATTAGATATAGTACGGTAATAACCCATTGACTTACAAAAATATTCCTGTACTAACAACTTCTCATAATAATATAGAACAAAATGTCTTTGAAGTGTGTTGGAATTACAACCCCCTTAACATAATTAGTTTCATGACCTACATTCTAACCATATGTCATAACATTGTTTATTATTTTGGTCAAGTCAAATAATATTTTTCAGTCACATATATTTGCTCTATTTATGATTTTTCCTATATACTAACACTACCATAGAAGTTTAAAAATCCTGGTTACAGATGGTGCAATAGAGTAACTAAGCGTCCACAATACACTGTCGTCGAAATTTTCCTTCCTAGTCGGTCCGTCCATATTTACTTCTAAGTTCCACTTTCGTCTACGAGACGATTAGGAGCCTCAAAAGTAAGAAAACATTTTAAGTGATTACCAGTGCTTTCGACAGTTGGCGCGGTGTCGGCTTTCAACCTCGATCAACAGGATGTCTTAAGTATTTACATTGACAAGAATTTGTAATTTTTAATGAGTCATTTGAATGTTATTGCTTGTATGAAACGTTTATTTAGGAAATTATTCCCAGGTTGGAAACTCCTGAATTCATTTTGAATCTAAATTTTTAAAGTTTCAAATTGCTGACCTCTGAGAACTCTGGCGATTTAACTCTATCAGACACTGTGCTGTTCTGAATAGAAATGAGATGAAATGTATTAAGGAGCATCAGCACCTAATGGGCTATATAGCTCCATGTTCTTAGAATAGAGTAACAAGATACAACAAGAGGTAAGATAACAACAAGTTGAAAAAAAGGGATTAAATTATTCAATTTGAATAATAATAGACACAGACTTATGATTAACTGGGGTAATAAACACATGTTGCTACTAACATAAATATGACATGAAACTTCACAATGTAGGGTAAAGTCCATAACATTCACATTAAAATAATGAAATAATGTCGAAATATTCTCAGAATATACTAAGATAAGCTGCTTCGATTTGAGAAATGTGAATTCATTCAGAAAACTTGAGTTTAAAATGCCATCATCCGCCTTGAGGCATTCTGGTTGATTTACTTCACATATATAATAACTTACGACGATTTGATGAAAATAACATAATATCTAACTAAGTGTAATTGCATGGCGGCATTTTACAGTAGACCAAAATCAACGATAGACCAGAAATTTAAAATTGAAGCAAGTTCTTTGGCGGTGATAATCAGCAGAATTTAAACTAACAATCGTTTCTTTTCTTTTTGATTTGACGACGTCGATAGATTATCAATAATAGGCTACTTATATCGATAAGTGATGAAGCTATAAACACACAGGTGTCGTAGAATTAGAGATTTTTAAACTGGCATAAAGAAGAAAGCAGAAATAAATTGTGACCTGAATTTACAAAGATTATCGTATAAATAAGTCATTTTATTTATCAAATACACATAAAACAGCAATCAATGAACAATTGTAGTAAAGCATTTTAAATGCAAAAATGTGATTTTTTCAAAAGTGACATAAATAATTCGCAGAGAGATTACGGTAAAAACCAACATGTTTTTTCATGATTTCTGTATTTGTAAATGTTGAAAAGGTATTTTTAAAGAAGAAGTCAAAATATGTATGCTTATCGGGGATAATGATAGCATCAATTTGCACTGTATGTGGTTCCAGCCTTTCCACTTAAAATTAACCGTTTGAAATCGGTTTCCTGACACACATGAAGAATCATCTTTACCATAGCTTTTACTTGCCGCTCGTAGCACTTGCACTGACCTTTAGCTTTTTTTTTATGGTAAGAAGTTGTTGCATGCGACACGAGGAGTTCATAATACTGTAAGTTGATGACTTGGAGCTGTTTTTTTTTTTGTTAATTTAAAGGAGATAAACCAGGAAACAATCGAAATGCTTAAACACTGTTGTGACGGGAATGCCATAAAGTGGTCGATGTGCTCTATGTCTGAATATTTGAAACTTAGGTCTTCAGTTAGAATACCACATGTCAAAGATCTGGTTAAGAAATTTCCGTAATAAAATGATTTTAACTCCTACAATCTATCAGTGTCAGAGAGGAAAGTTACAGATTCAAGTACTAGACCTACTAATGATTATAATACGTCCAACAATCTATTCAATCACTATCCATGAAAACTTATAACACGTCTATTTTCGGCTTACAATGTCCGTTTTATTCAAATATTCGATGTAATATTAAGCTTACTTGAAGAGACAGTTTTTGAAATAATGGTATCATGAAGCGAAAACCCTTACTGCAATTGCAAGAACCACAGACATCTGATTGAACGTTTGAAATCGATGCTATATATACATATAAAACAATTCAGAAACTTTATAGTCCATTATGCAGACGCAAATGCAGATGCATACACAGAACAATGATGTTCAAGTCAGCAAGGATAGTTAGCAGTGTTGAAATTTTCCACTTAAGTGCATGTTTTTTCATCTAGGCACTGAAGGAATTGAAAATTGTGTATCTGTGTCGCAATATTACCAATATTGTATCTTAGTCCTTATCCATTCCACCAAGTATGATTATCATGTAATATATCACCCAGCGGCCAAATCTAACTTTAGCTTGAAATTGCATCTGCCTTGTCTTGACAGCACCATGGTTACTTGGCTTCCATAGGGTTCTTGTCCTTTTACTGGAACATGAATCTACTTACAAAAGAAAACCGGTAAGAGCAATGTTGTGACAAGACTAGCAAGATTAACTCAGAATATCAAAAATTCTGAACATATCCTGCTTTTCAGTATCTTTTATTGATTCAAAATATTTACAGTGAGATTTATTTGGTTTAAAGATTATGTGTAATTGAATTCCAATCCCTTAAAGGTCATGCTAAACCAACTGCTGGGTTTATATCTTTACTTCAGATAAACAATATTCAACAGCATGAATCCAATCTAATACAAGACAATTTGTGACTTAAATGGGTAAATTCGTCTCAGCATTTGTTATATTGCTAATAGTGCATTTCTATTCCGAATCGGAAATGGCGTAAAATTTTAATGAATGTCATTTTAACAAATCGGCGAATTCAGAATTTCACAATCAAGACATCATTGCTATTAATTGCAAACATTCCGAGATTGACGATGGTCTGATCTGTACGTTCTTGTTTAAATTTAAGAGAAGAGGAAGTTTCCAAGGTTTACAAGCTTTGTTAAATGCTAATATTATATCTAAGGATAGATCTTGGTAATGTAATTTCATTGCAAGATTTCCGTGACAATGGATAAGTATTAGTAAATCACTTTGAAAGATAATTACTATACAGAAACCTATACTGAATACTGGAAGCTCTTGGCATTAGTATCTAACTATCTCTAACTATCAGGTTATTGTATGCTAATTATAAGTGATTTGCTCGATTTACAACTTAAAGATTCCTTAACTGACAGTCCACTTAAGACGAATATCCTAGTTTTGGAGTACATTATATTTAGATACCAATCTTGTAGATTCACTTAGTCAAGTATTTTGACCTTTCACCAAAACTGAAACTGTTTGATGAAGATAATTTGGCTCATAATCCTAATTCAAATTGAGTTGTTATTCTGTTTTTCTATTTTGAAAAGCTTATCAAAACAGAGATAACACCGATTTGCTCTATTCAAATTTTCACCTAGACGTCTGTGGTGCTTGCGAGTACACGAAAGCTGACGTCGCTGTTCCAAAAGATGTCAATTGTAATGATAAGTTTTAGTTGCAAGAACCACAGTCTAACTGAAAATTAGAATGGTACCAATTCATATTGACAAATTAAAAAACCTCTTTACAATCTAGCTGTATTTATGTATACTCTACGAAACCCGATTGGTGATATGATTATGGCTCGAAACATATCTTTTGGTTTAATTGATTTGAGGTTTGGCAAAAATTTGGGAGTTCCCTTATCATTTTCTCGATGTCTTCCCGGGAAGTCACCAGACGAAATTTTCATGTTCCCATGATGTCACCATCTTGTTTTCTTTGATGATTTAGTTTTCCCCTACCTTAAGTGAAACTATCTTAATCAATGTCCAAGTCTTAATAACTCTACCGACGTCACACCAATATTCCGAAAGTTATCAATCGGGTTAACGGTATCATCCATGCATCAATTTTTTACTTACTTTTAGATTAATTCTTTCCGACATGTAAATGCCTGATGACCTGTTAAAAGTTGAAGATGATAAAAGTCATGTTCCTTGTAATGAAGCGACCAACGTAATATTTTATCTGTCTAAATAATTAAGACATTGAGTACAGCGTTTAATCAGACGAATGGAAGTTCAACTGATCTCCATTGAAATGACGAGAAAAAATTAAATTTTCCATGATAAAAACTCATCTATCAATTCTAACTGATTGACCTTCTTAATTAGTTGCCTATCGTTTTTCATATATCTACTTTCTGTTCAGACTCATTTTTACATACAAATCGGAATAAATTCTCTAGATTTTGAAGTGTCTTATCGTTGTGAGTAAAAGGTCATTAATAAGAATAGGGTTCAGTCTACGATTAAAGCATGCCCGGAAGCAAAATGAAAACTATCGAGGAGATAGACTAGTACAAAACTAGAACAAAACAAAAATATGACTGCAATGCACTAATGCACCAGCAAACATATAACTGCGATGTGCATTCGAGTGGTCAAACTAGCTGGACAACTTTCACATAACATGCGATTACAATCTAAAAAACTTCAGTCTAATTTAAACCATATAATGCACTGGAATTCGCAAACAGTAGATAAGCTTAGCATTATCATTATTGTTGGCAGATTCGCAAAGAACAAAGGGTCACCTCTGAGCTATAAGATAAGAATATTTATCTGTTTGCTATTGAACACACTTCCTGAATAAACTGGAATCCGGTACGTAGATGAGTGGGCACTGAATCTCTAACATCACTGATTAAATTCATCATGCAATTGAGATTGTTCTGTATGGGTTTTATTTTTTTTAAGATTATGTTGTATTTTGCCCACAAGGAATCTGAATTGTTACGTAACGATCAATATTATAACGAACATGATTTAATTAATATTTCAATTTAACCAGTTTTCAAGGATATGGAATGAATAAAACGTCTTACTTTCTTGTACTTGTAGTGGCTAATGAACATTTGCAAACGCTACAAAGTGTGTAACAATGGAAATTATGCATAAGCTTAGCTTACTCTTGTTTTCGATTTCCTACTGTAGAGGAATATTTAACGTGCACAGTTTTGGTTAAAGATTTCATAAACGACCACACATTTTTTCCATGTCAGCATCTCTGATCTGCATCGCTGGCAGGGAGACCGGGTTGAAAAATCTGAATGTAATTTCCTACCCATGCCGGAATTGAACCCTTGACATTCACGTTCAGTCTACATAGTAAAACAACGCAAGTCCCTTATTGCAATTCATGGCAATAAAACTTGTTTGGAAGACTGATGCTTACTTCAACGTCAACTATGGTTCTTTATACGCTTATATTGTGCTTACTAAAAATTTAACTTGCGGTGTACTATCATAAAGGTCTACCTGACGTTAACTTATTGTGTACATCAGGCCGTACTATGTTGCATAAAACACGAATAGCTTTTATGCAGCTTTTTAGTAAAACTCGAACCACTGCATCTAATCCTATTACTGTAATGCAATAAGATAATTTTATTGGAAAGATCAAAACCATGTGTTGAATATGGCAGTCCAATTTCATTGACAAAAACAAGACACAATATTCAATTTGGCCGGCATTTGGAATTGGTTGTACAAACAAATCAATCTAATATGAACTATGAACTTATTGACAATATAGTGTCTATTAAACCATACATCAATCTAATTAGATATTAGATGTACAACCCTTTACTCCCCACTTGAGATGGATTGTAACAAGATTGTTAAACACATCCTATTGATTCTTGCTCTATAGCTTCAAGGCATTACATCCTGCAATCGTAGCTTATTATAAAGAACGAAACCAACACACAACGGAAAGATTGCTTTAAAGTATACTATTACTTGTATTCGCTCATTACTGTTATAATGTTACTTAAAGTAAAGCTAGCATTAGGATACGAGTAAATGCAGTTCTAATGTTACAAACGAGAAACATCAAAGGATTAAGATATCCCTTAAAGCCCTATTCCTTGAGGTATAAAAGATTTCAGATTTTTTTGCATGTCGAAGTGAGATTTTATCTGCCATACTTACAAAATGTGGTTGGTCAGTCACACAAAGCGTACTCGTAAAAGCTTGGCAAAGTCTTGATCGCCTTGAAATTCTTTTAATACGTAAATTGATGATGCCAATTTAAGTGATTCTTGATTTCATTTCATTTGATCCAATACCATGGGTATTATTATAGTTTCAAGATATTTTCTGTTCAAAATTGTTCGTGAAGTCGTTGCTGAGATAGTGTCCCAACCATGCATCCAAATTGGCTTGATAAACGTATGTATAGCTGTAAGTTGGGATCAATATACGAAGTTTGGGCGTATACTGTCGTCATATTGTCCCGCCCGTCCATCAGCATTTTCTACTGCACATACTATTTCGATGGAGACCTTAAAATATTTGTTAGTGGGCTTACACTGAGCACAAAATCATGATGTCTTTCTTTCAACCCACACTTGGAACAATCTTTGGTATTTTGGGCCAAATCTTGATCATGATAGTGATGGCAAATGCTTGTTGAAGGCTTAATCGAAAACCTGCCATTTTGTGATATATTGGTATATTGGTGCGTGCAGATTGCTCATTAATACTGACTTATAGAATCAGTGTATCGCCAACTCGACAGGAAGCAAAATCATTAATTTGAATCTGAGGTTAGAGTTCTCAATATCCAAGAGATCGTCTTATATTCATTAGATAACAAACAAGAAACGATTTATATCTCATCTGTTGATTGATAGTCATTGAAGAATACAATGAAGTGTTGATAAATTAATACTTATAGGGTTTGCCAGAAGTGTTTGTAATGAACCAATACAGTATAAATAGAATCAACACGGTGGAAATGGTATCAAAACAGGGTTGACGTCCGATTCTTCTGATCTTTTCATGATAAGTGAAGTCGTCAATACTAAATATGACATTTTCAAAATATGGGTTTCATCGACCCTGCGATAAACAGAACACCAGACTAACTGAATATGCGCCAACTAACGGTGCTTTTTTGTCAAGTTGAATTATATAATTGCTCTGAGCAATGGGAATCTGCTACAACTTGGTTGATCGAAGTTCTTCGAAGTGCGGTTAATAGAAAACAGGAGTCAATCTGTGATCAGCCTCCTGTAACATGTCAAGCATCTGTGGTAACGTACTTGTATCGATACTGAAATACCGTCGCGTGCTTCGCGACTATCAGGCGTGGTCATGAAAATCATTTCCGTTTTGTGTTTAATTTTTACATGTTCATCAGTTCGCGTGACTTGTGACTATTTAGAATACAATATAGGGAAGCCGAGTCTCCCGTTGTTACTTGGTCTCTAAAAGGAATCATAAACTCGCTGTTCAATGTACGTTTCTGCTAGTACTGAACTTTACTTTAACTGATAAATTTATATTATTTTGTAGCAGCCATAATATCTCAAGATGAATTGACTGCCAATATCCGCTAAAATCAAGTTAATGTAATTGATTTGTTTGGAACTTTACAGACGCATTGGCAGTGCCTCGACTAACACTGTGACTAGGCGGCAGCGCAGTGGTGGTATTCTGCCGCCCAGTGAACACAAAAGTCAGTCCCGGTCGGCAGTCCTATAATGTTAAAATATCGCAAGCAAACGAAATTCTTTAATGTAAAATATAACTAACATAATAATAAGAAGAATATTATGTTGTTGTCAACAACGGCATGATGTCTGTTTCACCGATTGCATTTCCGGCGATATAGTTTTCAACTTCGCCTGTTCAATTAACTGCCGCACAGTAACAATTCCTTAGACGAGGCACTGCGCATTGGTTAAAGAGCGATATCACAATTCATCAATTCGTAAATTACGATATTACATGTGACATTCACAGACTGGGTACATACTGGTGTTTTCTTTCCTTTTTTAACTGGTGCATATAAATAGACTTCATCATTGAAGGTAAATTTAGGTAATGGTACTATACCCTGTTTGAAACTAAAATAACCGATACATGCTGTTATTTCTTTCACGGGCGTGAGAAATTCAAATTGTCCTTCATATAATAGAAACTTATTGGTTCCCATGCAATGAGTTATGCCAATCACGTCTACGTGACTGTGTTTCCACGTTCTCGTCAGTAAGATAATCAGGCAGTTGTCTTAGACACGGTACTATTCACAAATCTCTTAATATCACACAATAAACATATGGTAAACCTTCACACAAACCAAATCGATAGAAAAAGAAAAGAAATTAGATTTAGACGTTAACCCCAAACTAATTAATAATTTCCTAATTGGTGATTTCAAGAAACAATCTAGCGACACCGCCAAAGGTATGACGCACTTGATGAACAAACGCAGGTTCGAAACGCAAATACATTGTCATGCTTGCAATATGGCGATATATTAAACAGTTTGGAGACATGGATTTATTTCTGACGTCTGAAGTCTATGGTTCTTGTAATTCTAGAAAAAAGCTATAGCTCTTCTATCTCTAATTGTCATTTTTCTATCGGAAATTGGTGGAAATTTAAAGATGGATGGAGCTCATTTGAGCTATGGGAATCATTTTGCAGAATGAAAATACAGTCTGGTTCGTCTGCAAGAAAGGGAGAGTGGCGACAGATGTTTTTCAACCACCCTTCTCTTTGATTAGCAGGAAAGATCATTTTGACCACTATGTCACTTTAAAGAAATTCATATGTCAGTATTGAACCTTTTGCAGTTGCCCGTCTTCATAAACATGTTTAATACACAGAAGCACAACAGGGTGTTATTAAAGACATACAATTATTAAGGCATGAGAAAAATATCAATGATGTCGTATAATGTATCCTCTCGTTATTAGCATAATTAGTTGCAGAATAGATCTAAAATTTCATTACAAGGTCGTAATACCTGATTGTATTGTTTGTAATTACCCATTTATATAGGATAAAAAAATAAAAACAATTTTCTGAGATATAATCATATTGAAGGGCTTAGTAAGGTATAGTTTTGATACCTGGTCTTAATTTCTTTCCTGATTTATGTAGGGATCAAATCTGATTTGCATGTCTATGGAGATAAAAACGAATCAGGCCATACATTGTATACATCATTTTACAACCTTGATATGCATAACTGCACATTTCATTCTATGATTAGATGGGTTACGGTCCTAAAAAGCATACATTGTTCGATGAGGAAAATTGTTTCTGTGCAGGAAAGTTGCATCAAATTTTACAATTTTCTTTTTTTCAAATGTCGATTGAACAATTTGTTGCACACAGAGTCTAAACAACTGGAATTTTTTTATTTTTTTACCTGCAACCTATATGACTGATAGAAAGAGCAGATTCAAAAGTATCTTATCAACATTAACAACATAAACATTTACAAGATAAAAAAAAACAACAGTTTTTTATCGGATTTAAAAAAACTCAAAGCTATATTCCATATAAAAAAAAACGTTAATGTGCTGTGCTACTTCTATATGTCTTAAGCTAAGATTCCATATACGCGTTATGCGTTAAAAATCGAAATGGTTGGTTTTTGACGCATGACTGGGACCATTTGACGGATACCGCTACCGCATATGGAATGATACCCTCTAAAACCAACCATTTCGAGTTTTAACGGATGACGCATGACGGATCCGTTTGACGCGTATATGAAATCTTTACAAGGATTATCTTATCAACATTTATGAGAAAGAAACCCAGACCCCCATATGCAGCCCGAAAGTAATATTTCAACCGATATCATGTTCGAATCTCTAACCCGCCGATTAATAATCCTGAGGTATTTTGCAAATCATTGAACATAATCATGACAGCAAACATAGAGGTTTTCTGTTGAGATAATTCGGTTTCAAAGATTTGCAAGTGGTACACTTTCCTCATTTTGTCAACATTCCATATTTTCATACATTTTCATCTTAATTTGACAATTAAATTTTTAGAAAATGATCATAACATATAAAGAAAATAGTCGACGTTTTTAACACAGCTATATCAAAGACATTCCTCTGATGAAAACAAGAAACATATTTTACGGTTTACCGCACATAAGTAAATTAATTAACGAAACACGCTGTTTTGTGTAGTTTTCAGTCAAAACCTATTAATGTATATCAGTTTGTTTGAAATTATCTCAATTAAATTGTCTTATAAATGCAGTTATACCATTTGTATGTAAATAAAAAACCGCAAATATGTTTTAGTATAAACAAAAATACTTTTTCACGCAGACTTTCAAATTGAAATTCGGCGTTAAATGATAAAGTTTTTTAGTTATTGTTGGTTAATGCATAAAATGGCACAATTATATCTATATTCAAAGTTAGAATACGTAGATACGTGATATTGACTGTAAACGTTGTATGCATTGAACTTTTCTCACTTATCTGTTAACCACCGGCTGGTATCAATTTTCGATATGGAGTATGAGAAACATAATTAATGCCCCATATAGATAAAGCTTGTGATAAATGCTATAAATTAGTGATAGAGCGTTCGATGATAAAACAGGCTTTTTCTCGATGATTATTCATCAATACAATGTAACATGACAACAGCCCTTTGCTGAGTACCTTAAGCTGATTCATCAATATTATGAAACATGCCGAAATCCATTGCTGAGTACCATAAGCTTAATCACCAATATTATGAAACATGCCGAAATCCATTGCTGAGTACCATAAGCTGATTCACCAATATTATGAAACATGCCGAAATCCATTGCTGAGTACCATAAGCTTAATCACCAATATTATGAAACATGCCGAAATCCATTGCTGAGTACCATAAGCTTAATCACCAATATTATGAAATATGCCAAAATACATTACTGAGTAGCTATGTTCATCTTATATTGTACGTCAAAAGTCCACTGCCAAAAATACCCAATATTTATTCATCATTACTATATTATTATACATTTAGAATACCAAAAGCCATTTCTGAGTACCCAATGTGTGTTAATCTTAGGTAAAAAGCTCAATGCTGAATACCTAAAGCTTGTGAAGGAATATTATATAGCCCATGATTATTTATCAAATATTTGTATAATGCCAAAAACTGAATACCAACAGTTTTCTGCTTCTGATATCACGACAGTTTTTTTGTTGATGAACTTTAAAAAAAAACATGTATACATGTATATTATGTTTGTAAGCACAGTTACTTTTATTGAGTTGTGAAATTTGCATGCGCTGGAACCTAAGCTAAAGCTTTACATTTTCATGTTTAATGTTCTTGCTGGGCAACTTTTGTTTACCTGTTTCTTTTCTTTTTGATGAAGTGTACGAACTTGTTTATTTTATCGATTAATTTTCATATTGCTTGATATACACAGAAATAATTACATAAGAGCTAACGAAAAGGAAATGGTTAATGCGCAATCTATACAATCAATTTTTTTTAGCTGCTTTAAAAGATTGAAAGATCGAGAGAGTTTAGCGAAACTCTAGTGAATACTTCTTATCAGAATTTTTTTGGCTAAGTTCAACAATTAATACGAGATGCGCCTCTATCTCAGAGAATGCCTCTTCCGTATATCGTTTTGGTAAATTCGTACGAATTAGAAATGAAAATCATATTGGTTTCTTCTGGTGGACACTACCAGTAATTTTGTACATCACCATAATGTTCATAATGCTAGGTTTACACTATGTTCCCGGTGGCCACGACGCCAAAAACGTATTGCGCCGTGGATTTTTTTAGTTTTTGTCTCCATATCTAAGTTTTGTTAAATTTCCTCACGGTTTATTTCTGTGTCCTTGACAAGCCGATGGGGCGATGAAGCGGTTCCACCAAGGTGCATCAAGGTTCGGGCCGCGGTCTACCACTGATGCATGTGTGTTGCTTCCCGTGCTGATTGGATCTCTCACGTTGTTCACGTTTTCAAGCTGTGGTGCTTTTACACGTTTAGAGCCACGGTACAACGAAAACTCCCCAAACAATTCCAATCATACTAAACGTTTACATTATGTTTCCGACGGCCACGGTAATCAAGACTCAGGCCAACGTGGTGTAAACGGCGTGAACGTGGGACGTCACTGGGGGACGGGAAGGGCAAACGTGAAAGATTGTGATTACCGGGGCTGCCGGGCCAGAATTTTAAACTGTCAAAAAAATTGCCACGGCAACCACGGTGCAGAGAAGAGTAACAGGCCGTATGAAACGGGGTAAACGCTACAAAACGTGACAGATCGTATATTAGGTCGTTACAGAACTTGATAATCGCTACTAAACGTGACAGAACGTATATTAGGTCGTTACAAAACTTGGAAGTGGTCCGTAGTGGAACGGGAATCATGTTTATTCCACGGCGTCTGACGTTCTTTTCCAGTTTTGTCAACATGTGTCCCGTTTTGTGAACGGTTATCAGGGAGAGCTAGGGTGAACAAAACCGTTTCATTAATATGTTTCATTACCTTTCAATAAAGGTGCATCCCGGTGTGTGTCGTTTTTGCAGATCAGAGCATCACGGTTCATTGATTTCTGATACCCGGTTTTACTAAGTGATATTACAGTTCTCAAACCCGCCGTAGTTACGTTTTTCTATCGCGTTGTCTCGCGTTTTCCACGTTGGCCATGAAACGTGATTACCGTGACTGCCAGGAACATAGTGTAAATCTAGCATAAGCCCAAACTCGGACGTAATTGCTCATCTTATTTTACTTGTGACTTCTTGGTTGGTATACGAATCACGAATAGTTCATTATCTTCAGCTGATCACTTCGTTACTTTCAGAACACAGCTTGATAATGTTTTAACTCTTTATGATGATTGCATTTTGTTTTTTATCCAACGTAATTTATTTACTCTTGTGTAATGTAGTTCAAAACGTTTAACTCTCTTAATTGTCACTTTTCTGTTATTTCTAAGAGTTTCTAAGACGTTTCATTCTAAAATAAAATAAATGGTAAAGCATTATTCGAAATAAACATTTAGTATGAAATCTGGAAATTTCTGTACTTTTATCATATGTCTTAACTCAACTACCATATGGATTTAGTAGAACTACGTCCCCTAGCTTCATGTCTATTGTGGCTCCACCCTTGGTAAAACATACTCAATCAAAAAATGTAACCTGTAAAATGAGTTTATAATATGGGTTATATGAGCACTTTTAGTGTCGACAATTTCCTGCGAACACCATTTAGTGCTATTTTCCTCTCCAAAACCTGGTGAAACTTCAAAATCGATTTTCTTGAAAAAATCAACTGCACTAAATGGTGTCCATATAAGTCCAACGGTTGGACTGCGGTTGAGACTCTCGCCATACGTTTGATAGATTCTACTGTTCAATCCCCCCTCATAAACTGTTAAAAAACAGGTCCTAGCCATTTTTTGATCAAACTCTATCGTAAATGTCAAAATTCACTTTCTTTCTCCTTGTACTTTTATATCCGACAGATTGTAAAAGATACTTATGATACTCATATGATTGCACTGAACTAGTATCTTTTTAAAAACAAAAGTGGTAAAACATGTACTTGAACATGATTCTATACTTTTAATTAAATCAAGTTTAATGTCTGCCGGTTACATAAATGAAGTGTTATATTCTTACATTTTAACATTTAAAATAACATACTGTTAATGAAGCTAACTGACCATAATGTGCTCTCTAGGTTACTAGACGATCAGTCCAGGGAGCACAAATACAAGCTTCTTCATGACATCTCTAATCACATTGATTGCATGTATACGTGACGGGATTATTTTATGTCATGTCAGCATATACATAGAAGATTATTCATGGTAGTAAATGCTTTCCATTTATGGTGTTTTATTTTACAAATAAGCCATGAATGATATCATAAGCTCACGCCATGACATCTGTTGTGGTACATGTGAATAAAGACACACTAATTATGTTATGCATGGTTACCTGTATACATTAAGGTATATTGTGCTTTTCTATGGTGGCATGTATACATGAGGGTATATATATGCCATTTGAGGTTGTAGATTTACAAGAGGGTATATATGTGTCATTAATGGTGCAGGTAGGTATACACGAGGTTATATCTGTACCATCAATGGTGGTACGTGTGCATGGTGTTATATCTGTGTTATCAATGGTTGTAGGTATGCAAGAGGTTATATGTTTGTCATCAATGGTTGTAGGTATGCACGAGGTTATATCTGTGCCATCAATGGTGGTACGTATGCATGGTGTTATATCTGTGTTATCAATGGTTGTAGGTATGCAAGAGGTCATATGTTTGTCATCAATGGTTGTAGGTATGCACGAGGTTATACCTGTGTCATCAATGGTAATGCGAAGGTATATCTCTACTGCCAATTGAGATAAGTATGCACAAATGTATGTCTACACCTGTGCCATTGATACAATTAGGCACACAGAATGCATACCTTTTTCTGTGTCAACCAGTATGCGAAAGTGTGCTATTTGGATTGATATGTTTGATATTTAGGTATACATGTAAGAAGTGGTCATCAAGCAAAACAATATGCCATTTAATCTTGTTCCCTTTAACTATTACTCCAGTCTAAGTCTAATGTTCGGAAACATGTTACGACAGGTTGGATCCAACTGAGTTTAATATTACAAATGAATACGTTCTACTGACAAACAGACTTCACAATAATAGAAAAATATACGTTGGCGACATTTCCTTTAGACCTGTTTCCATTAAGTCATTGATTTGGCGTAATTATAAGTCTGATAATAGTTGTTTTCACCTCTATATTGAGAAGACAGAGATGTGTAAAGGACAATGTTCTTGTAATTAAATGATTCAATTTAATATTGTTCCTGGTCTACATTGTTTTACTAACTGTAAAATGAAATGAAGTTTAACAACCACGTTGCTGAACATAGTCTGCAGTGAGGTCGACCTTGCCTCTGGCACAATCTGAAAGCAGCTGGTGGTAACTGGATTCTGATTAATCGTTGGAGTTGATTGACACAAGTTTCCAATGTTCTACTTCAGAATCTGAGCCTGACGTAGACATTATCTGTATAATCTGCAACCATCAAAACATTAGTTGTTTGCCAATTTCTTGCGACGAGTTGAAAAATGAAATGGAGTTGTACATCCTACTTTTCCTCGCCCGTTTGGTCTAATGAGGACGGGGGTAAATAACAGAACATATCTGAAAGTACTGAGTTTCTAGTATCTAATGAACGTGCATTGTAATGGTTGTAAAGCCTGGGTTTTCAACTGGTTTTCTCAAATGTCCCAAAAAATGCGTAAATAAATTACCATGTCCCCTGAATTGTCCGCGGAAGTCATCGAAAACATGCAATTTCGAGGCATTTCGTCACGTCACAGCATTTTCCGTTTTAATACAAACTTAATTTGACGTGGTCGTTGCAAGCAGTGGACACTGAAGATAATACAAAATATAAAATATTTTTTTTAGATCTATAACTCAGTTTGTGTCCCCTGGAAAATGCCGAAATGTCCCCAGTCTGGACATGTCCCCCAAGTTGAAAACCCAGGTTGTAAAGGTTCTCTGAATCAATGTGCCACACCCTAATTAGATCTTGTCTATACAAGAAATTATCCATTCACCTATATTAAATTATATTTCACAATAACAACAATAGGGACAATAGAAATGTCTCCAGGCCCTGGAATTCTTTTATTTCCATACTCTTGTACGAAGACAAGTTTTCTAAGTAAACCTACAACAAGTTGGTTAAAAAAGGATTTTATAAATTTTATGTTGCTTTCAATGCATATTTAAAACAATCAGAAGTGTTGTAATTTAATGATGTTATTATGTAAATTTTAATGGACATCGATTAACAACCTATAGCCAAAGGGAGAATTATCCGAGAAAAAAAATTATGTTCCATATAAAAATCCGATTGAGCTAAAAGGAGTTATAATTAAAAATCTTATAAGTAAGAAGCTGAAAGGTTTTAAATTTTAGTTTTCGATGCGAGAAAGTATGGTACAGACAGCGTGAATTTTCTTTTTTTTTCATGACACAATTTATCATTTATTTACAAGAAATAGCTAGATTAGTTGTCTGAAGTAACTGACCAAACCAAAACATTTCAGGCATGTTGATATATCGCTGAATATAATCACGACAACCACACAGACAGGTTATTCTCTTTGGTGACTTCAACTGCCACTATAATGATTGGCGATCTATGTTATTCGCCACTCCACCAATAGATCTATATCCATCGGGTCTTGATTGGCATCTCAGTCAAACACCAGCTCGGCCAGATGCAACACACATGATCTCGTGTCTCATCTAATTCATCCCTTGTGGAGTGTTTAACAACGGTGGAATCTCTGATCATGATATTGTAGTAGTTGACAGTGACACCAGGCCTCACTACAACAATTAGACAAGGGAAGGTCCTTTAATTCCAAAGAGCTAATTGTGTGGTGGATCCCGTGTCATCTCCAAGCGGAAAGCTTCTCTTTATGAGTAAGGAAACGACACAAAACCGCTCTGGAACTTCTTAAAATTATCCCTCAGAGCCTCATCGTCAAAATTCTTTCCCATATAAGCATCCAGAAGTAAGAACGCCAACCTTGGCTGAAAAGACGACTTATGGGTACGATAAGACGAAAGATACGGCTGCCTCGCCAAGCCCACAGAACAGGCATCTGCACCGATTTTCGTCACGACCAGATGGGATGTAGATGGGGATTTCGTCTGTCTGGAAAGCAAGAACGACATTGGAGTCTCACAATTACAAAGCAAAGGTCAGGTTCTCATTGTGCAACCAGTTCAGCTCGGAATTCGCCAGTAACAGAGACTCTGATTTACTACTTTAGTACTCTAAAACCTTACAACAACACAGAGAGGAGCTACGTTTGGCCTTCCTGTTCAAGGTGGTTGAGAGGCTGTTACCGGCTATACCATCTCAGCATTTAAACCAGTGAGAACTAAACGCAAAGTGTCAGCCAAACATTTTAAAGACTTTATGTAAACAAATATCGTTGATAAAAGTGGAACTAACAATAGTCATTGTTTCCAAACCAATATCGCAAATACAGAACAAAAAGTCAAATGGAACACAAATTTGAGAAAACTTTTGTAACGAGAATATCAACGGCATACGAAAACAATGTTTTCACATTGGTGCATTTAAAACAGACATACTGTAACTGGTGATATGGAAAAAAACATAGATTCGAAATTATCAATTACAGAATTTCATTTCCAGTGTGTAACGTTCAGTCTGGCATGATGAAATACATAAATAAAAAAGATTGCCTTCCAATCAGAACTAGTCACGCCATTATGACAAGATTCAGCCAAAGATAATCCCCAAGTATAAGGGCAATGATATCCCATGTCAGAGATCTTTACATTGATCAGCACGAGTCACATATCACAGTTCAATCACTCTTTAAAGTGTATCTTTACATAAGATCTAACACTAATCGTAAAATAAATTGAACATCATCTTTTATTCTTGATTCTTGATTTAACTAAGATCAATCAAGATCAAGATCCCCCACCAATTAAAATTCCAATTTCCATCCTAACGACATTTTTACAGATTGCATGTTGTAGAAAAGTCAACTTCCATTTGATTGCACCCAATTCCGTTGGTACTTGGAGTCGATGTTGAAAGTTGTTATGATTATGTGCCAATAACATATTGCAACATTTCGGCTTCGGGTTTGTCTGTAGGAAGTCGCTGTGGCACGGTAATTTATACGCTAGATAGCCTACCTGAAGGCCAAGGAAAGACAATAATTTCGAATTTTTCCTTATACCCCACAATTTTGCATGGGCAAAGGCGTCTATTTGTTAGGATAACGCATTAAACCGATGGCCCGTGTTTTTTGGCGCGTTAAGATCCCTCAATATTTGGAAATCGAAAAAAAAAGTAAGTTAATGAGGCTTTCCTAGCAAAATTTACCTCACTGAACACTGCATGTCGTTCGCCCGTTCTCATAAGGCTCATCAGGTGAAGAAAAGTAGGACGTGAAACATTTCATCATCAGGTGAAGTATCCATAAAGATCTATTAATGGAGCACAATACTAGCATTAAGCAATTTATCATTTTTAATGAAGTAAAAATCTTTGGTAATAGTAATATGTCCAAAAAAAAATACGAGTTTATTGAAAATTTCAAAGAAAATTTGTTGGTCTAATAATTGCATGCATAAAAGTCAGTTAATGGGATAATATCCAAGTTTTATTAAAACAAAATGGACAACTAACCCGTTACGGTCATTTGCAGTTCTTGGCACTTTTATCTATGACCTTGTTGCAGATAGTATATTCAAAAGGCTACAAAAACGAAGAATGTGTGATTCAACAAAAAATAAATATGCTAAATAGACAAGTTGATAATGCTAAATCGAAATTATTATATTCGAAACCCAACCACACATGATATTCATGCGAAAAAAAGGGCACAACGTTTCTACAAGTTTGGCAAAGAGCTAGCTCAAATCAACTACGATATTTTCTATTTCGAATTTGATTATCATTGCATGGTCAAATGTGTGCCTCGTGATGAAAAAGTCTAATATCCCTTGGTATGAACCTTTTTTATAGTTCATGGTTTCATCTGTTAAGTAGTTGTATATCAAAAGGTAGATGCATGTAAAATGAATGACTATTCCTTTGCATAATAACCTCAACTTTGGGGAAAACACAAATGACTTTAGTTCATCGCATCGCCCTGTATTGTTTAACGTGGGATAAACGCCTCCTAGTCCTATTCTCGATTCCAAACTGGGTATGTGCCTTCAAGGAATGGAGAAGAAGAGGCTTTTAATTAGTGTCCTATCCGAAGGTCAACCCCGACACCCTGATACATTTTGGGCATATTATAAAGACTGTGTCATTTGACTGCATAAACCCTATAAAGGTATAAAACTCTATTTCGTTTCATTTAAGAAGCAAGTTTTGTACGTGGATATCTGTTCTAATAAATGCTAAAGCTAATAAAACCCACATTTAAAATACAATCACTTTAGGGACAAAACATTAATTTATCTTAAAGCGATAAAAATCAAAGTCTAGTATTTAGCAGTATGATTTCCTCTGGACAAATAATGGAACAATATACTTATTCATATTATCTGGTAAACATACAAATTAATCAGATCGTATTTGATGTAAAAACAGTTGCTTTGATCTAATTGAAACCAAGCGTTAAATTGGATGTATATTGAATTATTGCATGCATACATAGTTAATAATGTCTAGTTAATAATGTCTATATTATGTATTTTTCAGTCTGTGAATCTCGCCTAGTTATTTAAAACGTAATTTAGCTGTAATTGAGACTAAATTTATTTATATTATGAAAGCTGCAATTTCTAGTCACTTTATATTTTAGTAGATAAAACTCAACCACTCGTAGCATTTTCACTGGAGAAAGAAAGAAATAAATAGAAAAGAGCGAAAGTGACTATAAGCATATTTGATAATGATTTCTCTGATTTTCTTCAGATCTCCAATAAATGTGTATTAAACCTCCAAGTATATTAATACAGATTTCTGTCTGATATCAAATAAATTTTAACTGATGTTACAACTGAAGTTGATTCAAAGGTATTTATGGGTGCATAAAAATGTATTTTTCTTCATTTGGTCGTTAAAAATTAAACATATTATTACCCTTTTCAGAGAATCTTCTTAAGTAAAACTACGAGCCTAATACGAGGATATCACCACCGACGTAACAAAGTCGTAGGGAAAAATAAATATAAAAATAACTTACATAGGAAATCATAGGTAGATTCCAAGCAGCGGCAACTCGTGCCTCAACCGTACACCCATCTTCAGGTCCAAAAAAAGCTACAGCACCTTTACTCCACTGTTCGGTGAGTTTAGCGGTAGATATTAACGTATCATCCCAAGTATTATCCCAAATGAAATCCAAATGATAGTCCGGTAATAAAGAAGTATTTTGATTGATTTCGTCAATAGCATATGATATGGCACCTGATATCACTCTGCCTTGATGTCCTCGAATAAAGTCTTCAGCTCTACTGACTGTAAGATATCCGACAGTAATATTCTGAATTCCGTAACACTTGAATACAGTTATCACTAACACCAGTAGAATTTCCAAAGATAATTTTTTGAAATAACACATTTTAAAAGCACATAACTAGATTTTCATTTTAGCAATTTACCTGTGGAAAATGTAGATACACATACAAAAATGTTCTTTTTTATGATAAACACATGAACAATTAGAAAAAAAATTGCGAAATCCAAACTAATTGGGAGATAAACGAATTGGTTAGTTAATCCCACAGTAATTAGACACAATGATAAGTATATAAAATACGTATATCCACTGCGACACTCTACAGGAACACTGAATTAATTCTGACTGAATATTAGTTAAGAAAAGACGTATCGATGTACAAGACATTGATCTAATACAATACAAACCTAGAGGATTAAGGCAATAATGTCTGGTTTGTTCACACTGATACTGCTATTGTCTATCTGTAGGTAGTGTAAAATAACCACGAGTATATGAATACATATTATACAAATACACGAAGAGTTGTTGCTAGTATTTAGCGCTATGGTCGACAGGATCCTGACATCGCCGTTCCAATCCATTTACATGATATAGTAGATTATTATCGTCTTCACGGAACATCTCAGTTGATATTGGCTTATAGAAATGAAATATGAATCTAACTGTGTATGATATACAAGACTAAATACTAATACAGAGCATCTGCGTGAGGTATTTAACCGAGTTGTTTATGATCCGAGCATACTTCTAATTAACTTATAAATTCTAGCGCCAATATTGTTTTAGGTCCATAGAGGAATAAAGAAAGGTAAACAAGTATCATACCAGATTTATGTATTTTTTAGTATACCATAGACCATATTATTATTGAGCTTGGCTGTCAATTTATACTTTATGTTAGTATAAAAATCCATTATGATGTATAGATGTGTATGAGTTTAGATATATAGTCATTATTTACTACCAGTATGTCAATTCGTATTAAAAAACGATTTTATTTTTTTTTTCTGATGAAGTTTCTAGTTTTTTGTTAACTTGATTACTTTTTTCTCTGCAAAAGTTGTATTTCTAAGTCATGCCTTCAATGTGTTACTGAAATTGTTTTATTCCTTCTAGACGTTTGATGTTGTAACAAAAAAGTTAAAACGCTTTAAGCATTTAGCATAATAACGGACATTGATATTCTTTCCAAATTGGTTTCACAAACCTTTCGCCGTATCTGCTATATTCAATAGAAAACACTTTTAACAGTCTGTCCACAATAATATGTATACTTCACTAACTCAAACCTCAGTATAGTCATTCTCTGACCACCCTGAACAGGCAATTCATAAGCTAATTGGTAGTTTTAAGAATTGTCCGTTTCTCATTAGACACTGGTCTGAAAAGAGAAAAAAGATAAATCAATAGACGCTGAATAACAATACGAAAAAATAATCTCAAAACTTGTATAGCGTTTTTATATATTAAGATTGAACATGCTGAATTTATGGAACTATATTTTTTTCTTTGTTCCTTGCAGGCAATAATTGTCAAAGACAGGCCTTTTTTAACCTGAGGTAATGAGGCGCTTGACAATCTTGCATAAATTTGTTGAACTTTTTTAATTTAAGTTGTTATATTTCTGTTAGGCTATATTCTCCGACATGAAAAATAATACAGGAGAAAATTAAGAGAAAAACACGAAATAACAATGGGAAGAGACGAAATGCCATAGATCAGGTATTCTGAAAGGGTTATAAGAACAAGGTCGGCAACCCCTGATCTACAGGTTTCAAACGGTTACAGGGAATTGGACTGCCAAAACAAAACTATGGTAATAATACACTGTAGGAGATGTACATGCATAGGCGATATGCGGTGAATTATAAATTTACATAATATAATAATAGAATATAATTATTATATGCAATGTTAGTTTAAATGTTAAGTGCAGGTATCGAGAATTGGGGCGTCATGCCTAACCTATTGTAACTATAAACTCAATGAGATGTAAGGTACGAGTTAAATTACAATAAACTATAAAACTACATATTATTGTATTAAAAACAGCTCTTATTTCCAAATTAGGGCTTCAATGAACAATAAAATATATCACCGTCTTACTGTATAGAGTATAGTTAAACGCTTCATTTGCTCTCATACGGTTCGAAAATACTCTTTTAGACTCATTATTCCGAATGAATAGATTCCACATAGATGCGATCAAAAAATTCCCTTTAATTTGTTAATTGCTGTAATCCGTATTGATTCGTCTTTTGTTTGAACTAATAAATGTCAACTAGTATATTTTACTTATATCTAAGAAGACAATAACCATTAAGACCTCTATACACGATACAGGAAAATAGAAGGAAACTAATTTGCAAAGACCATACTTAGTGTACGACACGGCACATGACAACGTCCTCTGGCAGGCACGATCGAAATTTCTATTTTCTGTCGCATGGTTCCATAGCGTCTATACAAATATAACTGAAGCAACGCTTTTTTGTCGTGCTCTTTATGTAAATAGGTGTTTCGTTAAATGTCTTGTGCTGTCCTACGGTGTCGTGTCGGATATGGTGTGAAAAGGTCTTTAGTTTTCATATACGCCTTATTAATATAAATATCATTACTTAAATCATGAAGCAAAATCTTTATTATTAATTTAGGGGTCAAGTGTACTTTTTTCCAATATCATTGCTTCACTCTATATATTTGGAACAAATGAATTTCTACGCTATTGAATGACCACAAAAAACTAATGAGAAAGAGAACATAATATAAATTTTGTTCCCGGGATTGTACAGAGATTTCCTCATTTGTGACTGTGTATCGTGTGCAGCCAATGCAATTTTCCAATGTGGTTCCTGCAATTTAATGAGTTTTTGATGATATCACTCATACAAGTCATGCTTTTGTGCCACATAAGGCTTTCGAGATTTGTGACTTCATCAAACACACAGCTTTAATTGTATTGATAGAACCACAAAACGCATTAAAAATTAGATAACATCTTGGAGGTTTCCTAGTCTTGCTTCAACCGCTCAGTTTGAATTGAACTTGTGAGAGTAGAATCATAATACTTGATAAAGGTTTACTAATTAAAACCCAAATACGACTGCTTAAAAACTGAAATGGTGCAAATCGCTGCTGAAACTAAAGTTTAAAACATATTTTTTTACAATTATGAAGTCCGATTATCTCAAGCAATCCTGATAAGAATTGTGTATCCGAAACATATGTCATTCGCATCAGATGATTATAGTCGTACATAAGAGGAGACTATGGTCAAATGACACTTGCGAGAAAAATATATCGGAAACACTCGTTGCAAATGTTCATCCGGATCCAGTTAAGCGAACTCACTCTAAACAAAAGTATAACTTTTTGATTCACTTTTTTTTAATCCAGAACCACGATGCAAAATATTATGTAATACAATATAATGTATATATTTTAGCACAGTTGAAACAAATGTTATAGATCCGAAATTTCTCTCATTCTATCAACTCGGTTTACAACTTTAAGTGACGATTCCATTTCCAATAGATATGTTTACGACAGAACTTCGTGTATTTTCTCCATAAACGATAGCCATAAAAGACAATTCCTCACTTGAAAATAAGTACGGCAAAAAACAATTTAAGAAACATGCAATGTGTAAAGTAAACAACTTCGTATTAACTCTCCATTTTAAACTTCAGTTCCGTTTCATATTTCAAATAACACAAATTAGTAGCAAAATTAGGTTCATATTCCCATTTGACATTTCGGTCTAGTTTTTACTATAGTCAATTTGATTCATTCATATCTCGCGTCATAAAAAATTATTCTGCACATCGCCGTAAAAGACTTCCTTTTAAAGTTGTCATTTTATTAAGTGATTTAAAGAAATTGCTCAAATATCGCATGACTTTAGTAAAGTGTAATAATTTAATAGCTACATAATAAACCACACACTACTGTAGAATTAGAGAAATTTCTTAAGATACATCATACTCCAACGCAAACTTGCATGACATTGTACAGGAAAAAGGGTGCACATTCAAGTTTTCAAACTCTAGGTCGCTAAATCTTCGTGCATGTCATTTGAACAACTAATGAGCACCTTTCATGGGATTTACCATGGCCAATGTAATATACTTCCGGCTATGAATCATTTTGCTCATAAAACGTTTTTTCTCCATTGAATCATGGACAATATGAGCATAATACATTTAACATTTTTCAATCACAATACATACGTTGATCATGAATGAATTATTTAGAAGCCAGTCAGTCATCGTAAACTTCCCACTTGTGGTATAACACAAGAGAAACATAATTATTAACTGTGTAATATGCAAATGTTGAAAGTAAAATGTAAGAGAAAAGGGGTTATTATATGCAGTTTCCTTTTATGTGAAATGGGAGTTAGGTCGACTGGTTATGCAAGGTATCTTATCGTATAATCGTATACCAGACGTAGTAGTAATTTGATATCAAGTGCATGGATGTAGTTTTTGACTGTTCTGATGGTTGTATAGATCAATTTTTACTAGAAAGATAGAGCATGAGCATTTGATGTCATATTGTTTCTTATACCGCCAGCTGATGTCAGTCAGATTCTGCCAGGCGAAAGTCAATCACAATCTAATTCTAAATTAAATATTTCCTGCATAAGGGTCACTAGTTGGTAGAAGTTCAAGTAATAATATTCCAGTGATGTGATACAGTACAGATAATATGCATCATTGGCGGTCTTTGGTAATAAGTGGCATATGCTGGCTGAGAAATAGTCAAAAATAACAATGCTGTTAAGGGCACCTTAAAGATTCCATTGTTTGACATTGCAAAACTGTACTCCAACAAGGGTTGTTTTTGTTTGAACGATTTTCACTAAATCCTCTTTACTAGTAGGATTTTCTTATTACCAACTATTCATGTTTTCATTTTGGATTTGCTATAAAGCCGGTTATTTTTACTATATTTTCATTATGTTATGTACCTCTTTTTTCTTACTCTTTATAAACACAAATATTTTTTTATGTAAGTATGTGGAAAAATAAAAAGATTACAAATTCAACGTCAATAACTGTACTTTAAAACTGAATAGAAAAATCCGATTCAGTTCGATTCGATTCGATTCGGTTCGGTTTGCTTTCGCACTGCCACTAATTTTGATCGTATCCAGACGAAATCCACCTCTGGAGGTAGATTTTTCTATCTAGATAACTTCTGGTTATAATAAGTTTATTTACCAGTGCAAAAGCAACTGGAAGTTATTCGGATAGAACTGGATATAATCGAATTACTTTTGCAGTGGGACAGGGGTATAAGTGAGTTGTACCGTTCCTTTGTCTATAGCCTATCGATCCCTATTATAAAAGACAAAAGCAAGTAATAAAAATAAAACCAAGAAACAATCAAAACGTTCATATTGTGCAATCTTTGTATTTTATCCACTGAATCTACTGCCTTCACAATTTTAACGATTAAAATCTACTTCATTTAAAATCGTTTAACGCAATCTTTGATCTTATTTATCAAATTTTTTTTATTCTTTACCAAGAGAAGAAATATCACACATGCCAGCCTTAACTAACAATACAGGTAATAAGGCTTCGGTTCCCAACCAGGGGTACTACTACCCCTTGGGGTACCAGTGAACACCACAAGGGGTACCTGAGAAGCCTCTTAGACAATTTTAAAACGGATGGTATGGATTAAATGTCAAACTCCATCAACAGACAAAAAATATCCTTTATTTTCATGTTGGCTCTTAATATTACTTAAAGTGGGCAAAGGGGAACCAGGAGATTGCTTGAACAAAACAGGGGTACGAAGAATCCAACAGGTTGCGAACCGAGGTAATAAGGTACTGTCTGGTCTAATAAGGTTATGTCCTAGAAAACGGTTCCTCATTACATGATGTTGTCCCATATGTATTAGCTCGATTAAATAGGACTTAAAACCTCATAATGCCAAATTACTTTTCTGTTAGTGCAGACTGAAAAAGCATTTAAATTCGGAAACCGTTGATATTAACTATATCAATTAAATTTTTCTTATGTATTGTTAGTCATATATCATAAATATATATTGTTAAATCATTACATTCAAGACTCATTACTATACCCCATTAGTCATTATAAGGCATATAGATTTTCTTTCAGTTATTCTTGGTTTTGATTTCACTGTTTGACTGTTAAAGGAATACAACCTCAAAGAATGATCAAAAAAGCAATTTATACGGTGTCTTAACTATACTATAGATTACCTGTATAATCTAATAAATCCAGAAACTTACCTATATATTATAATTATACAAAATATTAAACGTTTTTCAATAATAGCTTGAGGTGCAGTAAAGCAGGACGTAAAACTCCATTCATTTCATTTCAATAATAACTTGTAATTTTACCGAAAATAACTTAGTTTTATGGGTTTATTAGATTATGTTTGTATACTTTTGACACAGTTGATGAACATATAACATAGATCATGTACTCTTATTGGACAAGTTTAAAATCTTATTTTTTTTTGTTCATTTTTAAGGTCATTCAATGCCCAAATGTTACAGCTGCAATGTGGTTATAATTCTTTCTGCTCAAGGTCGAACGATGTGGAACTTTAAATACTGATTACTTTGAAAGCTTTTACTGTTAAGGAGACGATGACACACATTAATCATTACTCTAAAAAAAATTGTATCAGTTTGACAGTAACCATTCCCCACTACGAAAAAAAACATGAACATGGGAATTGCAGAAGCTGATATCGTGAACTCCTTGCTAAATTGCTTGAAACAAACAAGCAAAAACAAGGTCAGAACTAGTTAACTTAAAGAGGTCTCTAAGATGAAAAACTAATTGGTTCGCTTTCCGGATCTTCATGACAGATCATATTTAATAGCATATCTCCTGGAATGTTTAAACTGACTAGATATAGTTGATTTTAGCGCACCAAAGACTAAAAAAACTTGATGTTCGGCTATAATCATGGATTTGGCAGTCCACGTACGATACGGGAAACTGCATCTTTTCATTAGATCTCAGTTGAAGCATCAGACGAGACCGACCAGAGACTTTAATCTTTAATTGTCGTATTCATTAGACATACATAAAGACCGCATTAAAAGACGCAACGCGATATGGAAGGCCACGACCCGCTTATACTCATTAATATAATATGTATAAAAAGGTTTCTGATTATATCAAATCTTTGTCAAAGTAATGTTATGCCCTGGCCTGAGGCATATAAAAAATGACAAGAAATACTTGAGTCCAGTATATATCGATCATATTTTATCTATATCTATATGGTATTAACCAGGATTATTTTAAGTCATATAATACAAACTGGGTGTTATACAAAGTGTATCGATTCTTCAATCTCCATTTCTTTTAACAATGAATCTTGACAGACATGATGACAAAAATGCATTTGGTAAGGCATCTTGACAATGTCATGATCATACGAAACTTCGCATCTTTCCTAGCTCCGTATGTGTCGCAGATAAAGACACGAACCTAATCACCAGCCATGACGCCAACGATATTCGTTGAACGATAAAGTATGCATCAAATTTAATATTAAAACGTCTATAGGATATCAATAAGTTCTTAGATGCTAAAAATATTCCCAAGTTTAACAGTGTGTCTTTACTGAAGAAGTTGCAGTACAGAACTCTTTTCAATAGCGGAGTCGTTTTTGGTTACGTGACTAGATACCGGAAAGACGATTAAAGACATTTCGCACCATTATGAGTTGTTTCGAACTCATTAACATTAGTCTGCTTAAATTTTTATTCTTTTTTGACTTAGTATGGATAAAAATAAAATGCATTCTCTTCATATGTGTTTGTATAAATTGGTTTGAGTGTTGTGGAATCCATCTTGGGACATTTGGTTTGTTTACATGAAGTCGTTTCGTCTCATTTCTGGTCTCGAGAGAAAGATTTCTACGAGTGAACTATTTTTTAAAACATGGTTGGTCAATAGGTCAGAGTAATATCTCCGATAGGTAGAATTTCTCTGTTGATCAGAATGTGTCATGATATTACCAACTCCGCCTTATACCTTGAAATCATTTGGTACTTTTCTTGCATCACGTTAATTTGTAAATGTAGCAATATGATTGGATTATATACGCTAACAAATGCAGCCAATCCAAACTCTACAGGAAAACTAACAATATTTTGAAGATTGTGTTAATGTGTCAAAAGAAATGATTTGACAATGCTTAAATTTGATACTACAATATGGTTGATTGTTATCGAACTAGTTTTTTCGTTTTGGTCCATTCCTGACGACTCTTGTTGTTATGTGTTTGGCTGTGCAAACATTCCATATTTGGAAATCGCGGGAGATTAGGATAGCGTTGCCGCTCGAGAACTATCACTATATAATACCGCATAACGTCAAAGATTTTATTAAGATCAGCCCAATTTTTTTTATCAAGCAAGACCCATCATTGTAGATTTTCTAATTCGAATTTGGTATCCAGGTGTGTCAAAATAAGTAATTTCAACCCCTCAAATAGTTCTGTGGTAGTCGGAAACTAATCGTAGGCCTACTACCTTAAACAATAACATTGTTTCCTTTTGCACTTGTATTCAATTCTAAACACGTGCCAACAATGATTTATACAAAAAGATTTTATAAGATTTCGAAAATTACATTAACACGGTTTTCTTTTTCTTAACTTTGAAATTTTCTAAATTTGTTTTAAAAAAGAATATTCTCAATTGGATAAATTTTTAATATTTCAGACACATTAGGCTTCTTGAAAGAAAATTACATAATATGGCAAACTATAGCCTTGAACTATTTGTGCTCTGGAAATATGATATGATTATTTTGTCTAAAATAGAATATAACACACGATGCCAAAATACATTAACGTGGCCATGAACATTATCAGACACCTATTACGTATTATCTGTTTTTAATGAAGAAAAAGGTGCGATTGTTCATACTTATGCTGTAACATTGTTATACAATACTAAACTAATTAGGCTAATTGGGGCTCTGATCCACTCATTTGTATAATAATGTCGTATACTGGGAGATCACCACATTGCATAAATTATAGTTCAGCCAATCAAAATCATTCCTAAGAAAGAGTTGTCTTCTCAAGCATTAAATTCAGCCAATCAAAATAAATATTCGAACCGAGTTGTCTGATCTTGCTCATTTTTAAGGCAAGTCAGATGTCCATCATAATGTTAGTAATGGAACATTGTCAAAGGTTGAGTCGAATGTTATCCATTATATTACTGAGGGACACTTTTAGTGCTACTGAATTTTTAAAACCAATTAGCAAATGTTGCTGTCTGTGGAATAAGTACTTGAACAGCAACTAGAAAATCGAAATCAACCGAGCGGCCGGATTCCAATATCACCCAGCTAATCGTCGTTGTTAGAACTCTGACATTTTCCCGACAGATCAAATAACATGCTTTGAATCGTTAATTAACCAAATGTAAAAACTGAGAAATTCCGGAACAAAAATAAACTTCAAAAAAGGAAACAAAAAACGCGTCACTATTTACCTTATCGTGTAACAATTCCATAAAAATGCTAAATTTTCTATTTCACAGACACAATGAGTGGCTTAAGAACCATACATTAACTAAAGCTCAGGTTCAGCTCAATTTCACTGAAACAAACCTGAAACACCTTTTGATACACAACAACATTATTGAATCTACATGATTATTTATCCTCATTATAAAGTTGGATGTCCTTATTTTTTATCTACAGAAAGTTGTGATCTCAAGCTATATGAAATTGTTTTAGTAGTCATGAATTTGTTCTCTTTAAGTCCATCAGTTAACATTGGCTTACTCGTGAAATAAAGGTTTAAATACACCAATATTAAGAAACTAATATAAGATTTAGCTGAAATTCTTTAGATTATGTATTCAGTTTATCTGTAATAAATGAACCGGAAAGACATTTATTCTAACATGTCTTTGACCCTTTGACCTATGATTTTTACATGACCAATTGAAATTTAGACCAAAGTAGTAACAATATACAATTAATGACTTTTGTGAGGTTGACATGAGGATTTATCAACCTGAAGGGTGTAATATTTACCGAGGCCAACGACCGAGGTGAATATTGAATCCCTGAGGTTGATAATTCCCATGTCAACTGAAACCAAAAGTCATGAATTGTTTATTAAATGGCAATCGGTGTATCTGCTTTATCGTCAAATTTAGCAAAAAATGTCGAATCACTTCATCTTCAAGTAACGCCATTTGCATTTTTTTGTTTACTGTTGTCCTCTAACGTATCTCAAGTTTGATTGGTGGAAGGTTAAATCTTCATCCAATCAAAATCGCAGATGTTATTTTCGGCAAAAAAATAAGTAAGGAGGTGAATATAAAATTTATTCATCTCTCGTGCATATTGCGTGGTGAATATGATGTTCTATCGAAGGAAGCGATGCACGCTCTCGACCAATGAAAAGAGAGATATTTTCTAGCCATTTAATAAAAGTCATTATTCATTAGCTAATGAGACGTTACCCATATGGCCATACAAAAAACAAAGAAGTATATTTTTAAAAGGGCATGCTGATTTTTCTTGTAGGTTAAGACATTTTTTTTACTATAATTCATCAAAAATATAAGCCAAAATATGAAGACATGTATCCCATAATATTATCTGATATCGTCATGCCGCTCATTTACGGAAACCTTTTAAAAGTATGTATAAAGAATAAAGAGACCAACTACTAACGATCCGAACCGCAAAACAAAACCCGAAATTCAATGTTTTTGGTACTACTCTTTAAGTTTCAACCAAAAATATCGTAATTTTAATGTCTAATTCCAAAACTATTTTGGACTCCTTAATTAGAACACTCCGTTTTTGTTTTTGAAAACAATTTCAAGTTAATCATGTAGATCCATAACAAGTTATTGTATATTTAAAAATCTACCACATAAAATTGTCAGGGGTTTTTCGAAGATGTAAATTTTGCCCACTGATCTTTTAAAATAAAATCATTTGAAGAAAACAAGAGAATTCATCTTTAAGGTATATAAATATAACTCGCGGTCAATAATTCATAATAATAAACTACGACATTCTATAATGATATAGGATATTAGAATTTATTTACTGTCCTATACTGACCAACTGTGACCAGTCAATATTATTTAATTAACTGCAGGTATACCTATATTTCAGACATTCCTGTAACAGCCTGTGCATAATTGCAGTCTGAAGTTTTATGTTACTGTAAAAAATATAAAAATTAAATTAAATGGAATTTACGTTTATGTTTGAACTAACGAAACAACAAGTATTTCTATTTTCAACGGAAAGGGGATGTTCGGGATCGTTGTTTCAGACTGGGTACGGAATATTACTTGGTTGTTAGAGACGACGAAACGATACCCCCGCCTGTTCGACACTGCCACATCATCATTATCATTGCCATGTTTGACATCGAATGTTCATCGAATAAACATTTAAGAAACATTACATCGTTCTTCATCGCATCAAACATGGAATCTTTAACATGCACGGCCAGTAGCACGCGATGCCTGGGTTAATTGTCCCGGCCATCGACTAGACGCCTTGTCCTTGCTTCTGATTTGTATCAATGACAGGCGGAAACATTGAGCACCACTTTTTATATTGCACTACATTTTTACATATAAAGACGAGAAATTGTTTCATTCAGATTACAACAACGACTTAAATAGTTGTTTCATTTATATCTACGATGTTGTCAGTTGCACTGCGTATTTCTTAAACAGACATCGTAACAGCCTGTTCAAGACAGAGGTACATTAACTAGAAAATATTTGACTTTTTGAGTTGTACGTCTACAATAGACGTGTTGTACGTCTACAATACACGAGTTGTACGTCTACAATACACGTGTTGCACGTCTACGATACATGAATTGAATGTCAGTCGCATAACGTATTCAATGTTACGTCTAAAACTCTTTAAAAATTATATCTGTGAAGAACACCAGTAAGTATAACAATTATACCAACAAGGGAATATGTTTTTTGACTACATGTTTGATATTGAAGCGAGCTTTTCTTTCAAATGTCATCAACGATTTAAATAGCTTCATGTCTAAAGTTAATTGCATGTTGGTTGCACAACGAATTCAATACTAATACGTCTGAAAAAAACTTTAAATATGTATATCGGACTTGTTGTTAGATACGTAGCAGTCCATTGCATCAATGATCTTAACAACTTCTTATTGGAATACGAATAATAAAAATCCGTACAAGCAAAACAATTCGGATAATAATAAAAAATCTCGTCCAGAGCAGGAAAAATCGGGTACAATAGTTATATACTAGTGAACTTCTCATACTAGAAGTACCATCAGGTATTTCGAAAAGAGTAAGCATGTTATGTTACTATTGCTTAAAACTTTTCTACATACCTTATGATCATATCAACATCGATAACAATCCATTAGCCCACAAAACATACAAAGAAAAGATGCTTTGAAGAAAAATGAATGACTGTGTGTACAAACTCCTAATATTCATGACGTAACCTCAGTAAAAGACAAACAGATAATTGAGTATGGAAAATACAATTATGCATCCGAGAGATTGAATGGAAAATAGCGTGATTTGTTCATGACCTTTATCTATAATTGACCACTATTGTCTTATATCTGAAGTCAATATCAGTCAAAACAGTACTTAATCTTGTCACGAAAACAGAAACAATAGTTCTGAATAATTCATTTAAAACATCTATACATGTAAAAGACAACATATAGATAGCTTTCCATAGATAGTATATACCAAATTTTAGTTCATGTGTTTTTTTAATATCTGGTCTATACAGCTATTACCCATATTAAAAACTATTAACTGTAATTGATATAATCGTTGGTAGTTGGTGGAACATTTATATTTCTTTTTCAACTAAATTAAAAATAAATTCCACTGGAACCCATTCAACTAACATAATAATAAAGCGCAATAAACCACAAAATTTGGGGGCAATTTTGTGCGTTTATAGTACAAATAAATTATACCTGCGAGGAGTGGGAATTGGTATCATTTTTAGTGATAGGACTGCTAAATATTTCTGGATAGACTTAATCTTGCTTCACTGTGACTTGTATAAACTCCACAAACGGTTTAATTCTAGTTTTAAGTTTGGTCTTACTGACACACTTCAAAAGATGAACTTTTTCCACGGATATAGTATTATGAGTAGGAAGTTCAATAAACCTAATAATTGTTTAGGCTTTGTGGTAACCTTTTAGAATAAGTGGTTGTCTAAATTCATATAAAGATACATAAATATTATTGTAATTATTGTTCAGACAAGTTAACAAAAATATATAAATAACCACTCTTAAAGATAATTCGGTAACATGAAAGTCATAACTATACTAGGCTACTATATTTTACAAGATAAAAAAAAACCTATATTTAACAAAAGTCTGGTCGTTCTTGTCTAATTAAAGTATAGACCAATCAATTTAAACGTTCAGGAAGAAAACATGTTCTATTAAGATCAAGAGCATTTATATAAATGGATGTAAACTTTTATGGTCTTGTGCTCTACATCAGTCTGAAAAATTAAAACAGAAAACACCGTGTGGTATTGCAGTGATCGTTTCCGAATCATGCCATCACTCGTCATATTTTGAAATGTTAAATACAGTATTTGAGATACGATACATTGTTATGAGCGATGAGAATAGGGTACATGAATAGTTACTAGGCACAAGGGCTCTTAAATGTTCAGATAACAAAAATAGAACAAGAAAGGGTAGATAACTCCAGTCCAATAAAATATTCTCAATTATTACCAATTTGCAGGTTTGAATGCTGGGTTTCTAACTCGATTGGAAGGAAGTTCGCATTACTGATGTATCGATTTTGGTCAGTGACCACCACGATGGTCAAATAGGTATTCATATTAAGTTGACAAACATTCATTGATGAGCTGTCGGTAATGATTATTCTCAATTTTCATCGTTTCTGTACAACCAATGCTCTGCATAAGATGCTTAGGCATCTAAGCCGAGGTTCTTATAATAGTTCTAAATTAGATGCGGAATAAATTTTAATTATTTTAAATGTTTAATCCAAAAAATTAGAACACTATAAAGACAGTTGGTAAATTCTAAAAGAATTCACAATGCAAATATTCTCCTTCATTATGTTTCTGAAAATCCTTTTTATTTAATTCTGAACTGTATGTCAATTTACCTTTCTCATAAAATGTTAGATCAGGAAATTTAAATGGTCAGAACTTTGTAATTCTGAATAGAACCTCGGTAGAAAGTGATTTTCTGTTTTTACATTAAAGCATATCAAATTATATTTTTCCTTCAGACTTTGGTTGTTTTTTGTTTCTTTGTTGCATTACTAGAACCAGTGATGTTGGACAACAACTGGTCGGGTACAAATAAAAACTATTAGCATCCTCAATATAGGCTGCACATATATTATAAACCTCTTAGCAGTACCTATATACTATACACCTTCCAAACCTGATAGTTGCCAGATAGATATATACCATATACCTAAGATCCACACGAAAGTGAAGAAACTTGCTAAGGAGTTAGTTTCCCAAAGGTACTTGATTATATCGGACTGGCGTGAGAATCGTATGCAGTGACATAATACATTGATCAATTTCTTCTTAGTGTTAACACGCCAACATGCATTAATAAGATTTAAAATCTTCAAGTTCCATCGAATCGTTCCTGATTTTAATTATCTGTCATAATAATGCTGCTGAGTTAATCGCAATCTCTAAAAATGTTGATAGGAACTCACATCCAAGCCGACCCTGGAGAACTACAGATTTGCCTCTGACTATATTTAATGAAAAAAAAATATTTGCTAGGGACAGCTATGAGCAAGTATTTTGTCTTTTCACACACAACTTTCATACAAATCACCAGGAAACAATGTGAAACATTGGAGTTGAAATTTCTAGAAGAGAAATATATTTCTATTTAATGTAATCTTTCAAAATTTATATATTTTATCAACTCAAAGACACACTAAGACCATCAGTACCATTGTCAGGCCATGTTTGGTAGTGATATATGCATTAGCTCCAAGCAACACAAATAATTCAATTCAATATTCACAAAAAACGAATTAACTCAACATCAATTTCAAGTTTGAAATATCCATATTTTGATTTAAAAAAAAGATCAATAAGAAAGCTTGATAGGATTATTGACGCTTTCATCGTGATAAAAACCTAAACCCGAAGTACAAAAACATTGTAGATTGAAACTCGATTGGGGTGTGAATGTCCGACAACGTTGAATAAGTCAACTTCACTTTTAATTCCAGTTAACTCAACGTTAATTTTCAGTATTGATTTAGTTAAATGTTTTACTAAGTGATCAAAGAAGGCTTGACAAGATTCTTAGCGCTTTCATCGTGATAAAAACCTACACTAGAAGTACAAAAACGTTGGACTTTTCAAAATTACTTAGAAATAAAGTAGAAGTAAAAATAGTGCGTCAAATTAGACAACCTCTTCAATATCTCAATAATGTTTAACAAATAATAAGACTCCTTATAAAGTTGTCAAAGCAAAGTAAAAGTGAGTCTTGTTAAGAAGTTAACATCAAAATCAAATCAACTTGAGATGTTTTTATGAATGGAAATCTGTTTGTAGGTGTATTACAGAGGCTGAACACTCTTCAGATTAAAGAAAAAACATTATCATAAATTGTATTTCAAAATAACAGATTTTGTTTTATTTCAAGGGATTAAAAAGAGGTTTTCTTAACTTTGTATGTGTATCGGGGACACTGATAGCATCAATTTGCGCCATTACAATTTCCATTGCGACGTCTGTGATTCTTGCAATTCCATTAAAACTAACGCGTTTTATGACGTCGCTACCAGTGATCTGCATACATATCATTATCAATAGTAGCTCCGGTAGATCACAGTGAGTGGCGTCATAAAACCCGTTAGTGGAATTGCAAAAACTACAGACGTCGGAATGGAAATTGGAATGGCGCAAATTGATGTTATGATAGTCGGATGTCTGTGGTTTTCTGACGTTCTACAATTGCAATACTATACAAATATTACTCCCTATCATACTTCGGATGGGAGTTTTGGTAATCGGAATTGTTTTGATTGTACGGTAATCTATCACCAAAGGCTATATAAAAGATCCAATCCAATATATTTTATTCGTAATTGACTCGACCATAATACTCTTAAAGTTGAATAACCTACACACAGCATCATTATCTGAAGTAGTGTACGTGATAATCTACCAACAAATCAATCTTAGCGTCCTTATATGCAACTTTTTGCCAATGCAATCTGGAAACGTCAGAAAAAAAGTCGGAATTGATGACTATTTTGTTAATTATCTGCAGGCAATTTGATATATTGGTCTAGAAAATAATTGAATTGAATGAGATTTCTTATGTGAATACAGAAAATTAAAAGATTAATGTTACTTTTATTGACGTTCTGTTCTGCTTATTTGTACATTACTATAGATCGAAATAAAAAGTAGCAAATCTTTTAAGATGATTTGTAATCTTTTCTGAAGTAGGGAATTGGCAAAGAAGAGTAATTTTGAACAGCAAACAAAAACAATTGAAAGAAAAGTAAAAATAATTTGAAGACAACTGGCATGGGATAAGAAAAGTATGTTTATAATATATTGAAATTTAGATTTCCTTGAGCGTTGTTCTTAATCCCTATGGGTTTAAAGGTTTATCAAATTTTAGAAAAAATAAGGAAAATATTTAAAGCAGAAATTCAGAAGATGAATAGTTACACTAGAACAGTGCTTCTCAACCTAACAGTTGAGGATTTGAGGATCATGGAGCTGAGTGGTGAGGAGAAATCGTTGGACCGAGAACGAAATGTCATTGGACGAGAATGCCATCAATAACATGTCAACATCAATCAATATGTCACCGTCAACGATTAAAACTGCAGATATCTAAATATTCTCATAAAGAAGTAATCTACATTTTAACGGCATTCACCCTGGACATACAGAACATCGTGAGTAAACATTCGGAAAAAGCATCACAAATTTAAAAAATTTCATGTGGATTATTATTTTTTCAATTCATGGCTAATTGTTTAATTATTTCGAATGAATGAATTTGTGTACACATTTGAAAGACATCTTTAGGGTTAGAATGATCTCATTGAGGTTGAGAAGCACCGAACAAGATAAAACATTTAGCGCAGTATTCGGTGTCTCTTTTGTTACAGATGTAACAATTATATCTATGCATATACCTCCGTGCCATATATAACACCTATGACAAATAATTACAGTGTATATAAATACCAAAGATACCTTACAAACATTGTAATGCCGTGAGGAAATATACAAGTTAAATCTTTTTTTAAAGAATAAAAAACTTGCTAAAAGGTGTAGGTGTATATTTGCTGGGGAAAAAAAGTTGCAGTTGAACTTCTTCTGGTTGTGAAGCTATTTTTAACGAATACTATTCTAAATCTAGAGTCTATTTACCCAGAAGCATTAACAATAGTGACCCAAATATAGTAAACAATATGTCATATGATGACTTTCAATACTGTTTTTGAAATAAACATTTCCGATGCCCATAGCGCTTTTCAAAAAATAAAATACAACGACAGGATTCCATGCAATGCAAAAATGACGTTTATTTTGTCACCTCCAAGGACGATAATATTTCACGTGTAGTTTTAAGAGGTGTATGTATTGATTTAAACAATATTTATTCATAATTTACAAAATAATACATAATTGATTAATTATGCTATATATTGGTTTAAGACACAGTCCGAAGCTTATGTAGATCCGTTACGAGATGTCTTGACGTCCTCGGTCTTTAAAGACCATTAAAATATCAGTCGGAATGATAATACAGACCTAGAAATTACCAATGACGGGATTAACCTTCTTGAGTAAAGAAATTCAGAAATGTGTTAATGATATCTGGAAACTGGATTCGGTGATAAAGTAAATAATTAGATAACTTTATCCTTATTCTGTTACCAAGAAACTTCCTTATTGTTAACAATATGCAATGTCAGGAAATCTGAAATGACCTTTTTATCAAATCGTGAGTTTCCATACGACGGCTATTATTTGTCCATCAACGATTTCAAGACTGATGACCTACTTCAGAAACATTATCAACAATATTCAATACCACATAACACTTGAAGCTAATTCGTTTCTGTGAATAAATGTTTAAAATCTCATCTGGTTAAAAGGTTATTAAACCACTTTTGCCTTTAAACTCAAACTATCACTACCGTTAAGGCATATCTTCAAGTCGTTTTACTTGTACGAGTTTTAAATCATATTGATAGACTTAGAGCACAATCTGGGACATTACCTAATACTGAGTATATGGTCAAAACTATAAAGAATTCCATCATTTACTGTTATTTTTCAGTTAAAAGTTACGGAACATCTCATACCTATACGTGTAGTGCTATACATATGGCTATAGACATCATAATTATTTTTTCAAGAGGCATTGAGGCTTATGTGTTTCATTAAAGGGTACATATTTTCAGGGCAATTGCACAATACCTCTGTATAAACTCTATGCACAAATTATTTCATCTGTGAAAATTAACATCTGGTTTCTACATTTCGAAAATTGTCAACACTATTGTATGTTAGGTACTTCTTACACAACTCTTAAAATTCATTATTTCGTTCAAAACCTATGTCAATCGTGATGAGGTCAAGGAACTGGCCTGTACTTCCTCCAACGCGTTGCCAAATGAGACAAACAACCTCCTTGAGGAATATTGTCAACGATATTCAATATAAGGAATTGTTAGATAATACTGTAATCAATTTACATCCTACTTGAAAGTGGTTCGTGGCATCATGACAGAGTTAGTTGTAGTAATTGCGTTGGACTGTGTTGTCAACATAATATGTCAAAGGTTACAGATGGAATCGGTGTATAATCTGATTGGAATAAAGATGAAGCCAATACACGAAATAGTCTATTGATGTGATCTATCAGAATTACCCACCTTGTCTAGACACTGACTTGTCTTAAATATATTCTGATTGATATGACGACTCACGTAAGAAGAATTATTGGTTTATTTATTTCCAATCATACAGATGCTATATTATTGTTATACAGAATGAAAGAATACAACAACCATATTTTATAAGAATAACAACTTTAGTTCCTAAGAGGATCTATACACTGACTAAACTTCTTGACATTTATTTCCTACCCATTTACAGTTAGAGTTGAGATGACTTATTCAAGATCATTGGACTCCCACACATCGATTTAGATTATAACAATTTGTTCGACGAAACCAATCAAATAACGTCAGGATTGTTATGGTCCAACAAAACCTGAACATTGTTAATGTACAGAGGACAAGTTGAACAGTCTTTTTTTTTAATAAAATGCAAACAGCTCTAGATCTACGACTTTTTTGTTTTCAGATATGACCAAGATTTATCACTCGTATCGTTGGTACAATAAGGCGCAAATTTACTACAACCATCAACAAGAATAACCATGATCACAACGCGTTTGGAAGAAGCAACTAGACTGAGAAACTCACACCACACTACTCATGGCCGAGTTTCACTGCTATGTCATTTCTGATCCGACCAGATCTTACGAATTCTCAAATAACTAAACCAACAGCACAGTACCATCCGATTGAACTAATCCAACTTCCAACAACTACCTAGTTGGCGATATCAGCATCCGCTTGAGCGAACGTTAACTTGTCATCTACCAACCAACCATTGCAATGAGTTATGAACTTTGTTATATTATGGATTATGGAAAATGAATGGAAATTGTAATAGCCAATCACAGTTAAGTTCTCTGCAGCTTTAGTCAAAAACATTATATCGGGTGGGCCTAAAGTAATGTCCCAACTTTTGACCTTCACTATTTTCCAAAGCATTTACTCAAATGGACTGAAATTTTGCATATGATTAGTTTATGATATTATCTACCTCTGGTGTGAGTTTGAGTGATATCGCATCATTAACCTTTAAATGGCATACAAAACTAAATCAGAGGCCAACAAATTCTATGCCGGAATGTTGTCATTCGAGATGATCAATATGACCTCCATCTTCATTCTGTACAGCTCTCAGTCGCCTTTTCCACGAGTCAATACATTTTCTGACTTCAGCAGTTGAAATGTGATCCCAGCGTGTTCGAATGTTTGCCTTGAGTTCTGTCTCTGTGAATAAAGTTGTGCGACCTTTATAGACCCTTTCCGAGAGTGAGTCCCAGATGTTGTTAGCTAGGGGTATACAATGTAACTGGGCAGTTTATGTTTTAACATCATCTAGGCCCTCTGTCTAGAAATTTTGGCACCTCAAACCCACGAACATCCCATATGAAACTTGATTGACATGTGCCACCATGGCACCATGCACATGCAGGGATAATTTCAGAAGATTCCGACATTGAATTTGTTGGCCTCTGATTTAGTTTGGTATGCCATTTAAAGGTTAATGATGCGATATTACTCAAACTCGCACCAGAGGTAGATAATATAATAAACTAATCATATGCAAAATTTCAGTTCCTTTGAGTAAATGCTTTGGAAAATAGTGAAGGTCAAAAGTTGAGACATTACTTTAGGCCCACCCGATATATTGGGATCGTGGTTAGAGCTACTGTAGAGCTAATTTCCCTGGAAATTATCATACCCAAAAAATATTTTCTCTCTGGTGCGGCTCCTTTAAATCATCTAATTTCCAGAATATGTTTCTGAAATTACAATTTGACTACTTTGCTAATATTTGACAAATTATTTGTGCTGAACTCGGAAGTTATCACTTAAAAAACTGTCTACTTTAATAATTATATCTTTTGCCTGATTACGTTTCGTCTGGCATTTTAGAATTTGAAAACGGAATTGCTATGATCAGTAATTGAAATTCCTTAAGTGCTTATAAGGTGATATTCGTTAAAAATATTTGATTTACCAGCTCATAGAAACCAATTCCCTGATCAGGAGTTCCAACATTGGGGCCCACATGCTCCCACTTAATTAATGAGCCACTATTGCCTGCGATATTTCATACCAGCACGAAACGTTTTGAGTTTCACTGCATGATTTCATTAAAATATGAATTGGGCTTGCGACTTTAGGCAAAGTAAATGATAACAACATCTTTTGAATGTATTCAAATTTCAAACCTTATCGCATGGTATTCTATTTTAGGATACTTAATGACTCTTTTTAACATAATTTTAAGTTTCAATGACCTAATAATCATCTCCAATTATTTCCTAAAATACCCTAAATTATTTAAACAATTTAAACATAGTATCATTTTATATTTATATAGCATGTTCGCTGAACTGTTGACGGTCTAGTTAACTATTATCACGATTAAAGGAACATTAACGTCTGAAATTTATGCTATTAAAAGCATTATGACTGATAACCACGCAGATATTAACACATTTATGACGTCTGTAGCAATATTTGGTTCTAAATAGCCTAATATTAGCGATATATATCATTATCGGGACGATTCACGTCTTTTCAGTATAGACAACCAATAGCATGGATTTGTCCAAAAATAAATTGGGTGGTGGGGGGGGGGGGGGGCAGGGGAACGAACCACGATGGTTTGTAGAATCGAAGTACGTGCGAAGCACCGCAACAGCAAACCCAAACAGAAGGTCCTCGCCCAAGAGAAAAAAATTGAAAATGGCATCAATTTGGTGCATTCTGAAAGATATTTCGGGATTTGATTTTTATGATTTTAGAGAATCTCAAGAAAACAACCTTCAATTATAATAAATATATATGGTTATCAGACCCCTTCTAAGTTTCAATATTTCAATCTTAATTCATTTTGAATAGTTATAAACCTAACCATTTTATCGCACTACATAATTTTCTTCGTCAAGATTTTAGAAGTGTTTAATTACCAACATTTATGATTTTAATGAAAGATATATTGGCAATTAGAAACAGAAAAGATTTTAATAGATAGTTAACTTAGTCTATGTGCTACTATGATAAAGGATTTTAGGTGTAACTTTCGATCACGTTATGGCCAAAAACAGATACGCTCATGCAGTCATATTCGTTTAATTTTTAAGTACAAAACATGTAGTCACAAAAACCATCGACCTGTTTCATAACGATACCCACTCTAGCACAGTGTATCTCAATGAGGTGGCGTGAAATTTCATTGCATTTAGACGTTCTCTTGCGAAACGCTATGATAATAAAATTGAAAGAATTTGTGCATATTTTTACATTAATGCATATCTATTTAGACGAAGGTTGTTTTTAAAAATATGTCATATATGATATAATTCATATCACATACCAAACGAGTAATCTAATGACTAGACATGAGTTGTTATTCATTATAAATACATTATCTATATCGGTTATTTTATTATCTGTTATATCTTGCTCTATAATCTCTTTTGTTTCATTATACTGCAACATCGGTGCCAGTTTTCTTGAACTCTAGTACATGTACATAAAATGGGGCAGACTGATTAATGCGGATTAAACCGGCCAGATATTCTCAAATTACCGAACCAACAACACAGTAGGCTACCATCCAATTGAACCCATCCAACTACCAACTACTACGGCTACTTACTTGCCCTGACTCGAGCCCCTCCCCCTCTATTTTTGGCCGACTGATGTGAGAACCCTCTGGAATTGCCGTTGAATTTGAAGCATGTTATATTTCAGAGCCCCCCAGCCCCTTTTCTGGATCTGCACTGAAAGCGAACGTTACCTTTAGTCGCCTACAAACCAACCAGTAATGAGACGTAGAACGTTGCGGTGATATGACATGATTATTTCACATGCTTATTATCATACGGTTATAATACGATTTGGTTTTATGACATGGTTATATGATATGGTTATATGACATTGTTATAAGTCAGAATTATTATTCTGATAATACGTGTAATTATAATAAAATGACATATTAAACAATATAATTATATGCAATTTTTGATCGTTTTATATCACGAAACGACAGGTTGGAAATACAACACTTTAGAAGATATATATCATATTACTCATTAGTATAGACAATTGTATTTGTACATTGCTATTTAAAGAAATACAATACTATACAGATTTTCGTATTTCTATGTCAACTTATACCAAACAACAGCAACAAACAGGCGCCTAGAAACTAACATTCAGAGGCAACAAATTCTGATCACCTTAGCGTTCCAAATACTGATACTGCCATAACTCACAAGAAACATCGATCCAGGTAAAATAGAATCCAGGATCCTGATTATAGCTTCAGAACTTTAGTATTTCTGTAACAAAGTACGAGGTACTCAATCCTACATAATTATGATTTTTATGAAGGGAATGAATAATCCAGTATCTAAAGTCATCAATGGAATATTCGATACCTCCACGACCTGTAGTCTTTGAATCTATATTTGATCACAGTCAATTAAATATTGAAAACCCACACTTGTCAATTACATATTTAAAATCCATAGTTGGCAATTACTAATTTAATATCGCTACTTAAATATTTAATATTCAAATGCATCACTGACCTCAAGCCATTATGGCGTTTGCCATTCAATATCCATAATATAAAATTAGATATGTAATATTCAATATAACAAATTAGCTATTCAATATTCCATATTACAAATTAGATATTTAATAATATTCAATGTAACAAATTAGATATATTCAATATTCAAAATCGTCAATTAAATAGAAAACGTAAGTCAAACTTACGTGTTAAGTATTAAATATTCAAAGTAGAAAATGATATTTTCAGTATTATCGATGATCTGCTTTGATCTTATAATAGCCAGTCAAAAACTATCTATACTGAGATCGCTGCTTTCCAATTTTAGTTAACAGTTTACTTAAGAATCAAAACCATTTCCAATTCAAAGCCAAGTAACAACTATATTTAATAGTAAGTTTTCATAACTTATGTAATAAATAGTTATACGACACTTAATGAAAATTCGGTGACCTCGGTAGATGATCTACGTACAGGATGATATTACAAAACACCATTAATTTTAATGTATAGCATACTTTTTTTTCACTATATGTACGCGATAAAGCGTTCACTTTGAGATGCATACGAGCTATTTATGAAACCCTTTAGTATATTATCGGCTGACTACAGTTCTATTGTAAAGCCAACCTTTCTTTTGGTGAGCGTTTAAATTGCTGAATAATTGGGTAGTAATTTTTTTAAATACCCAAATAAAGTGCTGATATGCCTTTTAGATTTTTCAAAAATAAGGAAAAAAATAAAATAGGGCATATTAGCGCTATTATTCAAATTTGGAATATTCAAATGCATCACTGACCTCAAGCCATTATGGCGTTTGCCATTCAATATCCATAATATAAAATTAGATATGTAATATTCAATATAACAAATTAGCTATTCAATATTCCATATTACAAATTAGATATTTAATAATATTCAATGTAACAAATTAGATATATTCAATATTCAAAATCGTCAATTAAATAGAAAACGTAAGTCAAACTTACGTGTTAAGTATTAAATATTCAAAGTAGAAAATGATATTTTCAGTATTATCGATGATCTGCTTTGATCTTATAATAGCCAGTCAAAAACTATCTATACTGAGATCGCTGCTTTCCAATTTTAGTTAACAGTTTACTTAAGAATCAAAACCATTTCCAATTCAAAGCCAAGTAACAACTATATTTAATAGTAAGTTTTCATAACTTATGTAATAAATAGTTATACGACACTTAATGAAAATTCGGTGACCTCGGTAGATGATCTACGTACAGGATGATATTACAAAACACCATTAATTTTAATGTATAGCATACTTTTTTTTCACTATATGTACGCGATAAAGCGTTCACTTTGAGATGCATACGAGCTATTTATGAAACCCTTTAGTATATTATCGGCTGACTACAGTTCTATTGTAAAGCCAACCTTTCTTTTGGTGAGCGTTTAAATTGCTGAATAATTGGGTAGTAATTTTTTTAAATACCCAAATAAAGTGCTGATATGCCTTTTAGATTTTTCAAAAATAAGGAAAAAAATAAAATAGGGCATATTAGCGCTATTATTGGGTTTGCCTGAGAATATTTCTAAAGTCTGTTTCTTATATCTATTCATCTTCTTTATCAAACTGATTTTTAAAGGGTTTATTACAAACAGGGCGTACTTATTGTCAATTTGACATAGTTTTGGTGTTTGCCCTTTAAATGACTCAATATTCCTATCTGAAACCTTTATAAATACACAGGAGGGACATTTCTCTACAATTGGGCGTTTATTTGACTCAAATCCGTTCAGTAGTTTCCTATCAGCGTCCAAAAAACATAACACACTTAAAAACCTTACGTAAGGTTTTTTAAAAATTTTAGCATGTTTTTAGCGTTTAAAAATTAACGGCTGGATTTTTTTAGCTAAAACTTTCAGATACTTTAAAGGACACATAGTTAATGATTTTGGCGTATAGTTTTCACAAATTTGAGCAAAAAAAAATTTTGACCTAAAAAAAATTCAGACTGTCCCTTTAAGATTAATTTTATTTCATTGTTATTTTTTTATTCGCATCTAAATTTCTATTTAATATCCCAGTTTTCAAAGAAAAATGTTGCTGTTGTAATGTGATGAGGAAGTAAATCGAATGAATGAAGTAACCAGTGAATGACGGAATATGATCTATTTTTAAATGTCATTTTAAACTGTGCATTTTAATAGGTCATAATTAAGTTTAGGTCACCAAAGTACAATGTTCCTGAGTTGTGAACTATTGACTATTATAAGGCCACTTATTAATATTCGCATGACCCTCTTCTATGGTGTAGATCCGCAGTTCTGCATAATGCAATTTCTTAATGAATAACACTAGAGAAACAGTAGTTCGTTCGTTAAAATATGGTAGGAAAGGTGTTTTATATAACAATAAGTAAGAACACAATGCTTGACTAAGGCCATCACGGTATACAATATACACATAGATGTGACTCACTTAAGCCATTATGTGTCGTGGGTTCCAAATGCTCCTGTGATGCCACTGTCACTGCTTCTGTAATCGTTCTGTTATTGGCTGTAGAACCCTATCGTTAAAGCATCTAGGTGGAATTTTTAAATAATAGATCAATGCGAATATGACCGTTGTTTTGATAGTTCTTGTCATTAAAACCTGTTCCCAGTGAGCTATACACAGTAAGCTAGATGTTAATGCTTACATCAGATAATATACAATGCCATCTGTACATTATATTACATCAAAACATTGTAACGACGCCATAAATCACAGAGACAAGTCTAATACAAACAATTTACATATGTTATGAAGTGTACAACATTTAACAATGTGAAAGTTACATTCATGACCTAATTTCATTATCCTAGAAATCAAAATAATAAAAACAATGTTTTACTTACCATATTATACAAGCTACCGGTCGTCCACAAGTATTATAATATTAATTGTAAACTGAGAGAACGAGATTGTAGTGTAAAATTATCGAAGCGTTTAGAATATGTTATGTTAAATTGTTGATGAAATTAGTTAGTAAATTTATAACGTATGGTTGAACCTCTTAAAAAGTTAGTGGCAAAATCAAAATTGAATTTTAAATTAATTTCTAAAATCAATTCTGTTTGAAAATTGTCTTTTATATGTTTAAATTTGATTAGAACTCACAGCACGACTTTCATATAAAACTATTTAAAAAAATAAAATTTCTCAGGGACGGATCCAAGAGGGGTGGTGTCAGAACGCTCTAAACATTTGCCGCTCGCGACTTCGGCGCTCTCGATGCCGTTGAATTTGAAGCATGTTATATTTCAGAGCCCCCCTCCCCTTTCTCTAAATCCTTTATCCACACCTTTTTCTACTTTCATTTGGCGCTGCAATTTTGAAACTGTAAGTACCATATTGAGCTTGAATGCTGTAGATTCAGAGAATGAAATGACAATAACTGGTGGAATGATGCATATTGTCTAGCTAAACTGACGTCTGAATCGGGACAATCACATCCACTGAAAACAGGTGAATTATTCCAGGACCTTGCATGAGACAATTCAAATGTAATTTTCTGTTCTCCTGCAAACAAACATCAAAACATATGAGTAAAACAAAATCTGTATTGTGGGGTAAATAAAAATGTTCAATAACGTAATACAAGGCTTCGAATGTCGTGGTCATAAAAAAATCCAAATAATATAGCTTCAATTAGCCTTCCTGCAGTGTGTCAAATAGTTAAAACCCCAGAGCTTCCGGGGGCTTCGTCCCATGGAAGCCCACCAGAGTAAGGTGGGCACCTGAACCCCATCCGTTATACGCTCCGCTCGCGACGTCAATATTTCTGTCGGTTCATCTTTACCATTGCACCCCCAGATTCGAAAACCTGGCTACGTCACTGGTCGTGGTTAACACCTAATCATAGTATTATTAATTAATGTTGATTGCTCAATAATGATGACGAATTAGCTATTAAAGTGGCAGAAGGGAATTGTGTATTTCAGAAGGATGGTATTGTGTATTTCGCCACATTAGGTTATACTAAAGCAAAGTATCTTCAAAGCACATGAATACCACAGGCTTCGAATGTCGTGGTAAATATTCCCGTAAAGTATTATTATTCTCCAATAATGATGACGGATTGATTCCAGTAACAGAAGGGAATGATATATTTCAGCGCATTTTGCCACAATAGACTATACTATACTAAAGCTTGAATGCAAAATATGTAGTTACTGTGGCTTGTTCACATTATAATCTAATTTCAAGATAATTGTGACAATTATTGGTATGCATGACCTATTAAATTCATTACAATATTAGTCAATTTAGACGAAAATTGGTATTAAACTCTGCGATTATGGATACACAGGGAGAGTAGTGAACATATTTACTGATGAGCTAAAGCTAAACAGTTCCAGGTTCTGGTTATTGGTCGAACATTTAAAATCAATTATGTTAACCAAAATTGTTCATGATTGAACGGAGATTAAAATTACCCAACCCTAATTTGATTAAGTTTGCCTTAGCTAAATCTTGCCATTTTGAATTTTAAGTTCATATTTGACTCATCCAACATTCATGTTTTGACAGTGACAGTATATTTGAGAATTTTCAGTTTAGAAAACGGAACCGATTGACGAGTGGGTGTCAATTTACGAACACAATTAGGTTATATTACGTTTATAACATTTAACTCTCGCTTTTTAATGATCATTGTTTAGTATGTCATATAATATACAGCTATACAATGTCTAGACTGACACGATTCTCCTTATAGAATGTCGAGTTGAAAAACCCGGTCGTTAAGTGACATTAAGTGTTCTAAAAGGATGAACATTTCCTGTCTCGCTAACGAAAACGACAAGATGAACTGCTTTCAGATCATATGGAATAAGATCACAATCATTCATTAACATACAATAATAAAACTTTTAAAACTGTGCTCAATACATTGACAAAGAAATATTAAAAAAATCTAAATATTATTATTTTTGTTGAGTATCTAGAGTGTACCACTGTCGCTATTAGCTCACGTCTTTACTAGTTTGAGCACTCTTACATCGTACGGTGATTCCACATTTTTGGATCATCTGATACAGCCAAAACTCATCTCCAGTATCAGCAGGACTGCACTGATGAGTGCCAGAACTGCAGCGAATACCTAAACATGCCTGTCTGTAGTTAATTATTATAACTATGCAATTTTAACTGATCTTTGATATTCATTTTAATATTTTTTTAATAATTATAGTTAATAGTTAATAGTGCATCAGTGCACTTAGATACTCAGTGCAATATAGGCCTATATTATATGCATCAGAAGGTCCATAGAAATGTTATAATATTGCTTACCTTTGAGAGATCTAATACATGTAATATACGTTATTTAACATACACCAAGTAGTATACAGAGATACAGGTATCATAACATCACAGCAATATATGATAACTATATATATATATAACTCAAGTCGTAGATATATTATCTGTGAAAGCATGTCATATCTGTGGTAAATCTATATCTTTCTATATAACCTGAACTCTACCGGGTTATGGTGAACCTATAAATAGGACCTGTGTCAAACACTGGTGCTAAATATGTGTCATGGTCCACTTGTACTGGTAGAGTGAGTTAGATATAGTTCTGTACTTCAAGTACAAGTATAATATATATATTTTACGGAAGTGTTCCTACTATAGCGATTGACACTATATTCTCCAACAAATATTATTCACTGTATTATTGTACTCTATTTAAGTCAAAAATTGCATATTTCTTGCATTGCTAGCAATTTATTCGTTGGTACACTCTTGCAAAATAGCTGCAAGATTGACCATTAAAAATGGTATTTTGATTGTAGGCTATGGCTATCCTTCTTTTATGTTAAAATTTGTATTCTACAATAGTATTTGAATATAAGAAACGCTCAAGTATAGTATTTTTTGTGAACAAACGCTGACATTCACTGTCAATTCCATGTTCTATTTTAATTAATTATTAATCTGGTCCATTCATACTCCAGTCAATCAGTCCAAAGGACATAAAGAAGACACAATCGTTTGACAAGATGACCGGAGGGAGTGTAGTAAACGTAAAGTTGCAAATAACAAGAGTATTAAAATTGTTCGTCCCTTTGAACACAGATTTACCAATTCTTGTTGACATTGAATACTTGGTGTGGTTTTTTTTCTGTCGATAGATATGAACCTTAATAATATTTGATGTGACATATTAACTTTTGTTATGCTGTTACATTTTTTAAAACCATCTGACAGCAGCCAGTTTTAAGTCTTTTAACGCTTTTAGAATATGAATAAAACATTAACAAAATATACTCTGTTGGCACACAAAGCCACTTCAATGGTAAATTGATCACTCTAGAAATTCCCTTATAATTGGTAATTACATATAGAGTTATATCACTAATATATCATGTGTCCTAAATTTGATTTACGTTGTGTAAAATGCACATTTTTCACTTTTTAAAATAAACTCTTCAAATTTTTTATGCATATAAAAAATAAACTTGGTTAATTAGACCCTTTGAGCTTGTTAACTCAAAAGAAAAATCGTCAAAATCGCTTAAGCAAGTCAAGTAGTCTTTTGATAATTTATTGATCAGCAAAAACACAGCTTGATTTATTAAAAAAAATATATGTATCATACCAAGTCAATTTAGAATACAGTCATAACAAAGATATCAAAACAATGATACTATGTAGAATTATTGACATAATATTTTTATAGACAACAACTGTCATAACTCCATTTTACATACAAAGGATACAGTCTAGAGTTTACGAGGAACATCTATTCTTTCCACAGAAAATTGCCATTGGGCATCGTTGTTTTAGGACGTGATTAACTTTAGAAAAAAGCTACAGCAATTTCTATTATTGTTAAAGTCATGTAAGTAAAGTATTCTCCTTTTGTTTCTAAATCAAACCATAAAGCCATTTAAATTCTATGCACATGGCATGGTTTGTATAATTTTGTGACTTATTAAACAATATTATGGTGTTGTGGTCGAAAACCTTCATTTCCGGTCTGTACATCTGATTTATAATACTTGTTGGATACACTTGTGATAAGCTGTAAGTTAAAATACTTGTTGGATACACTTGTGATAAGCTGTAAGTTATAATACTTGCTGGATACACTTGTGATAATCTGTATAAGTTATAATACTTGCTGGATACACTTGTGATAAGCTGTAAGTTAAAATACTTGTTGGATACACTTGTGATAAGCTGTAAGTTATAATACTTGCTGGATACACTTGTGATAATCTGTATAAGTTATAATACTTGCTGGATACACTTGTGATAAGCTGTAAGTTAAAATACTTGTTGGATACACTTGTGATAAGCTGTAAGTTATAATACTTGTTGGATACACTTGTGATAAGCTGTAAGTTATAATACTTGCTGGATACACTTGTGATAATCTGTATAAGTTATAATACTTGCTGGATACACTTGTGATAAGCTGTAAGTTAAAATACTTGTTGGATACACTTGTGATAAGCTGTAAGTTATAATACTTGCTGGATACACTTGTGATAATCTGTATAAGTTATAATACTTGCTGGATACACTTGTGATAAGCTGTAAGTTAAAATACTTGTTGGATACACTTGTGATAAGCTGTAAGTTATAATACTTGCTGGATACACTTGTGATAATCTGTATAAGTTATAATACTTGCTGGATACACTTGTGATAAGCTGTAAGTTAAAATACTTGTTGGATACACTTGTGATAAGCTGTAAGTTATAATACTTGTTGGATACACTTGTGATAAGCTGTAAGTTATAATACTTGCTGGATACACTTGTGATAATCTGTATAAGTTATAATACTTGCTGGATACACTTGTGATAAGCTGTAAGTTAAAATACTTGTTGGATACACTTGTGATAAGCTGTAAGTTATAATACTTGCTGGATACACTTGTGATAATCTGTATATGTTATAATACTTGCTGGATACACTTGTGATAAGCTGTAAGTTAAAATACTTGTTGGATACACTTGTGATAAGCTGTAAGTTATAATACTTGCTGGATACACTTGTGATAATCTGTATAAGTTATAATACTTGCTGGATACACTTGTGATAAGCTGTAAGTTAAAATACTTGTTGGATACACTTGTGATAAGCTGTAAGTTATAATACTTGCTGGATACACTTGTGATAAGCTGTAAGTTATAATACTTGCTGGATACACTTGTGATAAGCTGTAAGTTATAATACTTGCTGGATACACTTATGATAAGCTGGAAGTTATAATACTTGCTGGATACACATGTGATAATCTGTATAAGTTATAATACTTGCTGGATACACTTATGATAAGCTGTAAGTTATAATACTTGTTGGATACACTTGTGATAAGCTGTAAGTTATAACCCTTACTGGATACACTTATGTTGGAAATGTAATGGTTATTGCGCACACACATGCGTCACAAATTTTAAGAAATCAGAAGGCCTAATGGATATTATTGCGCTCATGTATACCAATGTGTCACAAAGCAAAGCAATACCACACAATGTTAAGAAATCAACCAGTAGAGAGATATGATTTCGGAAGCGAAATTCTCAATGTATTGAATAGTTTTATTCAGCCTGCTAACATAGTAACAACAGGTCTCAAGTTCACATATGGTCCAGGATGTCACATCTTCGTGGTTTTAAATGATGGCTGCTGTTCTTCCTCAGATTTATTTTTGAAATAAACATAAACACAATCAGTGTCCACGATGAAATAATGGAAATAATTTCCAGTGATTTTGTCTGAAAAATATTTTACCAAATTAGCTTTAAACATGTTTGAATAACTTTTAAAGGGACAGTCTGAATTTTTTTTAGGTCAAAATTTTTTTTGGCTCAAATTTGTGAAAACTTTACATCAAAATATGTAACTATGTGCCCTTTTAATGTATCTGAAAGATTTAAGTAAAAAAATCTAGACGTTAATTTTTAAACGCTAAAAACATGCTGAAATTTTTAAAAACCTTACGTAAGGTTTTTCAGTGTGTTATGTGTTTTGGACGCTGATAGGAAACTACTGAACGGATTTGAGTAAAATAAACGCTTAGTTGTAGAGAAATGTCCCTCTTGTGTATTTAAAAGGTTTCAGCGAGAAATATTCAGGCATTTAAAGGGCAAACACCAAAACTAGGTCAAATTGCTTAATTAACAATAAGTACTCCCTGTTTGTAATTAACCCTTTAAAACGAAATTCAATTTGATCAAGAAGGTTAGAGATACAATAAGCATACTTTAAAAATACTCTCAAGTAACATTTGCGATTTTTTTGACAATAAAAACTTTTTTCAAAAAAAGCAGAATGGCCCTTTAAGTTTTCTTTTTAAATTCGATTGATGCGTTAATATAATTGATAATTTGATATGAATGTTTGTACCTGGCTAGTGTGTGAGATTGTGTATATTCTCGAAACTTCAAAGTATTGTAAAGATTGTATCGGGGATTTGTACTATTCCAATCAGACTGGGGTTTGATGACGTGTATGCTTGAAGAACTCCTCGTGACTACATCAAAACATTTTAAGTGGAATTGTTGGAACCACAGATGTCTGATTGAAAATTGAACTGGTACAACTTGATATTGTAAGTGTTTAAATGTATGTAAATAAATTTTATATTGAATTGCATTAAATGTACATTTTTATCACATTTTGTTATTAGATTAACCCTTCACATATGCCGTAAATACAAATATCCACAGATATCTGGGTGAAAAGTTGAAAACGAATTGATGCAATAAGTGTGTAATGTTGTGTTTGAAAGCCTTCAACCTATTTTGCACGAATCTGAGAAATAACCTCCACGTAATTATTGATCTTTTAATAGTTAATTGACAAATCTGTACACGTTCGAATTAACTCATTGTTTCCTTATGTTGCACTCAACTGGTATATGTCGCCTAAATCAGAAAAAATAGACGACATGTTATGTAGATGCTGAATTGAAGCTTTTATTGTTTATTTCCGATTATCTGTATTTTTCTGAAAGACAAAAACAGCGGTTTGTCTGTATCTAAAGTAGAATCTGTCATGATTTTCTCTTAATCAATCTGTTATGTTTTTGTTCGATAACATATATAAACCACTTACTGATCACATGCTGTTTAAAATTACACTAATACTTCAATATATAGAGTGATAATTCATCCTAGATGACATAATTTATCGATATAGCACTGAGACTGGCGATAGAACTAAGTGGTATAAGTATGAAATTTAAACTGTCTGAACGATATATAAATGGTATTCCTTACCGTTAATTTGACATTCTAAACTGAATATTGGTATCAATAAACAACTAATAATGGTTTTTAAAAACAAACTGGACTGAGATTGTCGCCAGAATAATGTAATTAGAGCTAAACAATACTAAGTGCTAAAATGTTTGAACAAATAGTATCTTTTTAAGTGGAAACGGTTTCAAGGGACTTCCTGCTATCATTTTACAAAGAGATAAGAACGCCAATCCACTGTTTTGCAGTTTGAAGGAAGGAAGCGGGATAGATCTCAGACTCACTGATAATTCAGGGAATCCCATTGGATCCAAATCAATCGATTTTTATATCGAAAAGTTGACCGCCTTCATGTAAAGGTGATCAACTGGATGATCTGACTGACTGCTCTAATCAACGTCCAGGTAATTTTGTTCGACCCTTTTTTCCAATTTTACATCAAGCAATTAGATTCTCCCAGATAGTACCATGTGCTAACTGCCATTCGAACCCCGTTCGTCATAGACAGAGTATGTCAGTTCACCAGAAGCAAGGATAAATTAATGGATCCACCTCTCTATTAACTTAATCTTCTTTCTCTGACTATCATGTTGTCGATATCAGTAGAACGAACTGGTTTTCCTTAACGACCGAAATGCTATGAAGCTTGTGATCAAAGTTTGTGCCATTGACTGAAGTAATTGAAAAAATGATCAAACATATTGTATCCAAAAAGAAGTATATTTTTATCAAACTTAACGATTGTAAAAATACATAGTATGTTTGCCCAAAAAGCAAAATAGAGTAAAAATCCAAATAAGCATAAATATAATATTGCATAGTCGTATGAGATCTTGATACTACAGCACGATACGAATGGTCTGTTTAAAGCATTTCCAATCCTTCTGAATCCAGCTTTGTATCGCTGGGATCTTGTTGGTTTGGCTGCAATGAAAAACATAATTAAATCATAAGACCAAATTCTTTTATCAACCATAGTATCTGTTTTTCACAGAAAGCCTAATAAGTTGTTACGACTATAGAATTCAAGGGGAATTTAAGTGTGTTTTTTAAGTAGACCAGTAAATTAAAAGCTTACCTTTCAAATAGCCGAATTTAAATGGATTCTGGAAATCAGCAATTTCTTTAGATGACTCTGTTGTTGTCAGTGGAGATTGTCCATCACCAAAACCAAGTTTAAGTAGTATATCATCATACATTTTACTAACAGTATCATCATCTAGATCTTCTGTTATACCATCTGTTAATTTACTACAGTCAGGTTCAATATCAATCTTCTTACCTATAACATGATAAATATTATATTATAAATACTCTGTTAGTTTACTACAGTCAGGTTTAATATCAACCTTCTTACCTATAACATGATAAATATTATATTATAAATACTCTGTTAGTTTACTACAGTCAGGTTTAATATCAACCTTCTTACCTATAACATGATAAATATTATATTATAAATACTCTGTTAGTTTACTACAGTCAGGTTTAATATCAACCTTCTTACCTATAACATGATAAATATTATATTATAAATACTCTGTTAGTTTACTACAGTCAGGTTAAATATCAACCTTCTTACCTATAACATGATAAATATTATATTATAAAATACTCTGTTAATTTACTACAGTCAGGTTTAATATCAACCTTCTTACCTATAACATGATAAATATTATATTATAAATATTCTGTTAGTTTACTACAGTCAGGTTTAATATCAACCTTCTTACCTATAACATGATAAATATTATATTATAAATACTCTGTTAGTTTACTACAGTCAGGTTTAATATCAACCTTCTTACCTATAACATGATAAACATTATATTATAAATACTCTGTTAGTTTACTACAGTCAGGTTTAATATCAACCTTCTTACCTATAACATGATAAATATTATATTATAAATACTCTGTTAGTTTACTACAGTCAGGTTTAATATCAACCTTCTTACCTATAACATGATAAATATTATATTATAAATACTCTGTTAGTTTACTACAGTCAGGTTAAATATCAACCTTCTTACCTATAACATGATAAATATTATATTATAAATACTCTGTTAGTTTACTACAGTCAGGTTTAATATCAACCTTCTTACCTATAACATGATAAATATTATATTATAAATACTCTGTTAGTTTACTACAGTCAGGTTTAATATCAACCTTCTTACCTATAACATGATAAATATTATATTATAAATACTCTGTTAGTTTACTACAGTCAGGTTTAATATCAACCTTCTTACCTATAACATGATAAATATTATATTATAAATACTCTGTTAGTTTACTACAGTCAGGTTTAATATCAACCTTCTTACCTATAACGTAATAAATATTATATTATAAATACTCTGTTAGTTTACTACAGTCAGGTTTAATATCAACCTTCTTACCTATAACATGATAAATATTATATTATAAATTCTCTGTTAGTTTACTACAGTCAGGTTTAATATCAACCTTCTTACCTATAACATGATAAATATTATATTATAAATACTCTGTTTGTTTACTACAGTCAGGTTTAATATCAACCTTCTTACCTATAACATGATAAATATTATATTACTAGAGCTGTGAACAGCACTGAGCGTGGCCCGTGATACTTTGCCTGATAGCTGTAAGACTTTTTGAACTTCAAACCCCTAAAGTCTGGTATTCACTCCCTCAATTTTTAGTAAAAAGTTTTGTGAAAGGGTAGATTCAATATTATATCAATATAACTTATAGTATGGTTATTTTTATAGCTTCATGGTAGCTATAATATACAGGTTTGTGTGAAATGTGAACATTATGTGACGGAATTCCTTTCCTTTAAATATGATCTATAACTGTTTCACCTTCATTAGTGTAATGCTGAACAAGTTGTTGAAAACCAAATTTTTGAAAACAATTAAGTATAGACAAATGATATTTTGATTGAAATCTCCCATAATAACATACACCAGATTCTTGTAATTCAACTAGTGATCTTTGTAACATTGGGAGAAATAATTCTAATCGATAAACAGGTGGTCTATAGATAACAATTACGTTAATATTCTTAAATATTCAAAGTAATGTGTTCTATTTTTAAAACTCCCAAATTTAAGACATTTTTTTCTTCTTTATAATAAGGGAGCCGCGGTGGCTCAGCGAGTTAGACGCTTGCTCGCTAACCTGAAGGTCCAGGGTTCAATCCCAGCATGGGTCGAGATGACACCTTCGGATTTTTCAACCCGGTTTCCCCCTGTCAGTGATGCAGGTCGGAGGGGCTAACATGGAAAAGCGTCTAGTCGCTTGGATGGGACAATAAACCGAGGCCCCGTGTGCTATTGGCTGTGCACGTTAAAGATCCCTCGACAGTTGGAAATCGAAAACAAGAGCAGGCTAATAACGACTACTTTGTGAATAGTGACTGCATAGACGATACATTACAAATACATTCAACAATTACGAACAAATAATAAGCTAAGCAGACGATAAAAACAGGTTAAAGTCAATTGGGCCCCTATCCAAAATGGCCCCTCGTTTGGTCAAAATGATCCCTGATAAATGGTCAAAATGGTCCTCAAAAAAGGTCAAAATGGTTGAAATCAAAAGAGAAATTCACAGGCCATTCTGACCAAAATAGGGGCCATGGTGACTGGCCATTTTGACCAAACCATTGACTAAGGGCCAATTTGGATAGGGGCCCAATTGACTTTTTATTGCAATGGATTAGTGCAGACGCGTTGCGAACGCGAACCCTCAGTCGAAAAAAAAAACGCAATATTTTGAAAACATATTTTGATGGGTTATTGTCATATATCGTTTAAAATCTAATCAAATCGCCATTACAAAATTGAAAAATTTAATTATCTGCGTTGATTAGAAAATGTGATAGAGATGTCCATTTTGACCAGAATAGGGGCCATGGTGACTGGCCATTTTGACCAAATTTAACTTTTATGGCCATTTTGACTAGGGGCCATTTTGTATAGGGGATATACCCCCTTCCCCAACATTCGAACTGTGTAAATGTCAATATTTTCCTTTAATGCTGAGTTGAAATACTGTCTTTCGTTTCAATGTATTGGAGCAGTCAGTAGCCAGTAGAATTGATGTATGTAAGTCAATTAAGTGCCGTGGGTAAGAATCACCCTCAAAATAAGAAAAAATCTGCTATTATATCAAATATAGCAAACACTCGAAAAAACATGTTAATTTTTATAAAGTTAAAACAATGTGTAATGAGATTAATTTATCTTTGACCTATAATAATCTTAGCAGACGATAAAAAACAGTTTGAGCACTTACTTTTTATTGCAACGGATTAGCGCAGACGCGTAAACAGCTAAATTGCTGTCTGCTAGAGTCCAACCCTAGAGTTAAAAGATTATGTAGTCTGACTAATTTGTTTATAACCTTTAATAACCTTAGCAGACGACAAAAAGAAAATTGGTGTGTATCTTGTAGAAAGAGTTCTGTCAATGGCAGAGAAAAAATTCGAACAGTTTAATGTATCAAAAATTCACAGCTCTAAATGATTGTATGTAAAATTAATATAAGTGAAAATTTTGCAAAAAAAATGAATAAATTTTTGATACTTTTTAGAGTGTTAAAAGATTACATAATCAGATTAATCTGTTTATGACCTAAAATACTTCACACCTCCATGTGAAAAGTTCATGTGGGTAGTTTTATTACCATATTATATAACCTGCTATAACCCTTGTCAATCATTTTAATCCTCTCTATTTCAATTCTTTCTCAGAAAAGGGGTAATCAATGCCTATTTTCACTTTAATGGATTTTGTATTAAACTGCTCATGTCATATGTCGTTGAAAAGAGAAAATTTAGTACATACTGACTATACACACCATATTGCTATTAGATAATTGCATTGTAAGTTATAACCCTCAGTCGAAAAAAACGCAATATTTTGAAAACATATTTTAATGGGTTATTGTCATATATCGTTTAAAAGATAATCAAATCGGCATTACAAAATTGATAAATTTAATTCTCTGCGTTGATTAGAGAATGTGATATAGATATCCAAAGTTGACAAAAATGTCAATTTTCAAATGTCCATTAAACCAGAAATTAATATTTTTCAATTAATATCAGCATTCCTATGGATAGCTGAAGACAAGGACATCCTTCATTGGAATTTTCAAGGTCATCAAAGGTCAAGGTCACATAATATGGCCTTTTGAATTTTCAAAAAATTCAAACGAACATAAAAAAATTTCAAATTCGAAATTCAAAATTCTGTTCCAACAAACTGTAGACAAGGTTACAAGGTTTTGATAGACACCAAAATCATAAAAATCGGATAACAAATAGAGGACTTATTAATTTTTTGCTGAAATGTGTCAATCTGTGACGGCAGTTTATGCATCACTTCCGGTTTGGATTTTTTATGCTAAGTGCATACTAATTATGACTGACAGACAATATATATAGTTTTTGTCAATATCTGAAATTTATACCGGAAGTGGGGCTGCTAGGCGTGATTTTGAAAAACCGGAAGTTCTCACGTCAAAACCGGAAGTGATAGAAAAATTTTGATTGATTAATTTTATTTGTATGGACATTCTGTATACGTCCTATGAATTTCAGGTCAATCGGATAATTAGCGGCTGAGTTAGAAATTTTGAACTTTTTTGACAATTTTGGTTTCAATTTTTTTTTACAAAAATATTTAAAAATTGAAATTTTTGTAATCGCACTTGATACTTCTTATTACAATGAATATTTTAAAGAAAATTTCAGCCAAATCGGTTCATAAATAAACCTTACAGACTAGGTGCAAAATAATTGCATATTATGCAATAGCCCACTTCTGGTTTAGCAAAAACTGAGTTTTAGATATTCATTTTTGATACCAGGTCATTTAATAATGTTTGGTGGATACAATTTTGCTACACCATTTTCGATTTTCTCTAGAAAGTTTCCCAAAAAAAAAAAAAAAAAAAAAAAAAAAAATAATCATAACAAAAACAAAGCGTGACAAATCGAAAGATTTGCCACGCAATAAATTCTCTGTTAGTTTACTACAGTCAGGTTTAATATCAACCTTCTTACCTATAACATGATAAATATTATATTATAAATACTCTGCTACTTTACTACAGTCAGGTTTAATATCAACCTTCTTACCTATAACATGATAAATATTATATTATAAATACTCTGCTACTTTACTACAGTCAGGTTTAATATCAACCTTCTTACCTATAACATGATAAATATATTATCATAAATACCCTGTTGGGTTGCTATACTTTTTATAAAATTATCATATGATAAAAAATAAAAGTTATTTACTCTTTCTTGCTTTGGTGTTTTTATCGGCATCAGTATCTGTACCTACATAAGCCATGTAAACTTCTAAAATATTAGGTTTAGGTAACATTCGATAACATCTTCATATTGATAGGCTCTCGAACTGATACTTGTCCAGACAAGTTATAGCATTATTTTAAACAAAGAGTGTATTACCATTCTTGACTGTATCTCTCTCCGTTCTATCCGGGTCGTCAAGAGTAGAAGCAACTTGATAGACATTGTGATATGATACACAACCATCTCTAGGTACCACAACCATTTCTGAAAACGAAAAAAAGATTTCTATGCTTTAAAGATCGATGAAGCCCTTTTTTATCTTTGTTTTTCTCGGTTCATTGTCCCTTTTTCAGTCTAAAAAATCTTAGCTCGTTAACTATCAGGTAGCCATACCCTAAAGGTTTGCCGAAGAAGTGAACCACTGTGGTACACTGGGTACTTGAGTGGATGATAAAACTGCGTTTTAGGAATTAATCAAAATTTTTAACACGGAACTAAAGTTAGTCAAACGTCTTGTGCTCCTAATTGAAATTGGAATGCGGATGTGTTCATTACGTACAATGAAAAGAAAATCCTGTATAAGATGCATAATCAATTCATTTGTACAGATGAAAGATACAATATTCACAGTACTACATTATTTTGGTATCAAATTTTCTAATTAAATTAATGATAATGATAGGCTATCATTCGATACTTGACTCAGAATAAGACACCTTTACATTTACATTTAAACCCAACCATTTCGCGGAATTGTTTTGCTTGTACGGATTTTTATTATATGACGCATCTTTTATAGGACGTCAATAAATAGCCTTTTCATATCCAGAATATGTTGATCTTGAAAATTCAAAGAGTTTTAAGCCTAAGGGCGAAATTTTCGTTCTATTATTTGAGTAAAAAAAGTATTCGTCGTAAGTAGACGGTATGTAAATACGTAATAAATAAGTAAAAATATAACATTACCGTAGAAAATATTAGCAAATTCGACAAAAAAAAAATGCAAAGAAACTCTTAAAAACGTCGTATTGAAAGTAATTTTCTTTCACTTGTGACGTTATTTTCTTTCACTTGTGACGTTATTTAATTATTTTAGCTATTTTGATTGTTTGACGTCATAATACCTCAGAACAATTTTTTTTTTTTGCTGGATTTTAAGTCTTTCGATTTAATCTTTTTTCGAATTTATTTTTTGGAGGATCTTTGCAATGTCAAGCTTTATTTGTGGTATATTTTCCTATCACTGAAATCGTTATCTGTTGAAAATGACTCATAAGTATCATTTCCCAAATGAGTTTGCGTTCAGATTTCGCCTATAGAACGATATCTGCAATGAGATAGTGGTAAACAGTTTTATAGAAAAGTTGTCATAGAATTCCAATACACAAAACTAGAATTGTAATGTTTAAGCCCTGTTTTATGTCAAAACTATCTAAAAAAATGTACGTAAACGATTTAAACTTTGCTACGATTTTGGTTGATGTTCGAAATCACATGTAACGCCTTTTTTTCTGAAACTTTCATCTAAAAAAAAATAGAGTTCTAAGTTCCTAATACCAAAACTAATTTGAATTCAGAGTTTAGCAAAAGTAAATGTAAAGTTTAGAAATCTTTTCGCCTATAATTGTCAACTTTTTTGTTCTTGAGAAAAATGTTAACATGACTTTTAGGCTACTACATAAAATGCAGTATGAAACCAGTGATAGTTCAAAAACTTTTGCCTGGAAATCATTCAAATATGTTCAATACTATTAAACCAATCAAAAATTACACTTTGAACATAAAATTAATTACCTGTAGTGTAATTGAGTCGAAAAAATCGAGAAATGTTCGGAGAAACGTCTTACGGAAAGTAATTTGCTTTCACTTGTGACGTTATTTAATTATATGAGATATTTTAATTGTTTGACGTCATAATACAACGTTATGCAATCAAATTCATACCCATTTGAATTTGTTTTAAAAAATTGCTTTTATATCCAGTAAAGTTGCTGGGGTAATATCACTACCATCACTATCATGTATATATAACAGACAACAGCGACTTGGTCACATTCGAGGACTTTATCGCTTATTTCAGACTCTTAATCTTAATCTGAAAGTAGAAATGAAAATCAGAATGAACAGTCCTATTCCAGCTTCTGGTAGCTATTTTGACATATTATGTTGGAAAATAAATAAGGTTGGAAGCCAGTGGCGGGGCGTAGAGGGCGTACGCCCCCCCCCCCTTTACTTTGTCTAAAATTTTCGACTCGCTCCGCTCGGCTGAGCTTTGGATCTACGCCCCCCTTTCCATAAACCTGGATCCGCCCCTGGAAGCTATTTCGATAAAACTTAACGAAATGCAAGAAGTGTGTCGGACAAATGCACTCGAACTAACTTCGCGACGATGGTCTTTGCCGCTGTCAACGCATGTGCACTTAAGAGAGGTAGACTTTGTCAGAGAATTCATCATGTTAGCCATAAAAAAACATAATGATTCAAAATGAAGAGATCTGAGTTATCCTGGTTGATGAAATGTGACCATCAGAATCACTCCATAAGAAGGATGACGTTCAGAGAACCGATTCAGGGGAAGTTACTATAGAAAAAGACGATTTTAAAATACATATTTTATACAAAAGAAAAATATGGCATGTTATTTTACATGTGAAATTTAGACTATGGAGATAAAAAAAAACCCATTTATTAAATCATAACAGTGATACAAAAACTTTCTGCAAAAGTCGTTCTCCATACATCCGAAAATCAGATAAACGAACGGTTTTACATAAAATGTATTGATATTCTTTATTTTTGATATAGAGAAGTTTGTGAACAGATATACGCAGGAGACATGGTAATGGTTCATAAAATAAAAGATGAGACAATATCAGCCTCTTTAATATTTTGGGTTCCAAGTATCGACACGACCGTGAGATTCAATTCAGTTTTGATTCGATTCTCTTTATTGGATACACAAAAATGCCCAATACTCGAGTCGATTTCGCCAAACTGACGATAGCGTGTGTTACGGGATTTAAAACATTACATGTATATGGATGGATATAAATGACGGAATCCATATCAAATAGCGGGATAGCCATTGATGATTATCAGTGAGGACAATATTTTGATGCCGATATGACGGTTTAGTTGATAATGGTGTTTGAAAGAGGGTGATGATTGTCGTTGGTGATGTATATGAGTGTCTTGGATTCAAGATGGCGCATAACTAGGCTACCGCACACGGTGTGCTACAAGTCGAGAGTATATCGCACCGTGCTATTTTTTTCCGTGTGCGAGTGCCTATAAAGCGCCTTTTTAGTAGAAGGTCTTTGAGGGCCCGTTTTGGTCAGATGCTGTATAATTGACTGGATCAAATTCCTCCCATAATCTGGTGAATTCGGCTTTAAACTCTTGGACAACATAATTATCATTAGTAATTAACAAGTTCTCCTGGTTGCCAGTTATTGCTTGACGAGTCCAATTAAATGATCCATTTATTAGTAATTTATTGTCCACGAGTACAAATTTATGATGCATCAAATACGATGATCTGTCTGTTCTTACGCTGATTCCTGAAAGAGAAAAAGAAGACATGAGGAGAGAAATAATTCAATTCATCAAAGAATATGGTTTCTCCACAATCCATACATTATGAATTATCAATTTAGAATAACAGTTTGGAGATTGGGCATAATGATAGTTTTTTTTGGTGAGATGCGCCTAAGTAAATCACAGAGACCCACCAAACATTATGATTTTATGTTTGTCGAATTCCTCAGGAAGAATCACGGGACGCCTGTGCCTTGGTGAGTTAGACGCTTTTTATAATTCCCTCATCGCACACTGCTCATGACGATTGCCCGTCCTCATTAGCTCATAAAGGTGCAGCAAAGCAGGATGTAAAACTCCATTTCAATTCCGAAGCATCCTCTATTATTCATTGACTCAATTAGCCTTCAATAACCCACCTTCTTGTCGCAGCTTCCAGATCTGTGCTCCCGAAGAATCAATCTGTTCATCGTCAGTCGTTACTCGAACAATGACTCCTCTCTTGTGTTTCATAATCAGAATATCTGCCAAATCTGTACACGTAAAACAGAAAATACTAGCATCAATAGTTTCTTTAGCCATACTAAGATATTTATACAGTTCACTTAGTGAGGTATCTGTATGAGAAAATCTACAGTTTTCGTTAAAACAACCACGGTCGCTGAGAAAATGATTTTTACAAGCGACAACTTTGTCAGGAAAAAATAACACTTCTGTTATCATGCCTTCCTCTTCATGCTTTAACTTCCTTTGCTTTCTTTTCTTCCTTTGTAAGATGTAACTTTGGTATAAAAGCTCTGTGGTAACTCCAACAAGCACTGCGCCAAACAAAATATCCAGATATTTCCCCATAGAAGCGATAATATATTGAAATGAAATCGTTTGAACAGTCAAATAAAATTAATTAAAATGAAAGTAGGAAAGGGGATGATTCGAAACAGCCGGAAGTGTAATTTTATTTCATTTCTTTTTTTTCTCAAGACTGTTTTATGAGTTTTGTTGCTATATTCATCATATTTGATATATGATAAAATAGTTTTGTTCAGAAAACGAAGAATTCATTTGCAACCAAAGTACACAAATGAGTACGAATCGTCTTCTTTTGTCGAAAGCTCTCCATATGTTTATGATGACGTCATCAAGACTAAAAATAGAAGGGAAATCCACTTCCGGTCGACGTTTCCATCTTCCAACATGGCAGATTCTAGTTCGGTAAAAAAAATAGTTTTTACATACGTGGATTCTTTTCAACTAGTGTTTAATTTGCTGTTTTTATATCTATTTTTTAAGAGCTCCTTTGTTTTATGTTTTTATCTTTGTTTTAGATTATGCAGGAATCAGACGACGTGACGTTGAATTTTGGTGAAGAAGATGAAATTGACAGACGAAAAAAATTAAAGTAAGTAAACCAAAGGTGTTTATCCTTAGATAATCTGATTTGATTAGTCTAGTCCATGAACAAATTATCCCAGAAATAATAGTATAGACTGATCCCCATAATTTGAACTGTTTTAGCAACATGGTATGATAAAATATTTACTCTGTTTCTACTTCTAGAACATAAGCTTACTGTACAGAACTGAAAGTGAACGGAATAAAACATTTTTAGGCCAGTCAATGACTGAGTCAAAAAGTAATGTACAGTACCATGCAATATATATTCGTACATATAAATGGGTTGCCTTTCTCGTCTCGGTGTATACTAACTATATACCCCCTTCGTTTTACATGCTTCTTAAAACTTGCTAATTGTACTCCTGGACAAGTCCAACGTTTCTGATACACAGGTGATGGTTTTCCCCCTTTGTAATAATTTCCAAGCGATGTGCAAGTATGTAAGATCGTAGAGCGAATGTAACCAGACCGCCGTTTTGTACAAATATTTATTGCACGGTACCGTACTGTAGATTACCGGGTATTTGATTTTTTGTCATATTGTTGCTTTGTCTCAAGCTTTGATTGTTCGTTAAAACTTACTGGTATGCAAATGTTATAGCTTATAGTTCTATATTTCTTAATGGATTAAAGTATTTTTTATTCTATATTTCAGACATCCAATTGCAGTATTTTTTCACCTGTGTTTTCGAATTGCAGCATTATTAAGCTATTTATTGTGTTATTGGTTCAGTTCCAGTGAAATTACCATATTCGTTGTGATAATAGTGTTGTTGTCAATGGACTTTTGGACAGTTAAAAATATAACAGGTACCGTAATTTTAAGAGACTATCCTCTGAACCCCAATTATGAAAAAAAAAAATTGCATATACTCCGAACTCCAAAAATAACGCACAAGAGAATGATATTACTTTTGATATTACACAGGGTTCGCACAGATCATGGAAAAACTGGAAAATCAGGGAATTTTATAAAAGGTTTTCCAGACATGGAATATCAGGGAGAATCATAAAAATTCTGGAAAATTGTCAAAATGACCTGGAAAAATGATATTTTATACCTGCCTCTAATTTATTGATCTTTTAGGTTAGTAATAAAATAAAATCATGATCAAGAATAGTCTAAGTCATCTGTTCCGTGCAGGATTCTTATAAAATTAGTCATGGAAAATGTTAAAATGTTGTCTGGAAAGTTATTGAAAAATCAGGGAAAATTTGTTCAGATGATCTGTATGAACCCTGATTACAAAGACAAATGCATTCCATAACATATCAATTTTCACACCTTAATAGAAAAGTTTTCATTGTTAAATCAACTGCTAGCAGCTGTTGCCATATTTACATATTTCTCTTATTACCAAATGATCTCAATCTACTTAAACTTAATTTAAACAGATGGTTTACATTGGGTTTGAGGCTTGAGATACCACATACCTGGTAAATAGCCCCAGTCATATTTGTAACTCATTTCCTTTCATATCAATGCACATAATGTTTTAACACTATTTACATGTGTTTTTTGTTATAAATGAAGTGAGTTTATCCATGATATAATCTCTTTTATCATTATATTTGCTCTTTGCTTGTAAATGTCTAGCCATGGTATTAAATTGTGCATCTTTTAAGAAATGAGCCTTCAAAGTTCTCAAAAGATTATGAGTTAACTATGCAAATAATGCATGACAATATTGTAAATTAAATTGTCATAATCTCTTGTACTACAGGAAGATTATTAGTTGGGTTAAGATGGTGGAATTATGTTGATGACGAAGGAAAAAGTAAATGGGTTTTTGAATCAAGAAAGGTATGACTAGCCTCTTTTTAAATATAAGACCATATATGCAAAGTCAATGGCCTGCACGCAATAGAAATTAGCATTAGTTTAATGAAAAAATTCACAACTTAACAGAAATATTTCATTTGCTAACTCCTGTCAGCAAAGCATTTTGCAAAAAGTTTCTGTTCCTTGCACTTTATTCAGTATCTCAAGACTTACATAATAACTCAGTTGCCAGTTTTAATTCTAAGGCAAGGGAAATATTTATTCTGGCAACAATGTAAATTCATATCACATAAACTGGCTTTATGAACATGCAGTCCTGTGATAAAAATCTTTTTATGTTTGATGTTTACTGAATTTTATGTTGTCCCCTAGATTCATACATTATAATCCCTTTCTTCATTAAATGCTGACTGTGTTGAATGTTTTTTTAGGGTAAAAATCAGCATAAAACCTCAGCTGTAGAATCGAGAATATTCTGGTTAGGATTAATTGTACCAGAAATTATTTGGATATTTATCTTCTTTTTTACTATTATTACTTTTAAAATTGTGTGGTCTGTAAGTATATATCTCTCTGTTTTCAAATTTAAGGTATAGAATAACATGAAAAATAGAGAGACTGTGTTCCCATTCATTTTTTTTTTTTAAACTTTTGTTACCTACTAGTTTATCAGGTTGGATTTTTGTGAATAATTTTCAATGCCAAACTGAAGTACACCATCAAGATTTCTAATGAAAAATATGTTTGAGCTTAAAAATCTGTAGAAAATTAAGTATTTGAATAAGCGGCTTAAGGGTATTGATTGGGCTAGCGTTCGAGAAAAAAAACACGAGATGGAAATTTTACGAATTACTTATTATTTTTGGGCTCAAAATTGTAGATAATTATTATTACTTTATTTGTAAACTATATAGAATGAAAAGAAACGAAAATAAATTAGGTATTTTGTTAGTTTTTGCTAAAAAAATTAGGAAAAAGTAGCAAAATGTGTCCCGGTTGGTACAAGATTTCTCAGCCATTTTTTATCGGAAAATTACGATCTTGGTCTTGATTGAAAGCTTATCCAATAAGGATGAAACGTACAGAGAGTTTTTTCGATAATTCTAATTAGTTTGGCCCCTGAAAAATGTTTGCCGTACCTACGTTTAAATTTTCGTAAATTTTCGTATTTCCATGGTGACCACCAAAATAATAATTTTTTTTGGAAAATCGCTCTGTACGTTTCTTGGCAATGTAATTGTCTGCATTTATGCCAAGTTTGATGTAGATTGATCCATTCACATTTTTTTAAACTTGTATCAAAGGTTTGAAATGTCCAATTTTTATGACATGTTTGAAAGGGCTGTCAACTCATTAAAAAAAATCTGATTGACATGAAATCAACCTTAAACTATCGAGAAGGACCCCAAATCATCAACAAATGCACAACAAGTCTCAAGAAATCATTATTTCATATACTTATTCCATTTTTTCATAACGTGAAATAGCCCAATTAACACCCTTAAAACAAAGTTATTTGGTAATAATCCTGCCCATCAATTTGTAAAGCAAAAACATGAGATGAGTTATCTTATTAAAGGGGGAACAGTTGGCATTTTAGGTTAATGATTTGGTTGTTGAATATAATGTAAATAATCTTAATAAGTATTGAAAATATTGTATAATTCCTTAAATATCAGTTGTATATGTCATATTTGACTTCCTTAAGACATATTTTGAAAGTTTAAACTAAAAATATCAAAATTTCAATGTCAAATTCCAAAACTAATTTTAACTTCTTAATTATCAATAATTGCAATCCATTTTGTATTTAGGCCAACATACATGTCATGTGTCACGTGACAAGAAATAGAAACATATGATGTTGGTAGGAACCGTTTCCATCAATGTCACGCGTGAAATGACAAGTTTTTGATCAATCAACATGTTCATTCTTTTTACCCGTGTCATGTTTCACGTCTGACCGATCTGGGGTTTCCCTTGGGTTTTCCCCTGCTTTTACTTTCCCTTTTGTAAACTCTACGTGTTCATATCGAATGCAAAAAGAGCCTGTGTTTTGATCGTCTAAAATTAGTTATTTATGCTTGTCCTAAACATGAATGACTATAAGCACAATCTGATATGCCTTGTGCAGAAGAATAATTCTCTGTCTGGATTGTCCATGAGAAAGCGAAACATTCTGGTAAATTCGTCCCTTTCTGGACGCAATAAGTAATGGTCCCTGCACCATATTGAGCGCCTGCTGCAGTTTCTCTTCCTAGCTTGCCGGTACAACAGACATAGAGCAAGAATTTCCTTGTCAGATGAGTCAGAACTGTCTCTGATGGACGAATGACATGACATGTGACATGTTCGATGTGAAATCCAGTGGAAACCCCTATTGTCACATATCACGTGTCATGCATGACACGGGATACGTGTCACGTGAAACTTGGTGGAAACGCAGCTTAAGATTCATATAAAATTTTTAAAAATTAACATGATATTATGTATTGTTTTAGATGTTAGTGATAATTGGTATATTAATGAATGGTGCTAATCTATTTGGTTATGTTAGATGTAAATATGGTACTAAACAAAATATTACTTCTTTAGCATCTGGTTTCTTTACTACACAGTTCTTCAAATCAGTAAGTTTTTTTCTGTTCCTTTGTTCCAGCATTGGTCCTACTATAGGAAATAAATTTTCAAAGTTTGCTCATAGTAATAATATTTTTATGATATATGCCAATTTACTACGTCTAGCAAATCTTAACATAATTTAAATTCTTTCCAGATGGTAACTTCAACAACAGCAGATACACCTAAAAGTAAGGCACCAAGTGGAGTATTATGATGAGTTTACTACTGACTCTCAATGTGATCTTAAAAACATTCCGACCTGTGGTGCCCTGTAAATATTGTGATAAAAAGAGGGATTTGTTGGTTGTCATCTGAACAGTATTCATTAAATTAACAATGGTGTTCAAACAGTTAATATGAACAAAGTCCCCCATTGTGAGTTGCAGAACTTACCATCAGCTGAATTCTGACCATATGATTGTATGATTGTAAATGCATGAATGTGTGGCGGGTGTCGCACACGAAGCAGATCATGCTTACTCTTTTCAAAACACCTGATGGAACTTCTTGTATGGGATGTCAACTACTATATTATAATTATTGCACCCGATTTTGTTATGATCTGGATGAGATTTTGGATTAACAGAATTGTTTTGCTTGTACAGATTTTTATTATCACACTTAAAAGGATTGTAAAGAGGTTTTCTAATTTTCTAAACCTTATAACTGATAGAATTAATTTGTACCAAAACAATTAGAAGATATCACAAGATACAAATATATTTTTCTAATTAATAATGTCATAAAACATTAAGTTTTGATCATTTGGTTTACATCTGCAGAATTTGTTTAACACAGTCAGTTTATGAAGCCTCTAAGCATTACATTTTACTGTCATTACAATTTACATCCGATAGGTAGTTTGAGAAATCTTACAGAGTATGATGAAATCACATTTGTAGGATCATCCGAGGGGGCAATATAGCCTAACCTCAACGCCAGTATCAGTACTGCACTGATGAAGCCCAGTATTGTTTGCAGTAAGATTGGAGACTTCAGTCCATCTCTAGTTAATCAGACTATTAGCGTCCTAACTTCAGACAACACTTTTCAAATGTAACAGAGATCTACTTTGCTTTCCTTTGGGTTTTAAGCTTCTTTTAACATTTTTGTTAAATCTATTGTATAAAAGGGATATTCCTGCAACTTTTCGATTTGACAAAAGGCATCATCAAAAATGCCCTTGTTGTGTTATGATTGTGCAATGGTAATTGATCTGAGAACAGTATCCATGTTCAAACCATTAAATGATTCATTGTATGTAACCTGCAGAAAACTAAAACAGAACAAATAAATAGTAATCAGACCATATTAACTTTTCATGTAATACCTTTAGTCAAAGATATACAAACAGAATACAAAAGATCTAAGTTATTATTTTAAAATCTGAAATAAAAATTGTAAGTCTTTTTTTTCAATAATTATTTTGTAATATGTTTTTCTGGATTTATCAGACTATATAAGGGTAATCTGTAGTACTAATTAATATAAAAATTTACTCATATTGACCAAGATTTAGAATCTTAATTTTGTGTTCACTCTAAGAGGTAGTATTCCTTTAAATCCACAGGGGCTCGTAGTTATTTTTTTTTTTTTTTAGATATTGTTATACGGTAATAAGAAAAATGAGAAGGGAGGACACTAATTTTGGGGTCAAAATGAAAATAGATATTCAGCACCTTTCTTTGCCTCGAAAACGGCAAAGTCTTTGGTCTAACTGATATATTTAGGTAAATAAAGCAGATTTTGAATGATAGACTGGTTTACGACAGAGTAATTACCGTTTTTGTGTTCCAAGCGGAGCGAACATGGTTCGGACAACTTCTTTGTAGGCCATTTTAAGAAAAAATATAACTACGAGCCCCTGTGTTTAAATCATGCAAGGAGTATACTTATACTTTGTTTCTGTAGTGACAGTGGATATTTTATGAAGCAATCACTTAAGTCAATGTTCTTGTTATTATTTTATTTCGGAGGTTTTCATGCATCAAACTGATTAAGATATTTATCTAGATAGTTTGTTTCATGTTTGGTTTATTTTTTGTTGATTATCAGATTCACCATCCATAATCTGAAAAACATTTTTATAGTTAGTATTTGAGCTGTCAAAACCCTTTTATAGTCAATGAAAGATGAAAGAATAATCTTACAATACAAGTCACTATCCCCATGCTCAATGAGAATCAGATTATAACATTATCACATATATCTGTTGCTCCCACAACTCGATATTCTCGTCATTGTATTTTTTATTGGTAGAGTATTCAATTCTGGACCAATAACACTTTCATCCAAACAAAAATATCACTCAAAAACGTACCTCTTCCATTAGTATCATAAAAATATCTCATCTGAAAACTTTGAAACTTGATTTCAAATGGAAGGGGCTGTTAACTAATTGGGATAGGAATATTTAAAACACATAATATGAGTATCTTTCTATCAATTTTACAAGTCATTAATGACGAGAATATCGTGTTAAAAGAGCAGTTGAGTATTTTAATGAAGAACATGTGTTGCATAACTATTTCTTCAGATGGATGAAAAAAAGAACAACTTAAAGAATGAAACTAAACATCTTCTACTATTCAAGTTTCTCATTCAAGATACAATGTATTTTAATCTTTATTTAATTTTCTCATAATATAATCTCATTGTTATATTTTTGTTTGTTGTGTAAATAAATTGGTTATTTATATTGATTACTTATTTAAAATTATTTATTTGCTTCTTTCTTTGTTTTACTGACGACTTTTCAGGGGTTAGAACTCTATAATATAAGGTGGTCCGATATTCCTTTAAGTGGTCCGATAAGGGGATGCTTCAAATCACCTGCATCTCTGCAATCCGTTAGTTAGTGACACTTAACAACCCGTTTCCATAAAACAAAATTATTTTTTTTACCATATATTAATTTTGTTGGCATTTCTCTTTGTAGAATTCCGCTCTTTCTCTTTGCAAAAGTAATTCGGTTCTATCCAGTTCTATCCGAATAACTTATAGTTGCTTTTGCACTGGCAAATAAACTTATTCGGTTATAGCCAGAAGTTATCCAGATAGAAAAATCTACCTCCAGAGGTGTATTTCGTCCGGATCCGATCCAGATAAGTTGCAGTGCGAAAGCAAACAAGAGGTTATCCGGTTAAATACATCACGTGCATGGGGTATCACAGAATTTCCTAGTACATCTTTTCAACACAAAATGGTGGTAACATGGGAACCTTAAAGAGACCATCAAAGTTTTTTTCGGGTCTGGAACGCTTCGAAGGGGTTAAAATTCTCGGTGGTGATATATGCACAAACGTGTTCATTGATCACTAAAAATAATTGTATGATCGATTAAATCAAGAAAGTGTTTGAATTTTTGGAGGGGTCTCAATCCCGGCCCGCTAGGTGCGGCTCCAGCACACTAACCGCTTTGCCACCGCGACTTGAGAGAAATGGCGTTAGGGTTAGCAGTAACCCTGACCCGGGAGGGAGGTAAAAGCTATTTTTTTCGAAAACCAACCATGTTTTCACAAAATGATGGCGAATAATTAACATAGGAACCTTAAAGAGACCATCAACGTTTTTTTCTTGTCAGGAACGGCTTCGAAGGGGTTAAAATTTGTTCAAAGTCAATTCTCGGTGGTGATATATAATGCACAAACGTGTCCATTGATCACAAAAAAATAATTGTATGATCGATTAGATCAAAGTGTTTGAATTTTTGAGAAATTTTTTTTTTTTTTTTTTAAAGGGTTTTGATCTCGGGACCCGCTAGTTGCGGCTCCAGCACGCTAACCGCTTCGCCACCGCGGCTTGAGAGAAATGGGTTAGCAGTAACCCTAATCCCGGAGTAAACGCTATTTGTTTCGAAAGACAACACGTTTTATTCACACAGAAAACTGTCATAGATTGATCAAAAATGGATTTTCCGCATACGAAACGTATCAGAATTTCCTCGCACATCTTTTCTAGACAAAATGGTGGCGAAAAATTAACATAGGAACCTGCTTAAAGGAACCATCAAAGTTTTTTCCCGGTCTGAAACGGCTTTTTTGAAGGGGTTAAAATTTGTTCAAATTCCATCCTCGGTGGTGAAATATGCACAAACGTGCATCATTGATAAACCGCAGCCCGAATCTTGGATCACCTTAATGGAACTGTTTCATCGCCCTATATCGGCGGTCTTTCGCGGACCTTGCCAATTACCACATTACCACATTTGCCGCTACCAACGAATAACGTTTGAATTTAGTGGATATTTTGTCATTTCTGAACTCTTCTCTTTTAATTTCCTTCCTGCTGTTCATAGCTTAGAAAAAAAAATTGTATTTCTTGCACTAACTTCCAGTTGAAATTCGTGTCGGCATATAAAGTCTTGAATTTTGTTTAGTAGTCGCACGACTAGTCAGATAAAACCTGCCGTTGAGCGGGTATCGCCAGAGCTCTGGTATCGCACGACAAAAAAACAAGTGCAACCTGTAAACTTAACGGAGTAGTCCATTTTTGTAAGCAATGAAGAATATCAAGGGATGTAACTCTCATCTTTGTTTACAAAATTTATTGAACACGTGCGTTATATTCTTGCAATTTAAATTCTTTAAACAAACTATTGGATTAATTTGAGAGGTTAGGAATTCAAAAATTAATGTATTCTTAAATGACGATTTGCTGAAATTACCCTTTGTATCATTTTAATGCAACATTTTCATTCTATGGTCATGAAATTTGGATTTTCTAGACGTTTTTTATCTCATCTAACTCAAAAATGACTTTTTAGACTATGTCATTTAAGTCTACTTATATAGGCCTACTTGCAGGGAAATATGTTTATTTCAAATGTAAACTAATGAAATTTTTATATTTAGTAGTCTACTACGGAGTATGGTATACGGACATCGGTTTACCTTGTATATAGGCCTATTGATGGGTGCCTAAAAGGCATAGGTAATCAAAACAGCCCATGCTGGACTACCCAAAGAACATATTTGAAGAATAATTAGATTGTTGGATTTTTTCTATGAATTGTAGGCTTGATATATCTCTTTTAGGTTTCAAAATGAAAGTAAAGAAACCTAAAGAAAATGGAACAAAGAAGAAGAAAAATGAAGAAGTAGAAATAGTTGATATGAAAAGTCCAAAGAAATTGAAACCAGAAACAGAAAGTAAACAGTCAAAAAAAGGGAAAAAGAGAAGATCAGAATCTGTACAGGCTACACCTGAAGTTAAACAACCTAAAATAGCAGGTACCATATGCTTTCAAATAGTTTTGATGATTTTGTTTTTGAATACCGTATAGGCCTATGGTAAAAGCTGCAATTAGTATTGATAAAAATTAAGTCATTGTTTTCATTATGGAATATTTATTGTTAATTTCGAATAATTAGATAAGATAGATTAGAAAACTTATGCTCCACTGGGATTGGAACAGCAGGACTTTATTCTGGCATTTTTTGTATGAGCTTGATTTGTTAAAATGTATTAATTATTATTATTAGACCCTTGCGCCGCTGCCTCCGCCGCCGATTTCTTTACAGCAATTTTCTGCCAGTTGTGAAAAGAAAGCGCCGCCTATTTAAGTCAGCCCATTTCTGCCACTTTGTAAATGTAATCATCACATAACCCCAGTTAACCAAGTTATTATGTAGTCTGTAAATTCATAGTACATTTATACACACACAATATTGTGGGTATAAACTACAATCGCGATCACGTGATAAATAACGTAATGTATGATGTGTATCACGTGATTGATATTAGTAGTTACACACGTGCATCATGCATGCAATAATTTAGATACGTTTAACGAAGGAAAATTGGCTAACTGAAAAAAATTGCTAGCCAGTCGGTTTCATATGCTAGCCGGTCACTTTTTACAAAATAAATTGGCGCAAGGGTCTAATTATTATGTATTGGGTCGTATTATCATAAGAAAATTTATAAAAAACCTTTATTTTGATACAGAGAAACAGAAGAGAAAGAAAAGTCAAGCTGAACCTGAAATACAAAATGATAAACCAAAGAAAAAGAAAAACAGTGGAAAAAATAAGAAAGGAAAACGTAAGTTTGGTTGCGGCAAATTTTGAATGAGAATTGGGTTGTTTTAAATTGTAGCACTTCTTCTTAAAAGTGGTAGCAAACTTCGTTGTAACCCGGGCCCATGCTGATATTGGTCAATTTTATAAATACTAACCGTTTCTTCCGATAAGTTTCATGATAACATGAACAGATACTAGTAAGATAGAAACATACATAATTACTAGATCATGTATTTGCTCAAGCAAAGCTTCAAAGCAAAACTATCATTGAAAAATACCAAGCCATATATTTTTGAAACTTTGTGCTTGAAATTTATATGTATCTCATTGCTTTAAATTAAAACATTTTCCATTTTCTGTAGATAAGACTTTATTTATTGGTGGACTGGATACTAAAGTTTCAAGGGAGGCAATAACTGAATTCTTTACAAACCATAACATTACATTATATGAAGTAAGGAAGAAAAATGGCAGAAGGTCAGTGTAACATTGTCAATTATTTTGATATTTTACAACAGGAGAACTCAAAAACATACTTAAGAAAAGTAAAGTAAACTTAATCAGTGAAAGCATACTAATGTAGAATGTTGTTTATCTTCATCACCAGTTTTAACTAACTTACATACCGGTAGATACTGGAATGTTCAACATAGTTGGGACTTGGATATTTGTAAATAGCCTCTAGAATTACTAGAACTGCACAAAAATTACAAATTTATCTTTCATTTTCTGTATATGTGTTTTCTATATAAGGCATAGTCTCAATGAAATATGAGTCATATCTTTGACTTTCAAACGCTGATGATTTTGGATTCAAAGATATTTGAAGGCTTAAATTTCAAGTGAGAACTTTAAGATAAGCTAAAAATTCCAGGTTCTGAGTAAAATGTCTTTATCTTTAATTAAATTATTCCACAGCTAAGCACCACCCATTTGATTATACAACAAAAGATGAAAGAAAATTCTATGTTATAATTTATAGCTGATATGAAATAAATATAACATTGAACACAAATAAATTGATATGACATTATGATTGAGAATGAAATATCTGGTGTTAACACAATTCAAAATAATGTAAAACATAAGATTATTTTGATTCCAGATTTTGTCATGTTGATCTGTTAAACCCAGATGATATAGAGAAAGCTTTAGCTTTAAATGGTAAAAAGATCGATGGCAGCAAAGTGAAAATTAATGCTGAAAAAACACATTTTGATGTGAAAGAAATAGAAGTCAGTAAGTGAATTTCTTTTTATTGTTAATATTTTTAAATTTTCCTCATTGCATACTTCACTGCTTAATCATTTATATTTAACAAGTTAAAGAGCAGCATTGGTATTACCTACATAAATTTACACATTTAAAAAATTTTCCTCATTGCATACTTCACTGCTTAATCATCTATATTTAACAAGTTAAAGAGCAGCATTGGTATTACCTACATAAATTTACACATTTAAAAAATTTTCCTCATTGCATACTTCACTACTTAACATTTATATTTAACAAGCTAAAGAGCTGCATTGCTATACCTACATAAGTTTACACATTTAAAAAAATTTCCTCATTGCATACTTCATTGCTTAATTAATCTATATTTAAGATAAAAACGGCATTGGTATTACCTACATAAGTTTACACATGTATTGTTTTTTAATAATAAGTATGTGTATGGTTAGTTTTTTATTTCAGAGACTATTGGAATTTACATATGATAAACGCAGTAACACACAAGACAAAGACTACAAAAAAAAAAAATTTAAGATTTAAAAAATTTGCATTTTTATTTTAAATACTTTTTGAATGTTTGAAATCATAGAGAATGTTTTTTTTTTTTATTTAGAATCCCAGACAATATTTGTTAAGAATATAGAATCAACTGTATCTAAAGATGCTTTAAGAGATTTGTTTCCTGGTGCTGTAAATATTAAATACCCTAAAACAATGACTGGTAGAAATAAGGGGTAAGTAATACTTCATATTATATATTTTTGGAATCACTCCAAGTGAAATTTGATTTTATTGATCAGCTATTTTTAATAACATAGATGGTCATGGTGTAGGTTTAGGTGTAGGAATTCAATATGGTGCTATTGCCATTGAACAACTTATTGTCAAATACAATGTCTATCTATTCCTAGAAGTAGACAATACAGCTGGCCCTAGGTCTTACTATACAGAGGACCCCATACGCAGGCTAAATCTATCAGAAAATATGCACTTTAGTTTACGGTACCCTCTTTGCTAATTTCATAAAACATCTTTGTAGGGATAATAATATTGTATGTTCATGTGATATTTTCTAGCTTTGCCTACATCAAGATGGATTCAATAGATAAAGTAAAGGAATGTTTAAAGAAGAAGAATTTAGAATTAAAGGGACAGAAATTAATTCTTGATACTGTGGAAGTAGGTGGCAGTAAGTATTGTATTATATTGTCAAACTCTTTACAGTGTTTTAAGTAGTACTATGAGTTTTGGTCCATCTTTGTTTATAATATTGGGATTTTTTTCTAAGGATTATTAAGCAATGGTCATTAAATAACTGAGGTGAACTTGGTACAAAGCAGAGTTGCAAAGATAATGGGTTTTGGCTCCTTTTTTTCTTGTTTCTTCAGAACATGAGATGCTTAACCATTTTGTCAGATCTTGTATGGTAAATGCAGTCACCTTCATAATATGAGAGAATAAATCTTTATCATTTTCATTAATTAGGACACAGTAAAATACTAAGAGTACGAAATTTGAATTTTGAAACAACAAAAGAAACATTAGAGTCTGTATTTGAAGATAGTAGTGATGTTAAACTATGTTTGAATACTGCTGATAAATCACAAGGGTAAGTGGATATTTTAGTGGTATTCATCTTTCAACTTTCAAAAATATGTAAATTCAGGAAAGTCTTAAAGTAAAAGAAAGAACAATCTGCTATGTTAAGAATAAAATTAAGAAGAATTAATCAATATTTTGATACACGATTTGAACATTGGATAGATAATTATGAATAATTATTATTATCCAACTATTAAAAGTTGAGCATCTTAGAAACCCAGTTGCACATGGCTGGTTAATACAATCAGATCAATAACCCTGATCTCACTATTTCAAAATTTTGAACATTACACCTTTTAAGTAGTAGAATGCCTATACAGTATGTTTGTTAACTTCAAAGTCAAATTTAGTTTTAACAAAAAAGGCTTAGCTTGAAGCTGTTTAATATATTATATTATATTTATTATATTTACAGTACTGCTATTGTATCATTTGAAACTATTGAGGATGCTAAAAAAGCTCAGAAAGAAAAACATAAAGAAGAAGTAGATGGGAGAAATATAATTGTAACATTTGTAGAAGATGTTGGTAAGTTGAAATTTAATCTTTTACAGTGGCGTAGCTGGGGTGCAATGGTTAAGATGAACCGACAGAATATATTGACATTGCGAGCTGAGCAGATAGCGGGTGGGACACAAATACATGGTGGGGATCCAGGGGGCGAAGCACCCAGAAGCTCAGAGATTTTAGCTATTTGACACACTGCAGGAAGGCTAATTGAAGCTATATTATTTGATTTTTTTATGTTTATGCTTGCGGCCGGTCGGCTTAATTTCACTGATGGCACCTTTTCATCCCATGGATATCAATAATGGTGGAGCAATGTCATTGTTGTTAAATCAGGCCCTTCTCAATAAATTTGATTGATCGATTTTGAACATCACTTATGATGAATATTTATTATCTCTTTCTCTATACAAGGTTAAAAACTATAGAAATTATTATGTGTAACCATGAAGCGTAATCTTAAAAATCAGTATCTTATTATCTTAATGATCAATGCATTTGATTGGCTTAATATTAATTGAACCAAAACACTAATTACATAACAACAAGTTAGATGGTAATGCTTTAAATCTGTAATTTATCTTTCAGAACAACCAACCACCCCCAAGAAAAAGAAATTTGGTAAAGATGACAGATATGGCCGTAAGAAAAGTTCAGCTTATGAAAAGAGAAGAAAACCTAGTAAAATTGTGAAAAAATCTGATGGAAAACAGAAATCATTTAAAAAATCACCTGCTTAAAACTGAAACTGTATAACAGATAAATCATGAAGATTGAAAAAAGTCTAAACGTCATTGAAATTCATAGTAATGTGTAGGCACTTTTGTTCATTGTCATATAGTTTGCATGTTCCTTTAGCAACAGCTATCATTTCATTTCATTACATTAATCCGTTACTATCACGATAAGACTTTCTCGTCATTAACTTTGATTGGTCGAACGATTATTGTTCGACGAGTTATATTCCTTGTAACAAATTATTGCGGGAAAACTTTCGAATGACCAGACGTCAAATTTCTTGTAGCAAATTTACCATGTGATAATCGAGTCTCAACGGTCACAAATTGAATGTGACGTATAGTGTTTTTTAAACGAGGTTATTAGTTGATAATGACGAGAAAACCCCGTCAATCCAGCAACGGTAGATAATGCAAATGTCTAACGTTGCTGAAGGAACATGTACAGTTTGTTACTATAAACTTGGTTATAATAATACCATGAAACACAAGAGTCAAATTTAAAAGTTCTTCTGGTGGTGAATGATCCAACATCTATTTTGACAACACTAAATTTGAAATGAAAAAAAAATAAAAAATTTTCACTCAGTCTTTGCATTACCAAATCCTAAATTGTTGTTTGAATTATGTACTAAGGAATGCTTATCCTACTGAATTACTTTATATCATTTAACTATTTGTTTTTGTCAATTACAAGTAATGTTTGGAACTATAATGTATAATAATGTTTATTCAATCTTTTACAATTTTCTTGTTCATAACCTAATTTTTGCATTGAAATAAATTTCAATAATTGTATCTAACTCCACTTTGAATTAGTTGGATAATTGATGATGCCCGATCTACTGATAGAAGACAAACTATGACTAGAGGCAATTCAAAGAGTTTGTATATTCTCAGTATTGAATAATTCATTATCTTTGTGTACATTACGGCTAATTTCTTTAAAAATCTGACAGTATTCACAATTCGTTTGAGTGGAAAATAAAGCGATATTAGGATGTTTGAATACATAATGCATGTTTGAATACATAAAAACTAATAACTGCATCGTCCACTGTTATAGACCATGCTTACTCTTTTCGAAACACTAAGTCTTGTTGGGGCTTCTCTTTGGAAGAGTCTACTCCTAGTACTCTGGATTTTGCTATGTTTAGTGTGCGATTTTGATTAACGGAATGGTTTTGCTTGTACGGATTTTTATCATCGATCTTGCGACAAAATGATTTTGGGGTGAGAGTGATTTTGACATTGGCATTGACTTAGTAAACACGAAGCAACATATGTTCGTGAGCATAATAAAGGCGACTATTTTAGATCTATTTTGATTCAACTCGGTGGTGCAATTGATAAGAGCTGGGACAATTTCTTCGATGAATGATTTTTAAGGTAGTTATTAGCCCACAATCGAAGCAGCAATTTCCAGCCAATTATAATGCCAGAGGACCTATATCACGTTGCCTGGCAAGCCATGGATTTATATATACGCAACTGTTTCAACTGAGCTGTTTCTGTATTCGTCTATAGTGCGTCACCCGAGAACCAGACTGTTCTAAGTTTCAAATACGCAAAACTTTTCAGTGCTTCATTGGAACATTTTCAAAATTTGCATTACTCTTATTGGTGGTCTGAAATCACGAAAAGTTTGAGAACCAGACTGTTCACGATCTCGAGTTATTATTGGATGATGGGAGATAGAATACTATGGTCCTCACATAAATCTTAGAAGTGGGACTTAAAACCATTTAAAAAGTTGAAAATGATATTACTGGGCTGAAATTTGGTATGGACATAGAATATGGCCTCTTTTCTAGCACTGATGTCATAAATCATATTTTCACAAAAGTGGACACAAAACAGTCTGGTCTCGGGTAGTGAGCGATGGTTAAAATAACAGTCGGTTTATCTTATATCTTAGGTCAGTTTTAACTGGAAAGGACTCTAATGTGTAGACCAAATTATTCATCAGTCCATTATACGACCGATCCATGTATCCATTTGCTTTTATTGGATGATAGACATATCTTACGTCTAAATCTTAACTTCACAGTTGCTGTGGGTGGCTCAAATTAATTCATCGGCTGTTAAAGCCACTAATAAGACGACCGTATAGGAAGAAAATTAATGCAATAATGGAAAATTGTCTTTATGGTTTAGATTATTCCTTGCACAAAGAAAAACTGTTCGTAGACTTATTATAAGACATACAGGGATAAATTGTTATTACCCAGGAGTCTACTTACCATTCTTTTAGTCTAACCGAAATGAAAGACATTAAAGAAAATATTGGGCTAATTTCAGACTCTGAATGTTTACAATAAATTAATTTACATGTTAGAGTAACCTGTTAAGTTAAAGGGAATGTCTGACTTTTTTTCATGAACCAAAAAGATGACAATAATAGTTAAAAGATTCTTAAATATGATTTTTACCTCTACGTAAAACCTGACCAACCTGAATTTTATTTACAAAGGGTTTATACAAAAAAGAATGCGCTATTTGATATGTAAAGATAACAAATTAGTTTCAATATTAAAAACGTGATATTTTTACTGAAACTTTCAGAATGTGGGGGAGACATATTGCTCTACAAATTGGCGTTTATTTTGCTTAAATCTGTACGTAAGTGTAGCAAAACCAACCAAAAACATGGCAAATTTTATAACGTTTATGTTAATAAGGAAGATATTTTATTTATTTAACTTTCAGATAGTGTAAGGAACACATCTCGTCAAATCTATCAGACGTCTGTGGTTCCAGCAATGTAACATCAATTTGCACCATTCCAATCAGATGCATCACTTACTGAAAGTTGAATCGCTGGAACTAATGACATCTGATTGGAATGGTGAGTCTCAATATTATATTTTTATCTTACATGTAGTGTAAGCTATATCGCTGGAACCACAAAAGTTAAAAATGGTGCATATTGATGTTATCAGTGTCTCTGATACACTACAACAATGAGAAAAACCTCTTTACAACTATTTAATTATGATTGAGACATTCGTTATTCTGTTGTCTGTGTGCTTCTTTGTGACACTGTGAACAAGAATGATATTACACTCTGGTCAAAGTAAACTTGTTACATTCGGCATAATTGAGTATGTCAAAGTAAACATTCAGTATAATTGAGTATAAAGTGAACAAGTTATTCAATAGTTATGTTGTAATCCCAGTAGTGATGTAGATTTCAGTTTAGACAAGAGAGTTAACAAACTTAGATTCCATTACCTCAAATCAATGTGTAATTAATAAGTTTTCCTCGACAGATATTGTACATTGGAGATTTTAGAATTAATATTGTGTCTGATGTATTGGACTTTATCCTATAACCAACATGAGAAATGAAAATTTCAAATTTGTTTTTAGTGAATTTTTTTTTCATATTCTGTGTCTGTGATGCATTCTAGATAAAAAAAATTTTTTTTATTTTTTATGTCGGATAAAAATGATATTCTTGCATCCCATTGAATACAGCCCATTGAATAAATATGGTATTCAATGGGTGGTATTCAATGGGCGTGGCCAAGATTTAATGCTTGCGCTTCACTCGTTAGTAACCCTCAAAATGCAGTCGGACAGGGTTGTCTATCCCTTCTGAGACTTTTTAGCGTCGAAATAAATGTTTCGTGCTATGATGAAAAGTGAATTGTGAAGATTGTTTACTATTAACTGTCAGTGATGTTTAATAACATGTAATGGTACAGTATGAGTAAAAACCGTTTTACATATAAAGACCAACAGGGAAAATTATCGGATAAATAGGTTATCCAATGGCAAACTCGTGGATATGGTTTTAATGCCACTCGTGCTTGAGATATTTTCACTCGTGGCTGCGCCACTCGTGAAAATATCACAAGCACTCATGGCATAAAAACCATATCCACTCGTAGCCATAGGATAACCTCTATATATTATATCATAAAGTCTAGTCAGATGAAAACCCATCTCAATATTTCACACGTTTAAAAAGGTTAGTGAATTTCTTTATATTTATTTTAGTAAAGTCTTTCGTCTAGAATGTTGTTAAAAGCCAGAAATATTAGCACCATTACGTCGCCACCATGATCATTAGAAGGCAAATTGAAAGTATAACAAACGTAATCTGTTTAAACAAAAAGGTCGTTACATTAAATGTTTGCTATTTCATGCTAATATTCTGGCATCTAATATAATACAATGTGTCAAAGTGAAGCCAATGAAGGCTTAAAATACTTTTTGATGGAAATATTTGTCTTAGTTCATCTAACACTATTTATTGTAAAAGGAAGAACAGTTTGAATTCGATATTGTTAAATAGATTTCGTTTTTACCATAGTCTTTGTAGATAAACTTGACAAATACTGTCGTTTTTGTATCGATAATAGAACTTTAAAGTTTTCATCTTGGACACCTTTGTTTACTAAATATAGTTGATGTCAAACCAAAGGTGATATCACTCACAATAAATGAATTGCTAAGGTCGACTTGAAAAGTGGATACTGGCAGTTATTATCACAGTAAATTGCTTTTGTGAATTTTTTTTTTAAACCTTTTTGAGAATCTTAGATAATTTATAAGACATCGGTGATTATCAGATTTTATCGCAATCCATGCCGGAATTGACCAATATAATATACTTATTTTTATCGATACTAGTTTAGTTGTAAGTGCATTAGTTAATACAGAAATCGCATGATTGGTATCAGGATGTAGGGATCAGACAATTTATAAGCATTTGTCCATTTCATTTATGTCATTGAATTATTATTTATTACTATGTTATAGAGATATAAATTTTCAAAACTGGCAGGCTTTTATAGCTCAATCGCTGTGAATTCTACCACAAGATCAAATCTAGTATATATGCTGAATCTTACTTATCTAGTCCATTGGCACATAAACTTCGTTTTTGTCTTGCTAACCTTAGATGTTCAACACACCATTTAGAGATTGAACTAGGCCGCCGCCATAATATCACCAGAGAGGAGCGAATATGCTCAATCTGTAATACGAAACAATTAGGTGACGAGCTACACTTTATAGCATTCTGTCCTATACTTAAAGATCTCAGAACAAATTTCTTGCCCACATGGCTAATCAAATACCCTACAGAGGAAAACGTTGTTATAATGAGCCAAGACCCAAATATCGTTCGTTCTCTGTCCATTTTTATATGCAAAGCCATGGAAATAAGAACGGAAATCCTAAATGTATAGATGCTTCTGATGAATTGTTTCTGTATATATATTTATTTATATTCACCCTTATTTATTTATCTATCTAGTATGTATTTTCATTATTTAACCAGCACGATAATTATCTATATCTATATTTATTTAAATATTTGACTTGAATTGTATATAACAAAAATCATTGTACCATAATACTGTAGGCATATTGCCTTAGAGTAACCGATTAACTGAATAAATTAATAAATAAAAATAAAAAAAAAAAAAAATTACTATGTTTTGTGGTGTAAACATTGTAGAACATTGTATTGTACATCCTTGTATTATATAAAACGGTGTCCTTTTGAGATAGGTGTCATCATAATGTCAAGGATAAGCAATAGTTATGCAAAGAAATGTGTTCTAAAGTTGGTTTTTCATCAGAATAGGACGTCCTTTAATGATATAAAAATCTTGTATGTCAGAGGTCTTTTAGAGGTTAATGTTACTGCAAAGATCATTGAATACGCTCTTCAGGAGTCCTAGTTAAAATACAATGCTTTAGTCCATATATTAGTGGTCATTTATCAATATCAGTAATTATTGTATCAAAACTTTGATTTTACGATAAATTACGATATTGTCTAATGTCGTAAACCATCATCTTAGTAGATAAACCTGACAATTACTTACGCCTACGTAACGATTTTTAAGACTTTTAGCTTTCGTCCTTGATATCTGTTTGTAGTATATTATGTAATTGATTCCTAACTATACTTGATATCACTCACAACAAATACATTACGTAGGTCGATTTGAAAAGTGGATACTGGCAATTATGATCACAAGAAATTGCCGCGACACAATCTTTAAGACCGTTTAACAATCTCTTTTAGATAATTCATCAAAATGTAATCAAACTAGTTTAAAACAGGCTTTAACTTGACCGGATTGATTCCTTGAGCTTTTTTCATACCATTTTAGTTTCCAGAGTAATAGTAAAGACAGAAATCACACTAACTTAGGTTGCTTTCAAAAGTCAGATAATTCAAAAGCTTTTGTTTATTTCATTTCTTCATTGAATTGTGTTTTATTGCGAAGTTTTATCGAAGAGCATCGCCCTTTAAAGATATAAAAATCCCAGTATTATGATTGTCAGTATTTAAAGATATAAAAATCCCAGTATTATGATTGTCAGTATTTAAAGATATAAAAATCCTAGTATTATGATTGTCAGTATTTAAAGATATAAAAATCCTAGTATTATGATTGTCAGTATTTAAAGATATAAAAATCCTAGTATTATGATTGTCAGTATTTAAAGATATAAAAATCCTAGTATTATGATTGTCAATATTTAAAGATATAAAAATCCTAGTATTATGATTGTCAGTATTTAAAGATATAAAAATCCTAGTATTATGATTGTCAATATTTAAAGATATAAAAATCCTAGTATTATGAATGTCAGTATTCAAAGATAAATGAGAAAATAATGTATATTTTGTTATTCACACTTCTCATAATAAATAGATTACAAGTCTTGTGTTTGATTTGAAACATTGAGTTAGAAGAAGACATTAGTTAAACCATAATAACAAGATAATAACCGAAGATAAATTACTTCAAGTGGAAGTGGTTGATTCTGAAGATATAAATCATCTCGACCTTCTACTCCTATATCATCATTATATAGAAATAGCTTATTAATATTACACTGAGAAACTTTCTCTCCTTCTCAATAATTACATTACCTAAAGTTTCAATTAATCTCATTGTTAAATAGGTTAACACTGAATAATCGCAAACCAAGTGGACATAATTTGGAATACAGAAAAATTGGTCACGAGTACAGCTTTCTTGAAATTTGTTTATTTCAGCAGATTAATAATTAATATATTTCTCCATAGAATTCCTATTATAAGTCGAGAATATTTCTCTTATTGTTTTAAATCCAGGTTCCCAATGACGCTGATGCAAGACGTGTGCTCGTATGACAATAAATTACAGGTGCCCAGTGGACTACAGGCTTTAACTATAAAGATACCTGATTATTGGTAACCAAGAGGAGTAGACCAAATGTCGCCCAGTCTCACTCACTATCTTGCTAAGCCTTATCGGTAACAGTCCACTTCTCAAAATTCATTACTCTACTCTACATATTGGCGAATAGAGAATAAATAGACATATATACATTAAGTTATTACTTAACACGATCATAATATTGACAATATTTTGTTGAATATATAGAGAGTTATATAGAGAGTATCTGACCACGGTACGTCAAAATGACAAGAACCATAATACATATTTGAATGTTATACACATTTGTCAAATTTGTTACGTCTATTATTGACTTTCAATTTTATCTGGTTGTTATCAAATGTTTAATTCAATTTCTATAATAGTTCATAATATAAAAGTTGAAATTGAATTTTGCAAACTACTTCTTTGGTAACCTCAACGCTCATCATTGATATAATGTTGTGCTCCTTATATTGATTTATTTTCGTCCTATAGGAAAACACAAGATATGTTTGTATTGTTGACTGAAGTTTCTACTATACGATGACTCCTTGTTTATCACTTTAAGTGAGATTTCTGTTTCATGACACAAAAATACCTTTAAATAGACGTGTGATTTACTTTCCACAAGAGTTTTTCTTTCCACATCTTCTATAGCTTGTCTAAAAAAAATCTTATCGTAATACAAATTATTTTTTATATGTCTGGTTTCTAGGAATGGTTCAAACAATTTATACAAATCTTTTCTACACAAGGTCTTCATCAAAGCTATCTTGATATATTATTATCTAGCAATATTTCAATCCAACATCTTTTTGACTCCAGTCTTATGTTGCCACTTATATTTTCATAACGTTCACTGTTTATTGAAGTAGCCTTTGCTAACGTCAATTTCCAAAGAGATTCCCGACTCCTTAAAAGTTGCGTTTGGCGTAAACATTCGACTATTATTTCAAAAAGAATTACCATATCCAGAATTGAACAAGTGGTTGCCTAGCAATATACGCCCACCTACACTACATAAATTGTCAATATATCAAGGAATGTTACTACATGTATCTTAATTTTTGTTGGATGGTGTTCAGATTTGAATTCATCCAATATCTTGTTAATATAAAGTATCTAATTTCATAACTAATAAAACTCTGTAAATATTTGTCGAATCGATCCGGAATTCAAACTTGTCCAAGATTTTATGGATATTATCCTACACACAAAAGTTTATTAAATTCCTACCACAACTGTGGTCTCTATCATGTTCACAAGTCATTTTTAATATATTTTAGGTGTAAAACTCCGTAAATATTTGTTGAATCGATCCGGAATTTGAACTTGTCCGAGATCTTATGAATATAATCCTACACACAAAATTTTATTCAAATCAAACCAAAACTGTGGTCTCTATCGCGTTAACAAGCTATTTTTAACATATTTTGGGTGTAAAACTCCGTGAATTTTAGTCAAATCAAACCCAAATTCGAACTTGTCCGAGATCTTATGAATATAATCCTAAATACAAAATTTTATTCAAATCCAACCAAAACTGCGGATTCTATCGCGTTCACAAGCCATTTTTAACGTATTTTGGGTGTAAAACTCCATGAATTTTTGTCGAATCGAACCCAAATTCGAACTTGTCAGAGATCTTTGGAATATAATCCTAGACATAAAATTGTATTCAAATTCAAGCAAAACTGTGGTCTCTATTGCGTTCACAAGCCATTTTTAACATATTTTGGGTGTAAAACTCCGTGAATTTTTGTCGAGTCGAACCCAAATTTGAACTTGTCCAAGATCTTATGAATATAATCCTACATACAAAATTTTATTCAAATCCAACCAAAACTGTGGTCTCTAACGCGTTCACAAGCCATTTTTAACATATTTTGGGTGTAAAACTCCGTGAATCTTAGTCGAATCAAACCCAAATTCGAACTTGACCGAGATCTTATGAATATAATCCTACATACAAAATTTTATTCAAATCCAACCAAAACTGTGGTCTCTATCGCGTTCACAAGCCATTTTTAACATATTTTGGGTGTAAAACTCCGTGAATTTTAGTCGAATCAAACCCAAATTTGAACTTGTCCGAGATCTTATGAATATAATCCTACACACAAAATTTTATTCAAATCAAACCAAAACTGTGGTCTCTATCGCGTTCACAAGCCATTTTTAACATATTTTGGGTGTAAAACTCCGTGAATTTTAGTCGAATCAAACCCAAATTCGAACTTGTCCGAGATCTTATGAATATAATCCTACATACAAAATTTTATTCAAATCTAACCAAAACTGTGGTCTCTATTGCGTTCACAAGCCAATTGTGGACAGACGGACGGACGGACGGACCGACGGACGGATGGACGGACGGACGGACAGGGGCGACGGCAATATACGACCACATTTCAATGTGGGCGTATAAAAACTAAAGAAGACCGAGTAACTGCAACTTGGTGGGTCCTAGTTTCGGTACTATTTTTTTTTCGATTTTACTAGATCTAAAGATGTAACCACTACCAATCCAGTGGTATCTTACTACTAACTACCATGATTACAAATAACTACCTAAAGGATATGTCTATTGGAAGCGAATGATAACCTGTCATCTACCAACCTCAGAATCCTTCGATAACTCTCAACAGATTCAGTACAACTAAAATGTGTTGCAATGTGCTTGTAGAACTTTCAATGTAGTTCGTTTGAAAAATGTAATGCATGATAACCTTTTGAACGATATCCGTCAAGGTGACACTTCTAGCGTCCAATGGAAATACCTAGTAAGTCACATTTTGGAAAAAATTGAGTTATGGTTAAAATGTGACTTACAAGGTTTGTTAGCATGATTTAATGTTGTTTTCAAGTGGAAAAAGTCCACCATAACCCTGGAATGACAGTGAGTGAACCTAGCAAGTACTCCACTTAGGCACTTATCCAATGGAAAAAACTAGTAACAGTACCACTTACTAGCTTCTTCCTTTGGAACTTATTAAACATGTGTTACTTACTAACTTTTTCCATTGTCCATAGATGTTCCTCACCTGACTTACTAGGTTTTTTTACAACGTTAAAAATCAGTTTTTCTTCATTATTTTGCTAGAGGTGGACAAAAAAATGTATAAATAGTATTGCAATTAATAAACCCTTTCTTATTATCCAATTTTTATACAAAAATTATAATTATGGTGTTCATAATTGTGACTTACTATGTTTTACCTTGGCATAAATCGTAAGTAAATTTAGTAAGTCACATTAAATCAGGCAGTTTAGCATATTTCGGGATACCTGTGAAATATATTTCAGATCTATCAATAAATAATGTTTTCCATCCACAAAATACCCAATGGCACCGTGACCAACCTTTATGTAGGGGTTGTAAACTTAAACCCATTTTTCTCAAAAGTATTAAAATGTTAGTTACTAGGTATTTCCATTGGACGCTAGACTTGAGCACGCTAAAATGCTTCGCGGTAGCTGTCAATTAAAGCACGCATACAACCGTGTTTTCGTGAAAAATGTTTTTTGTATTCATGTAAATACCATGTTGAAGACTTAGTCTTGTATATCGGTCTGATGAATAACAGAATGAATAACTGCGGGGCTGAACTCCCTTGGGTGGATCAAATTAAGCTCCATCAGCTGTTTAAGCCACTAATTTGACGACCGTATAGAAAAAAATGAATACAATAATAAGGGAGAATTGTCTTTATGGTATAGATTATCCCTTTAACAAAGAAGGTCGTTCGTAGATTTTATCCGTATTACCCAAGAATCTACTTACACCGTTCTTTAAGTCTATAACCTGGAATGAAAGAATGAGAATTGGTAACGATTTTTAAGATTTTTAGCTTTCGTCCTTGATATCTGTTTGTAGTATATTATGTAATTGATTCCTAACTATACTTGATATCACTCACAACAAATACATTACGAAGGTCGATTTGAAAAGTGGATACTGGCAATTATGATCACAAGAAATTGCCGCGAGCCAGACACAATCTTTAAAGGACAAGAGAAACGATTTTGTGAATTGCATTAAAAGGACCTTTTTTAAATGTAAAATCATTCATTTATCATTTATCTATCGATTGCAACCAAAAAAAATTAAAAAGAAATATTCTAAAATAGTTAAAAAACCTTTTTAAAAATGCTCTCCAAAATATGCAAAAAGATCGGTAGTTTCCGTCACTATTCGGAAATGACGTCAGTTATGCCCTACCGAGATCGGCCACACGACATTGTTTACATTATCCGCAATGTTTGACCTAAGCCTATGACAAAAATCGATCAATTTTTTTATATATATCTACATATATTCTTTCTATCATGGTTTTCGAGTGCCGATTGTGTTCAAATACCAACTTCAACTTGGGAACCAATTGAAGTAAACGATTTTAAAACTTAGGCCTAGTCGGCTCGAGTCATGTTGAGAAGAATGTCAATGGCCGACTGCCGAAAAATGTGACTTCAAATCGCCGTGTCTAGGAATCAAAAGCTAATAAAAATTATTTAAACATATTGGCAAAAAGTTGATTCAATTCCACTGTTAACGATGTATGACATGTGTTGATGTGAATTTTATGGATTCTAGTAGAAGTAAAAACGTGATGGTTGAAATTTCGCCATTTAGACAAGATTGCGTGACGTCATTGTAGAGCCAAGGTAAGGTAAATGTAAACAAACCTCGAAATCGGGACATTTGAAAGCCATCTATGTCGCATTTTGTATTCAATTAATTGTTTTATTAAGCATCAATATTTCATCAGCATTCACGAAGATCTGAAACACTTAATTATCCTATTCTAAAGGACATAAAACTTAGAAATTGCCCTTGGTACTTTCACTTTTTTCAAAGCGTGTATCACGTGACACGCAAGCGAGTCTGTAAAATTGAAGATTTTGATTCTACCGGTACCTGTTTTAAAATCAATTTAGGGAAGAATTGACTGGACGGAAATGGTAAAAATAAAATGGTTAATGTAGAGAAATGGACATGGAATTATATTCAGACGGAATTAATCTCCCGGTACTTCGTTTTAAAAACAAGCAACCATTTTCTCGAAAGTTTTTGCCGACCGCGGAAATCGGCTGCAGTTTCGACTAAGCACATGCCAATGAAAAATATTTGAAATTATATCTATACAAAGCCGATTCAATTCTGCTTTTAACTAAGATTATATGGATAACAGTTTGTTTTTATGTCATGCATTCAAGTACTATCTGTTGATGGCGTGAAGGTGGGAATTTCGTCAAGATCGCTTGACATTAATTTAGGCTTAGACTCAGACGATATCTAGCTAGGCCGGTCAGTCTGCCAGACGAATCGACATTTTCACGGCTTGATAAAATGGTTTAAATTGTTGTGGTTTAATTCTAATGCCTTTATGCAAGCTGACATATCCTCCATGGCCATTAGATTAATCAGAAATGAGAGCTCTGGAGCTGTGGATTATTTGCTTCCATTAGGCCGCATGCTTTGTTTACATTGTGTTGGGCATCGTTGACGTCACGCGGTCACGTGATCGCCTAGCTCATTAACTTTCGTCAGCTGTCAAAATAGGCTATTTCAAAAACGTTTTTTTCTACTAAAATTTTATTTTTCGAAAAAAACATTGATTGCATTTGATTTTAGTATGATTTTACTTTAAAAAGAAATAGTTTTTTAAAGATTTTATATTTCTTTTCTCTTGTCCTTTAAAGAGATTATAAAGAGGTTATATAAAATTTTTGTAAAGTATCTTTCCACAGATGGCATCAATGTGCACCATTCCAATTTTCAATCAGATTTGTGTTTCCCACAATTTTGAAAAAACCAAATGTTTGATGATGGCACTAATTGCAACATATGCTTGTGTCACAAAAGGCCCAAAATATCAAACAATTAGTTCTACTCTCTGGTCACATTCAAGAATCAATTGGCATCAATTTGGTGAAAGATATTTCGGGATTTGAGTTGGCAATAAGAACTACCTATTCTGATTGATTTTGATTCTTCAAAAAGTCTTTCTCACTAGCCTGTGATATATCAGTGTACATGCTGTTCCACTAGCCAGTGTTATATCAGTGTACATGCGGTTCCACTAGCCAGTGTTATATCAGTGTACATGCTGTTCCACTAGCCAGTGTTATATCAGTGTACATGCTGTTCCACTAGCCAGTGTTATATCAGTGTACATGCTGTTCCACTAGCCAGTGTTATATCAGTGTACATGAAGTTCCACTAGCCAGTGTTATATCAGTGTACATGCTGTTCCACTAGCCAGTGTAACATCAGTGTACATGCTGTTCCACTAGCCAGTGTTACATCAGTGTACATGCTGTTCCACTAGCCAGTGTTATATCAGTGTACATGCTGTTCCACTAGCTTATAGTTTTTTATCAGTGTACATGCTGTTCCACTAGCTAGTGTTATCAGTGCAGCAAGTGAAAACAAGTCGATTGATAGATTTTGAATTGGGTAAAAGAAAATAATCTACAGAACAACTTCTCATTCTATGTAATGGGGAGAATGATAGTTTAATTTGAGGTTTTAGAACAAGACTGAAATATAAAATTTTCTTATGCTTTTTAACAGGGCAGTATGGAATTTCTTTATACGCAGAAATTCAGAGATGCAAGTGAGCTTTTGTTCATATGCTCACAATAGAAAATGTCATGGCAGCTTAAACACATCAATACATAAAGTGTTGACTATGTTAGTCATAAATAGTCTTAGATTTGATGATTAGAGGACTTACTCATCAACTGGTTGTTTAAAAATCTGTCAAATTCAAAGGCATACCTGATTTGAAATCTGTATCTATGGCCAATCCTATTGTATATGGGCTTGCTAAGACAATTGCACAAGCTCAATGTTTAAAAAGAAAATTTGCCAAAATTGAAATCACAAACACAATTTAGTGTATCAAGTTTGATCAAAATCCAAACAAATCTGTAGCTTCTAGTTCACAAGGTAAACATGACTGACATAGTATGGGCATATAGAAAACAACACATTTCATATCTTTTTAATTCAATAAAATACACAAAAACAATGTTTCAGATCCTTGTTGGAAGCAATAAAACTGCAGCAATATTCTTAATCTTATTAATTGGTGTGCTGTATTTCATTTATACCAATTTTAATCTACTTAAACTTCAGCTCCTCTTGTCTACTTGTAACAATATTTAAATCTGGAAATAGATATTAACAAGGCTTTATTTCTAAAAATGACATTTAGGGAATTTGGCAGGGTCATGGTAAAAATTGTGTGAAAATTGTAGGTTACAGAGGGAAAATTGGTTTCATCCAGCTCTCTGAGCATGGAATCGGTTTTAGGAATTCTACTATCATTAAAACTAATTTCAAAGTTTTTGTAATAATCAACTTTTTCTACCACATAATTTTTGAAAAGAAAGATCTAAAAATTGCATCACTGGAATTTTTAGAATTTTTTTTATGATATTTGAATTATCAGAATATTTTTTTTTTCATAAAAATATTGTCTAAATGATTATTAAATGAAATTTCCAAACAATTGTACATGTCAATGTCAGATACACATTGTAATTGTAATAAATTGTAATAAATATGAAGGGTTACAATACACTATATCTTATTTCTATTCACAAATAAGTATGCTCTAGATTTTTTTTTGTCAAAAGCTAAATTCCTTTATGTTTTGATTTTCAAATTCAACATAAATTTGGTCATCACTGGTCATCATGTATCATTCTCATCCAAAAAGAGAGATTAGAAGGAAATTGGTATTTCACATTTACTCAGAATCTTTATAGAATAATTTTAAACATAAGATTGGTTACATTGTATATATCAATTACATGAAAAGGAAATTTTGATAATTTCTTTGGTGTATAAAATCTAGGAATCTATGTGTAAGTGTATTAGAGTTAGGTGTAGAGTTAAGATTAATAAATGTTGAAGAATGCTGATGAACAAAATCATTCAAATTCCTAGATTTTTACACCAAATAAATTTCATATAAAAAGATGTTCCTTCTTGGATTTAAAATGTAACCATTCTCATTTGTTGTTTAAAAGCATTATTTCTAGCAAGACAATCAAAATATTTTAGATTTTGATAATTTTTGCTACAAGTTTCTAAATGGATTCCAAAATGATTAGCTGGGTATCAAATGTAAAAGTATCGTAACCATTCATACTCCTTAACACTGCTATAAACAATTTTAATATTGTCCAATATTTGATGGTTCAATCTCACCACAGATTCTATTATTGAAGTTAACTGTAACCATCTCAATGCGTTTTAAATATTTTTGACACAAATCAAGAGAATTTAGTCCTAAATGCAAAAATCAGTACCTTAAAGTGATATTTTCACAAAAAATCAAATCAACTTCAAATAAATACTCAAACTAATCTGAAAATAAAAACAATATTTGATGGTTCAATTTGACCACAGGTTCTGTTATTGCAGTTAATTGTAACCATCTCAATGAGTTATGAATTATTTTGGACACAAATCAAGAGAATTCAGTCCTTAATGAATACAATCATATTGATATGAAAAAGTTGATTATTTTTACACAAAACCATACAAAAAAAAACCACCAATATTTGATGGTTCAATTTGACCACAGATTCTATTATTGCAGTTAACTGTAACCATCTCAATGAGTTTGAATATTTTATACATGAATCATGATAATTCAGGATATCAAACATGGGCAAGGTGATGTCGCTCATATCACAAACAGGAAATGTCTCCAATAGAAAATACAAAGTGTTGAATTCCATACTTTCCTCTATAAAAATGGAATCAAATAGATCAATGATATGAATGCATATAACAATGACGATGTCATATTAAATATATAATTCAAATACATATTTATGTAATTCACCAAATTAATATTATATATTACATCAAAGGAGCTCCAGATATACAATCATCTGGTTTCTATCAGCGGGTTTTATGGGGTCCCATTGATAAGAGTAAAATTTACCAAAGTGTTAACATAAATGTCCTAGTTGATTTTTAATTTTTAATCCACAATGTAAATAAGCCATGTAGCAAAACGAATACACCACGAACACGTGCATGTGAGTATAGTTAATTACGTGGTCTGTCAGTTGTACTCAGAAAGGACGCCATGGACGGCCTAGCAAATTTCTTTATCGTTAACAATCTTAAGTATTGCTATATTTTATCAACAGACTATAATTTTCAATTATACAAAATGTTAATTAGAATTTCTCAATACTCTAAAACCAAACATTTTTATTTATTATTTTTCTGCTTACAAATTATTTTTTAACCACAAAGTGTCAATTGGTACACACAAACATAATTAACCTTATCAGCTGAACACATGAAAACTGAGAATAATTTTTAAAAATCTGGCTCTAGTCTAAATTTGATCCTCCTGAAACAAGGTATAAAATATAGAATGTCATTTGATTTTGTGAAGATCTAATCTGCGACCGTAGGACTTCATGACATCACCTACTCGGAGCCGCCCTGCAGTAATAGTGGCCCCCACACCTACCACATGCTTGCCTTCAGCTGCCATGCAGGTCGCCGTTCCCTATCCAGTTTAGTAAAAAACAACATCATAAATTCGATAGCCATTGCTGCAGAAGGAGAATTCCTAATATATAAGACTGAAAAATGTCCAGTTACAGCCAAAGTTAGTTTTTGACAACTCCCCTTATCCTAAAGAAGTTGTACCTATAAACAAAGCCCCTGTTGAACTTGGAAATACACTCATACTTGAAGTTGATTTCATGTTTTATGACTAAATAACGTCAACATGAAATCAACCTTTATAAATCTGATGAGCTTTAAACATTCATTCTTTACATCTTATATGATACACAGCTCATCAGATTATAGCCACTGTGGGGGATAAGACTTGAATTGGGAAGAGAAAATTTGGCCAGACTTCCCTTATAACCTAAAGAAGTCATATTTTCTCTTCAAACAAAATAAGATTTTAAGATTGATTGAACAGTCAACAACATTTTATAAAATATATTCACACATTTACTGAAAAGTTCAACAGGCAGCATAAATAAACTCAATAAATTCTCAAATTCAAGTGTTCCGTTCACTAGGAAGCTTCACAAGGAGCCCTGTTACTCTTCGGAGAGATTATGCTTTTTATCCTTCTAGAGGGTCAGATCTTATCGTAACCAAGGTAAAAATTTGATTAAGTATGAGAAGAAGATTTGTAATTAACAGAATGTAACAAACAATTTGATTATTCTCTTACTGTTTATTCAAAAATTTCTAATGCCTTGCAAGTTTGGAAATATCTCTTGCATAAATGAAATAATTATTCAAAAAATATTGTGCCCAATACTCAAATCACTGATTATCATTCCTAAAACTTCATTCCTAATATATAGCTTAACATTATCATTCCTAAAACTTCATTCCTATTATATATCACAACATTATCAGCCCTAAAACTTCATTCCTATTTTATATCATAACATTATCATTCCTAAAACTTCATTCTTATTTTATATCACAACATTATCAGCCCTCAAACTTCATTCCTATTTTATATCATAACACCTCATTCCTATTATATATCATAACATTATCATTCTTAAAACACAATTCCTATTATATATCACAACATTATCATTCCTAAAACTTCATTCCTATTTTATATCACAACATTATCAGCCCTAAAACTTCATTCCTATTATATATCATAACATTATCATTCCTAAAACTTCATTCTTATTTTATATCACAACATTATCAGCCCTCAAACTTCATTCCTATTTTATATCATAACACCTCATTCCTATTATATATCATAACATTATCATTCTTAAAACACAATTCCTATTATATATCACAACATTATCATTCCTAAAACTTCATTCCTATTTTATATCACAACATTATCAGCCCTAAAACTTCATTCCTATTATATATCATAACATTATCATTCCTAAAACTTCATTCTTATTTTATATCACAACATTATCAGCCCTAAAACTTCATGCCTATTTCATATCATAGCAATATCAGACCTAAAACTTCATTCCTATTTTATATCATAACATTATCAGCCCTAAAACTTCATTCCTATTTTATATCATAACATTATCATTCCTAAAACCTCATTCCTATTATATATCATAGCATTATTAGCCCTAAAACTTCATTCCTATTTTATACCATAACATTATCAGCCCTAAAACTTCATTCCTATTTCATATCATAGCAATATCAGACCTAAAACTTCATTCCTATTTTATATCATAACATTATCATTCCTAAAACTTCATTCCTATTATATATCATAACATTATTAGCCATAAAACTTCATTCCTATTTTATATCATAACATTATCAGCCCTAAAACTTCATTCTTATTTTATATCATAACATTATCAGCCCTAAAACTTCATTCCTATTTTATATCATAACATTATCATTCCTAAAACTTCATTCCTATTATATATCATAGCATTATTAGCCCTTAAACTTCATTCCTATTTTATACCATAACATTATCAGCCCTAAAACTTCATTCCTATTTCATATCATAGCAATATCAGACCTAAAACTTCATTCCTATTTTATATCATAACATTATCATTCCTAAAACTTCATTCCTATTATATATCATAACATTATTAGCCCTAAAACTTCATTCCTATTTTATATCATAACATTATCAGCCCTAAAACTTCATTCTTATTTTATATCATAACATTATCATTCCTAAAACTTCATTCCTATTATATATCATAGCATTATTAGCCCTAAAACTTCATTCCTATTTTATATCATAACATTATCAGCCCTAAAACTTCATTCCTATTTTACATCATTACATTATCATTCCTAAAACTTTACTCCTATTATATGTCATAACATTATCAGCCCTAAAACTTTTTTCTTATTATATATCATAACATTATCAGTTCTTAAACTTCATTCCTATTATATATCATAACATTATCAGCCCTCAAATTTCATTCCTATTATATATCATAACATTATCATTCCTAAAACTTCATTCCTATTATATATCATAACATTATTAGCCCTAAAACTTCATTCCTATTTTATATCATAACATTATCAGCCCTAAAACTTCATTCTTATTTTATATCATAACATTATCATTCCTAAAACTTCATTCCTATTATATATCATAGCATTATTAGCCCTAAAACTTCATTCCTATTTTATATCAGAACATTATCAGCCCTAAAACTTCATTCCTATTTTACATCATTACATTATCATTCCTAAAACTTTACTCCTATTATATGTCATAACATTATCAGCCCTAAAACTTTTTTCTTATTATATATCATAACATTATCAGTTCTTAAACTTCATTCCTATTATATATCATAACATTATCAGCCCTCAAATTTCATTCCTATTATATATCATAACATTATCATTCCTAAAACTTCATTCCTATTATATATCATAACATTATCATTCCTAAAACTTCATTCCTATTATATATCATAACATTATCATTCCTAAAACTTCACTCCTATCATATATCATAACATTATCAGTTTTAAAACTTCATTCCTATTATTATATCATAACATTATCAGTTCTTAAACTTCATTCCTATTATATATTATAACATTATCATTCCTAAAACTTCATTCCTATTATATATTATAACATTATCAGTTCTTAAACTTCATTCCTATTATATATCATAACATTATCATTCCTAAAACTTCACTCCTATAATATATCATAACATTATCAGTTCTCCGTTTAACAATTTCTTTTAAATAATTCATCAAAATGTAATCAAACTAGTTTAAAACAGGCATTAACTTGACCGGATTGATTCCTTGAGAACTTAGCTTTTTTTCATACCATTTTAGTTTTCAGAGTAATAGTAAAGACAGAAATCACACTAACTTAGGTTGCTTTCAAGGGTCAGATAATTCAAAAGCTTTTGTTTATTTCATTTCTTCATTGAATTGTGTTTTATTGCGAAGTTTTATCGGATAAAGTTTGAAGAACATCGCCCTTTAAAGATATAAAAATCCCAGGATTATGAATGTCAGTATTCAAAGATAAATGAGAAAATAATGTATATTTTGTTATTCACACTTCTCATAATAAATAGATTACAAGTCTTGTGTTTGATTTGAAACATTGAGTTAGAAGAAGACATTAGTTAAACCATAATAACAAGATAATAACCGAAGATAAATTACTTCAAGTGGAAGTGGTTGATTCTGAAGATATAAATCATCTCGACCTTCTACTCCTATATCATCATTATATAGAAATAGCTTATTAATATTACACTGAGAAACTTTCTCTCCTTCTCAATAATTACATTACCTAAAGTCTCAATTAATCTCATTGTTAAATAGGTTAACACTGAATAATCGCAAACCAATTGGACATAATTTGGAACAGAAAAATAGGTCACGAGTACAGCTTTCTTACAATTTGTTCATTTCAGCACATTAATAGCATCAAATCTTTAACTAAATGTCAGTTGCTAGCGTGGATGGTTGTGGTTAAGAACAAGCATCGTTATGGAATAATGGTCTTTATTCCCGGAGATACATCCTACTATGATGTCTTAAGTTTTTCAAACCATTAAGTTGATGCAAGACGTCGGCTTGTCATTCAGATTGATCAATAAATAACAGATGCCTGTGACTATTGGTAACCATGAGGAGTAGGTAAAATGTTGCTCAGTCTCACTCACTATCTCGGTAACAGTCCACTTCTAACGTAACAGTCCACGTTTCAAAATTACTCTACATATTCGTGTACAGAGAATAAATAGACATTAAGTTTTTACTTAACGCAATCATAATATTGACAATATTTTGTTGAATAGACAAGTTATATAGAGAGGATCTGACCACAGTACGTCAAAATGACAAGAACCATAATATACATATTTGAATGTTATACACATTTGTCAAATTTGTTACGTCTATTATTGACATTCAATTATATCCAGGGTTTCCAATCGAGTCTGGACCCGGACTCGAAGACCCGGGTACTTGGTTATTTTGGTCAGACTCGGACTCGGTCATGGAATCGGGTCTGGACCCGGGTCCAAATTCGAATTTATATATGGCATTTTGTCAAATGGTTAACTCAAATCACTGGCACATGCAAGTTGTGTTCACGCTATTCGTTTTACTATTCGTTTGGCTTTCCAGATACACCCACAATGTGCTAGGAACCTCGGCCTAGCAAGAGCCAGTGGGAGCATCATTGCCGATAAAACCATCGAAATTTTAGTATCATGTTTGGGGAGTTTAATGTTTCCTTTAGTGATGCTTATAATTTTGTTTTTATGTCAACTGATGGAGTTGAGGTTATAATTTCCTTTTTGACTGATAGTGATATTCTACCAAAAGCTACTATTGATATCTCTGCAGATGAACGACGCATTACATTTAGTGGAATTGCAAGAACCACAGACGTCGGAATGGAAATTGGAATTGTACAAATTGATGCTATCAGTGTCACCGATACACAATCCCATTAACAAATACAATTAAAAAGTTTCGAAAAGATATTGCCTGATCGGAATGTGAAATGTATAATGAATGTTAAATAAAACGCACTATGTAAAAGTTTGTTAATTTTCAATCTTGAATTTAAAAGATAATGCAGAATGTTGTTTTCCTTCTTGCTTTCAGCTCAGAATATCTATGTATTCTGTGAAGGACCAATATCGAGGTCATGGGGCCAGACTCGGTCCCGGACTCGGACTCGGTAATCTGTAAGACCCGGGTATTTTGGAAACCCTGATTATATCTGGTTGTTATCAAATGTTTTATTCAACTTAGTGGAATAGTTAATAATTTTGTTCACCTCGTGAGACTTATCTAGAGTTCATATATAATATTAATACAGTCTAACCTTAAAAGTTTTTGTTTTATGCTCTCACAGTACGTTTGGGATTTGTTAATGGTTAAACAGTACTCTGATCAGCAAACTGTTGTAACTATGTACATGTAATTGCCGTTATGAATGTTTGCTCCTATGACACCAAATTTGTTTTCTAGAGTTAACTAATGATGCAGATATAAGCATTAAAACTACCGGCAACCAACGAAATGTCAATGTTAGGAGTGTTTTGTTCCAGATGATCTTCCGCTGAAAAAGCGATAAAGTAGAGGTAAAGAATATAGGCTTTGTTGTTCCGGAAAAACAGCATCTTTTTTTTTACTTCTACTTGTATGGTCAACTCGTTCAGTCTTCCTTCTGACAAGTGACAACGCTTATCAATGATATAATGTTGTTCTCCTTATTGACTTATTTTCGTTCAATAGGAAAACACAAAATATTTTTGTATTGTTGACTGGAGTTTCAACTATACGATGGCGCCTAGTTTATCACTTTAAATGAGATTTCTGTCTCGTGACACAAGTCTACCTATAAACATGTGTTTGATTTACTTTCCACAAGATTATTTTCTTCTCCACATTTTCTAAGCTTGTCTAAAAAAAATCTTATCGTAATAGAATTTGTTTTTTATATGTCTGGTTTCTAGGAATGGTTCAAACTCTTTATACAAATCTTTTCTACACAAGGTCTTCATCAAAGATATCTTGATATAGCAATATTTCAATCCAACATCTTTTTGACTCCAGTCTTATGTTACCACTTTTATTTTCATTACGTTCACTGTTTATTGAAGCCGCCTTTGCTAACGTCAATTTTCAAAGAGATTCCCGACTCCTCAAAAGCTGCGTCTGGCGTAAACATTCGACTATTATTTCAACAATAATTACCATATCCAGAATTGAAAAACTGAAGAAGACCGAGTAACTGCCACTTGGTGAGTCCTAGATTCGGCACTATGTTTTTAGGTTTTACTAGATCTAAAGATTTATGAACTACTTACTAATCCAGCTGAACCGAACCACCCAATGGATCTTACTACTAACTACCATGACTGCAAATAACTACCTAAAGTATCAGTCTACTGGAAGCGAATGATAACATGTCATCTACCAACTTACCAACCTCAGAATACTTCGATAACTCTCAACAGATTCAGTACAGCTAAAATGTGTTGCAAAGTGCTTGTAAATCTTTCAATGTAGTTCGTTTGCTGAAAAATGTAATGCATGATTACGTTTTGAACGATCTCCGTTAAGGTGACACTAGACCTCGCTAACATGTTTCGCGGTAGCTGTCAATTAAAGTACGCATACAACCGTGTTTTCGTGAAAAATGTTTTTTTTATTCATGTAAATACCATGTTGAAGACTTAATCCTGTAATTCGGTCTGATGAATGATATAATGAATAACTGCGGGGCTGAACTTCCTTGGGTGGCTCAAATTAAGTTCCATCAGCTGTTTAAGCCACTAATTTGACGACCGTATAGAAAAAAATGAATACAATAATAAGGGAGAATTGTCTTTATGGTATAGATTATTCCTTTAACAAAGAAGGTCGTTCGTAGATTTTATCCGTATTACCCAAGAATCTACTTACACCGTTCTTTAAGCCTAGAAAGAATGAGAATTGGGTTAATTTTAAATTCTGAATTATGCATCTCAATTATATAATGTTTGCAATAAATCAATTTACATGTTAGACTAACCAGCCAATAAACTCATTGTAACAAGGGGTGGTGGGTATATACTGCTAGTAGGTTAGATCATTTTTAATCCTTAACCGACAGTTGGAAATCGAAAATAAGAGTAGGTTAATGCCACAATTTCCCTCGTTGCACACTGCGAGGCGTTTATCCGCCCTCGTAAGCCAATGATGGTACAGCAAAGCAGGTCGTAAAATTCCACATCATTTTCTTTCATTTAAATACAATCCCCGGTAGAGGAATAATTCTTATATCGACCAGAATAATTACTAACCTTTTAAACAAGAGAGGTTATATTTAAACACTAACCCTCAACAGATGATTTTATATAACCTAAAAAGATTTTTATGAAGAAAAAATTGGGAGATACTGATAGCATTCAATCCAATTTTCAATCAGACGTCTGTGGTTCCAGCGATTCAACTTTCAGTAGTAATTGATGTCTTTATAATATTATTCTTTTATCACTTAAGAAGTTCGCGATTTGTGACGCTACCAAACACTTGTTGTAAGTTGAATCGCTGGAACCACAAAAGTAAACTTGTAACATTCAGCATAATTGAGTATAAAGTGAACAAGTTATTCAATAATTATGTTGTAATCCCAATAGTGATGTAGATTTCAGTTTAGACAAGAGAGTTAACAAACTTAGATTCCATTACCTCAAATCAATGTGTAATTAATAAGTTTTCCTCGACAGATATTGTACATTGGAGATTTTAGAATTAATATTGTGTCTGATGTATTGGACTATATTATATCATAAAGTCTAGTCAGATGAAAACCCATCTCAATATTTCACACGTTTAAAAAGGTTAGTGAATTTCTTTATATTTATTTCAGTAAAGTCTTTCGTCTAGAATGTTGTTAAAAGCCAGAAATATTAGCACCATTACGTCGCCACCATGATCATTAGAAGGCAAATTGAAAGTATAACAAACTGTAAGCTGTTTAAACAAAAAGGTTGTTCCATATGTTTGCTATTTCATGCTAATATTTTGGCATCTAATATAATACAATGTGTCAACGTGCAGCAAATGAAGGCTTAAAATACTTTTTGATGGAAATATTTGTCTTAGTTCATCTAACACTATTTATTGTAAAAGGTAAACAGTTTGAATTCGATATTGTTAAATAGATATTGTTTTTTACTATAGTATTTATAGATAAACTTGACGATAGCTGTCGTCTTTGTATCGATTATAGAACTTTAAAGTTTTCATCTTGGACACCTTTGTTTACTAAATATAGTTGATTTCAAACCAAAGGTGATATCACTCACAATAAATGAATTACTAAGGTCGATTTGAAAAGTGGATACTGGCAGTTATTATCACAGTAAATTGCTTTTGTGGAAGTTTAATTTTAACTTTTTGAGAATCTTAGATAATTTATAACACATCGGTGATTGTCAGATTTTATCGCAATCCATGCCGGAATTGACCAATAGAAAACTTATTTTTATGGATACTAGTTTAGTTGTAAGTGCATTAGTTAATACAGAAATCACATGATTGGTATCAGGATGTAGGGATCAGACAATTTATAAGCATTTGTCCATTTCATTTCTATCATTGAATTATTATTTATTACTATGTTTTGTGGTGTAAACATTGTAGAACATTGTATTGTACATCCTTGTATTATATAAAACGGTGCCTCTTTGAGATAGATGTCATCATAATGTCAAGGATAAGCAATAGTTATGCAAAGAAATGTGTTCTAAAGTTGGTTTTTCATCAGAATAGGAAGTCATTTAATGATATAAAAATCTTGTATGTCAGAAGTCTTTTAAGAGGTTAATGTTACTGCAAAGATCATTGAATACGCTCTTCAAGAGTATATTAGTGGTCATTTATCAATATCAGTAATTATTGTATCAAAACTTTGATTTTACGATAAATTACGATATTGTCTAATGTCGTAAACCATCATCTTAGTAGATAAACCTGACAATTACTTACGCCTACGTAACGATTTTTAAGATTTTTAGCTTTCGTCCTTGATATCTGTTTGTAGTATATTAGGTAATTGATTCCTAACTATACTTGATATCACTCACAACAAATACATTACGAAGGTCGATTTGAAAAGTGGATACTGGCAATTTTGATCACAAGAAATTGCCGCGAGGCAGACACAATCTTTAAGACCGTTTAACAATCTCTTTTAAATAATTCATCAAAATGTAATCAAACTAGTTTAAAACAGGCATTAACTTGACCGGATTGATTCCTTGAGAACTTAGCTTTTTTTCATACCATTTTAGTTTTCAGAGTAATAGTAAAGACAGACATCACACTAACCTAGGTTGCTTTCAAGGGTCAGATATTTCAAAAGCTTTTGTTTATTTCATTTCTTCATTGAATTGTGTTTTATTGCGAAGTTTTATCGAAGAACATCGCCCTTTAAAGATATAAAAACCCAGTATTATGATTGTCAGTATTTAAAGATATAAAACCCAGTATTATGATTGTCAGTATTTAAAGATATAAAACCCAGTATTATGATTGTCAGTATTTAAAGATATAAAATCCCAGTATAATGATTGTCAGTATTTAAAGATATAAAATCCAAGTATTATGATTGTCAGTATTTAAAGATATAAAAATCCAAGTATTATGATTGTCAGTATTTAAAGATATAAAATCCCAGTATTATGATTGTCAGTATTTAAAGATATAAAATCCCAGTATTATGATTGTCAGTATTTAAAGATATAAAATCCCAGTATTATGATTGTCAGTATTTAAAGATATAAAAATCCCAGTATTATGATTGTCAGTATTTAAAGATATAAAATCCCAGTATTATGATTGTCAGTATTTAAAGATATAAAAATCCCAGTATTATGATTGTCAGTATTTAAAGATATAAAATCCCAGTATTATGATTGTCAGTATTTAAAGATATAAAATCCCAGTATTATGATTGTCAGTATTTAAAGATATAAAAATCCCAGTATTATGATTGTCAGTATTTAAAGATATAAAATCCCAGTATTATGATTGTCAGTATTTAAAGATATAAAAATCCCAGTATTATGATTGTCAGTATTTAAAGATATAAAAATCCCAGTATTATGATTGTCAGTATTTAAAGATATAAAATCGCAGTATTATGATTGTCAGTATTTAAAGATATAAAATCCCAGTATTATGATTGTCAGTATTTAAAGATATAAAATCCCAGTATTATGATTGTCAGTATTTAAAGATATAAAATCCCAGTATTATGATTGTCAGTATTTAAAGATATAAAATCCCAGTATTATGATTGTCAGTATTTAAAGATATAAAAATCCCAGTATTATGATTGTCAGTATTTAAAGATGAATGAGAAAATAATGTATATTTTGTTATTCACACTTCTCATAATAAATAGATTACAAGTCTTGTGTTTGATTTGAAACATTGAGTTAGAAGAAGACATCAGTTGAATTAAACCATAATAACAAGATAATAACCGAAGATAAATTACTTCAAGTGGAAGTGGTTGATTCTGAAGATATAAATCATCTCGACCTTCTACTCCTATATCATCATTATATAGAAATAGCTCAACTTGGGTAGCTTATTAATATTACACTGAGAAACTTTCTCTCCTTCTCAATAATTACATTACCTAAAGTCTCAATTAATCTCATTGTTAAATAGGTTAACACTGAATAATCGCAAACCAAGTGGACACAATTTGGAACAGAAAAATAGGTCACGAGTACAGCTTTCTTGAAATTTGTTTATTTCAGCACATTAATAGCATCAAATCTTTAACTAAATGTCAGTTGCTAGCGTGGATGGTTGTGGTTAAGAACTAGCATCGTTATGGAATAGTGGTCTTTATTCCCGGAGATACATCCTGCTATGATGTCTTAAGTTTTTCAAACCCCTAAGTTGATGCAAGACGTCGTCTTGTCATTCAGATTAATCAATAAATAACAGATGCCTGTGACTATTGGTAACCAAGAGGAGTAGGTAAAATGTTGCTCAGTCTCACTCACTATCTCGGTAACAGTCCACTTCTAACGTAACAGTCCACGTTTCAAAATTACTCTACATATTCGTGTACAGAGAATAAATAGACATTAAGTTTTTACTTAACGCGATCATAATATTGACAATATTTTGTTGAATAGACAATCTAGCTAGAGGATCTGACCACGGTACGTCAAAATGACAAGAACCATAATATACATATTTGAATGTTATACACATTTGTCAAATTTGTTACGTCTATTATTGACATTCAATTTTATCTGGTTGTTATCAAATGTTTTATTCAACTTAGAGGAATAGTTAATAATTTTGTTCACCTCGTGAGACATATCTAGAGTTCATAATATAATATTAATACAGTCTAACCTTGAGAGTTTTAGTTATAAGCCCTCACAGCTAGTTTGGGATTTTCTAATGGTTAAACAGTACTCTGATCAGCAAACTGTTGTAACTATGTACATGTAATTGCCGTTATGAATGTTTGCTCCTATGACACCAAATTTGTTTTCTAGAGTTAACTAATGATGCAGATATAAGCATTAAAACTACCGGCAACCAACGAAATGTCAATGTTACGAGTGTTTTGTTCCAGATGATTTTCCGCTGAAAAAGCGATAAAGTATAGGTAAAGAATATAGGCTTTGTTGTTCCGGAAAAACCGCATCTTTATTTACTTCTACTTCTATGGTCAACTTGTTCAGTCTTCCTTCTGACAAGTGACAACGCTCATCATTGATATAATGTTGTTCTTCCTTATTGATTTATTTTCGTCCTATAGGAAAACACAAAATATTTTTGTATTGTTGAATGGAGTTTCTACTATACGATGACACCTAGTTTATCACTTTAAGTGAGATTTCTGTTTCATGACACAAAAATACCTTTAAATAGACGTGTGATTTACTTTCCACAAGAGTTTTTCTTTCCACAACTTCTATAGCTTGTCTAAAAAAAATCTTAACGTAATACAAATTGTTTTTTATATGTCTGGTTTCTAGGAAGAGTTCAAACACTTTATACAAATCTTTTCTACACAACGTCTTCATCAAAGCTTTTCAATCCAACATCTTTTTGACTCCAGACTTATGTTACCACTTATATTTTCATAACGTTCACTGTTTATTGAAGCCGCCTTTACTAACGTCAATTTTCAAAGAGATTCTCAACTTTTTGAAAGCTGCGTCTTGCGTAACCATTCGACTACCATTTCAATAAGAAATGTCCGTTGTGTCTACTGGAAGTGAATGATAACTTTTCATCTACCAACTTACCAACTTCAGAATCCTTCGATAACTGTCAGTACAGACAAACGTGTGCAAAGTGCTTGTAAATCTTTCAATGTAGTTCGTTTGCTGAAAAATATAATGCAAGATTACATCTTGAACGATCTCCGTTAAGGTGACACTAGACCTCGCTAAAATGCTTCGCGGTAGCTGTCAATATTAAAGCACGCAAACCACAGTGTTTTCGTGAAAAATGTTTTTTTTATTCATGTAAATACCATGTTGAAGACTTTATCCTGTAATTCGGTCTGATGAATAACAGATTGCCAAGATGCTTTTTCAAGTTTTGCATAAAGTCAAATTCTCCTGAAATATATAGTGAAACTAATTAAGTGACGTGTATTGACAAGATTTTACTAGCATATCACACACCTAGAATTAAAACTGACAGCACATACTGTTAAACAAAATTCAAAGAGAAAAATAGTAAGGCTTATGATAAAACTATCGTGACAGTATACTACTAAAGGTTCAAGTCTTGTAAATTAGATGAAAAATGTGGTTATCATTTTGACGTGGAATTCTGTCCTTGTGGGAACTTTTTCTAACTATTTATAAATTTACAGTTACAAACAAACCATCTCCAGAGACCTGTTAATTATCAGGCAGTGGAAACATCTCAGAAGAGATAAAACCAGAATATCGAACGCGGTCATAAATAACAAACGGTAGGTCCTAAAGTCGATTCTTAATGTCATAATAACAGTCGTGGTGTGGTTAATAACATCAATCTACCACCAATCTTCTTAATTAATTCTTACTATTAGCTCTTTATTGCTCTCGTATTATGAGTACATTTTTACGAATTAATTCCACATATAAAAATTCATGTTGAAAATATGAAGAGCAGTACATCGAACATGAAATGTAAACAGGAGAGGTTATATTTAAACACTAACTATCAACAGATGATTTGACTTAAAGAAATTGTGAAGTATATTTATAAAAATCATTCCAGGATACTGAATTTGAAAAACCATTCCGATTTTTAATCAGACGTCTGTGGTTCCACCCATTCAAAAGTAATTGATGAGATCGCAAATCTCGAAATATGCTTTTATCACTTAAGAACTTAGTTTAATTTGAATCGCTGGAACCACAAAAGTCTGAGTAAAAATTGAAATGGTGCATATTATAGTGTGTCTGATACACTACAATAGTGAGAAAAACTCCTTAATTTTGTTTGATAGATTCTTTACACAGCTCAGTTGTCTGGGTGCTTCTTTGTGAAACTGTGTGCAAGAATGATATTACACTCTGGTCAAAGCCAACATTCAGTATAATTGAGTATAAAGTGAACAAGTTATTCAATAGTTATGTTGTAATACCAGTAGTGATGTAGATTTCAGTATAGACAAGAGAGTTAACAAGCGTAGATTCCATTACCTCAAACCAATGTGTAATTAATAAGTTTTCCCCGACAGAAATTGTACATTTGAGATTTTAGAATTAATAATGTGTCTGATGTATTGGACTATATTATATCATAAAGTCTAGTCATATGAAAACCCATCTCAATATTTCACACGTTTAAAAAGGTTAGTGAATTTCTTGATATTTCTTTTAGAAGAGTCTTTCGTCTACAATGTTGTTAAAAGTCAGAAATATTAGCACCATTACGTCGCCATCGTGATCATTAATTGATCACAAGAAGGCAAATTGAAAGTATAACAAACGTAAGTTGTTTAAACAAAAAGGTCGTTCCATTAAATGTTTGCTATTTCATGCTAATATTCTGGCATCTAATATAATACAATGTGTCAACGTGCAGCCAATGAAGGCTTAAAATACTTTTTAATGGAAATATTTGTCTTAGTTCATCTAACACTATTTATTGTAAAAGGAAGAACAGTTTGAATTCGATATTGTTAAATAGATATTGTTTTTTACCATAGTTTTTGTAGATAAACTTGACGATAGCTATCGTCCTTGTATCGATTATAGAACTTTAAAGTTTTCTTCCTGGACACCTTTGTTTACTAAATATAGTTGATGTCAAACTAAACCTTTTTGAGAATCTTAGATAATTTATAAGACATCGGTGATTATCAGATTTTATCGCAATCCATGCCGGAATTGACCAATATAATATACTTATTTTTATCGATACTAGTTTAGTTGTAAGTGCATTAGTTAATACAGAAATCGCATGATTGGTATCAGGATGTAGGGATCAGAAAATTTATAAGCATTTGTCCATTTCATTTCTATCTTTGAACTATTATTTATTACTATGTTTTGTGGTGTAAACATTGTAGAACATTGTATTGTACATCCTTGTATTATATAAAACGGTGCCTCTTTGAGATAAATGTCATCATAATGTCAAGGATAAGCAATAGTTATGCAAAGAAATATGTTCTAAAGTTGGTTTTTCATCAGAATAGGAAGTCTTTTAATGATATAAAAATCTTGTATGTCAGAGGTCTTTTAATAGGTTAATGTTACTGCAAAGATCATTGAATACGCTCTTCAGGAGTTAAAATTCAATGTTTTAGTCCATATATTAGTGGTCATTTATCAATATCAGTAATTATTGTATCAAAACTTTGATTTTACGATAAATTACGATATTGTCTAATGTCGTAAACCATCATCTTAGTAGATAAACCTGACACGTCCTTGGTATCTGTTTGTAGTATATTATGTAATTGATTCCTAACTATACTTGATATCACTCACAACAAATACTTTACGAAGGTCGATTTGAAAAGTGGATACTGGCAATTATGATCACAAGAAATTGCCGCGAGCCAGACACAATCTTTAAGGCCGTTTTACAATCTCTTTTAGATAATTCATCAAAATGTAATCAAACTAGTTTAAAACAGGCTTTAACTTGACCGGATTGAATCCTTGAGAACTTAGCTTTTTTTCATACCATTTTAGTTTTCAGAGTAGTAGTAAAGACAGAAATCACACTAACCTAGGTTGCTTTCAAGGGTCAGATAATTCAAAAGCTTTTGTTTATTTCATTTCTTCATTGAATTGTGTTTTATTGCGAAGTTTTATCGAAGAACATCGCCCTTTAAAGATATAAAAACCCAGTATTATGATTGTCAGTATTTAAAGATATAAAACCCAGTATTATGATTGTCAGTATTTAAAGATATAAAACCCAGTATTATGATTGTCAGTATTTAAAGATATAAAATCCCAGTATTATGATTGTCAGTATTTAAAGATATAAAATCCCAGTATTATGATTGTCAGTATTTAAAGATATAAAAATCCCAGTATTATGATTGTCAGTATTTAAAGATATAAAATCCCAGTATTATGATTGTCAGTATTTAAAGATGAATGAGAAAATAATGTATATTTGTTATTCACACTTCTCATAATAAATAGATTACAAGTCCTGTGTTTGATTTGAAACATTGAGTTAGAAGAAGACATTAGTTAAACCATAATAACAAGATAATAACCGAAGATAAATTACTTCAAGTGGAAGTGGTTGATTCTGAAGATATAAATCATCTCGACCTTCTACTCCTATATCATCATTATATAGAAATAGCTTATTAATATTAAACCGAGAAAACTTTGTCTCCTCTATAACTACATTACCTGAAGTCTCAATTAATCTCATTGTTAAATAGGTTAACACTGAATAATCGTAAACCAAGTTGACATAATTTTGAAATTTTGAGGACGGAAAATGGGTCACCAGTACAATTTTCTTGAGATTTCAGCAAATTCATAGAACCATCAAATCTTTAAAGCGATACCACCTCTTAAAATGAACAAATATTTCTCAAACTTGGCTAATAAGAGTTTTTTATTCATCAAATCTGTCTACAGTATACAAACAGAATCAAATAAACCATAGAATTATAGGTTATAATAATAAAACGCTTAATATGTTGTATATCTTGTAATAATTATAATATACTAATATTGATGCAAGACGACGGCTAGCCGTTCAGATTGGGCAATAAATAACAGGCCTAAACATAAAGATCCCTGAATATTGGTAACCAAGAGGAGTAGGCAAAATGTCTCTCAGTCTCACTCACTTTCATTAAAAGCCTTATCGGTAACAGTCCACTTCTCACAATTACTCTACATATTCGTTTACAGAGAATAAAAAAACATTCATACATTTAGTTATTACTTAACACGATCATAATATTGACAACATTTTGTTGAATAGACAGTCTAGCTAGCTAGAGGATCTGACCACGGTACGTCAAAATGACAAGAACCATAATATACATATTTGAATGTTATACACATTTGTCAAATTTGTTACGTCTATTATTGACATTCAATTTTATCTGGTTGTTATCAAATGTTTTATTCAACTTAGAGGAATAGTTAATAATTGTGTTCACCTCGTGAGACTTATCGTGAGTTCATATATAATATTAATACAGTCTAACCTTAAAAGTTTTTGTTTTATGCTCTCACAGTACGTTTGGGATTTGTTAATGGTTAAACAGTACTCTGATCAGCAAACTGTTGTAACTATGTACATGTAATTGCCGTTATGAATGTTTGCTCCTATGACACCAAATTTGTTTTCTAGAGTTAACTAATGATGCAGATATAAGCAGGCAACCAACGAAATGTCAATGTTACGAGTGTTTTGTTCCAGATGATTTTCCGCTGAAAAAGCGATAAAGTAGAGGTAAAGAATATAGGCTTTGCTATTTTTGAAAAACAGCATCTTTATTTACTTCTACTTCAATTGTAAATTCGTTCAGTCTGCCTTCTGACAACGCTCATTATTGATATAATGTTGTTCTCCTTACTGATTTATTTTCGTTCAATAGGAAAACACAAGATATTTTTGTGTTGTTGACTGGAGTTCCTACTATACGATGACGCCTAGTTTATCACTTTAAGTGAGATTTATGTCTCATGACACAAGTCTACCTTTAAACAGACGTTTGATTTACTTTCCTCAAGGTCTTTTTCTTTTTCACATATTCTATAGCTTGTCTAAAGAAATCTTATCGTAATACAAATTGTTTTTTATATGTCTGGTTTCTGGGAAAAGTTCAAACTCTTTATACAAATCTTTTCTACACAACGTCTTCATCAAAGATATCTTGATATATCTAGCAATATTTCAATCAAACACCTTTTGACTCCAGTCTTATGTTACCACTTTTATTTTTATAACGTTCACTGTTTATTGAAGCCGCCTTTGCTAACGTCAATTTCCAAAGAGATTCTCAACTTTTTGAAAGCTGCGTCTTGCGTAACCATTAGACTACAATTTCAACAAAAAATACCATATCCAGTTTTGAAAGACTGAAAAAGATCGAGTAACTGCCACTTGGTGGGTCCTAGTTTCGTAACAAGGTTGTTCGATTTTACCAGATCTAAAGATTTATCCAGTGGCGCCAAACCACCCAATGGATCTTACTACTAACTACCATGACTGCAAATAACTACATATAGTATCAGTCTACTGGAAGCGAATGATAACCTGTCATCTACCAACTTACTAACCTCAGAATCCTTCGATAACTCTCAACAGATTCAGTACAACTAAAATGTGTTGCAAAATGCTTGTAAATCTTTCAATGCAGTTCGTTTGCTGAAACATATAATGCATGATTACGTTTTGAACGATCTCCGTTAAGGTGACACTAGAGCTCGTTAAAATGTTTCGCGGTAGCTGTCAATTAAAGCACGCATAATACAACCGTGTTTTTGGTGAAATTTATTTTTTTATTATTCATGTAAATACCATGTTGAAGACTTTATCCTGTAATTTGGTCTGATGAATAACAGAATGAATAACTGCCGGGCTGAACTTTCTTGGGTGGCTCAAATTAAGCTCCATCAGCTGTTTAAGCCACTAATTAGACGACCGTATAGAAAATAAATGAATACAATAGGCCTAATAAGGGAGAATTGTATTTATGGAATAGATTATTCCTTTAACAAAGAAGGTCGTTCGTAGATTTTATCCATATTACCCAAGAATCTACTTACACCGTTCTTTAAGTCTACCTGGAATGATTACCTCAAATCAATGTGTAATTAATAAGTTTTCCTCGACAGATATTGTACATTGGAGATTTTAGAATTAATATTGTGTCTGATGTATTGGACTATATTATATCATAAAGTCTAGTCAGATGAAAACCTATCTAGATATTTCACACGTTTAAAAAGGTTAGTGAATTTCTTTATATTTATTTTAGTAAAGTCTTTCGTCTACAATGTTGTTAAAAGTCAGAAATATTAGCACCATTACGTCGCCATCATGATCATTAATTGGTGACAAGAAGGCAAATTGAAAGTATAACAAACGTAAGCTGTTTAAATAAAAAGGTCGTTCCATTAAATGCTTGCTATTTCATGCTAATATTCTGGCATCTAATATAATACAATGTGTCAACGTGCAGCCAATGAAGGCTTAAAATACTTTTTAATGGAAATATTTGTCTTAGTTCATCTCACACTATTTATTGTAAAAGGAAGAACAGTTTGAATTCGATATTGTTAAAGAGATATTGTCCAATGTTTTTTACCATCGTCTTTGTAGATAAACTTGACGATAGCTGTCGCCTTTGAATCGAGTATAGAACTTTAAAGTTTTCTTCTTGGACACCTTTGTTTACTAAATATAGTTGATGTCAAACCAAACGTGATATCACTCACAATAAATGAATTACTAAGGTCGACTTGAAAAGTGGATACTGGCAGTTATTATCACAGTAAATTGCTTTTGTGAATTTTTTTTAAAACCTTTTTAAGAATCTTAGATAATTTATAACACATCGGTGATTATCAGATTTTATCGCAATCCATGCCGGACTTGACCAATATAATATACTTATTTTTATCGATACTAGTTTAGTTGTAAGTGCATTAGTTAATACAGAAATCGCATGATTGGTATCAGGATGTAGGGATCAGACAATTTATAAGCATTTGTCCATTTCATTTCTATCTTTGAATTATTATTTATTACTATGTTTTGTGGTGTAAACATTGTAGAACATTGTCCTTTTATTATATAAAACGGTGCCTCTTTGAGATAGATGTCATCATAATGTCAAGGATAAGACAATAGTTATGCAAAGAAAAGTGTTCTAAAGTTGGTTTTTCATCAGAATAGGAAGTCCTTTAATGATATAAAAATCTTGTATGTCAGAGGTCTTTTAAGAGGTTAATGTTACTGCAAAGATCATTGAATACGCTCTTCAGGAGTCCTAGTTAAAATTCAATGTTTTAGTCCATATATTAGTGGTCATTTATCAATATCAGTAATTATTGTATCAAAACTTTGATTTTACGATAAATTACGATATTGTCTAATGTCGTAAACCATCATCTTAGTAGATAAACCTGACAATTACTTACGCCTACGTAACGATTTTTAAGACTTTTAGCTTTCGTCATTGATATCTGTTTGTAGTATATTATGTAATTGATTCCTAACTATACTTGATATCACTCACAACAAATACATTACGAAGGTTGATTTGAAAAGTGGATACTGGCAATTATAATCACAAGAAATTGCCGCGAGCCAGACACAATCTTTAATACCGTTTAACAATCTCTTTTAAATAATTCATCAAAATGTAATCAAACTAGTTTAAAACAGGCTTTAACTTGACCGGATTGATTCCTCGAGAACTTAGCTTTTTTTCATACCATTTTAGTTTTCAGAGTAATAGTAAAGACAGAAATCACACTAACTTAGGTTGCTTTCAAGGGTCAGATAATTCAAAAGCTTTTGTTTATTTCATATCTTCATTGAATTGTGTTTTATTGCGAAGTTTTATCGGATAAAGTTCGAAGAACATCGCCCTTTAAAGATATAAAAATCCCAGTATTATGAATGTCAGTATTTAAAGATAAATGAGAAAATAATGTATATTTGTTATTCACACTTCTCATAATAAATAGATTACAAGTCTTGTGTTTGATTTGAAACATTGAGTTAGAAGAAGACATTAGTTAAACCATAATAACAAGATAATAACCGAAGATAAATTACTTCAAGTGGAAATGGTTGATTCTGAAGATATAAATCATCTCGAACTTCTACTCCTATATCATCATTATATAGAAATAGCTTATTAATATTACACTGAGAAACTTTCTCTCCTTCTCAATAATTACATTACTTAAAGTCTCAATTAATATCACTGTTAAATATAGGTTAACACTGAATAATCGCAAACCAAGTGGACATAATTTGGAACAGAAAAATAGGTCACGAGTACAGCTTTCTTGAAATTTGTTTATTTCAACACATTAATAGCATCAAATCTTTAACTAAATGTCAGTTGCTAGCGTGGATGGTTGTGGTTAAGAACTAGCATCGTTATGGAATAATGGTCTTTATTCCCGGAGATACATCCTACTATGATGTCTTAAGTTTTTCAAACCCCTAAGTTGATGCAAGACGTCGGCTTGTCATTCAGATTGATCAATAAATAACAGATGCCCGTGACTATTGGTAACCAAGAGGAGTAGGTAAAATGTTGCTCAGTCTCACTCACTATCTCGGTAACAGTCCACTTCTAACGTAACAGTCCACGTTTCAAAATTACTCTACATATTCGTGTACAGAGAATAAATAGACATTAAGTTTTTACTTAACGCGATCATAATATTGATAATATTTTGTTGAATAGACAATCTAGCTAGAGGATCTGACCACGGTACGTCAAAATGACAAGAACCATAATATACATATTTGAATGTTATACACATTTGTCAAAGTTGTTACGTCTTTTATTGACATTCAATTTTATCTGGTTGTTATCAAATGTTTAATTCAATTTCTACAATAGTTAATAAGTGTGTTCACCTCGTGAGACTCATCGAGAGTTCATATATAATATTAATACAGTCTAACCATAAAAGTTTTTGTTTTATGCTCTCACAGTACGTTTGAGATTTGTTGGTGGTTATACAGTACTCTGATCAGCAAACTGTTGTAACTATGTACATGTAATTGCCGTTATGAATGTTTGCTCCTATGACACCAAATTTGTTTTCTAGAGTTAACTACTGATGCAGATGTAAGCATTAAAAACGAACCGGCAACCAACGAAATGACAAGGTTATGAGTGTTTTGTTTAAGATGATTTTCCGCTGAAAAAGAGATAAAGTAGAGGTAAAGAATATAGGCTTTGTTGTTCCGGAAAAACAGCATCTTTTTTTTTACTTCTACTTTTATGGTCAACTCGCTCAGTCTGCCTTCTGACAAGTGACAACGCTCATCATTGATATAATGTTGTTCTCCTTATTGATTTATTTTCGTTCAATAGGAAAACACAAGATATTTTTGTATTGTTGACTGGAGTTTCAACTATACGATGACGCCTAGTTTATCACTTTAAGTGAGATTTCTGTCTCGTGATGTGTACCTTTAAACAAACGTTTGATTTACTTTTCACAAGATTTTTTTTCTCTACCACATTTTCTACAGCATGTCTTATCGTAATACAAATTGTTTTTTATATGTCTGGTTTCTAGGAAGAGTTCAAACACTTTATACAAATCTTTTCTACACAACGTCGCCATCAAAGCTTTCTTGATATATCTAGCAATATTTCAATGCAACATCTTTTTGACTCCAGTCTTATGTTGCCACTTTTATTTTCATAACGTTCACTGTTTATTGAAGCCGCCTTTGCTAACGTCAATTTCCAAAGAGATTCTCAACTTTTTGAAAGCTGCGTCTTGCGTAACCATTAGACTACAATTTCAACAAGAAATACCATATCCAGTTTTGAAAGACTGAAAAAGATCGAGTAACTGCCAATTGATGGGTCCTAATTTCGGTACTAGTTTTTTTCGATTTTACTCGATCTAAAGATTTATCCGTTACAAATCCAGTCCATCAGTACCGAACCACCCAACTGATCTAACTACCAAATAACCACTTAAAGTATCAGTCTACTGGAAGCGAATGATAACCTGTCATCTACCGACTTACCAACCTCAGAAAACTTCGATAACTCTCTACAGATTCAGTACAACTAAAATGTGCTTGTAGAACTTTCAATGTAGTTCGTTTGCTGAAACATATAATGCATGATCACGTTTTGAACGATCTCCGTTAAGGTGACACTAGAGCTCGCTAACATGTTTCGCGGTAGCTGTCAATTAAAGTACGCATACAACCGTGTTTTCGTGAAAAATGTTTTTTTTATTCATGTAAATACCATGTTGAAGATTTAATCCCGTAATTTGGTCTGATGAATAACAGAATGAATAACTGCCGGGCTGAACTTCCTTGGGTGGCTCAAATTAAGCTCCATCAGCTGTTTAAGCCACTAATTAGACGACCGTATAGAAAGAAAATGAATACAATAATAAGGGAGAATTGTCTTTATGGAATAGATTATTCCTTTAACAAAGGAGATCGTTCGTAGATTTTATCCATATTACCCAAGAATCTACTTACACCGTTCTTTAAGTCTACCTGGAATGAAAGAATGAGAATTGGGTTAATTTTAAATTCTGAATTATGCAACTCAATTATACAATGTTTGCAATAAATCAATTTACATGTTAGACTAACCAGCCAATAAACTCATTGTAACAAGGGGTGGTGGGTATATACTGCTAGTAGGTTAGATCATTTTTAATCCTTAACCGACAGTTGGAAATCGAAAATAAGAGTAGGTTAATGCCACAATTTCCCTCGTTGCACACTGCGAGGCGTTTATCCGCCCTCGTAAGCCAATGAAGGTACAGAAAAGCAGGTCGTAAAATTCCACATCATTTTCTTTCATTTAAATACAATCCCCGGTAGAGGAATAATTCTTATATTGACCAGAATAATTACTAACCTTTTAAACAAGAGAGGTTGTATTTAAACACTAAACCCCAACAGATGATTTTACATAACCAAAAAAGATTTTTATGAAGAAAAAATTTGGAGATACCGATAGCATTAAATTTCGCCAATCCAATTTTCAATCAGTCGTCTGTGGTTCCAGCGATTCAACTTTCAGTAGTAATTTAATTTAAATCTTGCCCCCCTAAAATACAATGTGTCAACGTGCAGCCAATGAAGGCTTAAAATACTTTTTGATGGAAATATTTGTCTTAGTTCATCTAACACTATTTATTGTAAAAGGAAGAACAGTTTGAATTCGATATTGTTCAATGTTTTTTACCAGAGTCTTTATAGATAAACTTGACGATAGCTGTCGTCTTTGTATCGATTATAGAACTTTAAAGTTTTCATCTTGGACACCTTTGTTTACTAAACATAGTTGATGTCAAACCAAAGGTGATATCACTCACAATAAATGAATTACTATGGTCGACTAGAAAAGTGGATACTGGCAGTTATTATCACAGTAAATTGCTTTTGTGAAATTTTGTTTTAAAAACTTTTTGAGAATCTTAGATAATTTATAACACATCGGTGATTATCAGATTTTATCGCAATCCATGCCGGAATTGACCAATATAAAACTTATTTTTATCGATACTTAGTTTAGTTGTAAGTACATTAGTTAATACAGAAATCACATGATTGGTATCAGGATGTAGGGATCAGAAAATTTATAAGCATTTGTCCATTTCATTTCTATCTTTGAATTATTATTTATTACTATGTTTTGTGGTGTAAACATTGTAGAACATTGTCCTTGTATTATATAAAACGGTGTCCTTTTGAGATAGGTGTCATCATAATGTCAATGATAAGACAATAGTTATGCAAAGAAATATGTTCTAAAGTTGGTTTTTCATCAGAATAGGAAGTCCTTTAATGATATAAAAATCTTGTATGTCAGAGGTCTTTTAAGAGGTTAATGTTACTGCAAAGATCATTGAATACTCTCGTCAAGAGTCCCAGTTAAAATTCAATGTTTTAGTCCATATATTAGTGGTCATTTATCAATATCAGTAATTATTGTATCAAAACTTTGATTTTACGATAAATTACGATATTGTCTAATGTCGTAAACCATCATCTTAGTAGATAAACCTGACAATTACTTACGCCTAAGTAACGATTTTTAAGATTTTTAGCTTTCGTCCTTGATATCTGTTTGTAGTATATTATGTAATTGATTCCTAACTATACTTGATATCACTCACAACAAATACATTACGAAGGTCGATTTGAAAAGTGGATACTGGCAATTATGATCACAAGAAATTGCCGCGAGCCAGACACAATCTTTAAGACCGTTTTACAATCTCTTTTAGATAATTCATCAAAATGTAATCAAACTAGTTTAAAACAGGCATTAACTTGACCGGATTGAATCCTTGAGAACTTAGCTGTTTTCATACCATTTTAGTTTTCAGAGTAATAGTAAAGACAGAAATCACACTAACCTAGGTTGCTTTCAAGGGTCAGATATTTCAAAAGCTTTTGTTTATTTCATTTCTTCATTGAATTGTGTTTTATTGCGAAGTTTTATCGGATAAAGTTCGAAGAACATCGCCCTTTAAAGATATAAAAATCCCAGTATTATGATTGTCAGTATTTAAAGATATAAAAATCCCAGTATTATGAGTGTCAGTATTTAAAGATATAAAAATCACAGTATTATGATTGTCAGTATTTAAAGATATAAAAATCACAGTATTATGATTGTCAGTATTTAAAGATATAAAAATCCCAGTATTATGAATGTCAGTATTTAAAGATATAAAAATCACAGTATTATGATTGTCAGTATTTAAAGATATAAAAATCACAGTATTATGATTGTCAGTATTTAAAGATATAAAAATCACAGTATTATGATTGTCAGTATTTAAAGATATAAAAATCACAGTATTATGAGTGTCAGTATTTAAAGATATAAAAATCACAGTATTATGAGTGTCAGTATTTAAAGATATAAAAATCACAGTATTATGATTGTCAGTATTTAAAGATATAAAAATCACAGTATTATGAGTGTCAGTATTTAAAGATATAAAAATCACAGTATTATGAGTGTCAGTATTTAAAGATATAAAAATCACAGTATTATGATTGTCAGTATTTAAAGATATAAAAATCACAGTATTATGAGTGTCAGTATTTAAAGATATAAAAATCATAGTATTATGAGTGTCAGTATTTAAAGATATAAAAATCACAGTATTATGATTGTCAGTATTTAAAGATATAAAAATCCCAGTATTATGAATGTCAGTATTTAAAGATGAATAAGAAAATAATGTATATTTGTTATTCACACTTCTCATAATAAATAGATTACAAGTCCTGTGTTTGATTTGAAACATTGAGTTAGAAGAAGACATTAGTTAAACCATAATAACAAGATAATAACCGAAGATAAATTACTTCAAGTGGAAGTGGTTGATTCTGAAGATATAAATCATCTCGACCTTCTACTCCTATATCATCATTATATAGAAATAACTTATTAATATTAAACCGAGAAAACTTTGTCTCCTCTATAACTACATTACCTAAAGTCTCAATTGATATCATTGTTAAATATAGGTTAACACTGAATAATCGCAAACCAAGTGGACATAATTCTGATATTTGGAATACAGAAAATAGGCCACCAATACACCTTTCTCCATTTCTTGGAATGAATATAAAAGAAATTTGTTAAAACAAAGCGTTCGGTATATTTTGCTTAACTAAATCTGTAACTGCGTGTAACTAAAATGATCAATTGCCATGAAATCTATGGTTTTTGTCGTCGAGGAAAGTTGAACATAAAAATAACTCGAAATAGGTCGAAATGATAATATATTCCAATTTTTTAAATCTAGTTTGATGCAGAACACTGAATAATTGGAAGCCAAGTAGACATAATTCTGAAATTTGGAATACAGATAAATAGGTCACGAGTACAGTCTAATTAAAATCAGACCCTATAAATTTCGTTCGTTCGTGAACGGCTGTTGCCGCGCCTGGTTCTCAGACCCTAATGTAGTGGTTAAAAACCGGATTTAAAAAAAAAACGAACGAACGAAATTAGGGTCTGATTTTAATTAGACTGGTCACGAGTATAGCTTTCTTGAAATTTGTTTATTTCAACAAACATAGAATTCCTACTATTTTTTTTTTTTTTTTTTGGGAGCCGCGGTGGCTCAGTGAGTTAGACGCTTGCTCGCTAACCTGGAGGTCCAGGGTTCAATCCCGGCATGGGTCGAGATGATACCTTCGGATTTTTCAACCCGGTTTCCCCCTGTCAGTGATGCAGGTCTGAGGGGCTGACATGGAAAAGCGTCTAGTCGTTCGGATGGGACAATAAACCGAGGCCCCGTGTGCTATTGGCTGTGCACGTTAAAGATCCCTCGGCAGTTGGAAATCGAATATAAGAGCAGGCTAATGCCGCTGTCCTGGCAAAAATTTCCCTCATTGCACACTGCATGGCGTTTGCCCGTCCTCAATTAGCCCATATAGGTGCAGAAAGTAGGACGTAAAACTCCATTCATTTCATTTCATTTTTACTATTTTTTTTTAAATCCAGGTTCCCAATGATGCAATACGTGTGCTAGTATCCCTACGCCAAGCCCCTCATGCAATATTGAATTCCTATAGAATCGTGTGCAGTTCTACTTTTATTACATACACTATCGTTGATTGTTTTGAATGGAGTGTAGGTTTTTCATTTACACTAAAGAAACGTACAACAAAAATTGTGCGATAAGGTTATGAGAGAAAATGACCTGAGGTCATGTACTCGACTGTGGGATACCCCCTGGAATGTAATGTTTACAAACAAATCGTGACGTCATAGGGAATTCCCAATGCCGTTCAACACGTAACCAAGGCTATTTTGCTTTCAAAAACATTAATTACGGTGTTCTTTATGGGTTTTGTAGACTATTTTTGTTTGGACATGTTTTGAATTAAGAATTTATTTTAATTCATCATCATTTGTTTAAATTGAAACTTGTAATGCAACTGGGAATATTCTAAGTGAGATAAAAAAAAAAGATGGCGTCATTCGCGAGTCAGTAGAAAAAATAGTTCCTACCGTATTCAATGACCGTTGAATATGGATTCAATTATTACATGGGCTTGTATTCAATGATTGACTGTCATAGTATTACACATGTATGTAATAAATACATTTAGTTATTACTTAACGCGATCATAATATTGACAATATTTTGTTGAATAGACAAGAGAGGATCTGACCACGGTACGTCAAAATGACAAGAACCATAATATACATATTTGAATGTTATACACATTTGTCAAATTTGTTACGTCTATTATTGACATTCAATTTTATCTGGTTGTTATCAAATGTTTTATTCAACTTAGAGGAATAGTTAATAATTGTGTTCACCTCGTGAGACTTATCGACAGTTCATAGGCTATATAATATTAATACAGTCTAACCTTAAAAGTTTTAGTTTTATGCTCTCACAGTACGTTTGGGATTTGTTAATGGTTAAACAGTACTCTGATCAGCAAACTGTTGTTACTATGTACATGTAATTGCCGTTATGAATTTTTGCTCCTATGACACCAAATTTGTTTTCTAGAGTTAACTAATGATGCAGATATAAGCATTAAAACTACCGGCAACCAACGAAATGTCAATGTTACGAGTGTTTTGTTCCAGATGATTTTCCACTGAAAAAGCGATAAGGTAGAGGTAAAGAATATAGTCTTTGTTGTTCCGGAAAAACAGCATCTTTTTTTTTACTTCTACTTGTATGGTCAACTCGTTCAGTCTGCCTTCTGACAAGTGACAACGCTTATCAATGATATAATGTTGTTCTCCTTATTGATTTATTTTCGTTCAATAGGAAAACACAAAATATTTTTGTATTGTTGACTGGAGTTCCTACTATACGATGGCGCCTAGTTTATCACTTTAAGTGAGATTTCTGTCTCGTGAAACATGTGTACCTTTAAACAAACGTTTGATTTACTTTTCACAAGATTTTTTTTCTCTACCACATTTTCTACAGCATGTCTTATCGTAATACAAATTGTTTTTTATATGTCTGGTTTCTAGGAATGGTTCAAACTCTTTATACAAATCTTTTCTACACAACGTCTCCATCAAAATTATCTTGATATATCTAGCAATATTTCAATCCAACATCTTTTTGACTCCAGTCTTATGTTACTACTTTTATTTTTATTACGTTCCCTGTTTATTGAAGCCGCCTTTGCTAACGTCAATTTTCAAAGAGATTCTCAACTTTTTGAAAGCTGCGTCTTGCGTAACCATTCGACTACCATTTCAACAAGAAATGTCCGTTGTGTCTACTGGAAGCGAATGATAACTTTTCATCTACCAACTTACCAACTTCAGAATCCTTCGATAACTGCCAGTACAGACAAACGTGTGCAAAGTGCTTGTAAATCTTTCAATGTAGTTCGTTTGCTGAAAAATATAATGCAAGATTACATCTTGAACGATCTCCGTTAAGGTGACACTAGAGCTCGCTAAAATGCTTCGCGGTAGCTGTCAATATTAAAGCACGCAAACCACAGTGTTTTCGTGAAAAATGTTTTTTTTATTCATGTAAATACCATGTTGAAGACTTTATCCTGTAATTCGGTCTGATGAATAACAGATTGCCAAAATGCTTTTTCAAGTTTTGCATAAAGTCAAATTCTCCTGAAATATATAGTGAAACTAATTAAGTGACGTGTATTGACAAGATTTTACTAGCATATCACACACCAAGAATTAAAACTGACAGCACATACTGTTAAACGAAATTCAAAGAGAAAAATAGTAAGGCTTTTGATGAAACTAACGTGACAGTATACTACTAAAAGTTCAAGTCTTGTAAATTAGATGAAAATGTGGTTATCATTTTGACGTGGAATTCTGTCCTTGTGGGAACTTTTTCTAACTATTTATAAATTTACAGTTACAAACAAACCATCTCCAGAGACCTGTTAATTATCAGGCAGTGGAAACATCTCAGAAGAGATAAAACCAGAATATCGAACGCGGTCATAAATAACAAACGGTAGGTCCTAAAGTCGATTCCTAATGTCATAATAACAGTCGTGGTGTGGTTAATAACATCAATCTACCACCAATCTTCTTAATTAATTCTTACTATTAGCTCTTTATTGCTCTTGTATTATGAGTACATTTTTACGAATTCATTCCACAGAAAGTTAATTCTTCACTTATTTTTCAAAAATACATGATGAAATATTTTACTGTATAGTTTACATTAAGTGTTAACTGTTAGATATTGAATTGGTGTTAGCTGAAAATGTCTGAAACGTCAAAATCCCATCGCTGTTTTTTTTAATAATACCTTTGGATTTTGATATTGTAATAAGGAAATAAATTTTGCTATTTTATTTACATTGGAATATGTAAACGATAATGCACCAATTACCATAACAAAATCCACATTCATGCGTTATGCTTATGTTTCAACTCCCAGGCACCTTCAGGGCTCTATCAGATTAAATACATTACATCTTTATAACATTGGAAATGTAACGCATTCAACTGTATATTATAAATTGCTTATATTGAATTATCATTTATATATTTATGAATAATTTAATAAGATAGAATCCTGTCTACCAGACTGCCTTTAGTCAAATCTCTAGGTAGTTTAATAGAAACCTTCCGTATTGTCAGTATCCATTACAACTGATATAGAATATCAACGAAAGAAAAAAAAAGATGAAACCAAAACATGTTATTTCTTCAGAGTATCACGCTTAACAGGTTATTATTGAAAAACCTTAAAATTTCATTAAGCGTTTTTCAATTATTGTATATAAACATAGTTTTCTGGATTTATCAGATTATTTAGGTAATCTGTTGTATAGTTATGCCACAAGTTTTGTCCCCTGAATATAAATATACTCGTATTGACCAAGTTTGAAAATTTAGATTTTTTGTTCATTCTAAGAGATTGTATTCCTTCAAGTTTAAGACGCAGGAAAAATAGATCAGTTGTCTGAAATTTAAATATTATTGCACAGCATAAAGTGAGTAAAATATGTCAAACCAATAACAGTGAAAATATTTTGTTATGGTATCCATAAAGATGTTCAGATGATACTTCGAGCGTGTATCAGTTAATATCTTGATAATAATAATAATTCATGTATCTGAATAATATTTATAACGTTGATCGCTAAGATAAGGTTTGGGAATTGATGAAGGTTAACCTTGAACTAAGTGACCGGAGATATCATTTGATCTATAAATTACCGTCTTGACTAGTTTGTCAAATTATTCTTGTAGACAAATCAATTATAGATGTCTAATATTTACTGATAAAATTAAATAATCGATTACATTTCCAACAATCTCCTCGGGACGTTAATTTAGTCAGTCAAAAAACAGCAATAGTTTTCATATGAATACTGTAACTCAACAACAAATCAGATAATGGATGAACGTCATTTTTATGTATTACATTATACTCTTTTCAAATTTGTATTTATCTGTTGCAAAATATTCTCAATATCCGATATATAAGAGGTATTTTAAGACTACCATCAAGAAGTTCAGCAGAATGAAATCAATTGGTGACACCTATATCGAAGAATAACGATGTATCGAACTCGGACTGATGCTGTTCTATGAAGAGGCATAAACGTCCTGTCAACGTATGAGAGGTAGATAAACAACGGGGAAACACATTTGCAAATCGAGTCTGTATATTTAAGGGATATATTATATTTCTAAGGTAAAACAACTTAAATGTGAAACAAACAAAAGAGATTCAAAACCTTTGATCGTAAACAGTAAGATTAAACAACACTTGAATGGAATGAAAGGAAAGATCAGCTATAATGAATAATAATCCAGAGAAAATGTAATAGTTATATCTAGGTAATCTGGAGTAAAATTCATAAATCACTTCATTTTTTCTGTAATAAACCGACTAACACGAATCTCCACTTAAAAGATGAAAATTACTAGAATTTAGCGTAGATGGATAATATCTGTTCTACTCGTTACTTATTAAATAAGATTAATGCGAAATGCTTCACGAAAAGTTCACAAACCGAATACAAGAACCAGAGATGCCGGTAATATATTGGGATTTGCCTCCAAAAGCATTTACAACGCTCCGTAATTTTTTTATGATTAAATTTAGAAATACATGTATACAAAAAAAAAATCGAGCCTCATAAATCAAATGTAATGTTGTCCATTCACCTTTTCTGTTCAACATGTTGTTTGGATCATGACGATGATCAGACAAAAGAATTGTGAACTAAACAAAAGACCCGACCCTTACAACAGTTTACAATACCGTCTAATACCCCTCTTACACTAGGCCCGATAAAGAGAGTCTGGCCCGGATCGGTCCCTGGCTCTGATCAAAACGTCTCCTTACACTGGCGTTCTGTGATCTGGACCAGGCCCACTTTAAACTGAAATAAGCGTGAGCTTTCTAACTAAAAAAATTACAAAAGGTCTACGAGTAGTCAAAATGGCGGACAACAACAATAATTTGCGCGTGCGTGCGTCCAATGCGGACCTGGCTCACCTCTTAATGTGGTGCAAGGTCCCGATCTTAATTGGCTCGCTTTATTCCGCTTACACTATTGAATTGAAGTGGGCCAGGCCCTGATTGGTGGAGGAAAATCATTGGCTGGTCCACTTTATCGGAGCCTAGTATAAAACTGGTATAGAACTCTACATTAATAGGTAACGTTGTCACAAAAATATCAAAAAGAATCAATGATTGTCTATCGAGAATATTCTATTAAACGTATCAAACTCTTTCACAATAGATGTTATTTTCAGCACAGTGATTATGAGAAAGATGGAACTTAGATAACACGAACCATCTCTCCTTAACAAATTGATGAGGGTCCATAGTCTGGTAATGTCAATATTTCGTATTACTTACATAGTTAACGAGTGTTATAGAAGACGAGGTTTTAATGGATTGAAATAAATTATAAATCAGTTGACTTAAAATAACCCAGCTGAAATAAAGATAGGTGACGTTTCACAGATACCTGTTTCCGTTTATATCATAAATAGTCTGGCTACAGCAGACTTGGCTCGTAAAAGGTTTTCACAGTTAATGTTGCTTCTTTGACAGTATTTCACTGCATTGCCTTGTCTATCTTTATCTTAAGCCTTGGTCACATCAGACGGTCACGTCTGTATCTGACCGTTTTGGGAAGATGATCAAAGTGCACCGTAGTGCCACTACATGTACAGTCAACTAGGTTGAAGTAGGTACATGTACAGGATATTTATACATAAGGTGAACCACGTCTAAATACGACCAATTACATAGAACTACGTTTACGCAAAATGCCTAGTGTTAACTAGGTACAACTACCTGTGAACTACATTATTTGAAGTACGTACAACTAAGGTAAATCTAACTACGATCACAGTAGGGGCTTAGTATCCCAAGCTTACTGTAGATATATTTTCAATATGTTGAAAAAGTGTGTGCTAACTACGTCCAAATCATTGGTTTTTTTGTTTATACCTTCGCTGAAGTAGGCATAACGACGTCCAATCTAATTAGAATTATATTACATTTCGTTTCGGTTATTTTTTGATTGTCAAAAAATAACCGAAACGAAATGTAATCAAATTTTAATTAGATTGAACGACGTCTAATTACGTTTATTTATCTCTGTAACTAAGGTCAACTACGTCCAAACTACGGTTATATTATAGTAAAATATTGGCATCCAAGATATCGCGGGTTTCTTCAAACTACGCTTATAACTATGTTGAACTAGGTTTATGTACGTCTAATTACGTTTAATATGTTTAACTATACGGTCAACTTTAGTTAACTACGGCTTTAAACTGAAACAAAAGTACACTATTAATTCTGCATCCATCAGTTTTCTCATATTCACCCGAAATGTGATGTAGCTTTCCCACACATTTCGACATAAACTGCATGGTTCGGTTCCACTGTAAAAATCACTTATTGACGGTATCAAGAGTAGAAAAGTGGGCGTGAATTCCTAATACTGTTAATTTTCTTCTTCTGTTTACACATTTTCCAAAAATAAATAAACATAGGCTTGCGGCAAGTCTCGCAAGCGTATACGCCCACTAGCAGCTTGATAAAGAAAATGTGAATGTGAACACCAAAACAAACGCGATATCAGAGTTTTATGCGATAAAAATTATCGCATCATCATTAAATTCAATAGTGCACATATTCATAATGATATTGAAACACATACAAAATATCTAAAGGATCCATGGAGAATTGTAGCCTGTAGAGTGAGCACGAGCAAAAAAAACAAACGCGATATCTCGAAAGAAAATCATCGAATCATCACCAAATTCAATAGTGCACATCTTCATAATAATATTGACACACATACAAAATATCAAAAGGATCCATGAAGAATTGTTGCCTGTAGAGTGAGCACAATCAAACAAACCAACGCGATATCAGAGTTTTACGCAATATCTCGGAAGAAAATCATCGAATCATCACCAAATTCAATAGTGCACATCTTCATAATAATATTGACACACATACAAAATATCAAAAGGATCCATGAAGAATTGTTGCCTGTAGAGTGAGCACAAGCAAACAAACCAACGCGATATCAGAGTTTTACGCAATATCTCGGAAGAAAATCATCGAATCATCACCAAATTCAATAGTGCACATCTTCATTATGATATTGACACACATACAAAATATCAAAAGGATCCATGAAGAATTCTAGCCTGTAGAGTGAGCACGAAAAAAAAAACGAACGCGATATCAGAGTTTTACGCGATATCTCGGAAGAAAATCATCGAATCATCACCAAATTCTATAGTGCACATCTTCATAATAATATTGACACACATACAAAATATCAAAAGGATCCATGAAGAATTGTTGCCTGTAGAGTGAGCACGAGCAAAAAAACGAACGCGATATCAGAGTTTTACGCGATATCTCGGAAGAAAATCATCGAATCATCACCAAATTCAATAGTGCACATCTTCATAATGATATTGACACACATACAAAATATCTATATCAATAAGAATTGTAGTCTGTAGAGTGAGCACGAGGTAAATGTGGACGGACGGACCGACGGACGGACGGACCGACAGGGGTAACCGCAATATACGCCCATACTATCGTGTGGGCGTATAAAAACGATTTTATTTTCTGAAAATGTTTTCGCCTTTTCTCTTTTGAATAATGAATTTCACTTTACACTTCAGTGTTATTTGTTCTGAAAACGATTTGTAAAATGTCTATCGGGTTAAAATGACTGTTCTATTGCTGTACAATTTACAGTTGAAATTGTGATAAAATGCATTAGCTGAGAGAGCAGTATCATGTTGAAATTGGAAGTGATTAAAATGATCTCACTTTCTGTAACGTTGCTAGTCTTCAGGGAATCATAAAACAGCTAGTAGTCTAATCTAATAGAATAATATTGTTTAGATATCTATACAACGGTGTGATTTTTACAGCCTTTGTGTTCAAAGTGTTTTTTCCACGTGATGTTTGACAAGAATTCCCCGCCCATGTTAATTTATGATGAAGCTCAAAGGCAGACTTTGTCCGAAGACATGTTAAGGAGCAGAACGCAAAGTTTAACGCAAAGTTTTCATTATCCAAAAATTATTATTGTTGTAGCCTAAATTATAAGTTATAAATTAATTTACTATATTTATGCAAGCAGTTGAAACTAGATTGAGTGCTGTGCCTTTATAAAGTTTTTTTACTTGAACCTTGAGACCAATGTCTTTATAATTTGATTTTCATTTTGATCCATCCATCCATGGTAAATCGTAAATAAATGGTACATTAATTTTTTTGGACGTTTTCATTTTAATATCATCGTCCAGTTTTAAAACTGCCGAAGACTATTTACATTTCAAATCTACCCTCGAAAAAGCAGAATGTTCCCTTTAAATCCTCGGTTCCTAACCAGGGGTATTAGTACCCACTGGGGGTCGTGCGCGGACATTTCACACCCAGATAATTCCCGCCCGGACAATTCCCGCCGGACCAATTCATATCAGGACATTTCGCACCAGGATGATTTGCATCAGGACAACTTCCACCCGAGACATTTCACACCCTGGCACTTCACACCCAGGACGATTACCATCCAGGAAAACTGCCACCCAAAAATTTCACACCCGGGCAATTCGCACCCATTTTTGCTCCCATTATAAAATTAAAAACGGAGAGCATAAATTGATAGAAGAAGAAATAAGTCATGATTGTAGATAAATTCTCGCCAAAAAGTCCCAAACGGCAGCCGGTCATACATTGAGGCAGATTATGGCCCATTTTAATACTTTTCCGTTAAAATCCCATTGCATACATTTAGTGTAAGAAATATTGGAGCGTAGTCACCTAGCGACACTTATACGCTGGGGCCAGTTCCAGTAAAATTCGTAAGTACAAAATTATGCCTAACTTCCATAGATACCATAGTCTACCATGCCAACTACGCATGATTTTGTACTTAAAAATTTTATTTGAATGGACCCCTTGTAGATTGTTGTTTGTGTAGGAGACAGGAATGTGATTCTTATGGATAGAAATTGTCATGGGTGCGAATTGCCCGGGTGTGAAATTTCAGGGTGGCAGTTTTCCTGGATGTGAATCGTCCTGGGTGTGAAGTGCCAGACTGTGAAATGTCTCGGGTGGAAGTTGTCATGATGCAAATCATCCTGGTGCGAAATGTCCTGATAGGAATTGGCCGGGCGGGAATTGTCCGGACGGGAATTATCTGGGTGTGAAACGCCCTACTACCATATGTAAATAATAAAGTACATTACTTTCACAAGGGGTACCTGAGAAGCCTCTTAGACATTTTAAAAAGTAATGTACTTTATTATTTACATATATAGCTGACATACAACATCTAATATTTAACAATTAATACATACGTCAATCTTCTACAGCTGTAATAGTGGTTAGGAATGGATTAAATATCAAACTACATCAACCAACAAATCCTTTATATTACTAATTGTGGGAGAAGGGGTACCAAGAGATTGCGTAAAAGATTTAGGGGTACGAAGAGCCCAAAATGTTGGGAACCGAGGCTTTAAACTAATCTTTGAGTTGATTGTGCTCTAAAAGCAACATATAACACGACAATATCTAAAACCACTCCAATTCCATTTTACTGTAAGTTCTATAGAGATTTAGTGAATAGGTCGATTAACCAGGTGTCGGTATTTCGGACTAAGATAGAATGGAATGGAACAGAACACTGCACATGTCATCAAATCATATCAACAGACGATCAAATTGTATTGTTGGATACAGAGAGACGAGATCATTGAGACGAGATCGCCTGATATACCTTTACAAACAGCAGACTCGAGATAAATAAAAACTTTTATTTTATTTGATGAATAATTAATAGCAATTCGCTGTACTTGCTAAAATATCTCCGTTTTTTATCAGAACGTTAGCTTTCTCCAGTGAATGATGTGATTTTTTATAGTGTTTTATATTATTTGGTTAGTGATGGTGTTACGAAATGTATATTTTCATGTGTTAATGTAAGTTTGCATTGATATATAAAGTCAGTAAAGTAGATTCTATGTTTAGTATTGGATAAGGATTGATATGGGACATTTCTAATACAAGGTAAGGCATTAAACGGTTACCACATCACAGTTCAATCCATACAATGTATTATATGAAGAGACTGGTAACAAGGTATTCAGTTAGGAAGGTAAACATTAGTTGACAATAAGTAAAAAAGAATTCTACTGCCTTTGTTCGATATCAGCATGATCCTTTAAGTTCGTGAAGATTTTTTAAAAGTATATTGGTAAAAATATACTTTGGAAGGTTTACTCCGTTGAGAGACGCTGTTGACGTTTCCATGTTAAAGTTTGATATTCTATACTTTTGCAGCTAATTCTCAAACTGGGGTACTAGTTTTCAACAATGTTCTAAGGAACTAAATAAGTGAACACTGAAAATATTGTGCAATGTTGTTTTTAGATAATTTAAAGGGTAATTTCAGAATTTTCGAGGATCGATTTTGGCCTTGAATTTATGTAAATAGCCTTCAGATTTACTGGAACTACTCAAAAAAATCTCACAATCCCTTCAATTATACCCGCTATCTTTCAATTTCTTTATTATAGTGGAGCAGATTAGTGAAAAATCGTTCACTTTGTGATACAAGCACCAAAATTTACATGAAGACTCCCTTTAGCCTTCTTGTAAGGAAAAGCCCGTTAGCCACGTGAATTTTTCAAAATGGCGGCCATTTTTCAAGATGGCGGTTATGAACTGAACTTTTTTATATTAATATAGCAAAAGTTGGTATAACAAATTTTAAATACCATTTTCATCATAAAATCACATCAGGCATCAGTATTAGTCGATAGGCGGCCATTTTCTCTTTCAAAATGGCGGAAAAAGCTAAATTCGCTTGAATTATAGCCGGAGATCTAAAAGTGGGATTAATTACCTCCATGAGGGTTTATAGGGGCTTCTTATGGGGTTAACGCCCATTATGAAAGTTCTACTGTATAAGAATGGCTTTTCCTAGCTTGGACAGTGTACACAAGGTGAATTTATTTGAATTGAGATCGAGCAGAGTGTTGTCCAATGTGTTTGATACGGCACTCTTCAAAAGTTATGTTACTCAAAGGTACTCTCATATAATTATAACAACTCGAAATACATGCGAAAGGTTTCAAGTTATATATCTAATTTTGTAATGTCTTGAGTTTGGATGACTCTTTGAAAAATAGATTTGACATTGGGAGGCCAGTGAAGAAATGTCTGGAGGAGATTGAGGTTAATCACACTGTGAATAGAATAGAACCCAGGTTATATTATTATATTATTAGGCCTTGGTCCAAATGCAACCTGCTTTGTAAGAAGTCGTCTTAGTAATGTTCAACCAATGCTGCTTTATTAGGGGGATAGCATAAAACGGATGTTGTTTCCGAGCAAACAAATAAAATCTGTCTTATCAACAGTAACTACATGAGTAATCTACCATAGACGGAAATAGCGTAATTCTAAAAATTCTGAATATCCTGATCAACTAGTACCGGGGGATATATATACTTAACTTCCTGAAGACATTAAACCATCAGGCAAGACATTCTAACTTTACCATGAAGACCTCCTTCCTTTGCTCTTTAAGCCTAACATATTATCAACCGAGAAAAAGTATGGAAAAAGAAAATCCCTCAAGACTTTTCCAGAGTGATGTCATCACTAACAACGTTTATAGGAATCCACCTAGCAGTTTTCTGTTAGTCAGTTACCGCATACAAGGTTATCGAATAGAAGGTTGTTTTCGTCTATGATAGATCTAGTCATGTAGCTAGTGTTGATAAGGCCAGATTTGATATGTTTGCTCAGAAACAATAATGTTCGTTTGATAGGATTCCCCCTCCTTGACCAGCATTGTTTGGTTCAATACCATCACCTTCATCTAATCTAATGGGATCTAAAATAAAAGGAAATTGCTTGAAAGAGGGGAATGTTTGTTACGATCATATAGTAGCCATAACTTTGCTTCACTTTCTGCATGAATAGTGGGTTGGTGGAGATTTAAGATCTTCACCATAATTTGTTCCTATCAGTTTGAGAATTTGATTTAAATGGGGTAACACTTGACATTCTGATAATATTTATCTCCACAATAATTTTCTATAAATCTTCTCATAGGTTTAAGGTCGAGGGATTGTCATTTTACCACTTTAACTATATAATATAGAGCACATTCAAATATGAGAAACAACCAGGTTCGAGCATAAACTGTCCAGTGTCATTGAAGTCCTGTGCGATCTGTACACCATCTGGACAACGTATGCCCTGTTATCCTTGGCTAAGCTCTCCCGCGGTGGTACTTCTTGTCAATTCGGGTGCGACTATCTAACTGGTCCTGCATTTAACAAAACTACATGTACTACATGTATATGTGTATGGGGCTTGTTAGAAAGCATTGGAGACACTAAAGTATACTAAAGTAAATTTTTAGCTGACAATGAACCCCATACTGAGTTTCATAGCAGTGATGTCACCAGTGTGCCCTGGTTGTGCTTTGATACTCACTCTTTTTCTCTCGTAAATGACTAATTGTTGATTCTTAACGACCAGTCTAACAAGTTACACAATACATGTACATGTATATCAATTAAAAAAAGAAAGAAAACAGAAAGGATGGGATTGGAACAGCAGGTAAAACATATTTTTAGACTATCCCTGGAAAGGGTTGTGGGGTAGAGACAGAAATTATCACAGGACATGGCGGTGTTGGGTAGGGGCAGATAATATCATTGAAAATGGAATGTTGGGTAATGATGGAATATTTTTCCATCTGTATTAGGCCCCATGAAGCTGCTCTTCAAGAATTCCAACAGATAGCTGCATATAAAATGTAAAATGTAGAGAGTACCCATGCCATTAAAAAACTGTAAAAAGGGGAGGGGGTTCTCTCCCATAAATGATAATTAGAGCTTCAAAACAGTTTGAATTGTAGATATATGACTTCTCCATAAAAGCAAATGTACTATTTGACAATAAAATCAGAAAGATGGAATTATTTAATCAACTTTGTTTAAAGAATATGTTTTTTTTTCATTGGAATTGGCGGCCATCTTTGAAAATGGCCGCCATTTTGAAAAAATTGAGTGGCTAACGGCTTTTTTCAAACAAGTATTCTAAGGAGGGTATCCATGCAAAATTTGGTGCTTGTATCATAAACTGAACGATTTAGCCAAAAAATTGACTTAATCTGCTCCACTATTATGTGTTTTCTATTCTATAAGTAGTGTTACTAAACGGCGAGTCGTATTTTTGACTTTCAAACGCTTATATTTATGGATACACGGGGATTTGCACGCTTAAATTTGAGGGAGAGATGGAACATTATTACAGATTAAGTAAACTAACACATTCCAGTTTCCGAGATTAAAAGTTTTGTGGTCGAACGGTGAGTGAATATATCCCTTTAAGGATGATTCAGGTATGATTTCGATTATACAAAGAATTCTTAGGTTTGGTGAAGTTCTGGATCCCATCGCTAAGGTAGCTATCACATTGGAATCCTTTTTGGTTGATTTCTGATTCTAAAGTTTTATCTCTCCCCTGAGTCTCTATTTAATATAATATTAACATGGTCTAGCAAGCCCTATAGATCTATTTAATGACTGTAAATTTTGAGTATCCTTTCCCGACTAATTATTGCTGATTATATGAGTGAACCCTAATGAAGCTATCAGACAGTTTAATGGAAGAGAGAGGAACGTGAATAAGATAAGGAGCATTATTAAGATATATGATGTCAAATTTAATTTTTTATATTTATTTGTGTTTTACCTTCTTCCAAAACGTAAGCACACTGTCTGTGTTGTGTCATGATAGTTTAGCGAGTTTTTGCTCGAGACCGGGAGGTTGCAGGCTAGATGGTTGCTGGAGATAATGCGAAATAAAGAAACACGAAAGAAACATCTATATTTTACAAGGATAACAACTTAGGTTCCTTGCGGATCCTTTCTCCCAGTTGGTCCTTGGCCAAACCTCTTGGCATTGGATTTGTGCTTTGCGTTCAACTTTCATGGATGGACAAACTGATACTCCAAGTGCTATCGGCTATGCATCAAACATGATCAGAAAACTTGAATGCAAAAACCGTATTAGCCTCTTTAGATATAAACATTAATTTGCCCAATTTAGATTGAACCAATATTGATTTAACGCAACATATAATGGACCTATATAAGGCATCAGTTTTTATAGCAGCAGAGCAAAATATTTTTTCCAAAATGGACTCGAGAGCTAAAATAATAATACTTAACGTCGTCATTCTGATTTTAATTGGCCACATATCACACCATATATTAGGATTTAATGTTAAGACTTTGATTTATAGGTTCGAGAAAATAAAATCCATTTATAGCGTCGATAACAACAAGCTATTTAATCCCTAGATAAAGTTGTGAATATGAGCAATGTTATGTACAAAGAAGGCAATGTATATTAAAGGGGAATGTTCAGCATTTTCGAGGGTCGATTTAAGCCTTGAATATATGTAAATAGCCTCCGGAATAACTATAGAACCGTATAAAAATGGCATAATCCCTTCAATTATAACCTTACCTTAACATTTATCTTTCATTATCCGTATGTGTTTTCTATAATATAAGGCATAGTCTTACGAGTCGTATTTTTGACTTTCAAACGGTCATAATTATGGCTACACGGGGATTTGAAGGCTAATATTTTGAGGGAGAGTTGTGAACATTATTATGGATTAGAATAGCTAAAATATTCCAGGTTCTGAGACTAAAATTTTAAAACAGTTAGTGAACATATCCCTTTAATGGTTCTAGGAACCGTAATATTTACAGAAAGATCATCTGATAGGCAATTTATTCTTTAGAAGAATTTTGTTTTTGGTATGGTAATTTATTTAGGGTCAAACAGATCAGCCCATCATTTTGAAATGATGATGATTCAGGATTTCATGAACGTATCATTTTCTGTTTCCCTGTGGATAAATCTGTTATGTCCGTATTGAATTAATCGCAAATTTCCTCTTGAAATATTATATCACTCTTATATTATTCAACTACTACTGAAAAAACTCATTTCGACCAGTTGTTAATGGAATCTGTGATCGAGGTTGAACGAAGTTGGTGGAATTTAAAGGTGTTACTATACCATCAAAAGTTGATCAATAAGATGATGCCAATGCATTGAATGTCATCAATTATTTAAGGAATAACCTCTGAAAGATAGCTCCTTGTCAATGCAAAGAAACTTTTTATTATTTTTATTTAATTTGTTTGCTTGTACGGATTTTATTGAACGTATTTGTTTTAGTCAAATGATTATTTCAAATCTCTGACTCGAAATGTAAGAAAATGACCGAAGAAACCATTGAAAAATATTGTCTTTTTTCAATTATTTTCTGTAGGAAGTTTTCTGTTTTAAGGAAGTGAAAACCATTCAATAAACACTAATGTTGTTTCTGAGAGTGTGATTGGACTGTGACAAGTTACCAGTACTCCAAATTGCTTCATTTCTCTAGAATTGTTACTGCAGGCGATTATTTAGCACTAATAGGCTTTGGAATGGAATTCGCTGACCTGTAAAGAACATTGAAAATGTATTCTATTCACTGTTATTGTACTTAGCTGTTAGCTCGAGGTGACTTTGCTAATCGGATGCAGGTTCAATTTTTGCTCCATGTTTCAACCGCATAATGATTTAGAGCGATTGCAACTGTAAAGGTTGGTAGATGACAAGTTAACGTTCGCTTCCAGTCTAATTAAAATCAGATCCTAACTTCGTTCGTTCGTTTTTTTTTAAATACGGTTTTTTAAACACCTCGTGTCGTGTTTAAAAAACTGGATTTAAAAAAAAAAAACGAACGGACGAAATTAGGGTCTGATTTTAATTAGACTGCGTTCGCATCCAGCAGCAGCAGCTGAATGGAAAACTTGCACCCAGCGTTATCTATACAGGTTGTGTACGCTTTAGATCCCTGCGAATTTCCTAGCAAAATGTGCCTGATTTCACATTGAGTGAAGATGTACTTTTTCTCCAGAAGCAGGAAAGATAGTACATTAAGCCACATTTGACCAATTCTGATTCAATAGAAGAATAATGCCGATATATCCAGGACTGCATGGTGTTTGTCACTTGAAATATCTCTGCTATAAAAGTCGTTTTAAATTTTAATTATCTTTGTTCACTGTTTTATAAACTCTCTTCAATATGAGGAAGGTTATTATTTAAGATATCGTTTCTCAAGAATTAAGAATAAAATAATTTAATTAAGAAAAGGTAGTTGAATGGTTCATCTCGCTCAGAAAATTGTTAAACAAAATGTGTTATTTCTGAATTGGTAAGTGATAAAGGTTTCCCCAACTAACGCGAACAGAGTTCATATAATTGCTAAAAGTTCTAATTTAAGGCAATACCAAATCATTGTTGAAGCTTCTGTACCAGTCCATGTACGTATTCAATTGTATCTGTCAGTTAATACTGTATTCTGATTGTCTTTATATTCATTATAGCAAGAAATTAAATATAGCACGTATTAATGAAATAGTCTCTATTACTTCTGATCTTTAATAGAAAAGGAAGAATCGTTTATTGTCAGAACACGTGTAGAATTTGATGAAACATCATAAATAGGCCAATATATAATTAATATTGTGAATAGAAACTGACCGATTTAGTAATATAACCATTACTGCTATTGAATTGGTCTTTTCACAATGATCATAAATTGTCAGATTAGATTCTGTATAGTGTTCCACAATTTTAATGTAAGTTGAGAAATGTTCACACTTCAAGAAAATCATTAACCGCAAACTAAATTTTGTCCACTAGGGTACTGATGGCAACTGGAAGACTTTGTTGATAAAAAATATAAAGTTTCATGCATTTTACTTCAAGAGAATTTCCCTTCTCAAAAAAGAAGAATTACCCAAACTCCATCGCAAAGCAGTTCTAAGAGTGTCATTACTATTTTGAGGCTGATTTTCAATAACTGTTTAAATTAGATTTATAGTCGAAATAAAACAGTAGTTCCAATTACAAATAGTCTTTTTTCAGACTGTTATTTTTATATGTATTGAAATATTAACCTCAAAATGGCTCTGAGAGTCTTACATTGTCTAAGGGTTGATGAAAATGCCAACCACTAAAAAAATACTTGAAGGTATGATTTCATAGAGGGGAATTTCAATGTAATTTTACGTGAAATTTCTAGGAGGGAAATGTGTTTATTTCAATTAAAAAACTTTGTTTTGAATTTCCATGGACCCGAAGGCATTCTTAGACAAATAGCATGCAATTGACAATTTTAAATATTTGTGATATGAGATAAGAAATTCAATTCAGAACTCAATGTGGTCAGAGAGTAATAAATACATTCATATGGCTTTGAAACATCACTAGTAGTCCTGGTGGAATCATATAAAACGAATTCCTTATAATTATCGTTATTCCGAATTATTGACGTGAATTCCATGCTGGCTAATGGTAAAATATCACTAAGAGTTGATAGCGGCCAATTGATTAAAATAGAATTGTACTTTTCATTTTTTCAGACTTGGGAATTGATGAACTTTGATGAAAGTTAACTGATAGTAATGATTGTGATGGAATGATAAATGACAAGGAAATGAGTATATTGGCTCAATGAAACAGGCAATCAGTATTCTGGATCAGGAAAACAATGTCGTTACCAGCCTGCATCATGAAGTGTAACGTGTATTATTTAACAGTGGTAACATTTGTATGTGGAAGTATCACGATAGTAGCACTGTCGCTATCTGTGGGCACCGACTACTGGTTGCTGACCCGAGAACTCATGTTAGAAGCTAGGTATGAGAATAACACAATAATACAAGGTGTACCTAAAATGTGGTTTTCAACGAGGAGTGGCTTATGGAAAGTCTGTGTTATAACGGAAATTCCAGGCGAAGGTAAATATTATTACATTTATGAACGTAGAACGCGTTCGGGATGAGTCAAAGCGGCAACTTGATTCAATAGAAAGTTTTGTTGATGTATAGCCGGTTTTTTCAACTGGTTTTCTCAAATGTTCCCGATTACTCTCGAGGAAATGACCATGTCCCCTGAATATTTTCAGCGGAATTCATCAAAAACTTTTGCAATTTTGAAGCAGGATAGAGTCACATCATATTGCTTTTTACTACGTTGCCGTTGCTGGGAGTGGACATTGCATGTATATCTACCCAGAAAATGCACAATATTACAATGGTTTTCTTTTTTTTATATCTGTCGCTCAATTTTTGTCCCCGGGAAAATGTCGAAATGTCCCCGGTTTGGGACATGTCCCCCACGTTGAAAATCCACGATGTATAGTATTTAATTTGAAAACCTTTATATTAATTTATTTTATCCATAGATCTAATCATTTTCTGCTGCATTGCTTGTTGCTCGCCTTGATTATTTCATCCTGTTGCTTGCTCGTATTTTAAAAATCATTTTTCGTTATTTAATCTGCACAGATTCCTGTAATTTTATTATTTTCTCTGCACAGATTTCTGTATTTTGAAAACTGTTGAATTTAATGTGTGTAAATGTGTGAACTAATTCTATTTCAGTCGAAGTCTCCACGTTTTGTTTACCGATATATTTTAATGCTGAAAACGTTGGTCGACAGTTAGATGAATATACATCCATGATTATCGTTGGTAAGCTATTGATCTTTACAGATAATGTACATTATTTACCAGGGAAATGACAGGCACTTACACTGACTGATTGACTAATGAGCCAAATAAATGACAATCACTATCGGCATGATCGAAATCAAGCGGACTTCAATCTTCAATCAAGGGGATTTATTCTCGAAGAAATGACCTTAAAGGTGAGGTCATTAAGGTAGATCGGGAAGAGAGTTAGAGCTACCTTCAGGAGGTGAAGATTTTTTAAAAGTGTTCATGCCGTTAGTGCTGGAAGTGGAGACAAGAAGCCTAATTCCCAATTTGCCACTGTCCTGACTCCTGACAAAATTTACGCCATGGCGCAGATCTTTCTAAGGAAAAAAGTTCTTCTACAAATAAATAAGAACTTGTAAGCAAATGTTCATGCATATTATATCTGTATCCCTTTAACGCTTAACTACAATAATGTACTTGTGCTGATCAAAATTGATCATTTGCCAAAAGCCGTTTAAATTCTTCTCGTGTTAACTGCAATTGAATATTGTTGACTACACTTAGCTATTTCTGCCTCTGTCAATACCATTTCTCTTTGAATGTAGTTAATTTTCAAATGGAAACTCGTCAACAGTAATAATGTCTGGAAGTTGTATATTTTTAGCTAGAAATTATTGTCATTTGTTCAAATCACTGCATCAATCAGAGCATAAAATGTCAGATAAAAGATATAAATAGAACATTTAGACTGATTTGGGAGAATACAATCATTAAAAGTTGTATTTTACCAAACTTGTAAATGGCACAAATTTGTTTCAAGTAATACTGAGATTTGTGTTGTCGATTTTCTACCTCCTGCACAATAATACGTGAGCACACGAATGGGAAATCCAATCTTGTTTTTCTACATTTCCTGCACTAACTTAATTTGTATTAGCTTTCCTACAAATTGCTCAATACATGTTATACGAGCTGACAAATTTTACTTTTGAAACTCTCTCGCATTACGTATGTTTCGGACTACGTATAGGCGACATCTCCTTTATTTGGTCTTCTTTTACAAATTCATTCTGATTTTCTTCCGGAGTTCGTTGATAATGCTAGTATTTCGGCACACTTAAAATGTGTTATAGGAGATATGACTTTTTCACTTTAAGTACGTTGTAAATAAACAAAACTTTACATTTTACCCTTGAATTTTTACTCGTATGGAATTGATAAAACCATAGATACTGATCTGACACTATATTTCATGTTCTTAAAAATTGTTTTTCAGCCTCTATCAGAAAAGCAGTACCATTACCAGTGGTGGCGTTAATACTATGTATAATTGGTTTTATTTTAAATGTAGTTGGTAGTATACATTCTGATGTTAAAACATTAGCAGCTGCTATTTGTTACGTTTTAACTGGTAAGAAACTAATTTAATCACCATTGTATTCCTAATACGCAAAACTATCAAAACCAAATCAAAATATTCTTCTCCACATTCACGTTCTTTTTTTTAATTTTAGGTAACTGTGACTGTAAATTTAATGTACATATTAAGTTCTTTAAGTTGAATTAAAATAAATCAAATTTAAAAGTCAAACTTTGATATGTTCCAAATGGTGCCAGTTATTTCCTTTTAAACAGATAAATGATAAGGTTGTCTGGGGTTTTAATTAAATCAACAATTCAGTAAAATAAGTTGAAAGGCTTTTATTCAACCAGTTCTCTCAGAATGAAACTGAGTTGGTTCGTCAAAAATTTACTAGTAGCCTAAAAGACACTGCAACTGAGTATCAGATCGTTAAGATATAAAAGGCTTTCAAGGGATATGCAAAGTTAAGGACTCATACAATAGAGAGGTCATAAGCTCAATCTAATTAAAATTAGATTACATTTCGTTTCGGTTATTTTTTGATTGTCGACTCCATGTAATCTAAAGACTTGTATAAGGAGGTCATCTTCTGGTGACGAAAATTTCAACCAATCAAAATCTACCTTCAAGATCGCGGGTCTTTGCATTGATATGCATTGTGGGAAGACGAAACAGAAAGTAAAGCGACACAGCAGTCCAAATTATGACGCAATACAAAATATTCAAATATAAACGGTGTTCTGATTGGAAGAGGGGTGGCACGTGCTATAAATAGCTTATTCGTAACCAGAAGATGACCTCCTTATACAAGTCTTTATAAACCTCTAGTGACGTCATCCCATTGTTCTAGCGGGATTTTAAATCTCATAAAATCCCTGGGCAGACTTTATACAGAATTTCCCCGGGATTTTATATAAAATCCCCGGGATTTTATATAATATCCCCGGGATTTTATATAAAATCCCGGGGATATTCTGTATAAAATCTTGATATTTTACCAAAATATACCCCTGGCTGGTTAAATCGCTCCGAAATTACAACAAAAACATATTAAGTGTATTTAATAAAAAACAAAAATTATATATGACAGACTTTTGACACAAAACAGACACCAAGCGGTGCAGAAGTTATTGCAGTTTGCACAGGAACTACATGTTATCTTCTTCAGTGGTTACCGTGTTGATGGATGTTCGAGCAACTTTTGTTCAGTAAGAGCTGAGAAACCCTCTTCTTTTGACCGCTGGTGATGTCCTGTAAAACAAATATCGTGATAATTATAAAAACTGGACATTTAAATCAAACAATGTTTAGCTGGATATTTAAATTTAGTCTAATTATTGAAGTAATTTTTTCAAACGCACTGTTTTCTTTTGCAAATGAATTGTCGTCCTACTTTTTCGCGTCTGTTTGGGCAAACGAGTCCTGGCAAAGTCATGCAGTGTTCAATGAGGGACATTTGTCAGGACAGTCCCTTTAATTATACCCCAAACTAGACATTTATCTTTCATTTTCTGTATATGTGTTTTCTATATAATGCATAGTATTACTAAACGGCGAGTCGTAATTTTAACATTCAAACGCTGATATTTATTGATACACGGGGATTTGAAGGCTTATATTGCGAGGGAAAGTTGTGAACATTATTATGGATTAAAATAGCTAAATAGTTAGTGAATATATCTCTTTAACGTGCGTGCACAGCCTGAAGCACACAAGGCCTCGTGACATACAGTGATATTTTGAGACGGCTATTCCAATTGTTTAATATAATCAAAACATTCATAAAACATTTTACTTATCTCAAACAATAATCTCTTCTCAATGTTTTCACCACATAAGGTCTCTCCAAACCTGGGCCCATATGCATAAAACTTAACACTGAGTTAAATCCATATTTAACCCTAGAGAACCTGGTTAAGTCAATGTTAATTTAACTCAGAGATTGATTTTAACCCAGAGTAATTTTTTATGCATACGGGCCCTGTATTGGAAAATTTCGTCTTCGCCACCCATGGCGTCCTTTCTGAGTTCAACTCACTGACAGACCACGTGATTAACTTCACTCACAGCACGTGTGAGTTGTGTTCGCGCTATACTCGTTTTGCGACATGGCTTAGTTACATTGTGGATTGAAAATTATTTTTTGGATAAAAATAAAATTAAGGTTCAAAATCGGTTTATAAGTCAGATAAAACACTTCCCCTCGGGATTTTATGATATTTAAAACCCTTTCCCTCGGTAAATCCCTCGGGGCAAGCCCCTCGTGATTATGTCCCTCGGGATGCGGGTTTTAAATATCATAAAAACCCTCGGCCGTGTTTTATCCTATACTTAGATTACATGGAGTCGACAATCAAAAAATAACCGAAACGAAATGTAATCTACTTTTAATTAGATTGTCATAAGCTAGACCAAATTCACAAAATCCTTACTAGATAATTTAATGCTTCAGTCTTTGCTTAGGTAAATCACGATAATTTCTGCAGTTATAATGATTTTGAATTTACCCAAATTTTGTGAACCAAAACTCTGGTCAAGTTTATTCCTTGAAATTTTCGACTCCTTTCACGTTAGAGTTATATAATAATGGCGCATATAGCATTATCGGTACAAATTCGGATGCAATGCAAAGTGTAGAAAAACTGGTTTGAGGCCCTATAAGATTTCCCCCCAACACAACAGTCGATCGATGACGTCTACTGTCCATAATCTACTGTGACCTTAATCTGTCGTTATTTCGTAAGGTCAAATAAAATTAAATTAGTCTATATTTTCCGAGTATAATAAATGTTCTCCTTTTGTCTAAATATAGGTTGATTCACTTTTGACTCTAAATAGATAAACTATAGAAATATTACTTTTATCTCCATTTAATAGGTCTACTTCTTTCCTTTTATCTTATTAATCCACAAAGAGACTTGTTTCTAGTGTATGTAAATCCTAAACTCAAGTCAGATTAATTTAAAATTCCAACGAAATTTCCGTTTGATTTAAGACTAACAGCTATCTTTAAAATAAAGCCTATAAGACATGTAAATAGGTTTTCAAGTCTAATTTGAAATTCAACACTTTCGTATTCAGAGAAAATTTAACATTCAGCCATGCTTAATTGGAACCTGAGAAAATCTAAGATGGCGTCTCAAATCAATCAGTGTGCTTTTCTTTGCTCAATTACATGTAATTTATCATTTGATAAGACTGTGGTTTGTCAAGCAGGAGAAGAAAGTTTGTATCGTTGTAATTTGATAGTGAGCTGTGATTGATAGGATACACAATACAATATCCGTAGCAAACTATTCAACCTTCTTTATTCTCCCACTGAATTTCACCATTGATTTAAATATCTGTTTAAAAAATATAATATGGTAATTTGTTGAAATGTCTTTTCTGTATACTTTTATCATATTCAATAACTCGCTTGGACAATATTGCCCGGGACTGGACATGGATGTGTTGTTATATCCAAGAGTGTCTCTGGTCTCACTTTGGTGGTAATGATGCTCAACTTTGTCAAAACCAATTGGAATTTTCATACATTTATCACGACACAGTTAACAGATGCGCACCATCTCATCAAACATTTCTCAGGTCTTGATCTTTTTACGTGTGCGGTTTGTCGTCAGCAAGACTGAACTCGCTGGGTCGGATTTATTGAACGTTGTTTTATTTCGCGTAATGTATACGTCTAGATATTCAGACAATTCTCCTTAGAGAAAGAAAATACATTGAACTTCATATCAGCCTGTATTAACACTATTTTGTTTTATTTTCACAGGTTTGGCTTTAGCTGTAGGAATAATTTTATATATATCATCCATAAATGATGAGGTAGGATATAGATCGAATACAAATAGAGAGGAAGGTGGTTTTTATTACGAGTATGGTTGGTCATTCTATTCCGCTGGGTTGTCGTTTGTGATAGCTGAGATGGCGGCTGTGGTGTGCGTTACGTTATATTTAAAAAGAAATGAACGGGTGGAAGATATGATTAAGATCATTCCTGGACTAGAAGATAAGGTTGATTCGGACGTACCTGATGGCGATGGTTTGAATAATCCAACAGTCATTCTCTGAGAAAAGAACGACTGAAACTTGAATTTGATCGTTTGAAGCTGTACAAAATCGTGAAAAAAGCCAAATTTGAGGTTTTCATCCCTTCATTTTGTGATCTTCATAATTGTTCGATATAAAAAACACCGTAAATACATTATAGTTAAATCTATTTGCAATCCAAATAGCAGCAAACTTAAATTTTCAACGTTTGTTTTTATAAAGTGCCAACCAAAACCCTGTAAACATTTTAATTTAACAGACATTAGGCATAACCACGAATCAATATGTTTATCGTATTGCGAAAGAAAGAAAGAAACATCTCTATTTTACAAGGATAACAACTTAGGTTCCGTGCGGATCCTTTCTCCCAGCTGGTCCTTGGCCAAACCTCTTGGCATTGATCTTTCCCGGATTATCCGTACCCATTTACAGCTAGGTGGACTGGATTTATGAGTGAAGATGACTTATTCAAGGTCATCGGACTTTCACACCCTAGTCAGAGACCGAATTCACAAACATAACGACCACCATTTCCTCGTATCCAAGCAAATGACGTCATGTTTGTAAAGAACGACCTATCCAAGAACTATAAGATTATTATGCAACAAGACGTTACTCCTTAAAGGTCGACTTATCCAGTCATCAAACGAAAGCACAGGCTATATGCAAGTGATCTTGAGCATGATGGTAACTTTCCAGCCTTGCTTTCCCCATTTCTAATCCACAAGAACATTGCTAAGCATTGTGAACTTTAAATCATCGAGTTTTTAAATGATAAAAACTTTACAAAATGTGGTCCACGCTTATTGTGCTTAACAATTTTAAAAATGCAATATCTGTGATATGCTTTTATTATAGATGCAATTATTGTGACCCTTTTATTTATTTGTCAAGCAACAAACATGACTTTTATAAACGAAGCTTGGCGTTTTCAGCAGCATAGTATTATAGTAGCCTATATATGTAATTTATTGAGAAAAATAATCAACTTTTGAGAAAATATTTTTTGTTAGTTAATCGAGCATAATATTATTATTTGCAGCTGCTTCTTTTCAGTTCATTCCTTGTTCAAAATGCAGATGAACAGAATTAGTTCAATTAGGATTTGCATTGTGTCTGTATTTCATTTTTTGTAAAGCATCGGTCAATATTCTAATCCAAATTGATGCACATTTTTGTATGTAATAGTGTTCGAGACAATAAATAACCATTTTTTAGCTTTGTAAATTATCATGTTAATAAAAATTTGACCTTTTTTTTTAAACAAAAATTAGTTCGACACCTTCGTTGACTCTAAGTGTGCTTAAGGTTGTACACGATCCCTTGACATACGGAAATATTTCGGTAAATATATAACTTTATAGTGCTGTTTCTATTAATTTCAGTGCGCTCAAACCAAAGGAAACCGTTGCCAGACTGCTGTTATCTCTTCATGGTTCGTTCAAGCCGATATTATATTATTGGGTCAATCTGCATAACATGACATTGTCCAGAGCAACATGCCGTTTTAAAGATAGGGAATATTTAAATCTAATAATCTTTTTGGAGTTGTTCTTATAGATCAGTGGTTCCCAACCTTGGTGTTTGTCAGGGGGCCATGGCGCATGAGGATGTATATTATCTTTCTCCAGCCAAACTATATTTTGCTGTGTAAGGTCTGTAGTTGCGTGTGGTCAAACGCATCTGGCACCAGACAACAACTCTTCGGCTATATTCCCTATTTTGCCCTAGTTTGGAATAGAACAAGGGGCCATGGCTCTAGGAGCTTCGTGAATTTGGACCACAGCTTGAAAAAGGTTGGGAACCACTGTTATAGATCAATTCAATTTGAATTTTTTTTATATGGTATAGAAATTGGAAAGCATCTTCCAAAACAATATCCGATCCAAAAAGTTAAGTGACAGTTTTTTTCATCTCCAGAACAAAGATTTGTTAGAGCTCAAGAAAGTCAAACTGACAACAATTGCTAGAATCAAACCATTGAAGTTGCAAAGATTTGACTATCAACAAGTAGTAAAAACAGACGAGATAAATCAATACAAGTTGACGGGTAATGAGTTTTAATGGATCTGTTCTACACATTAGCTATACTTGTCTTTTCTTTTATTCATGACAAAGATTTTAGTCTCGGGGATGCATTAACATTGCTATGCATTTCTATTTGGTTATAAATAATGCAAAATATCATGTTGTGTTTTGTTATGATAGTTTGTTTTAAAGACATTTTATAAGATAAGGTCTCAAATATTGCAGATTAAAAAAAGAAACATCCATAATTAAAAAAGTTCTCGCGTATAGTTTCTACCAACCATATCCATTTACAACTGGGTCGATTGGAATAATAAAGGAACATATCTATTTTTCAAATTCACGTATTTCAACAATAGAATAGAATAAGTCAGAAATCCCCAAAATCGGGCAAAATATCATAAAGATTCGGGCAATAAGTCCTTCTGCCCCCCTGTTTAGTCGTGGGCTCCTACGGCTATGCTTGGAGGCTTTAACCATTATGATTGGTCGACCAACGATCCAGCAATGTCATCTACTAAAGTCATATTCAATTAATATAAGCGAGCACGCTTCAATGCCTACTCTTACATTAGTGATGAGAACATATTTGACAGAAACTGCTTTGAGTAGAATAGAGCCTGGATAATTCAGAATTTTGGTGTCTCAATAAAACATACGTGTTTGAAGTTGGTATGCTTTGGACGTAAACGGATGCTGATATCGCAAGCTAATTAGAATTCGTGTGATCTGATCAGGTCAAATAAAATGGCGGTGAAACTCAGACCTGAGTCTTCTTTATTTTTCAAGTGATTCTTGTTGATATTGTTAGTGCAAAATAGGAATGTTTGGTCCAAGATAGCTACTAAACCTTTATTTAGAGGCCACTGTACCAAAAATTCACAATTAATTTCAATTCCAACTCACTTATGCCATGTAAAACGGTGAACATCTCCAGTAAAAACTCATCTTGAACGTGGAGAAATAAACGACTAAAGGGAAATAATCAATTGATTCAGAAAACGCCACCCCACAAACAACTCATTTACAGAAGTTACATGCAACTAGAATAAATCAAAAGAAAGCCAATTCAAGACGTCAACAAATATCAAAAAGGTTATTGCATAGCTAATGAAGTTATATTCCGTACCAAACCACAATGTTATATTTGTATAGACGGAAACAATGGAAAATACTGTAGACAATCCAGTAACAATAATAACAATCTTTGCAAAATGATGATTATTTAAAATATCAAATCATCCATTCTATTGACATACAATAATTGCATGTAATTGAAAATTTTAAAATTTATATTTCTGAATTCAGCTGATTGTGATTGTAGAGTAGCACATTTTTGAATCATCGGGAAAAACACTGTCGTGAAGTGTCCAAATGTTTGTGTCGATACTTAAATGGCCATTCTGCTTTTTTGAAAAAAGTTTCCATTATCAAAAAATCGCAAATGCTACCTCAGAGTATTTTTAAAGTATGCTTATTGTATCCTTATAACTTCTTGATCAAACTGAATTTGGTTTTAAAGGGTTAATTACAAGTACTTATTGTTAATCAAGCAATTTGACCTAGTTTTGGTGTTTGCCCTTTAAATGGCTCAATATTTCTATCTGAAACCTTTAAATTACAAAAGAGGGACATTTCTCTACAATTAGGAGTTTATTTTACTCAAATCCGTTCAGTAGTTTCTTATCAGCGTCCAAAAGACATAACACACTTAAAAACCTTATGTAAGGTTTTTAAATATTTTAGCATGTTTTTAGCCATTAAAAATTAACGGCTAGATTTTTTTAGTTAAAACTTCCAGATACATTACAGGGCACATAGTTACAGATTTTGGTGAAAAGTTTCCCCATATTTGAGCAAAAAACCATTTTTGACCTAAAAACAAATTCAGTCTGTCCCTTTAAGGCAATTTCAAGATCTGTGTCAAACAACATTTTCGCTTGTCGCTTTGAATTAGATAACAACCAGAACCGTGAGTATTTTACCAAAAAAGTATCTTGCCGAGTTACATGTTATCGGTTTTTAAATTTTTTCCACTGATTAGAAGAAACTCTCTTGGCAAGTATCAAATTGGCACTTGTCGAAATTATTTAAATGCACCAATTGACATGCTTGTTATCGTTGGAAAGTCATAATGAACCTTGCAATTGGAGGCAAAAAAGTCATAAAATTGCTTGATAACCAGAAAGTTGTCGTAATAATTAGGGTATTGGAGATGATTTGAGGAATTGATTACTGTGTTTTGTTCTGCTGAAACGACCTGCCAATACATATTAATTTAGTACAAGCATCTGTATCAAGATAAGAATAAATCTATAATTTCTTTGGATATGACACTGCCTTATAAATAGATCCAAGTGATCAATGCATTTTTCTTCTTGGCAAGTGTAAGACAATATCGAACCAATAATTAAACCTCTATGTCTTGTTTAATGGGGAATTTGACATTTGAATTGTTACCTTGTAAGAATAGAGAGTTTGCAGTCGCTTAAAAGATTCCCCCCTGTCAGTGATGCAGGTCGGAGGGGCTGACATGGAAAAAGTGTCTAGTCTTTCGGATGGGACAATAAACCCAAGTCCCGTGTTGGAAATCGAAAAATGAGCAGGCGCTAAAGCCGCTGTCTTGGCATAATTTCCCTCATTGCACTCATGGCGTTTGTCCGTCCTCATTAGCCGATATAGGTGCAGAAAAGCAGGACGTAAAACTCCACTTCATTTAAAAGAATGGTTTAGAAGTGGGCAGAACCAAATATTGGCCACCATTGTAAACTGTTGTTTACAGTATGTAACGATGAGCAACTTCAATCGGAATACTTGAAGATAAGGTCCAGTCTGTTATTACGATTGAATACCACTGCCATTACACACTGCTAACATAAGAAATTGTACAGGTCTTTAAGATCCTAGACAGATCTGATATAGTTATAATGAATTTGAGACGTAAAAGGGTCTAAACAATGTATAAGAAGTCTCAACGTGGATTTTCGGAACACAGTGTTGTGTTACAACATACATTATTAACATCATATTTACTTCAAAGATAGGTCTTAATTAAACATTCGATTTAAAAACACAAACACAACTACAAATACAAACTTGTTGAAGTAAGATCATTTCATTAGTAATATTTACTGATCCAGCAATAATCATATTGCTTGATTTAACTCGGTGAATGTTTAATTTTTTCGGTCCTATTTATTTTTAAGTAGTAGAAGTAGAGCAATTATGCTGATGAGTATAATGGTTGCATTGATAAAATGTAACCTTAACGAACTTACGAAACTTGAATAGTACGTTATTACTATTTTTAGTGCATTATTCCAGAATAGAAATAAGTTAATCCTAACAATATTCACGAATAATCCAATTTAACAACATTTTCATGTACAATGATGTTCAATTCTATTGTATGTCTTGATGTAGGTCAATAGTGGCTGAATTATGTGACTGATAATTCGACAATTTACGCTAAGTTAAGTCTATGGATTACTAGGATTAAATTTCTTCTGGAATAAGTAATTGGGTTAAATGTACCACAAGCAGAGATTCGTTAGAACATTTCAATATTCTAGAGAACTATTGATAGAAAATTGGTCATAAGCTCTCGGAATGTTTAATTATCTGATTTGTTACTTCCTTGTACAGATGTAAATTGAAATCATTGAGTAACATTTCAAATTGTCGACCAAAAATGTCGTCGAGGTCATTCACAATGGAATGAAATTGTTTGCCTCATTTACTTCGTGGAAGTTGTGCAAATTTGTTTAGACTTGGCGTAAAATGACATTTCAAATATAAATCTAATATACACTTAAAGCCATTGGCATCTTCATAATGTTATGGAAACATTTTGATAAAGAACCGTTACATGTATACCCTCTAACCATCTGAGTGTCTTCGGGCACTTTGTCAAAGCTGAATCCCCTGAAGTTAAAAATAACATTGCCTTCGAGGAAAAGTCTAAATTGAAACATTAACATATAACCATAATAACTGATTGATTTCGACCATTGGTAAATTAATAAATAGAAAATAAATAGGAAATAAATTAATAAGAATAATTCGAACTAGTAGATCTAATGGCGACAATTATCTTAACTTTCTGGAGGGTATTTCCTACATGTGTATGTTAAAATTGTTCCGTCGTTTCCATAACCATCATAAACCCCATTAAAATTTATTTCGATTTTTATTATGCAGTGAATGTTATTTAAAGAGAAAATAAAGTACAATCTTGACGCAAATGTCATGAAGTTTTTACATTTTTCACTTAGGTCAACTTAGTAACCCAACATTCGAAAATTCATTTGATTACTCAGAAATCATACCAAGTGAGTAACACTTTAAAAACCTCTAAAAAATAGATCATAAGACTGGGTAACCACCCAATGTCGTCACTTGAAACTTGAGTATATCAAGTTGTACGTGCGTTTCCAAACGAACGGTATGAGTTTCTTACCACCATTGAATGTTCCAAAAGAAATATCTGTATTAGCAACTGTGTTCTTTATTATGCATATTATTATAAATATTATTATAAATATCCTTAATGTTCCATGATTACAGTTACTGTATATTACTTCTGAGAAAACAAGGCCAGTGATGCAGTAATATAAGTATAGAGTAAAAAATTACAAGTATATAATTATACCCACGTAGGAGGCGGACTTTGTAGCCTATATCTGTACCAAGGTAGCTCAATTCACAACTATGGGTTATCAAATATTTCTGATATTTCTCGATAAGGTTTCGCCTTAATTGTAACGATTACATTTTCTTCAGTTAAAAAGAAAACCCTCAATATACGATCTCATTTCCTAAAACTGTCTATTCTGATGCCCTATTCAAATTGAGATACGATATATCATTGCACTGGATAATCGAAACTGAAGAAAGGCATGTCAGGGTTGGACCAAGAACATTGTATATAAAATGTGTAACGTCAAGAATTACAATCAAACTGTAATGAAATTATGATGAAGTCTGGGACTCTGTACGTGGAATGAAATTCAGACAGTTTTGAGTATGACTAGATAAATAAAGAGGACGACAGATTTTCCAATTGAATTCTTGTCAGATCTGACTGTTTAATGTAGAACCTTACAATTACATGGTCTAAAAACGTTCTTACAGTTACTTGAAACCGTATGGATATCAGGCAGATAATACAACTCAATGACGAACGATCCAAACTGCTAGACGTTTTCGAAATCTATGTTAACTTATTGACAATTCATTGGTAAATAAAACTTAACATAAAAACTATATCAATTGGAAATTTTACCAAACACTTCCTGAAAAGCAGTATCACATACCTTGAAGAGTAAGCATATTCCCCCTGACACCAAACCGACCACCATTGACAAATAATATTATGTCAATAAGTCAATTTAAAAACTTTATATAATTTGTTGAAAATCATGAAATGTACACATAACATTTAGCTGCAGTTTTGTTTTTTTTTTACATTTGGTGCAGTTTACTAAACATGCATAACCCTCAAACAAAGAAAATATTGGGTATTTTGGGTTTTTTTTTGTATTTGATGGTATAAGTTAAAATATTTCTATTCTGATTTCAAATTCAAACACCTCACAGGACAAAGACAGTGCCGAACTTGTGTACTATTTGTGCAAATATATTCATTGTGAATTTGAAGAAATTTGATTAACGGATCTCAATCTGCTTTACTTTGTTTTTCACTGCCCAGCCCTTAGTTAGCAAAACAATTAGTAGCGTTGTGTAATTTTTCTAAAAGAATTTTATCATTAATCTTTCAGTAAATGCAAGGTGAAAGGCGAAGGTCTGATTTTATTTTTACTAACACAAAAGTTGACAATTATACGCGAAAAGAATTCTAATAACAAATAGTACTAACAAAATCATTCAGCTAATCAAAATCACATCCAAAAACATGGTTACATCGAGAGTAATTTTTGTATTGTAGTGGACTACTTCAGTATAAATTGTCTTCTATGTATTTTCTTGACCGTAAGAGTAAGACATTTTTTATCTTTAGAATGTACGGGACATTTATATTGAATTCAGAAACACATACAGGCATAGTAGTGGCTAGGAATGTATTAAATATCAAACTAAATCAACCGACAAAATATCCTTTGACTAAGGGTGTGCGAAGGGGTACCAGGAAATGGCGTAAACAAAATAGGGGTACAAAGCGTCCATAAGGTTGGGAACCAGGGGTGAATATAAATTGAAAAGAGTATTCCAGCCGCTAGTTTATCAATCTGAAATGGCCATTCGAATAAGTGTGAAGTAAATGTTATTATTCGATTATTCAGATTAGCTCATAGTCTACCACAAACACTCGTCATTATTGCTTCTAAACAATTGGAAAAGTTTACATTATATGCCATGTCTGACCATATTATCACTAGATCAAGTCTAATCAGTTCTATCAGAAGACTAGATTACTGCCAGTCACACATTCTTGTCACGAAGTCCATTCCATTACTGTTACAACAAACAATACGGGGTCACCGTGGATTAAAATAAACTGTTTGCCGAGATTTGCGATTTTTTATCATTGCTTGGTCTTATTGAGCCCAGCGCACATAAGGTGATTTTTGGAAGCCGGAAATTTCTTTGATAAAAAAAATATCTAGAGTGCGTTAGTAGGGCCTACACTATAATCTTAAGACAAAATTGAGTTATCGGGAACTATCTGGAATGCATGGAGGGAATACGTCATGACGATGTAGATGATCGTTTGGACTGAACAAGAGTCCCCCAATAAACTTTCAGATACGTATTTGTAGTAGGTTTCTGTTAAATCGGCAGAGGGCCACTGGAACGGCCCACAAAGCATTTAAAGTTTTTAATCCTACATCCTCACAAAGTAGAATGTAGAATAAACGTGGTAAGATGTCGGAGGCGACACCCATCAGAGAAATTTTACGGTGGGGCTGATCTTGGTATGTCAGGAAATAAACGGGAAAGATTTCGTCGTCCTATGAATTCTGTGTTCTTATATATTATATGGCAGTTTTGTCTTGATGTGATTGACGTGAAACATTTCGCAAATTTCGTGAACCCCGTCGTTATTATAAGAAATTTAGTGTCTGATAGACAATTTGAGAATTAAATCTCCTGAAGAAATTGTGTGGGGAAATATCGATATCATCACTTATATATTGCCCTGGACGTCATGACTAGAAAATAAAAGTAGAGATGATATTTAATGCTATACAGAGAAGACAGATGACTGTCACAGACTAATCACCTAAAACAGATGGTGATGACTTCCAATCTTATGTTTTACTCAATATATTCAACATTTAGATTAACTAGAAGATAGCTTCTGCTCACTCTACACGTGATGAGAAATCACAAAATGAGAAATCTTTCAGTCATGGTTAAGAACATAATTGAAATCTCATTTGATATATGTCATCGGTTTAAATAAGATGTTCTGAGCAGAATAAAGAACATACAAATTACAACATAAAAATGGCCCGAGTTGCATGTTGAATTATATTAAATGTCGATCTTGATCTCATGCTTTTTAGTGTCATGGTAATTAGTTCTTAGTTAAAACATCACGTAACTTGGTTCAGAGCTAATCAAAACATACCACGAGCTTTATCATTTGTGACTTTTCAAGAGAAAGATACGTTCCCTAAAGCAAGGCGTACATTGACATGTTACAATAAAGTATTGTACACACTAACAACATGTTGGGCAACATGTTGCCGAGATGCCATGTTGTCGTAAACGCTTTCAGTGTGTACAGTTCGGAAACATTCAGCTACATTTTGTGCAAATGATGTTGCCTTGTTTTAACCAATCAGAAAAAGACTATAAATTCCATGATCTGTCTGAAGTCATGTGATGTGAACAAAAACGAAGCCACCACCAATGAATGTAACAATTTGCGCAACATGTTGTCGAATTGTTGTCTTGTGTATGCAGGAACTAATATTTTGTTGCTAAGATTTATTGGCCAACGTGTTACTTTAGTAAATCGGTAGTTATTGGCATCTCACCGCAACAGGTCGTCATCAACTAGTCGTAACAATCAGTCTATGTGTGGCCTCTTACAACTGTCTTGATGCCCTCAATTAGCAACTGTTCAGTAATGATCCAATTTTTGCTAGAAAGATGATGAAACCAGTTGAACTGGTGACAACTAGCAAACACTGTGATTTTTGTCGGTGTACTACGATCAACTAAATCCAGCCATTGATCGGATTCTTCCAATAGTTTAAAATCCAGTTGCTGTCAGATGAGTTCCGACCCCCAAGGTGTCCAAATTTGAACAGCATTAAGTGGATGACAAAATATCGGTTGCTTAAAAGTGGATATACACCTTGCCATTGCTATAATTGTTGGTACTTCTATTCTACAATACTCGGAACGATAGTGGATTTGAAGTATTCTTTTATCATGTATTCAAGTAGATCTTATAACTGCCACAAGGGACGCCTAAGATGTTGAGTTACGAAAACCGCAAAAAAATATTCCCTAGTTCAGGAATTGATATGTACAAAAGAGATTCTAGTTGCATGTTGAAATATATTGAAGATGTCACAGTCCGCAGATCGCATTAGTGATCTATTGAAAAACGTCAGTATATAACAAACTCGTTGAGAATTGCACATTCATTGTTATAATATTCGTTATAGCGGTCTCGGAAGTCCTTTTTAATCAATTTGGAGTGTATCAAGTCTAAGTAAGGGAAGAGTATTGATGATAGAGGAAGCGTCAAATCAAATATTTAAATTGTAGAAAGAGATTGAGTTTCTGGAATATTTAAAAGAGTTGATCAAAGCATATAGCGAGACGTTAGATATCGATGCTAATTTGATGAAATGTTTCGTAAAGTGAAAGAATTATACCTTCTAGGCAAGTTTGATAATTTCAATAGCTGGTATAGCGAGGAAATTTAGAATATAGATTATATACATTAGAGTTGATAGAACGATAATAAGGTAATATCTGACCAGTTCTGTACACATAATGAAATGAGGAACTACCATGGAACAAATATAAGTCAATTTGTGAACATTTTCTAATGCAAAATTTGGAACGTGTATTATGTTTGATCATTGATGCTTCAATTTGGAAAGGGTATTAACTCCAATATAAAGGAAATATCATTGTGAGTTCGTGACACGTATACATAGCATCTAAATAACATTATGTGTAAAATTGTGACTGAGATTTATCCTAATGATAAGTGTAGTGATAACGTGTGAAGTCTATTTCCAATGTGTAATGTGATAATAACTATATTCTAAACTTAATTGTAATTCATATTTTCTGAATTCATTACAGGCAACGGCTTCTATAAGTCATTAATATACATCTATGTCAATTTCGAGTTTGGATAAAATTGTGTTCTAGCTTACACTGCTAGTCAGATATACATGAATTCTCGAATGTGACAGTTGATATACATATATCACACAGAAATTTATTGTGCAGTGTTGTGTAAATGTGCTTGTATATTGCACTTGCTTGAAAAAAACTGTCCATTGTTAAAGAGGATTAGGTTATCTGAAATAAAGTCCTGTGTTTCTGCTCCAGTTCCAGCTGTGCCAAATTCGTTTATTACACACTGTTTGTGGTAAGGTACTAGTATTGTATTTGAAAAACACCTATATTTCTGATGCAGTCGGCACGAAAGAATGACAGTGTATGTTTTGCTTGTAATTGTATCATGGATCTATAATGTTAATGCTATTGCGGTTTGTGAAACTTGAGAATCTATTCCTCGAGGCATATTGCCTTATAATATGTCTATATGGATATATTTTATTTGATTAAATTAGTTGATGTCAAAGACAGCAGATTAACTAATGATGATATGATCCTATTATGGCAGTGATAATGGTAAATTTAATAGGTCAGAAGACTGACATGTGAAACGAACTAGTAGGAGTATGGTTATATTTGAATGAAATACATTCAAACAGCTAGGCACGTACAAGCGTAGACATAGAACTTGGTTTTCGAGCCATTACTGCATTATTCTTGTTCGCGATATGATGGTTAAGTCATGGCAGTGAAATGTACTATTTATAGAGTGACAGCTTTTTCTTTTACCCTTGGTGCTATATCATTAGGGTTATTAGCCCTAGCAGTGAGTACAGATGCTTGGTTGTATATGTCGACAGCTATTCAGATATCCCCTGAAGTGCGTCGTCAATTTAATATCACTGGAAATATTATTATACATATGAGATCAGGATTATGGAGAGTTTGCACTGTGAATGTTGCCAATGGTAAGTATAATCTTTAAATGACTAGGGAAAAGAATCTTCGTGAATACAATAATTCTTTAATTACTACTTGTACATAATATGTCCATTGTCCATTCCCTTGATAGCACTGCTGAAATAAGTGTATACTGCAACGTTGAGTTAATAAATTTAAAAAAGTATATCTCTACATTTAGTATTTCTTTAATGCTAAGAATCTCGTCGTCGGCTCCATATTCTTTATGCGAAAGGTTTCGTTCTTCATTAAGCATAATGCAATTAACTACCTTCTTTCCGGAATATTCATTTGCATTAAATCGATCAACTTCTAACCAAGGTCCAATTGTTACAGTTAAAGCATCCACTAGGGATTAGTTGCTTGTTAAATTATATTAATTATTTTTTGAAAAATAAGCCACAGATTTAAGTTTTGGTAGATTATCATGTAGACTTAACATTATTTTCGATTCTGAAAGCTTGGATCAACGGAATATTTGTCTAGAGAGTGGAAACGTAGGGCAGGGGGAATCGTTGGTTCATCAAATTCAGTGATTGATCAGATGCTACCCTAATCAATCAGATGCAAGCATATTTTGTCTGTTATGACTAATATCATTGACTGACTGGTATACTAGATATGACCAAACCTGAGGGCAGGAAGTTAACTGAACCGAGTATTGTAATATGCTTGCTGATATGGATACATACTTTTGTAAAGTGTTGTCTCAATGAACCAAATATTTCAAAATGCCGTATTTTATTAATGAAAAAAGGAGTGTGAATATGAAACCTATTGAATATTACGATACAATATTTTCAGGAAGTTGGTTAGTTATCCCACTTAAGCATACAATAATATCAAATATTTACAAGTCGTGTGTTCAATAGAAATATTACATTATGATACATTCATGAAGTCTGGGGTTTAAAATCAGTGGGCAGTTGGAAATGATCGCTAACTACATGTATAGAATATTATATTGGTCGTAATTGAGATGTGAATAGAGATTTATAATTTCATACACTCTCCATAATTCATATACATGTATATCCATTAATTAAATTGCATGAAATTACATAATACTTTACATACGTTTCCACAATTATATTGATTCTTTTGAGTCTAATCTGAATAGGATGTCATATTTGTTATTGTCCATAGATTATGCTTTATTACAACATGCACGACGATCATTAAAGGGAAATGTTCAGCATTTTTTAGGGTCCATTTGGGCCTTGAATATATGCAAATAGCCTTCAGAAATACTACTAATGCACGAAAATCATATAATTCCTTCAATTATATCCTTACATTAACATTTATCCTTAATTTTCTGTATATGTCTTTTCTATATATAATGCATAGTCGTACTAAAGGACGAGTCGTATTTTTGACTTTCAAACGCCGATATTTATGGGTACATGAGTGTTTGAAGGCTTAAATTTCGTAGGAAATTTGTGAACAATATTACGGATTAGATAAGCTAAAAAATTCCAGATTAATTAGTTAAAATATGTTCGGAGGTTTGCCAAGGATAAGCAAGATTTATGTTACAAATGTTTTGATTTAACACATGTTTTGATCTTTGATATGATATGTTTTTGGTCAATGCTTTTGAACGTATTGACGTTTAAGTTCTCAAAGTGTTTCTATCAAAAGACAAAGCAAGGATTATGAGGTAATGAAATCAAATCAATGATATAAGTACTGTAACATATTTAAGACTATCATCACTATCCATTAACTTATAAAGACTGTCAAATACGTCATAACTTTATCCAATAGACTGTCGGTGAAGTGACGGAGACATTTTCTCAAGTTTATGGTGCCAATAAAAGTCAGACAAGGTTTAATGCTGACAGTTTATGAAATATGAGTTTCGAAAATCGATTTAGTCGTTCTAAATAAGTCATTTTATCAATTGCCGACTCTCTCAGTGCGAACAGATCTGTATCAGTTTCAAGGAAACGTCGTATGTAGGAGATTAAATATTCAGACTATTGAAAGGGTCACAACCTTATGGTAATAATATCGTCTAAATATGAAATATTGCAAGCCTGTCTGTCAAATTATAGAATCTGGATTATTAGATACATATGTTGGAAAACCTCTCCAGAGAATAAAGTGATTAGATTAACTCGACATTGTGACAAATATAAGAATAAATCGTTAAAAACACGCATTTCAATAACATCTCCGCTGATTTCATTCTTACTTCAAGAATATTCATCGTTTCTTATAAACCAATTAATTTAAATACTCAAAAATACCGATATACATAACTGAGTACTGAATTGGTGAGCTCGAGATGCTCCATGCTAATTTTGATGGCTTCTAGTGACATTTCGACTAGATGTATTATATAAATGAATTCTTTTATCGCGTCCGAACATTTACAAATTGTTTTAGAACATCAACAAAGATGCACCAAACACGTTGGGTTTTGTTTTCCCCATAATATAAAGAAATATAACCAAAAGGTTAAAGGTACCAATAACACCAATATTCATAATGTAGTACAAAATTGGCAATTATTTGTGTTTATCAGTTCAGTTGTTAAGTCTTCGATTCGTTGAAATAGGAGATACACAGTTGCCTCTACAATGTTCTGAGTCTGAAAAAGTTAGTGTTCTTAAGATAAAAAAATACGTTGTTACACCTTTTAGTCGTAAATGATTTTCATTTATTGTGGCAACAATGATTTTTGTTATTTCTGGGATTCTCGAATGCCACCCTTAAAAGACAAGCTGCCTCTTTAAATAACTTTTTCAAATTTGCAAAACTCACGTTGTACATAGTTTCAATGGCCTTATCGCCAGGGAGTATAGAATGATACTGTTTGCTTCTTTAAATTGCCGTCATGATATTTTCCGAAAGAATACCGCCAAGGGTTGTTCATTGTGACATATTTTTAAAACTAACTTAGATATTTCAGACTGTTAGGCTTACAAAGATTAAATTCAGTGAAGATATATGATCAGATTTCGTTATTGTTCCTGTCCAAGCTATTTCAATGAGACATACAAATTGATGATATATATTGATATATTTTCAGATTTTGTTACAAATAGCAGTTTTTACAAAGTAACAATTTTAAACAAAGACATGCGATATATCAGTTATGACATTTTAATTCAATAGAATTCGTTTTTGAAAACAAAAAAGCCATCTATTATCTGTGACTATTTTTTCAGTGAAACACAACAAATATGAAGTAGGATTTAAAGCAATGTATAAATTAGGGTTACTTCACGATAACATGGTTTTGCATTGAGATATTGAGGTATTTACTGATAGCTACAAAGGTTTGTAGAAAAGATTTCGACCCACATAACTAATAATTATTTTTCGACATAGATGATCATTTATCATAACGACGCTAAATTGTATTTTTGTTGTATTTTAAAGATCCTAATGCCAACAGCTTAGATTATCACCAAGAGAGTGCCAACCCGATGGGAAAATTTAATGCAGAGATTAGTGTTTTCAAACTTGATTATTGCACCTCATGGAATCAATGGCAGGATTTCCTAGTTGTTCAATTACCAAACTTTTGTCAGTCCTTAGTGGCTACGCTATGTTGACAATATTCGCATCAATATTGCAATATTTTATGTTGTGTACGACAAGAGTTGCCAATTTATAAGTGGTGAGTATCCTATGTACTCAGTCGTTCATAAACCTCTGTAGACATGCGATCACACTTTCATATTTTTTACCCTGAATCCGTTCTTTTATTCAGTTGGTTTATGACAGTATATTACTTTTAAAAAAACATTATATCAATCTAAGTTGTTTCTTTGTGATAACAATCTTTGTCTGTAGGCCCAGTCTTAATCATTTTCAAATGTCAGAAAAATACTGAATTTCGTTCGATGTTAGCTTCTTATAGATTATTCAAGGTCTCTTTCTTTAGGATCGTTATATATAAAGCCTAGTCGGTTAAAGCGTTGTTGAACACGACTATGGAATTTTTGATGGTACAAATGATGGTTGTGGAATCTACCTGTAATAAGTCATCTTCACACATAATTCTAGACGACCGAACTGTAAATGTTTAGTTTTCATATAATCCCGGAAATAGCAATGCCATCACTGGACTAGCCCCTTGAATTCTTCCTATTCCATGCGCGAGGAGTGCTTTATGAGATTAAAACGCATTTCCCAAGAGAAGCGCCTGACTGCTCTGTTATGTTGTTTCTCACCCTGAATGTACTCTAAGAGAGGGTTATATTTTGACTTTAATTAATGCTTCGAACATTAAATTGGTTAATAATGACATAATTCAAAATGTCATTGATTTGAATTCATGGAAGTGATATGATAACACCAACATGTATATGTCTTGAGCGTCGGATGTCACTGCCAAAGTAATATTTGCTTTGCTTTCTGAAACAGCTGATGCAAATTCGGCATCTTTTCAAACTATCTTATACTCTGTGGCATATATATTTGTTTTAATAAAATAAAAGGGAGACCTCGATAAGATTATGGAACGCCATTAACGCAAAAGATCAGTTCACAGATTCTGAATTAGTTTGCGAATTTGTCCAGCAGTTTAAAGATTCTAATCTAAATTCGACGAAACTAGAACCAACTTGCGAATTAATACCAACTCGCAAATTTACGCTGTTTCGTGGAAAATCTAGCTATACCGGCAACTTAAACCAGTTGCCGCGAATTAATACCAACTCGCAAATTTACGCCGTATCGTGAAAAATCTAGCTATACCGGCAACTTAAACCAGTTGCCGCGAATTAATACCAACTTGTAAATTTGCCGTATCGTGAAAGTTACGCCGTCATCTTACGCCAGGTGGCGCGCGATGTGTCAAAGTTCATAGAGCTATAAATAGAATAATATTGCCAATTCCCAAAACACTTTCTGTCTTGTGCCGTTTTCTAAATATAAACAGATGGTTTTAATAAAAATCAATAAATAAGAAAAATTCAACTAGGGCGAAGGCTTCTCGTATTAATTTACGAAATTTGTTCTAGCAATGTCGTAAATCATACAGACTGCCATACGGCAATTATTTATTGATTTTTATTAAAACCATCTGTTTATATTTAGAAAACGGCACAAGACAGAAAGTGTTTTGGGAATTGGCAATATTATTCTATTTATAGCTCTATGAACTTTGACACATCGCGCGCCACCTGGTGTAAGATGACGGCGTAACTTTCACGATACGGCAAATTTACAAGTTGGTATTAAATCTCGGCAACTGGTTTAAGTTGCCGGTATAGCTAGATTTTTCACGATACGGCGTAAATTTGCGAGTTGGTATTAATTCGCGGCAACTGGTTTAAGTTGCCGGTATAGCTAGATTTTCCACGAAACAGCGTAAATTTGCGAGTTGGTATTAATTCGCAAGTTGGTTCTAGTTTCGTCGAATTTAGATTAGAATCTTTAAACTGCTGGACAAATTCGCCAACTAATTCAGAATCTGTGAACTGATCTTTTGCGTTAATGGCGTTCCATATAAGATGAACAGTTTTAAAGATTTGTTAATCATGGGTGGGTGTTTAGATGGTTATTAACTAAATTATTCCTTTTGGATTGGGTGGTGGGAGGTTGGCGATTCTTGTTATCCCGGTATAAAGGTAAACAACTAAGCAAACAATCTAGATTAGTATTAACACACTACAATGACAGAACTTGAGTTAAACATTACACGAACCACGTAGCTATTATAATCGCGGATTCACTTACAAAAACCAACAAAACATGAAATATGTATAGTTTAGATATATTGCGTTACAGAATTTCATTATTCTGATTCGACAAAAAATATTGGAATTATTTTATTTTGAGCAGATTGTTGCATGTTAGTAACTCATATCATTACTGAGAGCCATAATTTACCTAGATTGATATATTTACATTCATTTATCACACTGTCTGTCAAATTATCACCACTTTTCCTTATCTTTGCTATCAACGAGCAAGTCATAATTTATATATTAATGGTCTCTACACATTATTTATCGCAGTTGATAAATTTACGATGATTGATATATGGATGGGTCCAGAAGCCAATCTCAAGTTAGTCAGATAAGATCAACTTATTACAATGTCATTTCCCATTCATTAAAATCATGATGATTTGCCATAAAATCTGGACGATTTCCTTGACATTTCTTGCTAATGGTGTCACAAGTCTTTCGTGTCGATGGTCATTATTCGCTTTGTTATCAATGGCTGGAAGAGGACTGTGAAAATGTTTTTTTTAGTCTTTTTGTATTACTGTATCATGCTAGTCCTACTCCAATACAGATCTACACAAAGGGTCACAATTCAAGTTTGCAGACTAAAAAAATATAGGTACTTTTGTGAATACAACCATATTTACCTAATTGAAAAAGTTATTGATGGCCTGCAGTGTGGAAACATCAGAAATGATCATCTGCGTATCACAAATCAATTTTCTAAGCTAAGCAACCGATATGTTGTTCTGTGTTTTCTAATTGTGTTCAAGTTTGCTGAGTTAACGGTAGCAGCACTTAAAATGATATTGCGTTTGCCTCATTCCAAAATACCACACAGCGTCAAAGCCCAGGTAACCCCTCAAGATCGACCGCTATGAAATTGTATTTAACCATAGCTACCTCGTCTATAGGGACGTCTTAAGCCCCTCTCCCACCTACAGTAGTTGCAAATCGAGTAGGATTTGGATACAAATCGGGAAACTCCTCATTAGGAACTCGGAAGGAACTCCTAGTCAACTCGAAAAATTCGGTTGTAAATTGTCTGTACTCGCGGACACTCGCTAGACAAATCGTATTCGGCTTGCAACTCATGTATGTGGGAGAAGGTTTTAAAAAAAGTTCCCTTTCGTTTTATTTACTTCGTTTATCCAGTCATAGTCATTGTTAATGCCCCCGACGTCTTCAGCACTAAAAATAGCGTCATAATTTCTTTCCGCCGAAACTTCCTTAAATAGTGACAAGCCGGCATAATTGTCACATAAATTTCTATATTGGAAAACGATTCTTTTAACATCACCATGACCTGAAAGCGTTATTGATCACTTCATAAACTATAATTGACAGCTTAATCTGTACATTGAGACACATATTCTCCCAAGATATGATATTATACATGATGAAAAACAATCAAGAAAGCATGCTAGTAAATTGATACATTCATTGTCTAAGACAATAAGATCATGACAAACATAGCGCTAGACAAATATCAAACAATCTTATTGACAAATTACATACTTTATGTGGATTTAGATTCACTTGATGTCGATCTGAAAACCGACACTGGGTTTAAATTGTCAGCTATCATTGAGTGTCTGGCTTACCAAGTCAAATATCACTCTCAAAACAAATAGTCTCAATTCAATTATAAATACATTTCATGAAATAGTTGCTGTTTGTTACAATAAGCTCTTGGATATTAAATGCCGAGTCAATATTGCGGATTTCATTACAAGGATGAAACTGACTTGAAGGACTACCCGTCTACCATAAATCATGATCGAAGGTAAAGTCGCATAAGAGACCGAGATCAAGTGAACCCCCTCTCTTAACGGATGTGGTTAACGAGTTCTTTTTGCACAGTAACTGTACAATTTTAAAGATAGCATCTAAAGACCAAATCTAAGTGTTCATCAAGCATTTCGACATGAGCGTTCATATGGTGAAAAATTACTATCATTGACATCTACGTGAAATTGGAATGATAGGAGTTAAGTTAAAAATTATATCAAGACATCTTTCTTCCGGCTTGTTACGATCTAAGAATAGCAGATGCTTATATGTCATACAGCTTAAAGCTATTTGGAATTGGAAAAATGATAAAATTTCAACCTTTTAATAAATATATCACTCGATCCTGATATACAAATTAGTGCTTATACTTAAGAGCAAAGGTTCAGAGGATAGTGTAGAACAGATGCCATTTTGGGTAATAAGAAATGTGTTCAGAAATTAAGTATTGTTTTATTTAGTTTTTTTATACTGTAGGTCTATATTATAATGTGTCATGTTGAGTTATAAGAAAGTATGTCATACCTACAATGTCAGCATCTGGCATCATATTCTCAACCAAATTGTTGTACCTTTAGGATTTACCTGCAAATATATCGGGGAGGCCTTGGAGATTTTATACAAGCATGGTTATTAAATTTATATGTGAAACAATTCAAAACGATTTTTGTTGAACCTTTTGGTTAGTCATTTGTATGTTAGGGTAGGAAGACGATGAAAGTCAATGGTAGAGGGGTCAAATAAATTAGTTGATGCACCAAGAGCATGGCTGGAACAGCAGTTACTGTATAAGATTCATTTTTAATGCTTGCTAGATTTTGACTAAACAATATGATTTTTTTTTTAAAGTAATCCTTACAATTTGAAAAAGATTAGGGTTTTGGTTTTAAATTGACACACATAATTAGTCGAGGAAATGCTGGAAGCTTTTAAAACATTATTGCGAGACACATTCCAGACATTTGACCATCAAGCTATTAGAAGCACTATAGTTGACTGAGATAACCTTAACTTATATCAACACCACTTGTATTCTGTGAAAGTAAAATCAATTCCTTATAAAAACTACTAGACCTCGGTGAAGAAAAGTTATTTTTGATACACGAGATTTTTATGAAGCAAGTAAAATACATGATGCTTCATTGATTACCTCTCATTTGACTCCCAACTGAACCTAATTTGAATGGTATATTCCGATAATTTCGAAGTCCTCCCTTACTATACTGATTTAGATCAATTCTTAATTGAAAATGCCAAGCTTAATTAATTGTAGTAAACTTTTATGATTCTGTTGAATTCGTTTTGTCTGTAATTATATGTAAAACTGGAATGACATTCATTTGAGATTTCTTGACACAAATTTGGCAGTGCAACATTATTTGAGAAATCCACAAATATTTCGATCTTCTTGAAACTGCAGTTATTGTCTGTGGAAGTTCAAACAGTTTTTTGAGTTTTTTCCATATTTTTTTTGAGAATTGAAAAAGAAGCTTTATGATAGTGTTGTTAGTCTGAAAATGTCTTCGCTTAAAATATGAACAAAATGTGTTTTTGCAGAGGACAATTTTAAGACAAAAATATTTTTTTCCAAATTTCCCAGAATAAAAAACTGACAAATACGGATATTCCTGGTAATATTTTTGGTATTTTCAGGTGCTGAGCCAGATCAGTGTATGGCTATATATTATCAACAGAAAGGAACGGGCAGACTTGAAGGAGCACCTACAATTATGACAGTAATAGGTAAATACTATTGTTTCAAACTAAAATGTCAAATGCCAATCGCCATTATTACAACCTTTAGATACAGCACCTTCAATATGCTTTTTTTTTACCTTGTAAAAAACCTTCAATATGCTAATTAATTTATGCGATCAAACTGGGTTCATGTGCTTGCCACGCTTGCACTGCGCCTAAAACCACGTTTAGAGATGTTACGACCTTGAATATCCCGATGCATTCTTAAAGCATTCCAGGACGGATTGTCGCATCCTAACAAAAACAATTCCCATGAGTTGGCGATCATTGTCGATCATGGCAACCACAACACGATTGCTGGCGTTTGTAACTTGCTAATACGACGCTTATGGTGACCTTAACACGTTCTTGGACCATTATCCATCGAGCAGAAGGACGCCACTCCGTTGTGCCGGAACTTTAAAGGGTAATTGGAACAAAGTTTTATCGCCTTTTTAACCACATAAAGAATAGTGACGCGTCTTGATAATGCACAAATATCTGAGCTCAACGAAAGTGATGAACTCGTATTATTAATTCCATTATAATGAAGGCGATGGAAACTACATACAGAGGACAATTCGATTGAGCAGCTTTAACATGTTTAAGACTGTATTTTATCCTGCGGGTGTTTTATTTCTCAATTATACATGTAACAAAAACTTAGACTTTGTTGGAACTTGTTTCAGGCTGTTTAATTAACTCGATAAGAAGCTTTCAGAAGAAAAAAAAATTGTTCAGATCTCGGTGTACTTTCGTTTTTCCAAAGAAAATACGATTAATTATTTCAGACTTTTAGTTAAAGACAAAGTCAAGTTAAGGCCTATCACGTAACATAAAGTAGGAATACTTGCAATGATATTCTCAATATTCAATTAACTTGTAAATAAAAGTCCACCCACTCTTCGTTACATCTTCATTTAAAATGGATTGTTGGAGTACAAAATGTAAACTCAGCTTTTTTTTTATATTTCTTGACAATCTTCTATCAGCTCCTTTTTTTTTTATAAACAGTATATTTATTTCACATAATAACATTAGATAATACAATATTATAAAACGATACAGAAAGAAGCTCGAGGCTTAATTTAATCTCCTTCGCAAAACAAAGAAACATGTAAAAAAAAATAGTGAAATAATTCAAATGGTGCATTGTAACACGGTAAGTCAATTATATAAGTTCATTGTACTTTTTCTAATAAAGGGTGCGGAGGGGTCGGATCGGGGCAAGTCAGATCGGGATAATGGGTGTGTCACGGCAAACCCTGTGATATGGGAGGAGAGGTATAGAGTCAATAGTATTTAACTTGAAAGTGTAGCGTTTGATACAGTAGTATGAGAATTGTGAGGAGAAAACAGCATTTTAACAGGGAGAACACTGAGATATTGGTAGATGTGTGATCTATTTCAACAGTGTAAAGCGATTGGAAAGCTTAAGAAATTCATGGTCAGCTCCTTCAATTTGCATCACTGGTGAAGGGAAGCGGAGCTGGAGAGTTCGATTAAGTCCCGGAACCCTAGGTTGGCAAAAAAAAATGCAAGTTGGCAACAAAAATATGAAAGCACAATGCTTATGTTGATCGTAAACAGCAATATATAGCATAATATAAAAACATCATGGGTTAAATACCTGAATGCATCTAAGACCGAAAAATGTTGGTGTTTATTAGGAAAAATGAATAATCTAGTCCATTTGACACGTCGTAATATGCGATAATTTATACCAATTGTGACCTCCTCTCTCCTCCCCTATTGAGAAGAAATCTGGAAGATTTGATTTAGTTACCTTGAATTTTGAAGATATGTTTTTTTTTATCATTTTAGGTGCAATTCGAGTTGCTGCTCCTCTACCAGTATGTGCTTTAATTCTTTGTGTTGTATCCGCCATATTTCATTCTGTTGGAAGCATACATGGCGACAGAAAAATATTATTTGCTGCAGGATTTTATATTTTATCAGGTAAGGTAGTGGCATAATAACTACTTTTCAAGATACGAGGGTAACAGACTTGTCTCGGTTGGATGACAGCTGTGAAAACTCGGTCGATCTTTATATCCATGCCTATTTTAAAATTCGAAATCTCAAAAGTCTTTGTTGTAGATCAAGTGCCCTCTAGTTCCTTTCGTAATAATAACTGGTAATGGTAAATCTTACATTATATCTCTTAGTTTATTTTTAACACCAATTTCAAAAGGACTGAAACCTAATGAATCAAGCCACTTGAATATGTCAAAAATCGATGCTGTGCCATTATATTTGACGTTTTAAGTTTAAGTTGTCAAGGTATATGAAAAACTACTTTAAATGTATCAGAACCACTTCCGAAAATTGAACATTGTCATGAAAACAACATAAAATCGTTAACGATATTGCTTCCTAAACAATTCACTAATAAAAGTGTGTTAAAGAGCTATAAGACAGGTCAAGACGTTTAATAAAATGGATTCTTTGATTATTAGTTCTATTTCTGGCACATTGTCGGCTTAAAACTGAAATATACGTGAAATGGCTGGTCTCCAAAGAACTAATAATGAGACTTAGAAGAAAGAAGATGCCAAGCGTAATTCCTTAAACGTATTATTGAACTAGTTTTGTTATAGATATTACTAATATGAGCTATGTGGATTCTCCGAATTGGTGTTCTGCCAAAGTTAGTCTGCCCTGCCATACGCTATAATAAGACTCAAATTTCCAGCTTTCTACAAATCAATCGGGAATATTAAATTTTGGGCCTGTCGTGTATCATTTTTAGTCAGGAGTCATGATTATGGAACATTAAATATGAAATATTGGTCTGTTACAAGTAATAAAGCAAGATACACTATTACTTCCGGCCGGAATGCTGTTTCCGTCTCTGATGTGTCAAATGTGTATAGAAATATGACTGACAAGGTCCTTAAGTGAATAATAGAAGCCATTCGGAGGCATGATTGCATTATTAACAAGATAGTGGTGAAAATTAGCTTTGTTAACTTTTGAACTATACGATACTAAACGTGATGCCGACTTCATCTTCATTAGTAAGATTTCGATACTGTTTGCGTCAGATGTTAGGAAAATATAACATGTATAGATCACGTCTGATACTTCAATCATATGTTTCAACATTTCTAATTGTTACAATGTAGACAAGAGTTGATAAATTCCTGCTTCAGGATATCAATTTTCACTCGCCGGAAAAACAATGAATTAAATGGGAACATTCATTATCCGTTCGTTCATACCGTACCCTAAAAAAAAACTGGAGATGTTGAGATAAGCTAATCAGTAATAGTTTTCAAAACTCAACGTTGAAATTTGAGTGTTGAAATTTGAGTTTTCAAATCCATTTGTATCCATAATTATCCGTGCTAGAAATTTAAAATGACGACTCGTATTTGAAAGAAATAAAGAAAGAGAGAGAGAGCGAAACATTTATATTTTACAAGGACAACAACCTAGGTTCCGTGAGGATCCTTTCTCCCAGATGGTCCTTGGCCAAACCTCTTAGCATTTATCTTTCCCGGATACCTCATCATAATATATAATATATAGAAAAGACATACATGGATATAGAAATCAACCCCTAATAATGCAGTGTTCCTCTTATCTTGCAACAACCTCAAATGAAGTCATAATGAAAATGTAAACCAATACTCCATTAGACAGCAAAATATTGGACTCGAATTATTGTTTCCACTTCAAAATTAATTTATCCTACATATTTTCCAATATGGAAATTTTATTGGTATATTGTTGCGTGAAGCGTAGAAAATTGTCCTGGACTGGATGTCTAAAAGGTCACATACAGCAACAGGTTATATGCCAGCTTGATCCACGATTATGTTTAGGATTTTTTTTCAAATACAAGACTGCATTCATCTGGTTTTATTTTTTCAATAAATTTGTTTTTTAATTCTTGAGGTTTTTGTCTGAAATGGGGTGATAAAAATTTGACGAATTTTGACTGTGATCAGAGTTCAATATTTATCGATAGATCTTTCAGAAGTGAAAAGCATTAGATTGTAACAGATTAATTAACACAGCCCCATGATAATTTGTGATATTCACAACAAGATGTATATGTGACAGCTTAATACAGATCTATATTTAGTAGATACAATAAATTTGAGAAACCAGTCAGTAGTCATATAATTATACAGAAACATACAACAGAATGGAATTTATAGCTATTGAAATCGATTAAAACTCAGAATTATATCTTATATTGAAATTCAGGACGACTCTCTACGGACATCATACTTTGTTTCTTATTCCTATTTTTCAGCATGTTTTATTCTAATCAATTTTACGCTTCATCAGCCAATTTAAAGAAGAATTCTTATCAAGGGAATCTTTTTTTTAATTACAACGTGATCTCCAATGCATTATCAATTTTTATGCGCAATTTTTTCCGCTAGATTAAAATTTGAAATACTTTGATCGAGCTGAAAAGATACTAGACTGCTAGATTAAATATGAAAAACAAAAACTTAGATAAATGTATATTTCATAAGTTAAATTTTATATTAGTAAATTCCAGTTACAATCAAGCTTACGTCTTTGGGTGTTCCGCATTTGTAATTCCAACCCCTATTTCTATTAAATATTTTAGTGAAGTAACCCTCTAATTGCCTAGAGGTGATCGCACATGGTAGACTTGTTTCCTGACGCAATAGGACAGCTTGTTTTGATAATAGGTTTTGACTTTTGAAAATGGGACTTAAGGCATATAAGAGCAAATTAACTACAGTACCTGCATTCTTAATATGTAAAGACTTTTAGTACTTGAGTTTTATAATATAATGTTAAATTAGAAAGGTCATCCACATGTATTGTTATTGAATTCAGCATAGAACTGCAAGATAGGGAATAATAACACAAGATTTATGCTTGGCACGCATGCGTTGAATTTTAACTTCCGGTTTCTGCAAGAGTCGTATAATTTAAAAAGCATGTTTACTTAGAGTCAACTTGTCACCAAAGGAGAAACTAGGTCAACCATAAATTGAAACAGAAGTTCAATAGACGATGAGAAGACTAAGACTTTCAATCCTATTATATTTCTATGATTTTTGCAGTTATTGATAGCGACTTGAGAAATCAAATATTGCATTCTTCGTTATGGAAGGGTCTGTGTGATCATTTCTATGGACTAAGCGGTCCTATATAAATTGCTCTTTATCTTGACTGCTTTTATTTTCCAGGTCTATCATTAGCAGTTGGTATAGTTTTATATATCTCTGCTATAAATGATGAGGTGGGGCTTATATCTAAAAAGGAAAGAGACCATTTTGTGTATTATTACGGTTGGTCATTTTATACAGCGGGAATAGCCTTTATAACTTCTGAAATGGCAGCAGTGGTGTGTGTTAATTTATTCTTACAAAAATATAAAAAGCTTCAGGATTTGGAGGAGCTAATTCCGGGCTTACAATTACAGGTTAGGTTTTCAAAGAAAAATTATTATGCTGGAATAAATCAAACTTTGATATTATGATCATAAAAATGATCTTACGAGAAGGGAATAATTCGTAAGAAAATTGCCAAATGTGATTTTAATTTCCTTAGTGCCTCGGTTACAAAATACATCAGTACAAAAAATTTGAAGTGTTTCTAAGTGTCGTTATTTATATTGTGTAATGGGTGACGTATTGTGTTTGCTTCCCAAAGAAATGCTAGTGATATGGATATAGACTTAATGAAATACTTGTGAATCAAAACTAAAATTGAATAATATTATGGATGTGTACGTTATGAGACTCTGCTAGAAAGAATTAGCCATTTGCCTAGCTATCAAGTTCCACATTTTGATGTCCTGAAGTTGTGCCAAGAAACGCCATGAGTCATTTCTGGTTTTCGTATATATACATATATATGTACATCTCTCTATAGGTGTTGTGCCAAATGCGCTGTGTAAATTTTTCTATCGAGTGTCGTGCCAAATGGAATGAATACATTTATCATCTAGTATTGTTCCATACACGCTGTCTCAATTCCAGATCTTTCGCCTCTGTGTTGAAACAAAGTCTGCGCTGTAAATTCGCAAACCATCTATTGAAAAGATCAGACAAATTTCGAAAGACTGTACGAAAAAGACTTTCCTTACTTTTTCAGACAATTTGATGTTGATATAATACTATTAAGGAATACCTCCTAATAATTGTAACATTTCAACCGGCCATTAATTTCAATATTATGTTCAACTCAGTTGAAGATGTTTTATATATCATTTCATATAATTTATAAAATTTTTGTTTATATGTATCTTGGTTTTGTTACAATAAAATGTACGATGTTTTAAATTTCGATCCATCACTGGTTTGTTGGTTTGTTCTCAAGTTTTCTTAAATAACACTTTTCAAGAACCACAGACCAGTGGCTGAACTATCATAAAGACTAGTTGAGCCATGGGCCCCAGAACAAATATACAAGAGTTTTATCTACAATCTTTTATATTTTTTTACATATTCTTCAATTCAAAATCATCAATAGATTCATCTTTGGGAAATATAATCTCACACCAAGTTTTGTCTATATCTAAGAAATTTAGCTTTCTATTGTGACCACCTCTCTGAGAGTCTTACGGACAAGAATATCAACGAGTTTCAAAGAAAAACGGCATTAACTCATTTAAAATATTTGTCGATTCTTCTGATTTTTGATCGGGTTTATCCAAAGGTTATTACAAACACTCACCGACGGACAGACAAACGGTTGATGACAATATTTAATGTGGGCGTATAAAAGTGTGTATCAAAGTTGGTGTTTATAATATGACTTATGAAGGGTATCAGAACGCAAAGAGCAGAATTTATGAATATGTCTATGAAAACCCTTGCAATGAGCCCTGTTCAATTTGAGTCCAAGGTCCCTCTCCCCTGGTTGTGCCACAGACGTCTGACTGAAACCTGATTTTTTACCGATATAATGGATAATATTTTGTCAGCGAATACTGATGTAATGTTTTTTTTTAAAGTAAATAGTACGTTGTTCGACTGGTGAATTAAAAGATTCTATACGGCGAACATAATCTATATTTGAAGATGTAAATTCTATTCAATTCCGATGTTTTCAATTGCTACTAAATATAGTTGACTGTTTTATTTAAATTGAATTTAACAAATCACTTGTTAAAGTCACCCCGACATGGGTATCCTAACTGTAACTAAGGAGTCCTTAAGTATTAACGTAGTGTCATTTATGTATATTACCCTTCTAAATTGTGCAGTGGAAGGTACAGTATCTGGAGAAATTTACCTGAAACAACTTGTTTTACAGAAATGCTTGTCGATAATCAAACACTGTTTCTCTATGTCATCTACTTTATTCATTTCAGTCAATTCAGACAAAACTTAGTTTGCATATATTGAGCTATTAGCGTCGTATATTCTGGTGTTATTCAGTCTGCAAACCTACTTTGTTATATTTCCACTGGGAAAGAAAGAAAATAGCTGGTGATGATACAACAACAAAAAGCTGTTTGCAAATCAAATTTTGTATATATACCATTATTCACCGTCTCGACATGAACCTTTTTATATAATAAATGCATTACTTACCCCAAAAGCAATATCATTCTACTGAACAATAACCATAGGGTTGTACATTTTGGAGAATCATCATAATCATCGACAAGTTCATGATTTGGAAATCACTCTCACTGAAAAATTTAAATGACATGAAGTTTTACGCCTGCTTTTGTGCATCTGTATGAGCTAAAGACGGGCAAACGCCATGCAGTGTGCAATGAAGGAAATTTTACCAGGACAGCGGGACTAGTCTACTCTTATTTTCGATTTTATCTTACTCACTGAGTCACCGCTGCCCCAAAGAATATTCCAGAGAAAAATGAATTCGGTTTAGTTATCGTAGGCTAACCCCGCGTAGACTTCTGTTTCTGTCTCGAACAAATTATTTTCTAATTTTTTTAGTAAACGTAATCACAAAATTTAAAGAGTGCTGAAAACATCTTTAAAGCTGGCAAACAATTGAATTTGAAAAGATCAATATATTTTACTTTGCAATCTTCACTAGACTGTAAAGAAGAGTTATAGTTAACCTGCGTTGATAAATTGAATTTAACCTGGCTCAATGCTAGATACAGTTTTCAGTATAAAAAGTCATCATTTTTTTCCTTGATAATTTTACACGCAGACAGCTGAAAGTTTATTTATCGTTATATAAAAGGTAGAGATGGCTCAACGAGCTAGCATTTATTTATCAAGAGAGAGAACATTGTCAGTTTCAATGCATTTCCCCCTTGTCTGTATAATACAGGCCGTAGGAAAAGGATTCGACTTGAAAATAAAACGAAGAATTTCTTCAAGAAGAAAAATTCTCCTGTAGCCTACTATAATTATATACATTGCATACGTTCAGATTCCACGACAGTTTGAAATCGAAACAGAAAGAAACTTACGACGTCCATCGGTTCACAGATACCGTGGAGATATGGCTTTTGATATCGTCATATACTTCAGATCTCAATCTTCTATAGAATGGTGAAGTCTTCAGAACAATTGGTGTGGAATGTGAACTAAATTTGATGTTTGTTTGTCGTTCTACTACTTTCAATATGATATAAAATTTCGTTAGAATAGTTCGAATGGAAATGTCAAATTTGCCATTTGCTCAATGTGAACACATTCGTTGAATAGAAGAAGAAAAGGATTATTGGCTAGAATATTTTACAGTGCGATTCCTCTCGATGATTTTCATCAAATTAACTAGTTAAAAATCTCATATTAATCTGAATTAACCATTAGATCAACAATAGCGCCCGCTTGTATTCACACATTTATAGTATGATAGACTATATACATGCCCTGGTGGTCCCCAGAGCGGTCATTAAGTTAATATATAACTCATAATTGAAGACTTTGCCAATGTAATTGCGCCTATCTTTTCTGTAACATTATCAAGGGAGTTTAATAAAACATTGGTCTTAATTAAATAGTGTAGTCGGATATATAATCTTTGTCCAGAAGGTGCAATTTACGTTCAAGGAATTAGGTTTTCTTAATTCTTGGTAATTCTTTAGCTTTAGTTTGAGATCAAAATACTTATAAAGTATCGGTAATTCCAATGTTTACTATCGTAAACAATAACTATAGGGGAACTCCTTTTGGGAGGTATACTACGATATAATTTTAAGTCTCGTGTCCTGGTAGGGTTTACATAATTCTATATAGCAAATAGAACCAGTTCAGCCTTTCTGGCCTAATCAGTGCAGTGCTGATACTGAGGTTTGATTATGTAGCCCCCTCAGATGATACCATAAATGTTGTATGATCGTACTATGCCAGAGTGCTCAAACTAGCAAGCTACGCATAACGCTAGCGACAAATAATTCCATATTTGTAATAAGATTGCAATGTATTTATTCCTTAAGGTTTTACACATCTTGGTTATATCAACTTCGCCTATTTCTGCCATTGTTTGATCATCACTATTATTGTTAATAATATTTTTTCTAACAATACACTTCCTTAAAATAGTTCAACCAAACTCTGATGTGTTGACGTCAGTGGGTATGGAACAAACTATAAAAAAACACTTTAACAAATGTGATTATCGCCTAGATAAATAACATATTCGATACTGAATATTTCAAACCCATATTCAAAGTGTGTACATCAGTTGTTATAAAACATTAAAGCACTGTTTTTAATGTTTGAAATAACAATACTAAATCGAGAACACCTAGTTTAGTTGGTTAAAAAAAATAGTATTTTACGTCAAACCTTAGTGCACTCTATGAGGTTTATATATTATGCGACCTTTGTTTGTATCTTTTACGTTTATATAAAACATAAAGGGCCTATGAGTATCACATCGACCCAACAAGTCATCTGTTCTATGCGAGATACAAAAAAGAGAACATGTTGAGAATAAAGTAAAGAAATATGCTGCATGCAACGATGCAAGCCAAAAACCGTACGCTTCCCTTCAGTTAATTGTCTCTGTATCAAATTGGAAATTTTGTTCATAAACAGAACATGTAGTATAATGTGTATTGAACTACAAGAACTTATTTTAAGTTCATTTGTGTTACTTGAAGGTTATCGTTGTTCTGTATTCTGAGTATTTAAAACATCTCATTACTAAATCCAACGTGACTTAATCAATAATAGCCAAACAACACGGGTCAATATCATGAATTTTCATTCAGTCTTACTTTCTGTGACAAAAATCTCTTGAGTATTACGTTTGTATCTTTATTCATCGTTTCAAAGTGATAATGGAATACCTAAAAAAATAAAACTATATTGAAAATGACCTAGTCTGTAGCTTATTGTATATAATACTGATATATCTTGTATCGGACTTTTCTTGGCGAATTGATCGAAATCCGACTTTCATGTATTTGTCATCCCAGTCTTACATGACTTACAAAAGAAACATAATAATGTAATATGTAACGGCAGTCATAAACCATGGCATATTCAATCTTTAATCCGGCTAAAAGAAATGGTTAGATGACAAAACTTTGACAGAATGCCAAGGGAAAACTGGAGATGTAACGTTGTTATTTGTACTGCAAGTTTCCACAAGATTATCTCTTTCAAATTTAAAGACATCGCCTTGCATGGTCTAGCTGCTGTAGCTTTTGGTGTCCGACTTTAATTCAAAACTTTCGAGTGATTTCTGTCTTAAATTTCTTTTTTTGATTGAAATAGACACAGGGCATGTTCAACTTTTATTTAGAGCATAAATAATATCTCTATGTCAAATTTGGTAAAATATTACTAATTAATGTTAGGGTGGGTCAAAATTCAGCCGTTTCACGTCTAGTAGCCAAGATAATGCCACAAGCTCACATAGACGGACTGATGGCAATATGAGACGATCTGCGTTGCTTCCGAGAATATCCTCACAAAGTCCCTCGACATGCCATGTAGATACGTCCTCATTGTCGTAGCTGCTCCATACGTATTTACATGTATTGCAACCTGCGAATCAACCTTCATTACCGTTGAGCTTCCTTGACTCATCCGTTGCGCAGTCCTGTGAGATCCTGCGTATGTACTCCGTATCGTATGGCATAGTCGGTAGCGTCCGTTATTAATACCCCTTTACTCGGCCATCTACCCTGAAACTTGCATTTCACTTAATTTTGTACTATTCCTCAGTGCCCAATCCGTAAAATTGTAGTTAGCGTATAATACGTCTCTATCCACCTATGTGAGACCCGGGCTAAGGTTATTTTCCAAAACTTTGAACACTAATCAGAGCTGCAAGATTATACTTTGACCTAAATATACAGATATGTATATCGGAGCTTTCACTGTTCGGATTAGAAGTTTCCTACATTGCATTATCTGGGCTTTGAGTGCCAGAAGTTTATTTAGACGAATTTGCACTTTAATCTAGCTTATAAGTAGATTTGAAAAAAATGTGACTTTTTTGTTTTTGCTAACATAGATGCAGGGCTTGAATTACTATTTTAAACAAAGATAACTCTTAAGTAAAAATTGGCAAAGTTATGGCTATTATTATTTCAGGGTGGCCTATTTCACGCTCGCATGTTAGGGATAGTGTAAAAGCCTAGAATTTGACAGACAGCTGTTCAAAAACTATAAGAAATGTACAATTGCAATTTGAACTACATGAATAAACCCTTGGCAGATGTGTTGTTCCAAATTTCAGGTTCCTACCATGAATGGTCTGGGTTCTAGCGCACTTTAATTTTAGCCTGGCTGAAATTTCAATTTTCTCAAAAGTTTAAAAAAAATAACATTTTCAATTTTCGCACGAAATACACACAGGGAATGCCAAACTTTCATCATATACAAAAATTATATCTCTAGGGTAAAAATTGGCGAAGTATAGCTATTTTAGTTTTGAGGCAGAAGTAGGGGTAATAAAAATCCGTACACGCAAAACTTGAAACATCAAAGTCGATTTTCACATCGATATGAAGTTATTTTGTGACAAATTTCAAGTTCCTACCACGAACTGCCAGAGCAGTTTTAGTGTCGCCAACTTCCAGCAAACTCCATTTAGTGCAGATTTCCTCTCCAAAACTGGGTGAAACTTTAAAGTCGATTTTCTCGAAAGTTTGAAAAAATAAACTTTTTCCGTTTTCGCCCGAAATAGACGTAGAGAATGTTAAATTTGTATTCTGCGCAAACATTATACCTCTAGCGTCAAAATTGGCGTAGTTATGGCCATTTTAGTTTTGGGGTGGCCTAGTTCCCGCATTGAAGCAGTGGTCAGGTAAAAGCCAAAACTTTGACAGGCTGCTGTTCGAAAACTATAAGAGATAGAGTCTTGCAATTTGCACTGCGTGTGCACATCGATATGAAGTTATTCAGTGCCACATTTCAAGTTCCTACCACAAACGGTCTGGCTGCCAGAGCAGATTTAGTGTCGCCAACTTCCTGCAAACACCGTTTAATGCAGATTTCCTCTCCAAAACTGGGTGAAACTTTAAAGTCGATTTTCTCGAAAGTTTGAAAAAATAAACTTTTTCCGTTTTCGCCTGAAATAGACGTAGAGAATGTTAAATTTGTATTCTGCGCAAACATTATACCTCTAGCGTCAAAATTGGCGTAGTTATGGCCATTTTAGTTTTGGGGTGGCCTAGTTCCCGTTTTGAAGCAGTGGTCAGGTAAAAGCCAAAACTTTGACAGGCTGCTGTTCGAAAACTATCAGAGATAGAGTCTTGCAATTTGCACTGCTTGTGCATATCGATATGAAGTTATTTTGTGCCAAATTTCAAGTTCCTACCGCGAACGGTCTGGCTGCCAGAGCAGTTTTAATGTCGCCAACTTCCTGCAAACACCGTTTAATGCACATTTCCTCTCCAAAACTGGATAAAACTTTAAAGTCGATTTTCTCGAAAGTTTGAAAAAATAAACTTTTTCCGTTTTCGCCTGAAATAGACGGAGGGAATGTTAAATTTGTATTCTGCACAAAAATTAGACCTCTAGGGTCAAAATTGGTCCAGTTATGGCCATTTTAGTTTTGGGGTGGCCTAGTTCCCGTTTTGAAGCAGTGGTCAGATAAAAGCCAAAACTTTGACAGGCTGCTGTTCGAAAACTAGAAGAGATAGAGTCTTGCAATTTGCACTGCGTGTGCACATCGATATGAAGTTATTCAGTGCCAAATTTCAAGTTCCTACCGCAAACGGTCTGGCTGCCAGAGCAGATTTAGTGTCGCCAATTTCCTGCAAACACCGTTTAATGCAGATTTCCTCTCCAAAACTGGGTAAAACTTTAAAGTCGATTTTCTCCAAAATTTGAAAAAATAAACTTTTTCCGTTTTCGCCTGAAATAGACGTAGGGAATGTTAAATTTGTATTCTGCACAAAAATTAGACCTCTAGGGTCAAAATTGGTCCAGTTATGGCCATTTTAGTTTTGGGGTGGCCTAGTTCCCGTTTTGAAGCAGTGGTCAGGTAAAAGCCAAAACTTTGACAGGCTGCTGTTCGAAAACTATAAGAGATAGAGTCTTGCAATTTGCACTGCTTGTGCACATCGATATGAAGTTATTCAGTGCCAAATTTCAAGTTCCTACCGCAAACGGTCTGGCTGCCAGAGCAGTTTTAGTGTCGCCAACTTCCTGCAAACACCTTTTAATACAGATTTCCTCTCCAAAACTGGGTGAAACTTTAAAGTCGATTTTCTCCAAAATTTGAAAAAATAAACTTTTTCCGTTTTATCCGAAATAGACGTAGGGGATGTTAAATTTGTATTCTGCGCAAAAATTATACCTCTAGCGTCAAAATTGGCGTAGTTATGGCCATTTTAGTTTTGGGGTGGCCTAGTTCCCGTTTTGAAGCAGTGGTCAGGTAAAAGCCAAAACTTTGACAGGCTGCTGTTCGAAAACTATTAGAGATAGAGTCTTGCAATTTGCACTGCTTGTGCATATCGATATGAAGTTATTTTGTGCCAAATTTCAAGCTCCTACCGCGAACGGTCTAGCTGCCAGAGCAGTTTTAATGTCGCCAACTTCCTGCAAACACCGTTTAATACAGATTTCCTCTCCAAAACTGGGTGAAACTTTAAAGTCGATTTTCTCCAAAATTTGAAAAAATAAACTTTTTCCGTTTTCGCCTGAAATAGACGTAGGGAATGTTAAATTTGTATTCTGCGCAAACATTATACCTCTAGCGTCAAAATTGGCGTACTTATGGCCATTTTAGTTTTGGGGTGGCCTAGTTCCCGCATTGAAGCAGTGGTCAGGTAAAAGGCAAAACTTTGACAGGCTGCTGTTCGAAAACTACAAGAGATACAGTCTTGCAATTTGCACTGCGTGTGCACATCGATATGAAGTTATTCAGTGCCACATTTCAAGTTCCTACCGCAAACGGTCTGGATGCCAGAGCACATTTAGTGTCGCCAACTTCCTGCAAACACCGTTTAATGCAGATTTCCTCTCCAAAACTGGGTGAAACTTTAAAGTCGATTTTCTCCAAAATTTGAAAAAATAACCTTTTTCCGTTTTCGCCCGAAATAGACGTAGGGGATGTTAAATTGGTATTCTGCGCAAAAATTATACCTCTAGCGTCAAAATTGGCGTAGTTATGGCCATTTTAGTTTTGGGGTGGCCTAGTTCCCGTTTTGAAGCAGTGGTCAGGTAAAAGACAAAACTTTGACAGGCTACTGTTCGAAAACTATCAGAGATAGAGTCTTGCAATTTGCACTGCTTGTGCATATCGATATGAAGTTATTTTGTGCCAAATTTCAAGTTCCTACCACAAACGGTCTGGCTGCCAGAGCAGATTTAGTGTCGCCAACTTCATGCAAACACCGTTTAAAGCAGATTTCCTCTCCAAAACTGGGTGAAACTTTAAAGTCGATTTTCTCGAAAGTTTGAAAAAATAAACTTTTTCCGTTTTCGCCTGAAATAGACGTAGAGAATGTTAAATTTGTATTCTGCGCAAACATTATACCTCTAGCGTCAAAATTGGCGTAGTTATGGCCATTTTAGTTTTGGGGTGGCCTAGTTCCCGTTTTGAAGCAGTGGTCAGGTAAAAGCCAAAACTTTGACAGGCTGCTGTTCGAAAACTATCAGAGATAGAGTCTTGCAATTTGCACTGCTTGTGCATATCGATATGAAGTTATTTTGTGCCAAATTTCAAGTTCCTACCACAAACGGTCTGGCTGCCAGAGCAGATTTAGTGTCGCCAACTTCCTGCAAACACCGTTTAATGCAGATTTCCTCTCCAAAACTGGGTGAAACTTTAAAGTCGATTTTCTCGAAAGTTTGAAAAAATAAACTTTTTCCGTTTTCGCCTGAAATAGACGTAGAGAATGTTAAATTTGTATTCTGCGCAAACATTATACCTCTAGCGTCAAAATTGGCGTAGTTATGGCCATTTTAGTTTTGGGGTGGCCTAGTTCCCGTTTTGAAGCAGTGGTCAGGTAAAAGCCAAAACTTTGACAGGCTGCTGTTCGAAAACTATCAGAGATAGAGTCTTGCAATTTGCACTGCTTGTGCATATCGATATGAAGTTATTTTGTGCCAAATTTCAAGTTCCTACCGCAAACGGTCTGGATGCCAGAGCACATTTAGTGTCGCCAACTTCCTGCAAACACCGTTTAATGCAGATTTCCTCTCCAAAACTGGGTGAAACTTTAAAGTCGATTTTCTCCAAAATTTGAAAAAATAACCTTTTTCCGTTTTCGCCCGAAATAGACGTAGGGGATGTTAAATTGGTATTCTGCGCAAAAATTATACCTCTAGCGTCAAAATTGGCGTAGTTATGGCCATTTTAGTTTTGGGGTGGCCTAGTTCCCGTTTTGAAGCAGTGGTCAGGTAAAAGACAAAACTTTGACAGGCTACTGTTCGAAAACTATCAGAGATAGAGTCTTGCAATTTGCACTGCTTGTGCATATCGATATGAAGTTATTTTGTGCCAAATTTCAAGTTCCTACCACAAACGGTCTGGCTGCCAGAGCAGATTTAGTGTCGCCAACTTCATGCAAACACCGTTTAAAGCAGATTTCCTCTCCAAAACTGGGTGAAACTTTAAAGTCGATTTTCTCGAAAGTTTGAAAAAATAAACTTTTTCCGTTTTCGCCTGAAATAGACGTAGGGAATGTTAAATTTGTATTCTGCACAAAAATTAGACCTCTAGGGTCCAAAATTGGCGTAGTTATGGCCATTTTAGTTTTGGGGTGGCCTAGTTCCCGTTTTGAAGCAGTGGTCAGGTAAAAGCCAAAACTTTGACAGGCTGCTGTTCGAAAACTATCAGAGATAGAGTCTTGCAATTTGCACTGCTTGTGCATATCGATATGAAGTTATTTTGTGCCAAATTTCAAGTTCCTACCGCGAACGGTCTGGCTGCCAGAGCAGTTTTAATGTCGCCAACTTCCTGCAAACACCGTTTAATGCACATTTCCTCTCCAAAACTGGATAAAACTTTAAAGTCGATTTTCTCGAAAGTTTGAAAAAATAAACTTTTTCCGTTTTCGCCTGAAATAGACGGAGGGAATGTTAAATTTGTATTCTGCACAAAAATTAGACCTCTAGGGTCAAAATTGGTCCAGTTATGGCCATTTTAGTTTTGGGGTGGCCTAGTTCCCGTTTTGAAGCAGTGGTCAGATAAAAGCCAAAACTTTGACAGGCTGCTGTTCGAAAACTAGAAGAGATAGAGTCTTGCAATTTGCACTGCATGTGCACATCGATATGAAGTTATTCAGTGCCAAATTTCAAGTTCCTACCGCAAACGGTCTGGCTGCCAGAGCAGATTTAGTGTCGCCAATTTCCTGCAAACACCGTTTAATGCAGATTTCCTCTCCAAAACTGGGTAAAACTTTAAAGTCGATTTTCTCCAAAATTTGAAAAAATAAACTTTTTCCGTTTTCGCCTGAAATAGACGTAGGGAATGTTAAATTTGTATTCTGCACAAAAATTAGACCTCTAGGGTCAAAATTGGTCCAGTTATGGCCATTTTAGTTTTGGGGTGGCCTAGTTCCCGTTTTGAAGCAGTGGTCAGGTAAAAGCCAAAACTTTGACAGGCTGCTGTTCGAAAACTATAAGAGATAGAGTCTTGCAATTTGCACTGCTTGTGCACATCGATATGAAGTTATTCAGTGCCAAATTTCAAGTTCCTACCGCAAACGGTCTGGCTGCCAGAGCAGTTTTAGTGTCGCCAACTTCCTGCAAACACCTTTTAATACAGATTTCCTCTCCAAAACTGGGTGAAACTTTAAAGTCGATTTTCTCCAAAATTTGAAAAAATAAACTTTTTCCGTTTTATCCGAAATAGACGTAGGGGATGTTAAATTTGTATTCTGCGCAAAAATTATACCTCTAGCGTCAAAATTGGCGTAGTTATGGCCATTTTAGTTTTGGGGTGGCCTAGTTCCCGTTTTGAAGCAGTGGTCAGGTAAAAGCCAAAACTTTGACAGGCTGCTGTTCGAAAACTATTAGAGATAGAGTCTTGCAATTTGCACTGCTTGTGCATATCGATATGAAGTTATTTTGTGCCAAATTTCAAGCTCCTACCGCGAACGGTCTAGCTGCCAGAGCAGTTTTAATGTCGCCAACTTCCTGCAAACACCGTTTAATACAGATTTCCTCTCCAAAACTGGGTGAAACTTTAAAGTCGATTTTCTCCAAAATTTGAAAAAATAAACTTTTTCCGTTTTCGCCTGAAATAGACGTAGGGAATGTTAAATTTGTATTCTGCGCAAACATTATACCTCTAGCGTCAAAATTGGCGTACTTATGGCCATTTTAGTTTTGGGGTGGCCTAGTTCCCGCATTGAAGCAGTGGTCAGGTAAAAGGCAAAACTTTGACAGGCTGCTGTTCGAAAACTACAAGAGATACAGTCTTGCAATTTGCACTGCATGTGCACATCGATATGAAGTTATTCAGTGCCACATTTCAAGTTCCTACCGCAAACGGTCTGGATGCCAGAGCACATTTAGTGTCGCCAACTTCCTGCAAACACCGTTTAATGCAGATTTCCTCTCCAAAACTGGGTGAAACTTTAAAGTCGATTTTCTCCAAAATTTGAAAAAATAACCTTTTTCCGTTTTCGCCCGAAATAGACGTAGGGGATGTTAAATTGGTATTCTGCGCAAAAATTATACCTCTAGCGTCAAAATTGGCGTAGTTATGGCCATTTTAGTTTTGGGGTGGCCTAGTTCCCGTTTTGAAGCAGTGGTCAGGTAAAAGACAAAACTTTGACAGGCTACTGTTCGAAAACTATCAGAGATAGAGTCTTGCAATTTGCACTGCTTGTGCATATCGATATGAAGTTATTTTGTGCCAAATTTCAAGTTCCTACCACAAACGGTCTGGCTGCCAGAGCAGATTTAGTGTCGCCAACTTCATGCAAACACCGTTTAAAGCAGATTTCCTCTCCAAAACTGGGTGAAACTTTAAAGTCGATTTTCTCGAAAGTTTGAAAAAATAAACTTTTTCTGTTTTCGCCTGAAATAGACGTAGAGAATGTTAAATTTGTATTCTGCGCAAACATTATACCTCTAGCGTCAAAATTGGCGTAGTTATGGCCATTTTAGTTTTGGGGTGGCCTAGTTCCCGTTTTGAAGCAGTGGTCAGGTAAAAGCCAAAACTTTGACAGGCTGCTGTTCGAAAACTATCAGAGATAGAGTCTTGCAATTTGCACTGCTTGTGCATATCGATATGAAGTTATTTTGTGCCAAATTTCAAGTTCCTACCACAAACGGTCTGGCTGCCAGAGCAGATTTAGTGTCGCCAACTTCCTGCAAACACCGTTTAATGCAGATTTCCTCTCCAAAACTGGGTGAAACTTTAAAGTCGATTTTCTCGAAAGTTTGAAAAAATAAACTTTTTCCGTTTTCGCCTGAAATAGACGTAGAGAATGTTAAATTTGTATTCTGCGCAAACATTATACCTCTAGCGTCAAAATTGGCGTAGTTATGGCCATTTTAGTTTTGGGGTGGCCTAGTTCCCGTTTTGAAGCAGTGGTCAGGTAAAAGCCAAAACTTTGACAGGCTGCTGTTCGAAAACTATTAGAGATAGAGTCTTGCAATTTGCACTGCTTGTGCATATCGATATGAAGTTATTTTGTGCCAAATTTCAAGCTCCTACCGCGAACGGTCTAGCTGCCAGAGCAGTTTTAATGTCGCCAACTTCCTGCAAACACCGTTTAATACAGATTTCCTCTCCAAAACTGGGTGAAACTTTAAAGTCGATTTTCTCCAAAATTTGAAAAAATAAACTTTTTCCGTTTTCGCCTGAAATAGACGTAGGGAATGTTAAATTTGTATTCTGCGCAAACATTATACCTCTAGCGTCAAAATTGGCGTACTTATGGCCATTTTAGTTTTGGGGTGGCCTAGTTCCCGCATTGAAGCAGTGGTCAGGTAAAAGGCAAAACTTTGACAGGCTGCTGTTCGAAAACTACAAGAGATACAGTCTTGCAATTTGCACTGCATGTGCACATCGATATGAAGTTATTCAGTGCCACATTTCAAGTTCCTACCGCAAACGGTCTGGATGCCAGAGCACATTTAGTGTCGCCAACTTCCTGCAAACACCGTTTAATGCAGATTTCCTCTCCAAAACTGGGTGAAACTTTAAAGTCGATTTTCTCCAAAATTTGAAAAAATAACCTTTTTCCGTTTTCGCCCGAAATAGACGTAGGGGATGTTAAATTGGTATTCTGCGCAAAAATTATACCTCTAGCGTCAAAATTGGCGTAGTTATGGCCATTTTAGTTTTGGGGTGGCCTAGTTCCCGTTTTGAAGCAGTGGTCAGGTAAAAGACAAAACTTTGACAGGCTACTGTTCGAAAACTATCAGAGATAGAGTCTTGCAATTTGCACTGCTTGTGCATATCGATATGAAGTTATTTTGTGCCAAATTTCAAGTTCCTACCACAAACGGTCTGGCTGCCAGAGCAGATTTAGTGTCGCCAACTTCATGCAAACACCGTTTAAAGCAGATTTCCTCTCCAAAACTGGGTGAAACTTTAAAGTCGATTTTCTCGAAAGTTTGAAAAAATAAACTTTTTCCGTTTTCGCCTGAAATAGACGTAGAGAATGTTAAATTTGTATTCTGCGCAAACATTATACCTCTAGCGTCAAAATTGGCGTAGTTATGGCCATTTTAGTTTTGGGGTGGCCTAGTTCCCGTTTTGAAGCAGTGGTCAGGTAAAAGCCAAAACTTTGACAGGCTGCTGTTCGAAAACTATCAGAGATAGAGTCTTGCAATTTGCACTGCTTGTGCATATCGATATGAAGTTATTTTGTGCCAAATTTCAAGTTCCTACCACAAACGGTCTGGCTGCCAGAGCAGATTTAGTGTCGCCAACTTCCTGCAAACACCGTTTAATGCAGATTTCCTCTCCAAAACTGGGTGAAACTTTAAAGTCGATTTTCTCGAAAGTTTGAAAAAATAAACTTTTTCCGTTTTCGCCTGAAATAGACGTAGAGAATGTTAAATTTGTATTCTGCGCAAACATTATACCTCTAGCGTCAAAATTGGCGTAGTTATGGCCATTTTAGTTTTGGGGTGGCCTAGTTCCCGTTTTGAAGCAGTGGTCAGGTAAAAGCCAAAACTTTGACAGGCTGCTGTTCGAAAACTATAAGAGATAGAGTCTTGCAATTTGCACTGCGTGTGCACATCGATATGAAGTTATTCAGTGCCACATTTCAAGTTCCTACCGCAAACGGTCTGGATGCCAGAGCACATTTAGTGTCGCCAACTTCCTGCAAACACCGTTTAATGCAGATTTCCTCTCCAAAACTGGGTGAACTTTAAAGTCGATTTTCTCCAAAATTTGAAAAAATAACCTTTTTCCGTTTTCGCCCGAAATAGACGTAGGGGATGTTAAATTGGTATTCTGCGCAAAAATTATACCTCTAGCGTCAAAATTGGCGTAGTTATGGCCATTTTAGTTTTGGGGTGGCCTAGTTCCCGTTTTGAAGCAGTGGTCAGGTAAAAGCCAAAACTTTGACAGGCTGCTGTTCGAAAACTATCAGAGATAGAGTCTTGCAATTTGCACTGCTTGTGCATATCGATATGAAGTTATTTTGTGCCAAATTTCAAGTTCCTACCACAAACGGTCTGGCTGCCAGAGCAGATTTAGTGTCGCCAACTTCCTGCAAACACCGTTTAATGCAGATTTCCTCTCCAAAACTGGGTGAAACTTTAAAGTCGATTTTCTCGAAAGTTTGAAAAAATAAACTTTTTCCGTTTTCGCCTGAAATAGACGTAGAGAATGTTAAATTTGTATTCTGCGCAAACATTATACCTCTAGCGTCAAAATTGGCGTAGTTATGGCCATTTTAGTTTTGGGGTGGCCTAGTTCCCGTTTTGAAGCAGTGGTCAGGTAAAAGCCAAAACTTTGACAGGCTGCTGTTCGAAAACTATAAGAGATAGAGTCTTGCAATTTGCACTGCGTGTGCACATCGATATGAAGTTATTCAGTGCCACATTTCAAGTTCCTACCGCAAACGGTCTGGATGCCAGAGCACATTTAGTGTCGCCAACTTCCTGCAAACACCGTTTAATGCAGATTTCCTCTCCAAAACTGGGTGAAACTTTAAAGTCGATTTTCTCCAAAATTTGAAAAAATAACCTTTTTCCGTTTTCGCCCGAAATAGACGTAGGGGATGTTAAATTGGTATTCTGCGCAAAAATTATACCTCTAGCGTCAAAATTGGCGTAGTTATGGCCATTTTAGTTTTGGGGTGGCCTAGTTCCCGTTTTGAAGCAGTGGTCAGGTAAAAGCCAAAACTTTGACAGGCTGCTGTTCGAAAACTATCAGAGATAGAGTCTTGCAATTTCCACTGCTTGTGCATATCGATATGAAGTTATTTTGTGCCAAATTTCAAGTTCCTACCGCGAACGGTCTGGCTGCCAGAGCAGTTTTAATGTCGCCAACTTCCTGCAAACACCGTTTAATGCACATTTCCTCTCCAAAACTGGATAAAACTTTAAAGTCGATTTTCTCGAAAGTTTGAAAAAATAAACTTTTTCCGTTTTCGCCTGAAATAGACGTAGGGAATGTTAAATTTGTATTCTGCACAAAAATTAGACCTCTAAGGTCAAAATTGGCCCAGTTATGGCCATTTTAGTTTTGGGGTGACCTAGTTCCCGTTTTGAAGCAGTGGTCAGATAAAAGCAAAAATTTTGACAGGCTGCTGTTCGAAAACTATTAGAGATAGAGTCTTGGAATTTGCACTGCTTGTGCATATCGATATGAAGTTATTTTGTGCCAAATTTCAAGTTCCTACCGCGAACGGTCTAGCTGCCAGCGCAGTTTTAATGTCGCCAACTTCCTGCAAACACCGTTTAATGCACATTTTCTCTCCAAAACTGGATAAAACTTTAAAGTCGATTTTCTCGAAAGTTTGAAAAAATAAACTTTTTCCGTTTTCGCCTGAAATAGACGTAGGGAATGTTAAATTTGTATTCTGCCAAAGAGTTAGACCTCTAGGGTCAAAATTGGCCCGGTTATGGCAATTTTAGTTTTGGGGTGGCCTAGTTCCCGTTTTGAAGCAGTGGTCAGATAAAAGCAAAAACTTTGACAGGCTGCTGTTCGAAAACTATCAGAGATAGAGTCTTGCAATTTGCACTGCTTGTGCATATCGATATGAAGTTATTTTGTGCCAAATTTCAAGTTCCTACCGCGAACGGTCTGGCTGCCAGAGCAGTTTTAATGTCGCCAACTTCCTGCAAACACCGTTTAATGCACATTTCCTCTCCAAAACTGGATAAAACTTTAAAGTCGATTTTCTCGAAAGTTTGAAAAAATAAACTTTTTCCGTTTTCGCCTGAAATAGACGTAGGGAATGTTAAATTTGTATTCTGCACAAAAATTAGACCTCTAGGGTCAAAATTGGTCCAGTTATGGCCATTTTAGTTTTGGGGTGGCCTAGTTCCCGTTTTGAAGCAGTGGTCAGGTAAAAGTCAAAACTTTGACAGGCTGCTGTTCGAAAACTATTAGAGATAGAGTCTTGGAATTTGCACTGCTTGTGCATATCGATATGAAGTTATTTTGTGCCAAATTTCAAGTTCCTACCGCGAACGGTCTAGCTGCCAGAGCAGTTTTAATGTCGCCAACTTCCTGCAAACACCGTTTAATGCACATTTCCTCTCCAAAACTGGATAAAACTTTAAAGTCGATTTTCTCGAAAGTTTGAAAAAATAAACTTTTTCCGTTTTCGCCTGAAATAGACGTAGGGAATGTTAAATTTGTATTCTGCACAAAAATTAGACCTCTAGGGTCAAAATTGGTCCAGTTATGGCCATTTTAGTTTTGGGGTGGCCTAGTTCCCGTTTTGAAGCAGTGGTCAGGTAAAAGCCAAAGCTTTGACAGGCTGCTGTTCGAAAACTATCAGAGATAGAGTGTTGCAATTTGCACTGCGTGTGCACATCGATATGAAGTTATTCAGTGCCAAATTTCAAGTTCCTACCGCAAACGGTCTGGATGCCAGAGCACATTTAGTGTCGCCAACTTCCTGCAAACACCGTTTAATGCACATTTCCTCTCCAAAACTGGATAAAACTTTAAAGTCGATTTTCTCGAAAGTTTGAAAAAATAAACTTTTTCCGTTTTCGCCTGAAATAGACGTAGGGAATGTTAAATTTGTATTCTGCACAAAAATTAGACCTCTAGGGTCAAAATTGGCCCAGTTATGGCCATTTTAGTTTTGGGGTGGCCTAGTTCCCGTTTTGAAGCAGTGGTCAGGTAAAAGCCAAAACTTTGACAGGCTGCTGTTCGAAGACTATCAGAGATAGAGTCTTGCAATTTGCACTGCGTGTGCATATCGATATGAAGTTATTTTGTGCCAAATTTCAAGTTCCTACCGCGAACGGTCTGGCTGCCAGAGCAGTTTTAGTGTCGCCAACTTCCTGCAAACACCGTTTAATGCTGATTTCCTCTCCAAAACTGGGTGAAACTTTAAAGTCGATTTTCTCGAAAGTTTGAAAAAATAAACTTTTTCCGTTTTCGCCTGAAATAGACGTAGGGAATGTTAAATTTGTATTCTGCACAAAAATTAGACCTCTATCGTCAAAATTGGCCCAGTTATGGCCATTTTAGTTTTGGGGTGGCCTAGTTCCCGTTTTGAAGCAGTGGTCAGGTAAAAGCCAAAATTTTGACAGGCTGCTGTTCGAAGACTTTCAGAGATAGAGTCTTGCAATTTGCACTGCGTGTGCATATCGATATGAAGTTATTCAGTGCCAAATTTCAGGTTCCTACCGCAAACGGTCTGGATGCCAGAGCAGATTTAGTGTCGCCAACTTCCTGCAAACACCGTTTAATGCAGATTTCCTCTCCAAAACTGGGTGAAACTTGAAAGTCGATTTTCTCCAAAATTTGAAAAAATAAACTGTTTCCGTTTTCGCCTGAAATAGATGTAGGGAATGTTAAATTTGTATTCTGCACAACAATTAGACCTCTAGGGTCAAAATTGGCCCAGTTATGGCCATTTTAGTTTTGGGGTGGCCTAGTTCCCGTTTTGAAGCAGTGGTCAGGTAAAAGCCAAAACTTTGACAGGCTGCTGTTCGAAGACTATCAGAGATAGAGTCTTGCAATTTGCACTGCGTGTGCATATCGATATGAAGTTATTTTGTGCCAAATTTCAAGTTCCTACCGCGAACGGTCTGGCTGCCAGAGCAGTTTTAGTGTCGCCAACTTCCTGCAAACACCGTTTAATGCTGATTTCCTCTCCAAAACTGGGTGAAACTTTAAAGTCGATTTTCTCGAAAGTTTGAAAAAATAAACTTTTTCCGTTTTCGCCTGAAATAGACGTAGGGAATGTTAAATTTGTATTCTGCACAAAAATTAGACCTCTATCGTCAAAATTGGCGTAGTTATGGCCATTTTAGTTTTGGGCTGGCCTAGTTTCAGTATTGAAGCAGTGGTCAGGTAAAAGCCAAAACTTTGACAGGCTGCTGTTCGAAAACTTTAAGAGATAGAGTCTTGCAATTTGCACTGCGTGTGCACATCGATATGAAGTTATTCAGTGTTAAATTTCAAATTCCTACCACCAACGGTCTGGCTGCCAGAGCAGTTTGGGTGTCGCCAACTTCCTGCAAACACCGTTTAATGCAGATTTCCTCTCCAAAACTGGGTGAAACTTTTTCTGTATTCGCCCGAAATAGTCGTAGAGGATGTTAAATTTGTATTCTGCGCAAAAATTATACCTCTAGCGTCAAAATTGGCGTAGTTATGGCCATTTTAGTTTTGGGGTGGCCTAGTTTCAGTATTGAAGCAGTGGTCAGGTAAAAGCCAAAACTTTGACAGGCTGCTGTTCGAAAACTTTCAGAGATAGAGTCTTGCAATTTGCACTGCGTGTGCATATCGATATGAAGTTATTCAGTGCCAAATTTCAGGTTCCTACCGCAAACGGTCTGGATGCTAGAGCAGATTTAGTGTCGCCAACTTCCTGCAAACACCGTTTAATGCACATTTCCTCTCCAAAACTGGGTGAAACTTTAAAGTCGATTTTCTCGAAAGTTTGAAAAAATAAACTTTTTCCGTTTTCGCCTGAAATAGACGTAGGGAATGTTAAATTTGTATTCTGCACAAAAATGAGACCTCTATCGTCAAAATTGGCGTAGTTATGGCCATTTTAGTTTTGGGTGGCCTAGTTTCAGTATTGAAGCAGTGGTCAGGTAAAAGCCAAAACTTTGACAGGCTGCTGTTCGCAGACTTTAAGAGATAGAGTCTTGCAATTTGCACTGCGTGTGCACATTGATATGAAGTTATTCAGTGTTAAATTTCAAGTTCCTACCGCAAACGGTCTGGCTGCCAGAGAAGTTTTAGTGTCGCCAACTTCCTGCAAACACCGTTTAATGCAGATTTCCTCTCCAAAACTGGGTGAAACTTTAAAGTTGATTTTCTCCAAAATTTGAAAAAATAAACTTTTTCCGTTTTCGCCTGAAATAGTCGTAGGGAATGTTAAATTTGTATTCTGCACAACAATTAGACCTCTAGGGTCAAAATTGGCCCAGTTATGGCCATTTTAGTTTTGGGGTGGCCTAGTTCCCGTTTTGAAGCAGTGGTCAGGTAAAAGCCAAAACTTTGACAGGCTGCTGTTCGAAGACTTTCAGAGATAGAGTCTTGCAATTTGCACTGCGTGTGCATATCCATATGAAGTTATTCAGTGCCAAATTTCAGGTTCCTACCGCAAACGGTCTGGATGCTAGAGCAGATTTAGTGTCGCCAACTTCCTGCAAACACCGTTTAATGCACATTTCCTCTCCAAAACTGGGTGAAACTTGAAAGTCGATTTTCTCTAAAATTTGAAAATATAAACTGTTTCTGTTTTCGCCTGAAATAGACGTAGGGAATGTTAAATTTGCATTCTGCACAAAAATTAGACCTCTAGGGTCAAAATTGGCCCAGTTATGGCCATTTTAGTTTTGGGGTGGCCTAGTTCCTGTTTTGAAGCAGTGGTCAGGTAAAAGCCAAAACTTTGACAGGCTGCTGTTCGAAAACTATCAGAGATAGAATCTTGCAATTTGCACTGCGTGTGCACATTGATATGAAGTTATTTAGTGCCAAATTTCAAATTCCTACCACCAACGGTCTGGCTGCCAGAGCAGTTTGGGTGTCGCCAACTTCCTGCAAACACCGTTTAATGCAGATTTCCTCTCCAAAACTGGGTGAAACTTTAAAGTCGATTTTCTCAAAAGTTTTCAAAAATAAACTTTTTCTGTATTCGCCCGAAATAGTCGTAGAGGATGTTAAATTTGTATTCTGCGCAAAAATTATACCTCTAGCGACAAAATTGGCGTAGTTATGGCCATTTTAGTTTTGGGGTGGCCTAGTTTCAGTATTGAAGCAGTGGTCAGGTAAAAGCCAAAACTTTGACAGGCTGCTGTTCGAAAACTTTAAGAGATAGAGTCTTGCAATTTGCACTGCGTGTGCACATCGATATGAAGTTATTCAGTTTTAAATTTCAAATTCCTACCACCAACGGTCTGGCTGCCAGAGCAGTTTGGGTGTCGCCAACTTCCTGCAAACACCGTTTAATGCACATTTCCTCTCCAAAACTGGGTGAAACTTTAAAGTCGATTTTCTCGAAAGTTTGAAAAAATAAACTTTTTCCGTTTTCGCCTGAAATAGACGTAGGGAATGTTAAATTTGTATTCTGCACAAAAATTAGACCTCTATCGTCAAAATTGGCGTAGTTATGGCCATTTTAGTTTTGGGGTGGCCTAGTTTCAGTATTGAAGCAGTGGTCAGGTAAAAGCCAAAACTTTGACAGGCTGTTGTTCGAAAACTTTAAGAGATAGAGTCTTGCAATTTGCACTGCGTGTGCACATCGATATGAAGTTATTCAGTGTTAAATTTCAAGTTCCTACCGCAAACGGTCTGGCTGCCAGAGAAGTTTTAGTGTCGCCAACTTCCTGCAAACACCGTTTAATGCACATTTCCTCTCCAAAACTGGGTGAAACTTTAAAGTCGATTTTCTCGAAAGTTTGAAAAAATAAACTTTTTCCGTTTTCGCCTGAAATAGACGTAGGGAATGTTAAATTTGTATTCTGCACAAAAATTAGACCTCTAGGGTCAAAATTGGCCCAGTTATGGCCATTTTAGTTTTGGGGTGGCCTAGTTCCAGTTTTGAAGCAGTGGTCAGGTAAAAGCCAAAACTTTGACAGGCTGCTGTTCGAAAACTATCAGAGATAGAATCTTGCAATTTGCACTGCGTGTGCACATTGATAGGAAGTTATTTAGTGCCAAATTTCAAATTCCTACCGCCAACGGTCTGGCTGCCAGAGCAGTTTGGGTGTCGCCAACTTCCTGCAAACACCGTTTAATGCACATTTCCTCTCCAAAACTGGGTGAAACTTTAAAGTCGATTTTCTCGAAAGTTTGAAAAAATAAACTTTTTGCGTTTTCGCCTGAAATAGACGTAGGGAATGTTAAAGTTGTATTCTGCACAAAAATTACACCTATAGGGTCAAAATTGGCCCAGTTATGACCATTTTAGTTTTGGGGTGGCCTAGTTCCCGTTTTGAAGCAGTGGTCAGATAAAAGCCAAAACTTTGACAGGCTGCTGTTCGAAAACTATCAGAGATAGAGTCTTGCAATTTGCACTGCTTGTGCACATCGATATGAAGTTATTCAGTGCCAAATTTCAAGTTCCTACCGCAAACGGTCTGGCTGCCAGAGCAGTTTTAGTATCGCCAACTTCCTGCAAACACCGTTTAATGCAGATTTCCTCTCCAAAACTGGGTGAAACTTTAAAGTCGATTGTCTCCAAAATTTGAAAAAATAAACTTTTTCTGTTTTCGCCCGAAATAGACGTAAGGGATGTTAAATTTGTATTCTGCGCAAAAATTATACCTCTAGCGTCAGAATTTGCGTAGTTATGGCCATTTTAGTTTTGGGGTGGCCTAGTTCCCGTTTTGAAGCAGTGGTCAGGTAAAAGCCAAAACTTTGACAGGCTGCTGTTCGAAAACTATCAGCGATAGAGTCTTGCAATTTGCACTGCGTATGCACATCGATATGAAGTTATTTTGTGCCAAATTTCAAGTTCCTACTGCGAACGGTCTGGCTGCCAGAGAAGTTTTAGTGTCGCCAACTTCCTGCAAACACCGTTTAATGCAGATTTCCTCTCCAAAACTGGGTGAAACTTTAAAGTCGATTTTCTCCAAAATATGAAAAAATAAACTTTTTGCGTTTTCGCCTGAAATAGACGTAGGGAATGTTAAAGTTGTATTCTGCACAAAAATTACACCTATAGGGTCAAAATTGGCCCAGTTATGACCATTTTAGTTTTGGGGTGGCCTAGTTCCCGTTTTGAAGCAGTGGTCAGGTAAAAGCCAAAACTTTGACAGGCTGCTGTTCGAAAACTATCAGAGATAGAGTCTTGCAATTTGCACTGCTTGTGCACATCGATATGAAGTTATTCGGTGCCAAATTTCAAGTTCCTACCGCAAACGGTCTGGCTGCCAGAGCAGTTTTAGTATCGCCAACTTCCTGCAAACACCGTTTAATGCAGATTTCCTCTCCAAAACTGGGTGAAACTTTAAAGTCGATTTTCTCCAAAATTTGAAAAAATAAACTTTTTCCGTTTTCGCCTGAAATAGACGTAGGGAATGTTAAATTTGTATTCTGCACAACAATTAGACCTCTAGGGTCAAAATTGGCCCAGTTATGGCCATTTTAGTTTTGGGGTGGCCTAGTTCCCGTTTTGAAGCAGTGGTCAGGTAAAAGCCAAAACTTTGACAGGCTGCTGTTCGAAGACTTTCAGAGATAGAGTCTTGCAATTTGCACTGCGTGTGCATATCGATATGAAGTTATTCAGTGCCAAATTTCAGGTTCCTACCGCAAACGGTCTGGATGCCAGAGCAGATTTAGTGTCGCCAACTTCCTGCAAACACCGTTTAATGCAGATTTCCTCTCCAAAACTGGGTGAAACTTTAAAGTCGATTTTCTCCAAAATTTGAAAAAATAAACTGTTTCCGTTTTCGCCTGAAATAGATGTAGGGAATGTTAAATTTGTATTCTGCACAACAATTAGACCTCTAGGGTCAAAATTGGCCCAGTTATGGCCACTTTAGTTTTGGGGTGGCCTAGTTCCCGTTTTGAAGCAGTGGTCAGGTAAAAGCCAAAACTTTGACAGGCTGCTGTTCGAAGACTATCAGAGATAGAGTCTTGCAATTTGCACTGCGTGTGCATATCGATATGAAGTTATTTTGTGCCAAATTTCAAGTTCCTACTGCGAACGGTCTGGCTTCCAGAGCAGTTTTAATGTCGCCAACTTCCTGCAAACACCGTTTAATGCATATTTCCTCTCCAAAACTGGGTGAAACTTTAAAGTCGATTTTCTCGAAAGTTTGAAAAAATAAACTTTTTCCGTTTTCGCCTGAAATAGACGTAGGGAATGTTAAATTTGTATTCTGCACAAAAATTAGACCTCTAGGGTCAAAATTGGCCCAGTTATGGCCATTTTAGTTTTGGGGTGGCCTAGTTCCCGTTTTGAAGCAGTGGTCAGGTAAAAGCCAAAATTTTGACAGGCTGCTGTTCGAAGACTTTCAGAGATAGAGTCTTGCAATTTGCACTGCGTGTGCATATCGATATGAAGTTATTCAGTGCCAAATTTCAGGTTCCTACCGCAAACGGTCTGGATGCCAGAGCAGATTTAGTGTCGCCAACTTCCTGCAAACACCGTTTAATGCAGATTTCCTCTCCAAAACTGGGTGAAACTTGAAAGTCGATTTTCTCCAAAATTTGAAAAAATAAACTGTTTCCGTTTTCGCCTGAAATAGATGTAGGGAATGTTAAATTTGTATTCTGCACAACAATTAGACCTCTAGGGTCAAAATTGGCCCAGTTATGGCCATTTTAGTTTTGGGGTGGCCTAGTTCCCGTTTTGAAGCAGTGGTCAGGTAAAAGCCAAAACTTTGACAGGCTGCTGTTCGAAGACTATCAGAGATAGAGTCTTGCAATTTGCACTGCGTGTGCATATCGATATGAAGTTATTTTGTGCCAAATTTCAAGTTCCTACTGCGAACGGTCTGGCTTCCAGAGCAGTTTTAATGTCGCCAACTTCCTGCAAACACCGTTTAATGCATATTTCCTCTCCAAAACTGGGTGAAACTTTAAAGTCGATTTTCTCGAAAGTTTGAAAAAATAAACTTTTTCCGTTTTCGCCTGAAATAGACGTAGGGAATGTTAAATTTGTATTCTGCACAAAAATTAGACCTCTAGGGTCAAAATTGGCCCAGTTATGGCCATTTTAGTTTTGGGGTGGCCTAGTTCCCGTTTTGAAGCAGTGGTCAGGTAAAAGCCAAAATTTTGACAGGCTGCTGTTCGAAGACTTTCAGAGATAGAGTCTTGCAATTTGCACTGCGTGTGCATATCGATATGAAGTTATTCAGTGCCAAATTTCAGGTTCCTACCGCAAACGGTCTGGATGCCAGAGCAGATTTAGTGTCGCCAACTTCCTGCAAACACCGTTTAATGCAGATTTCCTCTCCAAAACTGGGTGAAACTTGAAAGTCGATTTTCTCCAAAATTTGAAAAAATAAACTGTTTCCGTTTTCGCCTGAAATAGATGTAGGGAATGTTAAATTTGTATTCTGCACAACAATTAGACCTCTAGGGTCAAAATTGGCCCAGTTATGGCCATTTTAGTTTTGGGGTGGCCTAGTTCCCGTTTTGAAGCAGTGGTCAGGTAAAAGCCAAAACTTTGACAGGCTGCTGTTCGAAGACTATCAGAGATAGAGTCTTGCAATTTGCACTGCGTGTGCATATCGATATGAAGTTATTTTGTGCCAAATTTCAAGTTCCTACTGCGAACGGTCTGGCTTCCAGAGCAGTTTTAATGTCGCCAACTTCCTGCAAACACCGTTTAATGGATATTTCCTCTCCAAAACTGGGTGAAACTTTAAAGTCGATTTTCTCGAAAGTTTGAAAAAATAAACTTTTTCCGTTTTCGCCTGAAATAGACGTAGGGAATGTTAAATTTGTATTCTGCACAAAAATTAGACCTCTATCGTCAAAATTGGCGTAGTTATGGCCATTTTAGTTTTGGGCTGGCCTAGTTTCAGTATTGAAGCAGTGGTCAGGTAAAAGCCAAAACTTTGACAGGCTGCTGTTCGAAAACTTTAAGAGATAGAGTCTTGCAATTTGCACTGCGTGTGCACATCGATATGAAGTTATTCAGTGTTAAATTTCAAATTCCTACCACCAACGGTCTGGCTGCCAGAGCAGTTTGGGTGTCGCCAACTTCCTGCAAACACCGTTTAATGCAGATTTCCTCTCCAAAACTGGGTGAAACTTTAAAGTCGATTTTCTCAAAAGTTTTCAAAAATAAACTTTTTCTGTATTCGCCCGAAATAGTCGTAGAGGATGTTAAATTTGTATTCTGCGCAAAAATTATACCTCTAGCGTCAAAATTGGCGTAGTTATGGCCATTTTAGTTTTGGGGTGGCCTAGTTTCAGTATTGAAGCAGTGGTCAGGTAAAAGCCAAAACTTTGACAGGCTGCTGTTCGAAGACTATCAGAGATAGAGTCTTGCAATTTGCACTGCGTGTGCATATCGATATGAAGTTATTTTGTGCCAAATTTCAAGTTCCTACCGCGAACGGTCTGGCTGCCAGAGCAGTTTTAGTGTCGCCAACTTCCTGCAAACACCGTTTAATGCTGATTTCCTCTCCAAAACTGGTTGAAACTTTAAAGTCGATTTTCTCGAAAGTTTGAAAAAATAAACTTTTTCCGTTTTCGCCTGAAATAGACGTAGGGAATGTTAAATTTGTATTCTGCACAAAAATTAGACCTCTATCGTCAAAATTGGCGTAGTTATGGCCATTTTAGTTTTGGGCTGGCCTAGTTTCAGTATTGAAGCAGTGGTCAGGTAAAAGCCAAAACTTTGACAGGCTGCTGTTCGAAAACTTTAAGAGATAGAGTCTTGCAATTTGCACTGCGTGTGCACATCGATATGAAGTTATTCAGTTTTAAATTTCAAATTCCTACCACCAACGGTCTGGCTGCCAGAGCAGTTTGGGTGTCGCCAACTTCCTGCAAACACCGTTTAATGCAGATTTCCTCTCCAAAACTGGGTGAAACTTTAAAGTCGATTTTCTCAAAAGTTTTCAAAAATAAACTTTTTCTGTATTCGCCCGAAATAGTCGTAGAGGATGTTAAATTTGTATTCTGCGCAAAAATTATACCTCTAGCGTCAAAATTGGCGTAGTTATGGCCATTTTAGTTTTGGGGTGGCCTAGTTTCAGTATTGAAGCAGTGGTCAGGTAAAAGCCAAAACTTTGACAGGCTGCTGTTCGAAAACTTTCAGAGATAGAGTCTTGCAATTTGCACTGCGTGTGCATATCGATATGAAGTTATTCAGTGCCAAATTTCAGGTTCCTACCGCAAACGGTCTGGATGCTAGAGCAGATTTAGTGTCGCCAACTTCCTGCAAACACCGTTTAATGCACATTTCCTCTCCAAAACTGGGTGAAACTTTAAAGTCGATTTTCTCGAAAGTTTGAAAAAATAAACTTTTTCCGTTTTCGCCTGAAATAGACGTAGGGAATGTTAAATTTGTATTCTGCACAAAAATGAGACCTCTATCGTCAAAATTGGCGTAGTTATGGCCATTTTAGTTTTGGGTGGCCTAGTTTCAGTATTGAAGCAGTGGTCAGGTAAAAGCCAAAACTTTGACAGGCTGCTGTTCGCACACTTTAAGAGATAGAGTCTTGCAATTTGCACTGCGTGTGCACATTGATATGAAGTTATTCAGTGTTAAATTTCAAGTTCCTACCGCAAACGGTCTGGCTGCCAGAGAAGTTTTAGTGTCGCCAACTTCCTGCAAACACCGTTTAATGCAGATTTCCTCTCCAAAACTGGGTGAAACTTTAAAGTTGATTTTCTCCAAAATTTGAAAAAATAAACTTTTTCCGTTTTCGCCTGAAATAGTCGTAGGGAATGTTAAATTTGTATTCTGCACAACAATTAGACCTCTAGGGTCAAAATTGGCCCAGTTATGGCCATTTTAGTTTTGGGGTGGCCTAGTTCCCGTTTTGAAGCAGTGGTCAGGTAAAAGCCAAAACTTTGACAGGCTGCTGTTCGAAGACTTTCAGAGATAGAGTCTTGCAATTTGCACTGCGTGTGCATATCCATATGAAGTTATTCAGTGCCAAATTTCAGGTTCCTACCGCAAACGGTCTGGATGCTAGAGCAGATTTAGTGTCGCCAACTTCCTGCAAACACCGTTTAATGCACATTTCCTCTCCAAAACTGGGTGAAACTTGAAAGTCGATTTTCTCCAAAATTTGAAAAAATAAACTGTTTCCGTTTTCGCCTGAAATAGACGTAGGGAATGTTAAATTTGCATTCTGCACAAAAATTAGACCTCTAGGGTCAAAATTGGCCCAGTTATGGCCATTTTAGTTTTGGGGGTGGCCTAGTTCCTGTTTTGAAGCAGTGGTCAGGTAAAAGCCAAAACTTTGACAGGCTGCTGTTCGAAAACTATCAGAGATAGAATCTTGCAATTTGCACTGCGTGTGCACATTGATATGAAGTTATTTAGTGCCAAATTTCAAATTCCTACCACCAACGGTCTGGCTGCCAGAGCAGTTTGGGTGTCGCCAACTTCCTGCAAACACCGTTTAATGCAGATTTCCTCTCCAAAACTGGGTGAAACTTTAAAGTCGATTTTCTCAAAAGTTTTCAAAAATAAACTTTTTCTGTATTCGCCCGAAATAGTCGTAGAGGATGTTAAATTTGTATTCTGCGCAAAAATTATACCTCTAGCGACAAAATTGGCGTAGTTATGGCCATTTTAGTTTTGGGGTGGCCTAGTTTCAGTATTGAAGCAGTGGTCAGGTAAAAGCCAAAACTTTGACAGGCTGCTGTTCGAAAACTTTAAGAGATAGAGTCTTGCAATTTGCACTGCGTGTGCACATCGATATGAAGTTATTCAGTGTTAAATTTCAAATTCCTACCACCAACGGTCTGGCTGCCAGAGCAGTTTGGGTGTCGCCAACTTCCTGCAAACACCGTTTAATGCACATTTCCTCTCCAAAACTGGGTGAAACTTTAAAGTCGATTTTCTCGAAAGTTTGAAAAAATAAACTTTTTCCGTTTTCGCCTGAAATAGACGTAGGGAATGTTAAATTTGTATTCTGCACAAAAATTAGACCTCTATCGTCAAAATTGGCGTAGTTATGGCCATTTTAGTTTTGGGGTGGCCTAGTTTCAGTATTGAAGCAGTGGTCAGGTAAAAGCCAAAACTTTGACAGGCTGTTGTTCGAAAACTTTAAGAGATAGAGTCTTGCAATTTGCACTGCGTGTGCACATCGATATGAAGTTATTCAGTGTTAAATTTCAAGTTCCTACCGCAAACGGTCTGGCTGCCAGAGCAGTTTGGGTGTCGCCAACTTCCTGCAAACACCGTTTAATGCACATTTCCTCTCCAAAACTGGGTGAAACTTTAAAGTCGATTTTCTCGAAAGTTTGAAAAAATAAACTTTTTCCGTTTTCGCCTGAAATAGACGTAGGGAATGTTAAATTTGTATTCTGCACAAAAATTAGACCTCTAGGGTCAAAATTGGCCCAGTTATGGCCATTTTAGTTTTGGGGTGGCCTAGTTCCAGTTTTGAAGCAGTGGTCAGGTAAAAGCCAAAACTTTGACAGGCTGCTGTTCGAAAACTATCAGAGATAGAATCTTGCAATTTGCACTGCGTGTGCACATTGATAGGAAGTTATTTAGTGCCAAATTTCAAATTCCTACCGCCAACGGTCTGGCTGCCAGAGCAGTTTGGGTGTCGCCAACTTCCTGCAAACACCGTTTAATGCACATTTCCTCTCCAAAACTGGGTGAAACTTTAAAGTCGATTTTCTCGAAAGTTTGAAAAAATAAACTTTTTGCGTTTTCGCCTGAAATAGACGTAGGGAATGTTAAAGTTGTATTCTGCACAAAAATTACACCTATAGGGTCAAAATTGGCCCAGTTATGACCATTTTAGTTTTGGGGTGGCCTAGTTCCCGTTTTGAAGCAGTGGTCAGGTAAAAGCCAAAACTTTGACAGGCTGCTGTTCGAAAACTATCAGAGATAGAGTCTTGCCATTTGCACTGCGTGTGCAGATCAATATGAAGTTATTTTGTGCCAAATCTCAAGTTCCTACCGCGAAAGGTCTGGCTGCCAGAGCAGTTTTAGTATCGCCAACTTCCTGCAAACACCGTTTAATGCAGATTTCCTCTCCAAAACTGGGTGAAACTTTAAAGTCGATTTTCTCCAAAATTTGAAAAAATAAACTTTTTCTGTTTTCGCCCGAAATAGACGTAAGGGATGTTAAATTTGTATTCTGCGCAAAAATTATACCTCTAGCGTCAGAATTTGCGTAGTTATGGCCATTTTAGTTTTGGGGTGGCCTAGTTCCCGTTTTGAAGCAGTGGTCAGGTAAAAGCCAAAACTTTGACAGGCTGCTGTTCGAAAACTATCAGAGATAGAGTCTTGCAATTTGCACTGCGTATGCACATCGATATGAAGTTATTTTGTGCCAAATTTCAAGTTCCTACTGCGAACGGTCTGGCTGCCAGAGAAGTTTTAGTGTCGCCAACTTCCTGCAAACACCGTTTAATGCAGATTTCCTCTCCAAAACTGGGTGAAACTTTAAAGTCGATTTTCTCCAAAATTTGAAAAAATAAACTTTTTGCGTTTTCGCCTGAAATAGACGTAGGGAATGTTAAAGTTGTATTCTGCACAAAAATTACACCTATAGGGTCAAAATTGGCCCAGTTATGACCATTTTAGTTTTGGGGTGGCCTAGTTCCCGTTTTGAAGCAGTGGTCAGGTAAAAGCCAAAACTTTGACAGGCTGCTGTTCGAAAACTATCAGAGATAGAGTCTTGCAATTTGCACTGCTTGTGCACATCGATATGAAGTTATTCGGTGCCAAATTTCAAGTTCCTACCGCAAACGGTCTGGCTGCCAGAGCAGTTTTAGTATCGCCAACTTCCTGCAAACACCGTTTAATGCAGATTTCCTCTCCAAAACTGGGTGAAACTTTAAAGTCGATTTTCTCCAAAATTTGAAAAAATAAACTTTTTCTGTTTTCGCCCGAAATAGACGTAAGGGATGTTAAATTTGTATTCTGCGCAAAAATTATACCTCTAGCGTCAGAATTTGCGTAGTTATGGCCATTTTAGTTTTGGGGTGGCCTAGTTCCCGTTTTGAAGCAGTGGTCAGGTAAAAGCCAAAACTTTGACAGGCTGCTGTTCGAAAACTATCAGAGATAGAGTCTTGCAATTTGCACTGCGTATGCACATCGCTATGAAGTTATTTTGTGCCCTATTTCAAGTTCCTACTGCGTCCAGAGAAGTTTTAGTGTCGCCAACTTCCTGCAAACACCGTTTAATGCAGATTTCCTCTCCAAAACTGGGTGAAACTTTAAAGTCGATTTTCTCCAAAATTTGAAAAAATAAACTTTTTCCGTTTTCGCCTGAAATAGACGTAGGGAATGTTAAATTTGTATTCTGCACAACAATTAGACCTCTAGGGTCAAAATTGGCCCAGTTATGGCCATTTTAGTTTTGGGGTGGCCTAGTTCCCGTTTTGAAGCAGTGGTCAGGTAAAAGCCAAAACTTTGACAGGCTGCTGTTCGAAGACTTTCAGAGATAGAGTCTTGCAATTTGCACTGCGTGTGCATATCGATATGAAGTTATTCAGTGCCAAATTTCAGGTTCCTACCGCAAACGGTCTGGATGCCAGAGCAGATTTAGTGTCGCCAACTTCCTGCAAACACCGTTTAATGCAGATTTCCTCTCCAAAACTGGGTGAAACTTTAAAGTCGATTTTCTCCAAAATTTGAAAAAATAAACTGTTTCCGTTTTCGCCTGAAATAGATGTAGGGAATGTTAAATTTGTATTCTGCACAACAATTAGACCTCTAGGGTCAAAATTGGCCCAGTTATGGCCACTTTAGTTTTGGGGTGGCCTAGTTCCCGTTTTGAAGCAGTGGTCAGGTAAAAGCCAAAACTTTGACAGGCTGCTGTTCGAAGACTATCAGAGATAGAGTCTTGCAATTTGCACTGCGTGTGCATATCGATATGAAGTTATTTTGTGCCAAATTTCAAGTTCCTACTGCGAACGGTCTGGCTTCCAGAGCAGTTTTAATGTCGCCAACTTCCTGCAAACACCGTTTAATGCATATTTCCTCTCCAAAACTGGGTGAAACTTTAAAGTCGATTTTCTCGAAAGTTTGAAAAAATAAACTTTTTCCGTTTTCGCCTGAAATAGACGTACGGAATGTTAAATTTGTATTCTGCACAAAAATTAGACCTCTAGGGTCAAAATTGGCCCAGTTATGGCCATTTTAGTTTTGGGGTGGCCTAGTTCCCGTTTTGAAGCAGTGGTCAGGTAAAAGCCAAAATTTTGACAGGCTGCTGTTCGAAGACTTTCAGAGATAGAGTCTTGCAATTTGCACTGCGTGTGCATATCGATATGAAGTTATTCAGTGCCAAATTTCAGGTTCCTACCGCAAACGGTCTGGATGCCAGAGCAGATTTAGTGTCGCCAACTTCCTGCAAACACCGTTTAATGCAGATTTCCTCTCCAAAACTGGGTGAAACTTGAAAGTCGATTTTCTCCAAAATTTGAAAAAATAAACTGTTTCCGTTTTCGCCTGAAATAGATGTAGGGAATGTTAAATTTGTATTCTGCACAACAATTAGACCTCTAGGGTCAAAATTGGCCCAGTTATGGCCAATTTAGTTTTGGGGTGGCCTAGTTCCCGATTTGAAGCAGTGGTCAGGTAAAAGCCAAAACTTTGACAGGCTGCTGTTCGAAGACTATCAGAGATAGAGTCTTGCAATTTGCACTGCGTGTGCATATCGATATGAAGTTATTTTGTGCCAAATTTCAAGTTCCTACTGCGAACGGTCTGGCTTCCAGAGCAGTTTTAATGTCGCCAACTTCCTGCAAACACCGTTTAATGCATATTTCCTCTCCAAAACTGGGTGAAACTTTAAAGTCGATTTTCTCGAAAGTTTGAAAAAATAAACTTTTTCCGTTTTCGCCTGAAATAGACGTACGGAATGTTAAATTTGTATTCTGCACAAAAATTAGACCTCTAGGGTCAAAATTGGCCCAGTTATGGCCATTTTAGTTTTGGGGTGGCCTAGTTCCCGTTTTGAAGCAGTGGTCAGGTAAAAGCCAAAATTTTGACAGGCTGCTGTTCGAAGACTTTCAGAGATAGAGTCTTGCAATTTGCACTGCGTGTGCATATCGATATGAAGTTATTCAGTGCCAAATTTCAGGTTCCTACCGCAAACGGTCTGGATGCCAGAGCAGATTTAGTGTCGCCAACTTCCTGCAAACACCGTTTAATGCAGATTTCCTCTCCAAAACTGGGTGAAACTTGAAAGTCGATTTTCTCCAAAATTTGAAAAAATAAACTGTTTCCGTTTTCGCCTGAAATAGATGTAGGGAATGTTAAATTTGTATTCTGCACAACAATTAGACCTCTAGGGTCAAAATTGGCCCAGTTATGGCCAATTTAGTTTTGGGGTGGCCTAGTTCCCGATTTGAAGCAGTGGTCAGGTAAAAGCCAAAACTTTGACAGGCTGCTGTTCGAAGACTATCAGAGATAGAGTCTTGCAATTTGCACTGCGTGTGCATATCGATATGAAGTTATTTTGTGCCAAATTTCAAGTTCCTACTGCGAACGGTCTGGCTTCCAGAGCAGTTTTAATGTCGCCAACTTCCTGCAAACACCGTTTAATGCATATTTCCTCTCCAAAACTGGGTGAAACTTTAAAGTCGATTTTCTCGAAAGTTTGAAAAAATAAACTTTTTCCGTTTTCGCCTGAAATAGACGTAGGGAATGTTAAATTTGTATTCTGCACAAAAATTAGACCTCTAGGGTCAAAATTGGCCCAGTTATGGCCATTTTAGTTTTGGGGTGGCCTAGTTCCCGTTTTGAAGCAGTGGTCAGGTAAAAGCCAAAATTTTGACAGGCTGCTGTTCGAAGACTTTCAGAGATAGAGTCTTGCAATTTGCACTGCGTGTGCATATCGATATGAAGTTATTCAGTGCCAAATTTCAGGTTCCTACCGCAAACGGTCTGGATGCCAGAGCAGATTTAGTGTCGCCAACTTCCTGCAAACACCGTTTAATGCAGATTTCCTCTCCAAAACTGGGTGAAACTTGAAAGTCGATTTTCTCCAAAATTTGAAAAAATAAACTGTTTCCGTTTTCGCCTGAAATAGATGTAGGGAATGTTAAATTTGTATTCTGCACAACAATTAGACCTCTAGGGTCAAAATTGGCCCAGTTATGGCCATTTTAGTTTTGGGGTGGCCTAGTTCCCGTTTTGAAGCAGTGGTCAGGTAAAAGCCAAAACTTTGACAGGCTGCTGTTCGAAGACTTTCAGAGATAGAGTCTTGCAATTTGCACTGCGTGTGCATATCCATATGAAGTTATTCAGTGCCAAATTTCAGGTTCCTACCGCAAACGGTCTGGATGCTAGAGCAGATTTAGTGTCGCCAACTTCCTGCAAACACCGTTTAATGCACATTTCCTCTCCAAAACTGGGTGAAACTTGAAAGTCGATTTTCTCCAAAATTTGAAAAAATAAACTGTTTCCGTTTTCGCCTGAAATAGACGTAGGGAATGTTAAATTTGCATTCTGCACAAAAATTAGACCTCTAGGGTCAAAATTGGCCCAGTTATGGCCATTTTAGTTTTGGGGTGGCCTAGTTCCTGTTTTGAAGCAGTGGTCAGGTAAAAGCCAAAACTTTGACAGGCTGCTGTTCGAAAACTATCAGAGATAGAATCTTGCAATTTGCACTGCGTGTGCACATTGATATGAAGTTATTTAGTGCCAAATTTCAAATTCCTACCACCAACGGTCTGGCTGCCAGAGCAGTTTGGGTGTCGCCAACTTCCTGCAAACACCGTTTAATGCAGATTTCCTCTCCAAAACTGGGTGAAACTTTAAAGTCGATTTTCTCAAAAGTTTTCAAAAATAAACTTTTTCTGTATTCGCCCGAAATAGTCGTAGAGGATGTTAAATTTGTATTCTGCGCAAAAATTATACCTCTAGCGACAAAATTGGCGTAGTTATGGCCATTTTAGTTTTGGGGTGGCCTAGTTTCAGTATTGAAGCAGTGGTCAGGTAAAAGCCAAAACTTTGACAGGCTGCTGTTCGAAAACTTTAAGAGATAGAGTCTTGCAATTTGCACTGCGTGTGCACATCGATATGAAGTTATTCAGTGTTAAATTTCAAATTCCTACCACCAACGGTCTGGCTGCCAGAGCAGTTTGGGTGTCGCCAACTTCCTGCAAACACCGTTTAATGCACATTTCCTCTCCAAAACTGGGTGAAACTTTAAAGTCGATTTTCTCGAAAGTTTGAAAAAATAAACTTTTTCCGTTTTCGCCTGAAATAGACGTAGGGAATGTTAAATTTGTATTCTGCACAAAAATTAGACCTCTATCGTCAAAATTGGCGTAGTTATGGCCATTTTAGTTTTGGGGTGGCCTAGTTTCAGTATTGAAGCAGTGGTCAGGTAAAAGCCAAAACTTTGACAGGCTGTTGTTCGAAAACTTTAAGAGATAGAGTCTTGCAATTTGCACTGCGTGTGCACATCGATATGAAGTTATTCAGTGTTAAATTTCAAGTTCCTACCGCAAACGGTCTGGCTGCCAGAGAAGTTTTAGTGTCGCCAACTTCCTGCAAACACCGTTTAATGCACATTTCCTCTCCAAAACTGGGTGAAACTTTAAAGTCGATTTTCTCGAAAGTTTGAAAAAATAAACTTTTTCCGTTTTCGCCTGAAATAGACGTAGGGAATGTTAAATTTGTATTCTGCACAAAAATTAGACCTCTATCGTCAAAATTGGCGTAGTTATGGCCATTTTAGTTTTGGGGTGGCCTAGTTTCAGTATTGAAGCAGTGGTCAGGTAAAAGCCAAAACTTTGACAGGCTGTTGTTCGAAAACTTTAAGAGATAGAGTCTTGCAATTTGCACTGCGTGTGCACATCGATATGAAGTTATTCAGTGTTAAATTTCAAATTCCTACCACCAACGGTCTGGCTGCCAGAGCAGTTTGGGTGTCGCCAACTTCCTGCAAACACCGTTTAATGCAGATTTCCTCTCCAAAACTGGGTGAAACTTTAAAGTCGATTTTCTCAAAAGTTTTCAAAAATAAACTTTTTCTGTATTCGCCCGAAATAGTCGTAGAGGATGTTAAATTTGTATTCTGCGCAAAAATTATACCTCTAGCGTCAAAATTGGCGTAGTTATGGCCATTTTAGTTTTGGGGTGGCCTAGTTTCAGTATTGAAGCAGTGGTCAGGTAAAAGCCAAAACTTTGACAGGCTGCTGTTCGAAAACTATCAGAGATAGAGTCTTGCAATTTGCACTGCGTATGCACATCGATATGAAGTTATTTTGTGCCAAATTTCAAGTTCCTACTGCGAACGGTCTGGCTGCCAGAGAAGTTTTAGTGTCGCCAACTTCCTGCAAACACCGTTTAATGCAGATTTCCTCTCCAAAACTGGGTGAAACTTTAAAGTCGATTTTCTCCAAAATTTGAAAAAATAAACTTTTTCCGTTTTCGCCTGAAATAGACGTAGGGAATGTTAAATTTGTATTCTGCACAACAATTAGACCTCTAGGGTCAAAATTGGCCCAGTTATGGCCATTTTAGTTTTGGGGTGGCCTAGTTCCCGTTTTGAAGCAGTGGTCAGGTAAAAGCCAAAACTTTGACAGGCTGCTGTTCGAAGACTTTCAGAGATAGAGTCTTGCAATTTGCACTGCGTGTGCATATCGATATGAAGTTATTCAGTGCCAAATTTCAGGTTCCTACCGCAAACGGTCTGGATGCCAGAGCAGATTTAGTGTCGCCAACTTCCTGCAAACACCGTTTAATGCAGATTTCCTCTCCAAAACTGGGTGAAACTTGAAAGTCGATTTTCTCCAAAATTTGAAAAAATAAACTGTTTCCGTTTTCGCCTGAAATAGATGTAGGGAATGTTAAATTTGTATTCTGCACAACAATTAGACCTCTAGGGTCAAAATTGGCCCAGTTATGGCCATTTTAGTTTTGGGGTGGCCTAGTTCCCGTTTTGAAGCAGTGGTCAGGTAAAAGCCAAAACTTTGACAGGCTGCTGTTCGAAGACTATCAGAGATAGAGTCTTGCAATTTGCACTGCGTGTGCATATCGATATGAAGTTATTTTGTGCCAAATTTCAGGTTCCTACCGCAAACGGTCTGGATGCCAAAGCAGATTTAGTGTCGCCAACTTCCTGCAAACACCGTTTAATGCAGATTTCCTCTCCAAAACTGGGTGAAACTTTAAAGTCGATTTTCTCCAAAATTTGAAAAAATAAACTTTTTCCGTTTTCGCCTGAAATAGATGTAGGGAATGTTAAATTTGTATTCTGCACAACAATTAGACCTCTAGGGTCAAAATTGGCCCAGTTATGGCCATTTTAGTTTTGGGGTGGCCTAGTTCCCGTTTTGAAGCAGTGGTCAGGTAAAAGCCAAAACTTTGACAGGCTGCTGTTCGAAGACTATCAGAGATAGAGTCTTGCAATTTGCACTGCGTGTGCATATCGATATGAAGTTATTTTGTGCCAAATTTCAAGTTCCTACCGCGAACGGTCTGGCTGCCAGAGCAGTTTTAATGTCGCCAACTTCCTGCAAACACCGTTTAATGCACATTTCCTCTCCAAAACTGGGTGAAACTTTAAAGTCGATTTTCTCGAAAGTTTGAAAAAATAAACTTTTTCCGTTTTCGCCTGAAATAGACGTAGGGAACGTTAAATATGTATTCTGCACAAAAATTAGTCCTCTAGGGTCAAAATTGGCCCAGTTATGGCCATTTTAGTTTTGGGGTGGCTTAGTTCCCGTTTTGAAGCAGTGGTCAGGTAAAAGCCAAAACTTTGACAGGCTGCTGTTCGAAAACTTTAAGAGATAGAGTCTTGCAATTTGCACTGCGTGTGCACATCGATATGAAGTTATTCAGTGTTAAATTTCAAATTCCTACCACCAACGGTCTGGCTGCCAGAGCAGTTTGGGTGTCGCCAACTTCCTGCAAACACCGTTTAATGCAGATTTCCTCTCCAAAACTGGGTGAAACTTTAAAGTCGATTTTCTCCAAAATTTGAAAAAATAAACTTTTTCCGTTTTCGCCTGAAATAGATGTAGGGAATGTTAAATTTGTATTCTGCACAACAATTAGACCTCTAGGGTCAAAATTGGCCCAGTTATGGCCATTTTAGTTTTGGGGTGGCCTAGTTCCCGTTTTGAAGCAGTGGTCAGGTAAAAGCCAAAACTTTGACAGGCTGCTGTTCGAAGACTATCAGAGATAGAGTCTTGCAATTTGCACTGCGTGTGCATATCGATATGAAGTTATTTTGTGCCAAATTTCAAGTTCCTACCGCGAACGGTCTGGCTGCCAGAGCAGTTTTAATGTCGCCAACTTCCTGCAAACACCGTTTAATGCACATTTCCTCTCCAAAACTGGGTGAAACTTTAAAGTCGATTTTCTCGAAAGTTTGAAAAAATAAACTTTTTCCGTTTTCGCCTGAAATAGACGTAGGGAACGTTAAATATGTATTCTGCACAAAAATTAGTCCTCTAGGGTCAAAATTGGCCCAGTTATGGCCATTTTAGTTTTGGGGTGGCTTAGTTCCCGTTTTGAAGCAGTGGTCAGGTAAAAGCCAAAACTTTGACAGGCTGCTGTTCGAAAACTATCAGAGATAGAGTCTTGCAATTTGCACTGCGTGTGCAGATCAATATGAAGTTATTTTGTGCCAAATTTCAAGTTCCTACCGCGAAAGGTCTGGCTGCCAGAGCAGTTTTAATATCGCCAACTTCCTGCAAACACCGTTTAATGCACATTTCCTCTCCAAATCTGGGTGAAACCTTAAAGCCGATTTTCTCGAAAGTTTGAAAAAATAAACTTTTTCCGTTTTTGCCTGAAATAGACGTAGGGAATGTTAAATTTGTATTCTGCACAAAAATTAGACCTCTAGGGTCAAAATTGGCCCAGTTATGGCCATTTTAGTTTTGGGGTGGCCTAGTTCCCGTTTTGAAGCAGTGGTCAGGTAAAAGCCAAAACTTTGACAGGCTGCTGTTCGAAGACTATCAGAGATAGAGTCTTGCAATTTGCACTGCGTGTGCATATCGATATGAAGTTATTTTGTGCCAAATTTCAGGTTCCTACCGCAAACGGTCTGGATGCCAAAGCAGATTTAGTGTCGCCAACTTCCTGCAAACACCGTTTAATGCAGATTTCCTCTCCAAAACTGGGTGAAACTTTAAAGTCGATTTTCTCCAAAATTTGAAAAAATAAACTTTTTCCGTTTTCGCCTGAAATAGATGTAGGGAATGTTAAATTTGTATTCTGCACAACAATTAGACCTCTAGGGTCAAAATTGGCCCAGTTATGGCCATTTTAGTTTTGGGGTGGCCTAGTTCCCGTTTTGAAGCAGTGGTCAGGTAAAAGCCAAAACTTTGACAGGCTGCTGTTCGAAGACTATCAGAGATAGAGTCTTGCAATTTGCACTGCGTGTGCATATCGATATGAAGTTATTTTGTGCCAAATTTCAAGTTCCTACCGCGAACGGTCTGGCTGCCAGAGCAGTTTTAATGTCGCCAACTTCCTGCAAACACCGTTTAATGCACATTTCCTCTCCAAAACTGGGTGAAACTTTAAAGTCGATTTTCTCGAAAGTTTGAAAAAATAAACTTTTTCCGTTTTCGCCTGAAATAGACGTAGGGAACGTTAAATATGTATTCTGCACAAAAATTAGTCCTCTAGGGTCAAAATTGGCCCAGTTATGGCCATTTTAGTTTTGGGGTGGCTTAGTTCCCGTTTTGAAGCAGTGGTCAGGTAAAAGCCAAAACTTTGACAGGCTGCTGTTCGAAAACTTTAAGAGATAGAGTCTTGCAATTTGCACTGCGTGTGCACATCGATATGAAGTTATTCAGTGTTAAATTTCAAATTCCTACCACCAACGGTCTGGCTGCCAGAGCAGTTTGGGTGTCGCCAACTTCCTGCAAACACCGTTTAATGCAGATTTCCTCTCCAAAACTGGGTGAAACTTTAAAGTCGATTTTCTCCAAAATTTGAAAAAATAAACTTTTTCCGTTTTCGCCTGAAATAGATGTAGGGAATGTTAAATTTGTATTCTGCACAACAATTAGACCTCTAGGGTCAAAATTGGCCCAGTTATGGCCATTTTAGTTTTGGGGTGGCCTAGTTCCCGTTTTGAAGCAGTGGTCAGGTAAAAGCCAAAACTTTGACAGGCTGCTGTTCGAAGACTATCAGAGATAGAGTCTTGCAATTTGCACTGCGTGTGCATATCGATATGAAGTTATTTTGTGCCAAATTTCAAGTTCCTACCGCGAACGGTCTGGCTGCCAGAGCAGTTTTAATGTCGCCAACTTCCTGCAAACACCGTTTAATGCACATTTCCTCTCCAAAACTGGGTGAAACTTTAAAGTCGATTTTCTCGAAAGTTTGAAAAAATAAACTTTTTCCGTTTTCGCCTGAAATAGACGTAGGGAACGTTAAATATGTATTCTGCACAAAAATTAGTCCTCTAGGGTCAAAATTGGCCCAGTTATGGCCATTTTAGTTTTGGGGTGGCTTAGTTCCCGTTTTGAAGCAGTGGTCAGGTAAAAGCCAAAACTTTGACAGGCTGCTGTTCGAAAACTATCAGAGATAGAGTCTTGCAATTTGCACTGCGTGTGCAGATCAATATGAAGTTATTTTGTGCCAAATTTCAAGTTCCTACCGCGAAAGGTCTGGCTGCCAGAGCAGTTTTAATATCGCCAACTTCCTGCAAACACCGTTTAATGCACATTTCCTCTCCAAATCTGGGTGAAACCTTAAAGCCGATTTTCTCGAAAGTTTGAAAAAATAAACTTTTTCCGTTTTTGCCTGAAATAGACGTAGGGAATGTTAAATTTGTATTCTGCACAAAAATTAGACCTCTAGGGTCAAAATTGGCCCAGTTATGGCCATTTTAGTTTTGGGGTGACCTAGTTCCTGTTTTGAAGCAGTGGTCAGGTAAAAGCCAAAACTTTGACAGGCTGCTGTTCGAAAACTATCAGAGATAGAGTCTTGCAATTTGCACTGCGTGTGCACATCGATATGAAGTTATTCAGTGCCAAATTTCAAGTCGCAAACAGTCTGGCTGCCAGAGCAGTTTTAGTGTCGCCAACTTCCTGCAAACACCGTTTAATGCAGATTTCCTCTCCAAAACTGGGTGAAACTTTAAAGTCGATTTTCTCGAAAGTTTGAAAAAATAAACTTTTTCCGTTTTCGCCTGAAATAGACGTAGGGAATGTTAAATTTGTATTCTGCACAAAAATTAGACCTCTAGGGTCAAAATTGGCCCAGTTATGGCCATTTTAGTTTTGGGGTGACCTAGTTCATGTTTTGAAGCAGTGGTCAGGTAAAAGCCAAAACTTTGACAGGCTGCTGTTCGAAAACTATCAGAGATAGAGTCTTACAATTTGCACTGCGTGTGCATATCGATAGGAAGTTATTCTGTGCCAAATTTCTAGTTCCTACTGCCAGAACAGTTTTAGTGTCGCCAACTTCCTGCAAACACCGTTTAATGCAGATTTCCTCTCCAAAACTGGGTGAAACTTTAAAGTCGATTTTCTCGAAAGTTTGAAAAAATAAACTTTTTCCGTTTTCGCCTGAAATAGACGTAGGGAATGTTAAATTTGTATTCTGCACAAAAATTAGACCTCTAAGGTCAAAATTGGCCCAGTTATGGCCATTTTAGTTTTGTGGTGGCCTAGTTCCCGTTTTGAAGCAGTGGTCAGGTAAAAGCCAAAACTTTGACAGGCTGCTGTTCGAAAACTATCAGAGATAGAGTCTTGCCATTTGCACTGCGTGTGCAGATCAATATGAAGTTATTTTGTGCCAAATCTCAAGTTCCTACCGCGAAAGGTCTGGCTGCCAGAGCAGTTTTAATGTCGCCAACTTCCTGCAAACACCGTTTAATGCACATTTCCTCTCCAAATCTGGGTGAAACCTTAAAGCCGATTTTCTCGAAAGTTTGAAAAAATAAACTGTTTCCGTTTTCGCCTGAAATAGACGTAGGGAATGTTAAATTTGTATTCTGCACAATAATTAGACCTCTGGGGCCAAAATTGGCCCAGTTATGGCCATTTTACTTTTGGGGTGGCCTAGTTACCGTTTTAAAGCAGTGGTCAGGTAAAAACCAAAACTTTGACAGACTGCTGTTCGAAAACTATCAGAGATAGAATCTTGCAATTTGCACTGCGTGTGCATATCGATATAAAGTTATTTAGTGCGAAATTTCAAGTTCCTACCGCGAACGGTCTGGTTGCCAGATCAGTTTTAGTGTCGTCAACTTCCTACAAACACCGTTTAATGCAAATTTCCTCTCCAAAACTGGGTGAAACTTTAAAGTCGATTTTCTCGAAAGTTTGAAAAAATAAACTTTTTCTGTTTTCGACTGAAATAGACTAAGGGAATGTACAATTTGTATTCTGCACAAAAATTAGACCTCTAGGGACAAAATTGGCCCAGATATGGCCATTTTAGTTTTGGGGTGGCCTAGTTACCGTTTTAAAGCAGTGGTCAGGTAAAAAACAAAACTTTGACAGACTGCTGTTCGAAAACTATCACAGATAGAATCTTGCAATTTGCACTGCGTGTGCACATCGGTATGAAGTTATTTTGTGCCAAATTTGAAGTTCCTACCGCAAACGGTCTGAGTGTCGCGAACTTACTGCAAGCACCGTTTAATTCAGATTTCCTCTCCAAAACTTGGTGAAACTTTAAAATCCTTGTCATCCAAATGATCTTAGCTTAAAAATTTTATGTCTATATTTTTCCCCGTCATGATGAGTATTTATAAGGTTTGAATGTAGCAAGTTAAATATACGAGTTTTAAATGTAATTTTCGGTGTGAATTGGGCCTTTCGTGATTTTAAATGAGACATGCCTCTTTATTCTGTTGCAAATACCCCTACTTTTTTTCATTTTTTTTTAATAAAGCCGTCTAATGGGGATTATTTATCCAATACAGCCTGTCAATTCTACTACCAATACAGAATTGGGACTAATTCGCCCTGTTTTAATACAAAAACCCAGGAACAAAATATTTGCTTTTTCTGGTATAGATTGACACGACCAGCCTTATAATTTCAACATCCAAGCCTTATAATTTGAACATAAGATAACTAAGTGTATTTTTACCTTACAATCGTTGTCAACGAGTAAAACCACAATCTTCGATTATTTGTTGACTTAGTATAAATCATTTTAGAGTAGTAATTGAAATCTATTTAAACAAGGGTATATGTGGGGGTTAGTTAGGACTTTTTAAACTTTGGTTTATACCTTAGCAACCTCATGATATGATATTTCCCAATGTGTCCTTACGATCGTAATTCTCAACGATTCAGGTGGTTTAGTGTCAATTGGAGGTAAGGGCTCTCAGTTTCAGTAACTTATAGCTCGCATTTTGGTTAACTATAGGTTTATTGGTATTTCTTAAAAGGGCCATTCTGCTTTTTTTCAAAAAAGTTTCCATTATCAAAAAAATCGTTAATGTTACCTGAGAGTATTTCTAAAGTATATTTCTTGTATCTATGCATCTTTTTTATCAAACTGATTTTGTTTTTAAAGGGTTAATTACAAATAGGGAGTACTTATTGTTAATTAAGCAATTTGAACTAAAAAAAAAGACAAGATTTCAGATACTATCTTTATCCGTTTATCATGTATATTTTCAGATTCTGTACTGTGACCCTCCAAGATGAAATACTTATTGCTTGTCATTTTCACTCTTAGAGTGGGATCTGGAACGGAGACCAATAACTGCACCTTTAGTTCCACCAGTGAGGACGTCATTAAGTCTGATGCCAAAATTACTCAAATTGATTTAGACTTTATAGTTCATCTGAACTGCTGAATCTTGCCGAAAAGCAAAAAGATGAACCATTTAAACCAACCAGGTGGTATTTAGTAAGAGGTGAACGATCAAATCGTCTTCTTCTTCTGTCTTATTATTATTATGGATTTTTTGAGCCATACATTATCGTTTCGAGGGAGGATGTCATCATACCAATGAGTACATCATGTTTTCAAAATATAACCTCAGATGAATATGTAGTAATAATTCGAAAGAATCTCCTGGATATTACTAATAATGCTGAAGACACTGAAGTGTGTTCTATCTTTATCAAGGAATCTGTTGGATTTGGAATCTTGATCTTCCGTTGTTGCAAATTAGTTGAAAGTGACGTAAAATGTTACGACGTTGAAGAAGATTCATGGATATGGATATTGAGAGTTTTCATCATGAGCTTTTCGATTCTGTTATTTCTTTATTTTCCAATATTGATCCCTCGAAATCTAGGACCCAAAACATTTAAATTTACCCCACAGAATAAACTTGAACTTAGTATTTTAAAGACGAAAGACCTTTCAATGCATAAAAGTCAGATGACCATTCCTATATCAACTATGAAGGATATGCCTTCATTTTGTGAAAATCTCCATAATTTGCAAACAGACACAGTTTTAAACACAGAAATAGAATCGATTGATTTGCAAATCCAGAGAGGCCAGTTACTCTCTGAAACAGATAAAGCAGTAAACTTTCGACGGCTCCTCTACGACATGTTTATTCGGTTTAAAATACGGCATGTCGACGTATTTCAAGTATGTTGCTCGGCTTCGATATTTGGAGATAAAATAGACTATGAAAATATTTTGCCTTGGCATAGATGTCTCAGTAGATTAAGAACAATAATCATATACCTTTGTATATTACTGCCTTCTCTTCCATTTATGTATATTTTGTGTGAACCAAAATTGGACATTGTCAACCTCGAAAGTGTCATACACACTAGAGGATTGCTGGCGGCTCACAGTTTTCACCCTGGTCCATTTGTTGGAAGAATTTTAACAGGATTTGTATGTGTGATTTATTTTGTTCATGTGATAATGGTTTTAAGTATGGACAGTTTTCAAAATGAAATATTCGAAATCATCGGCATCCATGATAAAGAGGATAAGAAAAAAGACGTTTCTGACAATGGACGCATGGTCAGGTCGTTGATGTCTTTATTATCTAAATATGGACTATTGGCTGTGCCGATCTTATTAATCCTAATAATTTTGAGTCCTCTTTTAATAGTTCTTTACATAGTAGTAACCGCACCGGTCATCAAAATTTTAATACGACAGTTTCAGAAGTTGTGTGGATTTCAGAAACTGAGATTGACTATGGTTGGATCTAAATGCGGACCAAGGTTGTCACTCTTGTTGTTCATATCATTGTTGTCAGTGTTTGTTATTTTGACGATAGGAATTAACTTCCTTTTACATTGTTTGAGTATAGTCATAGTCAATATTCTAATCAACTGGTACTTTTCAATGAGCTTGATATCAATTGTTGTTTTAATTGTGGTGTATGTACGTGACTCGGCTAAACGGTTAGAAGAACGATACAATCGCTATTTCAAATCTATTTTTAAAGAGATCATGACCTTAACAAATGACCAAATCCAGGTTGAAGCTAAAAAATCAGTCATGAATCAAAGCGCGTTGGCTTTTCAAGTTTCAAAAGATGATGTATTAGATATTGATATGCAAATAAATGGTACTAAGACCAAATCATTCATGTGGGATATCAAACACGATTGCCTTCGTATCAAAACATCTGGTGTGGTTCTTTTTCTCGACAAACACGATGTCCCTTTTATTCCACGTCGCCTGTTTGAAGAAATGACTCATATCGACTGCCCGGAATGCCCTGGACCATTATTTACTTCATTGTGTCAATCGTTAAAGGATCTAGGTGTTATAGCCATATTCCTATTGTTTCTGTTTCTTTTGGTCATGTCATACGGAGAAACAATATCAGTCACACCGACAACTCGATTCTTTGGAACTTTGGTAACTGGATTAGTACCATTACTTCTCCGATCATTTTTCTTCTCGGGTGGCAATGTTTCTTCTTTAAATACAAATATGCTACGATTTAAGAATCATTTTCTACACACATTAATGACATTCGAGAAGAGGTGGAAAGTAAGTGATTGTCAGATCTCTGTGCGTGAAGAACCGTTTGCTTTTACGTTGTGGAAGAAGATGTCCGAAGTAGCTGTTGATACTACTCCTGAAGAGGTTGATATTTTGATCGATACGTCCTTCAAACATTTAGATGGTGGTGCTTCTTTTTGTTGTTCACCTGCGAAAATTGAAGATGTATAAAAGACTATTATATTGTGGTTGTTTTCTATTTGAAATTGTTAATAAATTAAATTGAAAAGAAAATTTTCATTTGTTGGATGACCTGAAATTTTAAATAGATGAAGCCATTTAGCTTCCTTACGTTAATAATTATTGCTGATTTAATCATTTAGACCCTCGGTTCCCAACCAGGGGTACCAGCGAACACTACAAGGGGTACATGAGAAGCGTCTTAGACAATTTTATAAAAGTATGAAAAGGATAGAATATCAAACTCCATCAACCAACAAATAATCTCTTACTTTCATGTAGCTCTTTTTGTTACCTAGGGTGGGCAAAGGGGTACCAGGAGATTGCTTGAACAAAATATATGTACGAAAGAGTCGAAAAGGTTGGGAACAGAGGATTTAGACGATGACGAAATCGAATTACTCATTCCCACAGCAATATTTTGTTTTTACCACTTTGTTGGCCAAGAGACAACTTTGTTATTATATTTAAACCCGGATTATACGATATTATGCAGTAAAGCACGTACACAAACTAATGTGGACGTATCTACTGTTTATAGAAAATATTCATTCATTGATCCTGATTCATTAACCATATGGCCATATTATGTCGCATCTAAAATGTAACCTGCTGAATAATAGATCTATATAGGAAGCTTTACTTTAGTACAATACATTTGCATTTGCACAGACATTGTTATCGAATAGAACTTAATTTTAGCTTCAAACAATTGATATATCGGGTGTCTCAGAACAAAACATCCCAAAGATCGATAGGTAGTTTCTTACCTGTCAGTAATCTGATCTTTTTCGAATTTCTCACAAGTATAATGGAAGATCTCGTTACCCAACCCGGAAATATGAAATTCATCGAATACAAAAAATACTGTCACGAACAAAATACCATGTAAAAAAACGCATTATCATTACCAAGACAACTTGACTATTTTAACCTGTGTTTAATGTGCGCTGCAGCTTATTCGACCACCAATCGCGAACGTTTTTTTTTTCATTTAAGTATGCCTCATCTAAAGGTCTCTTCTCACAAGAATGACTGGCAATGGTTTATGTCATTTGGGATTCTCTTCAAGAAAATGAGAATCGGGAGAACTGAAAGGCAAGATAGTCGCTACTTGGAAGCATAATATACCATTGTATGTGATCTGTAATATTGGGATAGAACAATATTTAGATTGGCGGTTACGTATATTGAAGATGGTATTTGTTTTCCATGTATTATTTCGTTATTTTAATTCATGCCAGTATTAGTAAATGCCATTTAAAGAATAAAATTTATATCTAGATTTCATTATATTTATGGCATTTTAAGAAAATCGTGACATTTTTTCAACTTCTGCCATTTGTCTTCATTTCCTGGCCTCGAGTGTTAAGGAGTAATAATACGGTAGATCATATAAAATCTAACTTTGTTTATTTTAATACCTCGAGTCATGATCGTTATCAAAACAATTCCAAGTACAGGGTGTTGTGACAGGAAATTCCTTTCTCTGGAATCATTTCATTTAAACTTTAAGACCAAGACTGGCAGACAGCGCAACGCGTGAAAAGAATTCCACAATTAAAGATTTGAGTTGCCAAGGCGCAGTGAACAATTGGCGAAAATGTATTGATGCTGATATAAGGAAGACTAATATCGCTGTTAAATAAACGTATTTGCAACTCAAATATTTTAGCCTCAATCATAATCACAAATGCGCAATATATATTAGATACAAAAGAATAGTGACATGTATCAGTCATTATGATTCTTTACATCCGATTAGCCTCATTGCAAGAACATGTTTGATTTCATTGAAAGTGTCGGCTCTTGATCCAACCCATCATAGATGAGAAACATGATAAGATTGTTTAAATTGACTGCTGATCACAAAGTAAACGTCATAGTCCTACGTCTGCTTCTAAGAAACCGTATAGGAAAAGCCAACTATTATCAATAATCAACTAATAGGATCGAAAGATTGTAATATGGAACGAAGTTTTGAATCAAGATCCGTTGACGTCTTATAATGATAGTAAGGTGTTGGATTTAAACAATGATAACATTGTGTTTAAATCAGATAGGAAATGAGTCATTAAAAATTCGTGAAGGTCAAATTATACCCAACGCAAGACATTAACATTCCAAACTTAGAGACGCTTCATTTGTTAAACATGCAGTCCTCAATTCTCTGTACGCATGCATGCATTGGACCTCTATTTGCAAAAGTTATTGGCGTTTAGCCAAGACACCCACGCCCATTTTTAATAAATTTACTTCAAATAGATATGTACCGGTATATTTAAAGTGGCATTTGTGAAGTTTTGAAAATTAACCAAACCAAACCCACGACTACTATTCCACAACCAACACCAGTAGGAATGCTCCAGATCATATCGAAGAATGAATTTGAGCAAGTAACTCCGGGCCGAGATTCACTGTCATAAAATTAAATCCGATTAAATTTTGCGAATTTTCCAATTACCAAAACAAAAGCACAATACCACTCCAACAACTACCTAGCTTACGACATCAGCATAAGTAGGACGCGAATGTAAACTTGTCATCTACAAAGCAATGTTATGAAAATTCATTTTTGCATAGGGCGTTAAGAAACTGAAAACTATATTTTTATTGAGTCATGCCGATTTTATTCTTATGTTAATTTCAAATTTATTGTAGGGACGATACAATTTGGCTTTGCTTGACATACACATAAAGAATACATGCAACTGTATTGTGTGCATAACGTATGATTTTTATTTAAAATAATTAAAAGGTTCTAACCTACAGGTAATATGCAATAAGTCACCAACTACCTAAAATTATCGTCAAAAGATGTGTCCAAAGGTTATTCTACAAAAATATGAAAATAGCTGATAAAGAGAAATGGCCTTTTAATATAATTCTTTAATGTTTATATGACAATGTGATGACTATATATATCACGAACGAATCATACGAAAAACGTATACACACGAATGACAAACAATTGGGGGTGTGATGACCTAGCTATTCAATACATTATATTATAGAGGCTTGGTGTACTTGGCCTATATTCATCTTATACTAGTCGGTTTAATTTCAACCTTGTGGTCATATGTTGACGAATGAAAAAAAATATGTTGATATTTTCCTCGTTAAAACATTCTGTTATGTTATAAGAAATTTATAGGAAATTAATTGAAACGTGACCATATTACAGTGTACGAGTGATCAAAAATGGAGCCATCTTATCTTGTCGGTAAGTAGTATCATTTTTTATATACACAGGTCAATGCAAATGGTGTCTCTTTTGCCGGGGACCCTCGGCAAAGTTGCATAATTTTTTGATAAATTTGTGTTTCTTTTCCAATTATTCAAAAAGTCATACAAATTTTATTATGACTTATGTTGATAGTTTATCGTTTAGCCTATGTAATCATTTTGTACAGGTTAAAAAGGTTAATCGAAATAATCATGAAATCTTAAATAAAAATACAAATTTTGTTGCATAAAATTGGACAAAGTTAGGCATTATACCGTGTAACTTAGATACAATTATAAAGATATATTTGAAACCTGTTTTGGGCAGTGATTGAAATATTTATTTTCGTCATGACTGTGCAATAATGTCTATATTACAATATAACCTGTGTATGTATTACTAATATGATGGCAAGTATACGCACTAGGCGCATGATAAGGCACCAATTTTTTAGAGTCATCTTCCATCAGAACTTATATTGTAAAATGCTGTTATATAACAGTACTAAATGTAAGCATATGTTTATAAGCATGATCTTGAGCTTTTTCTCTACCCTTAGTGTTAAGTATATCAGATGTAAGTCATCTTGGATTATCTTATAGTTATCTTGATAATCTGAAATATGTTAACACAAGTCCATTAAAGCCGATTTGGGTCACGCTTCGTGTGAACTGTGGTTATTTTTATGTATAATATTTTAAGCTATCTCAATATTTTAAATTGAACAACATGCCAGAAGGCAATATTAAGAAAGATAATTTCCAATGGTGGAGAGACGTCATATTATAATGTCCTAATTCTTATCATAACTTGCAAATCACATTGACTTGTAAAATCACGCCTCAATAACTCTATTCATAAACTAAGAAGTTGTCGAATATAAAATTGATATTGTGTCCCTTTCTCAGTGCAGGGAAATAATATGCCTAATTCATTTTAATTTTTGACGTATGTGATCATGTTGGTTAACGATCTTGTTTGATACGGTGGACACATAAACATTGTCATTGTAAGTAACACTTTTGAATAAGATATTTATAGGGCTGAAAGACAAAAAAAAAATCAAAAAAATCAGTAGATTTTTAAATTAACATTTCAGAATGCTAAGGATAAATCATTTCTTCTCTTGTTAATTTTTTACAAAGGTAGCATCCACTAAATGTTAAGGCATCATGTATCATATATGCTGTCATTTAAATGTATCAATTTTTACCGAATAACACTTTATATTAGATCTGCAAAACGTGCTCTATCATCTCGACCACAAATATGACAAAAATATTTTGATTGAAATTTAGACCTGATAAAGTCCCTTTAATGTGGACCACGCTGGGTGAGACTAACAATGGCTTTTTATGAATAGGTTATGTCTGTAAATCAGTAAAATTTACATTAAAATGTCTAGTCATGCTCTGTCAATTGTTAAAGTAGTGTCCTACATACTTTGTGTGATCATATTATATTTATTTACATATTTTCCGGTATTTAGCTCATATCTGATTGTAGAAGGTGTAAAAAACTAATAGGAAAAACAGCTGCATTGTTTGGTGTTACAGTAATAGCTTAGGCGTCGAGTTATTATTGCATTTAATACCATTTTTTAATTTGTTGATATAAATTTAATTCTTGTCTGAAAAAGGAAGGATTGAGATTGATCACACTGTCAATTTATACTGGCTTTTTTAACCCTTTACCTTGTGTGAAGGTTTACTTTTCTTCGTCATGTTACTTACTAATGATTTGGATACGCAATCGTCATCATAAGGCTGAATCTGAAATCGGATAGACTAAAAACAGTTCATAATTGTCAAAATAAAACTGGATAAAATCTTTAAGGGTTCCTTGGCAGAAAACAAAACCTTAGCCAGCCAATTGATGTGTATAATGATGCAAATGACAATGCAGCCAGTAAAATAAATATCAAATGTATGTTTTTTAGTGTTTTGTTTCGTTTATATACTGAATACTATCTGAGACTGATAAGTGATAAGAAATTAACAATATATTGTGACATTATTTTGAATTGGGGAGATTCTGGTGTATACAAAATATGCCAATAATAAATAAATTTCACATATAACAGTATTATGTTGTGAATGACGAAAATGAAAGAATATGTAAATAAATGATCGAGTAATATAATCTAAATTGAAAAAAAGAAACTTGTTGGGTATGATTAATTCTATCCTATAATATTGTCTTGTGTTTTGTATGACTATGATGTATCATTGTAATGTTTTTGACCTCACTGTATCTGTGTCTGAGAGTACAATAAAATACTAATAATACTAACTAAATGTATTGTTAATGAGAAATGAAGGTGTGAAGTATGATTATACAATGTAAGGTGCATGATGTAACTGCCAATGTTCAGGGCTCTAGAATGTTAATGCGCACAATTGATTGATTCATAAAGTTTATTAAAATACAGGATTAATTGGGTACATAAAACTGCCATCAGATTAACATAACAAATCTTGAAGGTACAGCGTGCGATTAACTGAAAATACACAATACAAATTTCTGTTAAAATACAAGCATAAATGACAATGTAATAAGATGACAAAGTATAAATTCTATTGCTGATAACTTGTAAAAGACTTACAACGAATGTCACTTTAACAAATGTAAACAAAGATCATATGGGAGATAACTCTTTTCCTGTACATGGGAAAATTAGTTGTGGTCCGCTTTAATGCCAAAATAACGACCCCACACCCTCATATTATACGTGCACAAATTGACAATGACAACTGACAAAATATACAATATTAAGTAATATTAAATACCGTGTTATTAGACGAATCTCTCCTGTACAATTTTACATTGTGATGCCAAGGAAATAACTGACAATATACTGATAAAATATAAGAAATGCTTTTTACTGCCAAGAAAGCATGCCATGAAAATTCTAGTATATCACGTGACTAATATCAACCTAATATTTTGGACATAATGACTACCAAAAAACGAAACAATACTGATGCCATGCTTGACCGATAAGTTGACTTAAAAATATGGAATCGCAAATACAATATTTGAGAAACGAAGAAATTAATTATAAAATGGCCATAACACTCCGGCCTCCTAATTGTATATAAATGACAATTATCAATACTATTTTAAAATATGGCCATAAGAACATACAAAATGAAAATATGAGTTTACATCATGATGCTATTAATATTATACATGTACATTACTATTTATATCTTTGTGTCTGCCTCTAAAAGTAAAACTAGTTTATCTATAGGGCGTTCAAATTCACTGTTCCTAGATTTCACCTTAACAAATCTAACTAAACCATGTTTGTCTGTTTTCACTTCAATAACTTTTCCTAAACACCAGGAATTTCTGGAAACTGTATTGTCTACTAATAAAACAATATCGTCTATAACTAAGTTACGTTTTGGCATAAACCACTTCTGTCTCTCTTGAAGCATACACATATACTCCTCACTCCACCGTTTCCAAAATAGATCTGATAAGTATTGGATCTGTCTCCATTTTCTTCGTACAAAATTATCAGTTTTTTTAAATGTTCCTAAGGGAAATGATCCAGAATTGTTTAACAATAACAAATTATTGGGCGTTAAAACAGTTAAGTCATTTGGGTCATCTGAGCAGAGTGTTAAAGGTCTGCTATTTATGATGTTTTCTATTTCACTGAAAAGAGTTTGTAAAGAATCATCATTTAAACGAATACACTGTTCTTTCATTAAAGCGAATAATAACTTTCTAATTGTCCTAATTTGCCTTTCCCAAATTCCTCCGAAATGAGAGGCAGTGGGAGGATTAAATTCCCATTTAATAGAATCATTTAAGAATAAATGTTGAAGTTTCTGGTGATCTAATTTTCCAAATTCTGCCTTAAGTTCTTTGTTGGTTGAAATAAAATTTGAACCATTATCAGATTTCATGATGCGAACCGGTCCTCTTCTGTTTGTAAAACGTCTTATTGAATTCACACATGCATCTGTGTCCAACGAATACGCCATCTCTATATGTATTGCACGAGATTTTAAGCACGTAAATACCACACCATATCTTTTAACAATACTACGTCCTTGTTTTATTTCATATGGTCCGAAATAGTCTACACCAGTAACAGTAAATGGGGGTTCATCACCAATTACTCGTTCAACTGGCAAATCTGCCATCTTTTGCTCACCAACTTTAGCTCGATAATGGCGACAGGTAACACACTTCGATACCAGGCTTCTTATAGCTGCACTAGCTCTTGGCAACCAATATTGTTCTCGCAACTTTGTCAACATAGAGTTTTTACCAAAATGTCCCACCTTATGATGAACTTCCTGTAATATAAGCTGGGAAACATATGAGTCCTTTGGCAGAATAATTGGGTGTTTCATGTCATATGCCAGGTTTGATCTCTGTAAACGTCCACCGACTCTGATCAACCCACCTTCCATATAGGGGTCTAGTTTTAGCAATGAACTATCTTTTGATACATTAGACGCCTTTTGAAGAGAAGCTATCTCTTTTGCAAAATGCTGATGCTGGGTATATTTCAAAATTTTGTTTTCTGCTTCTTCTAGGGATTCAAGTGAAAGAATAGGAAAATTATTCTTACTTGGGTATGAGTTCTTCTTTAGTCTATCAATTCTACCATTAACTAACTTAACTCTCTTCTCAGGATCTCTTTCTTCTTTCAACAAACTGGTATTTATTTGATTTCTTTTTTGAATCCAATACTGAAGATTCTTCATACCAGTTATCAACCAAGCTACCATTTTCTTCAGTTTTGACCACGATGAGAAGTAGTGTAGAATTCTATCCATGATATTTGGATTAGAACTATCAATATCTGTTGTTGCTGTTATCAGTTGTACTTTTTTCACCTCAACATCATTATCTGGTAAAGCAAGGTTTAATTCTGTCTTGGGCCATTCTATTTCTGGTTTCCATAGAAATGTAGGACCTTGTAACCATCTCATGTTTGAAGTACATTGTTGTCCTGATATACCTCTTGAAAATTCATCTGCTGGATTAGATTTTGAATCTACATATTTCCATTGTGAAAGCTGTGACGATTCTCTGATATGACTAACTCTGTTGGCAACGAATGTCTGAAATCTGGTGGTTGTATTAGCTAGGTAACGTAATACACTGTAACTGTCAGTCCAATAAAATATGTTTGTATTATTGAAGGTTGTGTCTAGCTGCTTAATTACCATTTGACTTAGACGAAGGGAAGTAACTGCTGCTGTCAGTTCTAGTCTTGGTATTGTTATTCTTTTTAGTGGTGTAACTCTTGATTTCCCAAGAACAAGAGAACAATGAATTTCATCATCTTGATTAATTTGGCGTAAATATAAAGCAGCACCATATCCAGACTCACTGGCATCGGAAAAACTGTGTAACTGACAGGTTTTTACGCTTCCAAAATTACTTGGTTTGTAGCATCTTGATAATGAAACTTCTTGTAGGTTTGGTAGATACAATAACCATTGATTCCATAGTTGTAAGATATTTTCAGGAATTTCATCATCCCATTGTACTTTTAGCTGACATAGATTTTGTAGAATGATTTTTGCTGGTAAAATTAAAGGAGCAGCTAATCCTAAGGGATCATATATAGAGCATATTGTAGACAGGATTCCTCTTTTTGTGGCTGGTTTACTTTGTAATTGAATTTTAAATCCAAGATTGTCTGTTTCTGCATTCCAATAGACTCCCAAAGCTCTCTCCACTGGCAAATCATCACTGTCCAAGTTCAACTGTCTAAGTCCTTTGGCACGATGTTCATCAGGGATGGTTTCTAATACTTGTCTACTGTTACTGATCCATTTCGATAATTCAAAACCACCTTTTCTACAAATGTCATTGAGGTCTTTTACCAATTTGATAGCTTGAACTTCATTTGGCACAGAACGTAAGCAATCATCAACGTAGAAGTTTCGCCTTAAAGTTCTTGCAGCTTCTTTGTTTGATTCTGTTTCATAATCTTCTGATGTTCTTTTTAAAGCAGATATGGCACAACTGGGTGATGAAGTTGCACCGAATAAATGAACTGTCATTTTGTAAATACATGGTTTGCTGTCAGTGTCACCATTTGGATACCACAAAAATCTCAGGTAATCTGTATCTTTTACAGGAACATTAACCATGTAATACATTGATGTAATGTCTGCCATTATAGCTATTTCTTCTTGTCGAAATCGTAGTAAAACATTAATAAGTTTATTGGTTAAATCTGGTCCACTAAGTAACATCTGGTTTAAAGAGATACCATGAAATTTGGCAGAACAATCAAATACCACTCTTATGTTAGGTTTGTTGGGGTTATACACTCCATGGTGCGGAATATACCAAACATTCTGGTTACTTTCTGTTTTTTCTTCATCAATTTTGATTGCGTATTTCTTGTCTATGATTTTATTCATAAATGCTGTATAATCTTCTTTAAATTGTGGATTTTTGTCCAGTTTCTGCTTCAAATATTTCAACCTTTGCTCAGCTTGTGAAATGTTATCTGGTAGTTTAAAGTTTTCAGTTTTGAATGGCAAACCAATCTCATAGTGTCCACTCTCAGTTTGTTTTATAGATGAATCTACCATTTGTAGGAACCTTTTGTCTTCCATACTATTCTCAGCTTTTTCATCTGAAGGTTTTTCAGGAAAATCGAAATTTATTGATCGATGAACCAGAGACTCTAATTTATCTATTTCACCAACAGCATTTACTTGACATCTATTGACGATGATATTATTGACTGTTTGGATTTTATTAGATTTATGTCTTCTGACAACGTTCCATACCATCCAACCCAAGGCTGTTCTTGATGCATGAGGAGAACCAAACTCGCCTCTGATGACTTCTAACGGTGTGTATGCATCTGCTATTCTATTTCCAATAAGCAATCCAACTTCAGCATCAATTTGAGGAAGTCTGACGTTCTTGAGATGTTCCCAATTTGCAACATCATCTTCAGTTGGAATGAGGTCACGGGTGACTGGCATTTTGTCTTTGGTATATACTTTTGGTAAGGGTACAATATTCTTCATGTCAAGATCTAAGATTTCAAGGTTGTGTAGAACATAAGTAGCCATGTTGTATGGTAAGCCCATAGTGTTCAACGTAATTATTTTGCGCTTGCCCATTATTCCTAATTGACGCATAAGATTGACTGTACAAAAGGAAGCGCTACTGCCATTGTCTCTGAATGCATAGGTCTGAATAAGTTTATTGCCACCTTTTAATCTGATAAGTACAGGAATTATATTCATAGTGCATACACCTTCTCCGGCCTCCGTAGATTCACTACAAGCAGTGGTAAGAGAATTGTTTGAATGTCTTTCATGAAATTCTTGGTCATGTAATATTGTGGGATGCCATCTTGAACATGTGTCACATTTTAATTTAGTCTTACAATATTTGATGGAATGTCCTTCTTTTAGGCAACCAAAACAAAGTCTTACACCTTTTAAAAAATCAATTCTTTCTTGATAAGTTTTCTTCAATATTTGATAACAATCTGGTAAGCAATGATTTTGTCTTTTACAAAATAAACATTCATTTGCAGCTTTATCATTGTCTTTGCTAACAGATGTTGTTAAAACCTTAAGTTTTTTATGACTCTTAAATTGTTTATTTTTATCATCATTTAAAGCTTCTCTACCATAAGTTGGATCTGTTGCTTTCTTTGCTTCACGCTTCACAAATTTGACAAAATGATTAAATGTAACTTTCTCATCTTTATCTCTTAAGCTCTGATACAAAGTTCTCCACTTTTCATGAAAGGAATAAGGTAGTTTCTTCAGTAATATCTGCATATTCTTTTTATTCTCTAAAATTTTAACATCTTCAAAGTTTTGTACTGCTGCTTCGCATTCACTTAGAAATATTCCAAAATTGTCTAAACCTTTAGGGTCATCTGCTGCAATCTTGGCCCAATCCAATGCTCTTTCAGCGTATGTTGCTGCAGTTGCTTCTGGATCTCCATAGCGTTCTTCCATTTCCTTAAGTGCTGCTGGAAAACCTACGTTGGAATCCATATGACCATAACCAGTGATTATTCTATTAGCTTCACCAGTTGTATAGTAATCTAACAAGTTCATTTTTTCATCATCACTGTCAACACTACTCGTAAAGTAATTAAATTGTCTCATAAACTTCCTATATAATGTCATATCAACTCCACTAAATTTCTTAATCTCAGTTTTAGGTTTTTTCATTTCTCGAACTACTGACATGACAATATCTTCAGTTGACTTTTCAGAAGATGAAGATGAATTTAAATTGCTTCTATTAACATCAACTGGATTGTGATGTTCTTCTGTCTTAACACTAACAGGTGTTGTAAAAGAGGAATTATGAGCTGGTAATGTTGAAGGGGGATAATTTGATATTTCAAAATCAACTTTATTTGTGAAATCTTCAGCTTCATAGTCAATGTCAATTTTAGCAGAAGCCATTGCTAATTCCATTTTGAGTTCCAACATTTCTTCTCGTTTTCTAATGTCAAATTTAGCTTGCTCAATCGCTTGTTTTTCTTTCAACAAGTGCATCTTGGCTTTAACTTCTGCTAATTCTGTTTTAGCTTTATTTTCAATAGCCGCACTCACTTGTGAAATACTATCTTGAGGTTCTATCTTAGATGACAAAAACCAGGGTGAGTCAAAGTCTTCATCAATGTTCTGATTTACAACACTAGCGTCTCCAATGTTATAACTGTAATCATCATCCACTATTTGAAGTGTCTTCTTTTTACTAGATTTCTTTTTAAACACAGCTCTCTCCATGTTAAGAATATCACTAGTCTAACACGTTAATATAATGTAACTGCCAATGTTCAGGGCTCTAGAATGTTAATGCGCACAATTGATTGATTCATAAAGTTTATTAAAATACAGGATTAATTGGGTACATAAAACTGCCATCAGATTAACATAACAAATCTTGAAGGTACAGCGTGCGATTAACTGAAAATACACAATACAAATTTCTGTTAAAATACAAGCATAAATGACAATGTAATAAGATGACAAAGTATAAATTCTATTGCTGATAACTTGTAAAAGACTTACAACGAATGTCACTTTAACAAATGTAAACAAAGATCATATGGGAGATAACTCTTTTCCTGTACATGGGAAAATTAGTTGTGGTCCGCTTTAATGCCAAAATAACGACCCCACACCCTCATATTATACGTGCACAAATTGACAATGACAACTGACAAAATATACAATATTAAGTAATATTAAATACCGTGTTATTAGACGAATCTCTCCTGTACAATTTTACATTGTGATGCCAAGGAAATAACTGACAATATACTGATAAAATATAAGAAATGCTTTTTACTGCCAAGAAAGCATGCCATGAAAATTCTAGTATATCACGTGACTAATATCAACCTAATATTTTGGACATAATGACTACCAAAAAACGAAACAATACTGATGCCATGCTTGACCGATAAGTTGACTTAAAAATATGGAATCGCAAATACAATATTTGAGAAACGAAGAAATTAATTATAAAATGGCCATAACACATGACTTAATGTGATGATCTAAAGAGAGAAAAACAGGAGTTGTTAAATATTATATTGTTCATAACTCTTTAGAAAAAAAGTTTGTAATATTTAAGAAGCGTGTATGATTATATGATATGATGAGTAGAACGATATCATAAGAATATAACATGTGAATGATAAGAGTTCTGTTATATAAAATAAAATTCAGTATGATTACATAAAAAATAATTATTATATTAAAAAAAAGGTCAATGACTAATGGAAACATGATAAAAATAAATGAATATTATTGATGATCTAACAGAAAAAAATGTATGTAATATTTAAGAAGTGTGTATGATTATATGATATAAAAATGAGTGATTGTTGAATATAATTCTATAATAAAAAATAACGCGAGTTTTATGGTATGATATTTAATAATATATTAGTCAGTAGTTTGGTATGATGAGGCAAATCCGTTGTATAATTGAAGGGTTTAAAAGCCAAGGTCCTAATCTTGATTCTTGATTTTACATGTAGAAATAATGAGTTTCTTCCTGTTGAATCTAAGCCTTAGTCAAATAAAATCTTCACCAAATGTATACAACATAACTATAAATATGCCAAAAAGGGGAAACTTCTGATAATGTAAAAGACTAACTCGAACATCTAATTTCTCAAAATCATGCACACAACACTAGGGTCGCTACGAGCATCACTCCAATTATACTATCAAGAAACAAGTATTTTATTCAGAATGGTGTTAAAATAAAAAGTTCATGTAGTCAATTAACATATCAGAATAATTATCATTACAGATGTCTGTATATCTTGTGAACGATAAGATCACAAAGGGTCGGTTATCTACAGTAGCTTACCTAAAGTTACACGTTATAAAACACGATATTTTTTATCTAGTTACTGATGACTTGTTGTTTTTCTGGTATCATCATTATTTTAAGTTTCATCAGGAATATGAAAAATCAAGAATGTTAAAAGACTAGGTTAATAACAAATTACAATATAAGATTGTAAGATTTAACTTGAAATCCTACTGCTTTTGTCAAATCATTTGATATGATAGTTGTCATATTTCTAATTTTTTAACACTGATAATCATGGATACGAATCTATTTGGACTGTGATCTGTGGACACCTACTGATGAGCTTAGCTAAAACAAATTTATTTGCGAGTCACTTACGAACTGTCGAACGGATAGTAAACGTGCCCTTTAACCAGATATGTACACCATTTGTAAGGCATACACGTTTGAAAAGTACAATGCCATCTTAACTCGTTTCTGGTGTTGATAGTTCCACAATGATATCACCTGTCATTTTGAAACCAATTTAAGTAATACATGTACATACACTAATTTGCTTTTAAATGTAATATCAATTAAATTTGATATCATTGTTATGACCTCAATAATATAAGAAAACCATACGATTAAGTCAGCTCGTTTGTCCTCTGATCAAACCAAAGATAAAGATACAACTAAGTGTCTCCATTGAGGGCTGATTTCCTGTCCATATATTGAAGATAGATATTAAAATCATCACTGTAACAGCGTATTAAGAGAAAGTTCAATAGTGTTACTTTTTGTTTCCTGACGGGATGTAAACAGTTGAAATAGGATTGTTTGTTTCATAGAAATTGTCAATGACAAATTAATTCAGAGAAGCTGATGAAATCTTATGAACGGTTGGGGCTACAGTTTGTACTATTGTGGTTTATGATGTTATTATGCATGTTTACAACGTTAATTAGTGATAAACGGGTGATTAAAAACACATAGATACGGAAAATAAATAACTTTATGTTTTGCATTAAATGTCATGTGCACTGTTGTAACAAAATAAACTTTACAGCATCATTGTGCATAAAGCACACAGCCCACTTTTGTTATCAGATAATTGTTAAACCTTATATTTATCTCTCTTTTATTTCAGGACAAGGTGGCAAGATGGATGATCTTGGATTATCAATGATGAATCTCAGTAACGTTACAAACATAACAGAAGAAGAAAAATGGCGATATCTACGGCAACTTGATGATGAACATACAATGTATGTTTTGGCTGGAATGATATATCTCGGAATCCTTTCAATTCTTGGATTGTTCGGTAATACTCTCGTTGCGGTAGTTTACATAAAGAACTTTCAAAACAGTACATCGCGAATTTTTATCCTGGCCCTAGCAGGATTTGACCTTGTGAACAATATATTTGCAACACCTGGAGAGATTATTCAAATGCGTTTCTCATATACATTTGAAAGTGTTGAACTATGCAAATTTATAAAAGTGTGCAAATATTTTACCATAGTGGGATCTGTGTTTACTTTGGTGGCAATCAGTGCCGATAGATACAGAAAAATATGCAAGCCTTTTAAGAAACAAATCAATGAGCTACATGCTAAAGTTATTGTAGTGCTTATTACCATCAGTTCTTTGGTATTTACCTTGCCATCGCTTGTGGTTCATTCCGCCGTTGAGGCAGAGACAGACATACCCGGGATTGTAGGCAAAGAGTGTGCTTTTGAGGATTCCTCTGGTGGAATATGGTTTACAATATATTTTGTGGGACTTCCGGTAGTCATGTTTATTATCTGTTTTACTGTTCTTTGTGTTCTGTACATTTTAGTGGGCAAGCAAATATTTCATCAGAGTAATTTTAACGCTAAACTTAAAACAAAAGCAACTGCAGATTCAGTTGATTTGGATGCTGCCGATTCTAGATTAACCCACAATGACGCTTCGGGTTCAACATCTGCGTTAAATCAAAGAGAGATTACACCTACAAAGCCACGGAAACCTGTTGGACTTTCTAAAAACAGAACAACTTTGATGTTGTTGTCGATAACAGCAGTATTCATTGTAAGCTTTGTTCCTTACTTGATCATTGCCATACTGAAATTAGCAATGAACAATTTTAAACAGACTTTGAGTTTTACTGGGTATCAGTTTTACTCTATATTTATGAGATCTTTCTTTTTGAATTCCTCGGCAAATCCACTTGTGTACAGTTATTGGAATAAACGTTTCAGAGAAGGATGCGTTCGATTATTAACTCCATGGAAAAGCCGAAAGCGTGTTTTGAAATTCTAGTCTACAAGCCAATATCTTGTAACTAGAAAAAGCGACATGACTTTCAGAAGCTCAACGCATTTAAGCAGTTTTTTCAAAGTTGATATTGTACATCAAATACTCAGAAATATGCTTTGTGCGTCTAAAAAATTTGGTATGACATGATGGAAATCCAACCGCACTTGATCGACACAGTGTGGCAGAAACAAAAGTCCCTTAATTAAAGTTACCATAACATAAGTGCAAAGTATTGACCGACTATTTTTATATTTTTAAGTTACTTCTTGTTAAAATTAAATATTATGCAATATATTGTAATTTGTTTTTAATTTATTTGTGGCTACATTAACCTCAAATTAAATTTGTGGTAAACCGTCATAATATTACAGAATTACTGCAATATGCGCTTATATATGGGAGAAAAATAATGTTCCTATGTCATAACCAATATGATGGGTCAGAAGCGATTAGTTTATGCTCACAATGCAGTTTTTATTACTTCACAATTGTTTGTTTCCTTTCTCGAGTGCAAGACGCCAAAACAGCAAAAAGAGACAAATGAGAAGAGGAAATACACGTCCTTTTATCGCCAGATGTTAGAATCTAGATATTTAAGCTATGTACTAGTAGTATTGTCAAATGTCAATACGTATTTACATTATACGTTAAACTTCTATTTCTATCTAATACCGACACACCCAATTTGAATAAAGTGTGAATATAATATATCGTTAAAGTTGAATTTCAAAGTTCAGTTCACATTGGCGGTGATTCAATACATCGCTGCACAATTTCAACGATATTCTTTCAAGATATCAGCCATCAAAATACAGATTGAAATAAGAGCATGCCTTGACAGGTGTTTCCAAGTCACCTCCAGACCCGTAGTCTGCCAAGTACTTTTAGGGGGGCAAACGTCCAATTAAGGGGGGAGGGGCAGTTTAGGGATCCACCCAAAAACACTCCAACCCCCTTCATGGAAAACTTTGTGGTTTTGCAATCCAATGTTACGCCATTATAGTGCTCTCTGTAGAGTTATTTCTACATTTATTGGTGCAATCAGAAGCCTAGAAATGAGTTTGGGGACATCTAGAAAATTTAGAGAATTTGACTCCCTGAAGCGCTATTTCCTGAATATTTCCTATATATTGTTTGAAAGGAACAACTAGTTTTATGTTAACCAACCCGTTAACTAACGACACGAACACAATTGGCAATATAGCAAAATCCATTAACCTTATCGTAATACATCTTTCTTAAAGTATAAATCAATAAAATATATAATAGATATTATAAAATATATTAAAACATTTGAGAACTCATTTTAGGTGTTGAACCCTGGAACCCAACACAAGAAGTTGGTGGTTGTGATGATATAAACTATCAATAATACGGCTGTACTCTAAAGACACATAAATAATTAGCGTCGTCTTGAAATAAATCAAAATTTCATTTCCTACGAAAATTCTTCGGTATTACTTCTATAATGAAGACAAATTCGCACTAATTGTTTTTAATGATTCAATTGCCCATACAGTTGAAAAGTCGATTTTTGAGTAAAAATACTTTTGTTCATAACAATGAATTTGTACAAGGGAGACAAATCCACCTAATGACGACAAGTACACCTTAAATAATCAATATATTTATATCGAATATTAAAATATTCAATAAAATTACAGGCTTAATCATCACACCTGTTACAATATGCTTTAACATCCAGACCTCAAATGTAATTACAATTCCTCTAGTCTCGATCAATCTTCTAAATAATCGAAATATTATTTCACATTTTCTTGGAACAATATTCTAATGTACATGTACATATTGTGTTTAAATTTACAGAATTACAATGTCAATGAGTGATTAAAATTCTATTCTTGTGACTAGGATACATAGGATGTGATCTGAAAACATATGTCGTGGCATTTTGTTCTGTTATATAACCAACATATTTAAATAGACTAATATAAGAAAATCAACGAATTAATAACAACGAATTTGTATAAGTAACTTTAATAATGGTCAGAACAGAGACATTAGAATCAGACCACAGATGTTGTGAGTGTAGTTTTTGGGCCAAATATGTGTTATTTGGTTTTAATTTTCTTGTATGGGTTAGTATGTTTTTTGTATTACATATTCTCGCTCTATTCGTAATCTACCTATCGAAGACATAATCATTGGCCAATACCAGTATCTCAGATATCTTGAAATTTATATTAATTGGTATGCATAGCGATTTATTTATTTGAATAGGTTATTCAAGGAAAGTTTTGTGCTCCGAGCAGAAAGCAGAAACAATGGACAGAGATGTCTGTGGTCAAAATATAAAATACGATTGTCTCCCTTTTAATAAGAATAAACAAAAAACGACCAATTTAACAGAGACGTTTCTGTAGCAGGCTGAAGAAGGTGAACTTCGCCTTGCTGTTTTCAATTTTGAAAATTTGTCTGACTGTGGCATTTATCTTACCTTTTCTTACCGTCGAGGAATCGTTCACTAACACAACCTGTAGCACACGTAAGGGCTCTATTTCCATACATTCCGAAAGTGGTTGCGAGGTACAGTCGCCATATACGCCTAAATAAATCTACTTTAATTTTAATGTTTGATATTTACTTTAAAGGTTGCAGGAATTGTTTTGATTGCTATTGGTATATGGGCCAGATTGCAGAAAGAAGGTTTAGATCCATTAGACCATCTTGTTACAGATCCTGCTTACATCATGATAGCTGTAGGGGTGGTGATGTTTTTCATTAGTTTCTTTGGATGCATTGGTGCACTCAGAGAAAATATAACCCTTTTAAAGATAGTAAGTATTAGTAAAAGGCCGTAAAACTCCATTTCAATTCCAATTAGCTAAAGCTTGCATCATGTTGCTCGGATACAGACAATTCAAAAGGACATATTGGGTTGAAAATGAGGTTTACTTTCCAGTAAAGTACCTTCGTCTAAATAAGCAAGGATATGGGAAGGGCAATAGTGTAATTAGTCAAAGAGAGTTGGCACTGGAAGACACACTTTGTGATCAAATGACAAAATTTAGAGACATTTTGATTTTCAGTTTTGTGTTGTTGTGGTAATCATATTCATACTACAAGTGATAGCCGGTGTCTTGGCGTTTGTGTTTGTCGATAGTATTGAAAAACAAGTGTTGGACTATATGAAACATTCATTGGAACATTATGACAGTAATGCAGATATTAAAGATTTGGTCGACCAAATACAGAGACAGGTTTGTGTTTATCTGAATAGGGATGTTTTCAGTACACATCATATCATAGTATATAATCATAGTAAAAACTATACCACGACATTGCACTGGTAAACCACGCATTTTCAACAAGTGACTTTTTTGCAATTCAAGAGCACAACCACTAAAACATTAAATCATTAAAAGAAATAAGATGCATTATTCGTCCATCATTGACTTGTGGCTTTTATCCTATTTAAAACTTTGCATCAGTATTCACATTTGAAAATAAGTGTCGTGTATTTGATTTGGAACCTTACCTTTGTTTAGATGTTTCCTGCGGAAGAGAAGGGTTTAGTTTCTATTCTAAAGTGATTTTATCAATATTTTATGAGAATATTATTATCCTGTTATCTAATAGTTAGTTTTTTTCCACACAGAACTGATAAAAAAAATTCATACTGAGTAGTAGGAAAATGAAACCATCGCCTGTTCTTCCTTAAACATCCAACGTCCAGCTCTGTTGTAGAACCAGCAAATATTTGCACCGCATTTTTATTAAGGTTCATATATCTATTGCTGTATTTTGTAGTATAAATGCTGTGGTGCAGCTAGCTACAATGATTGGGAAGTCAATTTCTATTACAATTGTACCTCGACAGCTGTATCAAAATGTGGTGTACCTAGTTCATGCTGTCGTCAACTTGGAAATAGTGGAGTCCAATGCGGATATAATTCAAGACGCCACGGGGTAGGTAGTTCAGAAACAATACAGCAACCCTTTAACATATTTGTACTGTCACGGATAAACATGGTATTTGAATCGAGGTTATAAATATTAAAGGGGAATATATAAATATGAAAATCGCATAATCCCTTCAATTATATCCCTTCCTAAACATTTATCTTACATTTTCTGTATTGATTTTTTCTATATAAAGCATAGTCTTGCTAAACGGCGAGTTGTATTTTTGACTTTCAAACGCTCATAATTATGGCTAAACAGGGATTTGAAGGCTTGAATTTCGAGGGAGAGTTGTGAACATTATTATGGATTAGAATAACGAAAAAATTCCAGGTTCTGAGATAAAAAATTTATTGGTGGAATTCCAATCCGCCCACTACGCTTTTGAATGTACACTTTTACGATTTGTTTTGTATAAAAGAACTCACGATACTTATAAATATCATAAAAAAAAAACACTTTTTGGATTGAAATAAACGGTAGAATCTTCTTCGTACTTCTAATGCATGTAGGAGGTTCTGTTGATGCAACCGTGGGTTTGCAGTCATTATAATGAATAATAGCGCCCACTTAAGAATTTCAGGGACATGTAGATTAATAGCCTATAATCCAGAGATTACAAGGTTTTTATTTTAATATTGTATATACAAGTCTCCGATAAAACTCGGTAAAAAAAAATATATAGATTAATCTTGTTTATTTTTTAGAATGGTTATGTTGAAATATTTTTGATGGTATTTTGTATCTTATGTTCAGATTATTGCACTTTTTCAACTTTAATGTTGATCTGTTGATGAAGGTTTTGATTTTCCAACTAATGGTTATAGTCATACATACAAAGGTCCTAAAGTATCTGATTAAAAGAAAACGAAGCGCCAATATTGTCTAACGGAATATCATTTCTATTTTTTCGAATTTTGTAGGCTACACTATCAAAAACAAAAATTGAAAACAGCAGAAGCCACAATACTTCTAGAATATTTAAAAACACGGGAGATAACTCTTTTTAAACCTTTGAAATGCATTATTTACTTTTTATTTATTCAGTGTTACATAATGGCGTTTTTAATTTGTATGCACGTTATACATGTAAATACAGCTAGCTAATGTGTATGTTCTTTGCCTACATACCTTATTTTACCCTTACACATCACCCATAAAGTTTTAATTCTAGTCCAAAAGGCAAAACGTGTCGTCTTTCAGCAACGAAAATAATAAGGAATTAGCAAGGCAGCTGGAAAAAAAATTAATGATTATTTTTTTCAATATAGGGAATACAGACATGTACTATTTAAGAATGTATTTACTGTTTCTTGCAGGAACAGTACGCCAACACAGTGATTTATATAACTGGATGTATTCATCCTCTAATGGGGGTGTTTAAAGATAATCTGGTTATTATTGGTTTGTTAGCATTTTGTGTTGGATTTATCGAGGTAAGTATCATATGTTTACAAAAAAATCTTTTCTTCTAATATCACAAACTGTACCTAAATTAGAACTATAAACTCTTAAAAAATGCCGAGTTGCCGATTGGGATTGCAAAGAACACTTTCAGATCTTCATTAATTGTAACAGTTCAATGCGTATGGCGCCACAATTGTCAACGAACAAAGTCTATTCTTGGTTTCATTTACATTACACACTTCTTAACTGTCGAAAACGTCTTCTGATATCCTTCATAAACAATAGTATATTTTATAATTTGGTTTATTGCTACATTGTATTCAGTGTGATAAGTAATATCACCTCGTTCTTCGTATCGAGAGAATTTTATAGCTGGAAACTTCAACATAAAGATTGTTTTAGGTATTTCCTAGACGAATATTGTATAACAGTGAATTGAGTTGGGCATTCAATATAACCCAAGTAGGGTCATAATGTCAAGAGAGCTTGGCGCCATCTGAATTAATTTTCAGAATATAATCTCATAAAAACTCAATTGTGTCCTATCTATAAACTGAACAGAAGGTTATTTGATAAGTCTGGTTAATTCAGATGTGAATACATTTAACAAAAGATAGTTTTTGACTTGGTTGACCTGGTTGATTTCCAGCCACAAACCGAGATTTTGATCTTTATACCTCTTTTATATCAACTTTTTTAATTAGTTTGTTGGGCTATATCATTTGTTGATAACATTCAATTTTATTGCATATCAAGGTAACGACTTACGACGGGTTCAATTAAATACCACGAAATTTAAAGTCTATGATCTGTGCTTGTCTTACTGATAATCAGACTTAAATTATTTCATTTTTATTTTTTCAGCTATTCTCGTTATTGCTGGCACATTATTTGATGAGAAACATTATGCTCAACAACAAACTCCTGGCCTTAGGTTGATTTGAAAATGAAATTTAGAAGTGTTTACCTTACTGAACTTGGCTCGATCAATTGTTTTGTTGCATTTTTTTTTACAACGTACGCCTTCAGCTCTTGATTTTTTCAATTGCATTTTATGACATTTATTTAGTTTTTTTCCTTTAAATTTCAATCTATTCAAAATGGATTAGTTTTTATTTCAAATATAATCAAATGTAATTATTTGACTGAATATGAACTGCATCATTAAAGCTGTAGAAGGCAATCAACCAATATTTATTATGCCACCAATTGTAATTTTTGTTGACACGTCTGAAATAAAATTAAGTTTTACGTCCTGCTCTTCTGCACCTGTATGGCGTAATGAGGACGGGAAAAAGGCATGCAGTGTGCAATGAGAGAATTTTTTCCAGGACAGTGGCATTAGCCTACTCTTACTTTCGATTTCCAACTACCGAAGGATCTTTAGCGTGCACATCACGTGGTTTATTGTCCCATCCAAACAACTAAACACTTTTTCATGTCAGCCCCTCGATTGAAAAAGGGTATCATCTCGACCGTTGGCACGTCTGAGTTTTGATCTTGTTGTTATTTGTTATTGCCTCTTTAATCATTGTTTCAGTTAAAACAATTTTTATGTATGTATTTTCATTGTTTGGATCATAATCCTCAATACACTCTGTCCAAAGCCATTCATTTTGATAACATTAATGTTAATATCATAAGTATAAAATACTGACAAATTTAAATCTTGTGTTTATTTCCTGGGGCGGTGAAAAACAGTTTTTCTGGGCTGTGTAGCATGTGAAAGAAGTGTTAGGATTTCAAAGTTATGAAGGGGAATAAATAAAAATGTAGAATATTGAAGTAAATAATAGCTCAATACCATACATCTACAAGTATAGTGCGCATGTCTTTCACGCAAAACCATCTACCCACACATGAATACGTTGGCCAGCATTATAAGCAAAAACACAGATTTAACATAGACCGATCCGACATGCTTCAAAAGGCTTTAAAGATCAAAGAATGATATCGGACACAGTATTGTGTAATAAATACACCAAATGATCATACGAAACTCATATTATGTTTTCTCGGAAAGGTAGGTGGGTAGACATTAGACAAACCCACTTTCAGAATAATAGCATGTTTCAGCTTTGAAAACTCACTATTCATTATTTTACATTCCACACTTTTTTTTTAATAAAATATTAACAATAATGTTAATAATTATTGTCAAATTGTCATATTTCGTCTGGATGTGAAGATAATTCTCAACTAACTTGAATCCCTATAGTATAAATATTAAGTTAAAGAATACGTTTCAATTAAATTAGATGTGGTAAAAATTAGATTATCAATCTTTCATGTACTGAGATCATCCCAAAGGTACTCTGATGAATCACTTTGTCTGAAAACATTACTATATCCCATGAGAATATTTATTAATAATGCTATCTATGACAAGAATTTGAGATTTTGTGGCAATGAAGTTAACAATTCTCCATTGCTTTGATGTGACAAAACAAGCCACGCTTAATATGAAATAAGGAAATTATTAATTCTCAAGGGGGATAATCTTACTAAAAAATAGGAGAAAAAGAATTTGTTACTGTTAACAAAATTCATGAGACTTCCTTATATTGATTGCTGTCATTATTTTAACACCGCGTTACAATTTCACATTATTTCTCGTGTCGAGAAGATAACGTCATAGGGTTCGTGTCGTGAAGAACTGACGCCATACGAGTCGCGTCGCAAAGAACTAAAGCCACCAGAGAATCATCCAAAATTGGCCAGACTGGCAAGTTATAGAGGATCATTCGATATACAGGAGGGTCGATTTGGCTCTTAAATAAGCCAAAGAAGTACTAGAACTGATCAAATATCACAAAATCGAATATACCTCTACCTAAATATTTATCTTTCATTTTCTGTGTATGTGTTTCTTACAAAGGCATATTATGACTAAGATACCATTCGTATTTTGACTTTCAAAATTTGATTATTATGTAATAAACAAGGATTTAAATACTTAAAGGGAAATTCAGCAACATCCCAAAAAATGAACTCTTTGGACTTCATCAGTTGATCCTAATCCATTATTATGTAATAAACAAGGATTTAAATACTTAAAGGGAAATTCAGCAACATCCCAAAAAATGAACTCTTTGGACTTCATCAGTTGATCCTAATCACAGGACAATGCAGCAAATCATATTTTTTGACAAAGTCGCTTGCACCATTAACTTTCACCACTTCGCCCTTCGTACATAATAGCATGACTGTACTAGTTATCTGTTCCACAAAATGATGAAGCTCTAGTTCCAGATGAACATCCTGGTTCAAAAGCGGCAATCACAAGATGCTCATCAAAGTGTTCACCCGCTTTGCACTAACTTTATTATGTTCCCCTATTTATACACCTAGTCTCGAGACATAAATTTCCCCTTTGTCGATAGGTAGTATCAAAGTAGCATGTAAAAAATCAATGTCGGGGAAAACTCATTACCGACATTAGTGAACAAATTGGGTGAACAGGATCATGAAGTCATGATGGCTGCTTCTTTGGGGAAAGTACCTAAAGATGAGCTCCACGTCAGCATCTCTGGATGGAAAAACGGTTACACTTACACGATTGTTAAACTTAAAAACAGTATTTCTTTATTAAATTAAGGTAGTTAATTTTTGTCTTCTTTTACTACTATTTACATTTTTAGGAGACTTAACTCAATAATCTCAACTAATTATGTTAACTCGTACAATTTACGTTCAAGCTAGAGCTCTTCTTCAGTAGCAGTTTCCTGAAAGTGTTCTGCTTATTATCGTTTCTATATAATTTAATATTAGGTCAAAGTGTTTAGGTGGGTGTGTAATTTGTGTGAGCTCGAATCTATGATTTTAAATAAGAAGTTACATTTGTCACCGTTCAGAGTTCCGATTGATGTTCAAAATATTTTTCATTATCTGTCAAACTGTTTGTTCCTGAGTACGGATGATATAGAAAAAAATTAAATCCTTGTGAAAGAGTGTTTTTGTCTTTTTCAGTTGATCTGGCTTGCGTGTTAGTAGGGGTATTTTCTTGGGTAATAATGAGGCAGATGTCAATAACCATGCTATTTCCTTTTGGGTAATTTCAGTTTCCAGTGACTAAAATGTATCTTGTGATGATATTCTTTTGTGTGTATCGTCACACTGTAATTATGAAATTTCTCCTCTGAAGTTCTGCATTAGTTTTGAGATCCGGATCAAATCTTATGTCACCTATGGTTCTAATAGAACAGTAGACAGAGTGATCGATGTGTCTTTTTATAGTTAATCTTAGTTTATCTGTTTATTATCAAGACGAATCCTTTTTACTATCCTTTTACCATCTGTATCAAATTTTCAAGGTTTCAATTTATGTTTCAAGTTTGGTTCAGATTTATTCTAAGAGTCAGGTTCATGACCAGATGGTTAGGATTGTGTATTGCGTTTGACCATAGAAATGTATAAGACTGGAAGTTTTAGCCTACTCATCATCTACTGAATTTCTGTTTCAATTTATGGTTGACCTAGTTCCTCCTCTAGGACTAGTTGACTCTAAGTGATACTGTGGCAGAGAGACTGGATGTTCCGTTCGAATTAAATCGCGTTTATTTTCTTGCAGAAACCGGAAGTTATGGGCATACCTTCAATTCAACGCATGCGTGCCAAACATAAATCTTGGGTTATTATTCCCTATCTACATTTCTATGGTTTGACCTACATGTCTCTTTCAGACCACAGTTAGACATGTAATTCTACCTTTAAGACCACGTAACTCTGTTAGACATGTAATTCTAGTTGAAGGATGTTGTTGACTGCCTTGACAATATGAAGGGTTTAACTTGAAAGCTCTTAGAAAATACATTAAAGAACTATCGACAAATTGTATAAACTGAATATAAATTGGCTGTTTTTTTAAATGTGACATTAACTACTTGAGCACTCTTTGAATATTGATCTATCGGTATTTTTTACTATTTTTATCTCTGGATTATAAAATAATTTGTCAATTTTGTCGATATTGGTTTCTCTAATAATGATGTATGAACAATTTATTACATAAAATTGCACGATTCAATATTTACTGGATTAGTACAGCTGTCTTGACATAAGTACCAGTCGTATTACTTGCTCCTTGGATGTCATACAGTGAAAGTATCAGAGAGAGGTTTAGTCGTTTCAAAACTGCTTTTCAGTGACTGAAAAGTTGGCATAACAAGCTCATGTTCTACCAACAAAGCAGCCGAGCATCGAATGATGCCACAAATCGCTCGATTTGAACATTTTGCTAACGTCGAAATGTCTAGGAGCCGTTAAAACATCTTAAATGCTCAGTCGATAAACAGATATGTTATTTATTTACATACTTCAAACACTGCGGTTTGTTGTATTCTTATATTTTTTCATGAATTAAATATTTCACTTTTCACTTGCTAGACTAAAACTAATCTTTGCCATTAGAAAACATAACACGGTTCAAAATGGTATTAACAACTACGAAATCGATTAACTGACATAAAAAGAGGTGAAGATCATTTCTTTGACCCAAGTGCCAAGGTCTATAAAGGAATGAATGAATTGTAGTTATACCCAGCTGTTACGTTGATTATTGAACTGATGTGGTCGGAAATACATGTACCAAAGCTAATAAGGTCGGGATTTAGAATTATTTCCTGGTTATTCCGATAAAGGAAACCACAGTGTGACAGAAACGAGTAAACATAAAGCTGACAAAACACTTACAAATAAAAATGAAGCAAATCTTGAAATGTTGTTCGACATTTGTGGAAAAACAGGCACTACAGAATGAGAACATAAAAGATAATGTCAATGGTCTAATAAGTGATCTGTAAGATATGTAATGGAAATATTTCACAGAATATAAACATTTCAAGCACTCCTTTGAATAACTCTTATAACAACAGATCTTTGGTTGGATTTTTTGAGAGTGTCAACCTCTTAACAGCATTACGACCAAACAAAATATAAATTCACACTAGCTCGACTCGAATTAAAGGAAGTTATGTCGTGCAGAACTTCCATGTCGCTTACCTGCAACAAGAGATTAAATGAATGATTAAAATATTCCTCGCACTCATTTCAGTTTTTTAAAAGCAAATCAAATACGAACAAACGTCAATAGCGTTTTTTCAATGGTTGCTCTCTGGTCGACGTAATCTAACGATTGACCAGATGTACTGTCAATAGTCTTAGAAAATCCTATTGCCTACAATCCAGTTCCAAGGTCGACTTGAGCCTCTTTGATCAATATTTAATACCATCGTGAAAAATTTGAAATGTTTGAAGTTTCATCTTTTGTTATTGCTCAAAAAAATATTTTTAATATGAAAAATTTACACTCTGAACAAATACTGATCACGTACAGATGCCATGAACAAAAACAGCACTACTGGCAGTTTGTATAGTTACCAGTTCTTGTAATGATCGTAAGGATTATGACGACAATGACCTTTATCTATTCTTGGAAGGAAGTTGGTTGACTAGCTACTTATTCAATTACAACCAATTGTAGTATTTTAAGACCAACAAGAAATATGTCGCGCACCATTTTACTCACAATATTATGTATATTGGCTGTTAGCTATCTCATCTGATTTAATTGAATAGATTCTTTCACAATTTGAACGACTGATAACCTCAATTAGGAGACCAATTGTTTATTAAGCTTATAATTTAACCGGAAGGGTTTGATATCGTGTCTGGAATACGTATGGTGTACATTTGAAGTAAGACGACAGTAGTATAACTAACCATATTTGCGAATGCGATTATCCTTTTCATTTTCCTGTTAACGAGATAGGATGAGATAACTTTCCTGGAAAATAATTTACTGATGAGATTTTGGTTACTGGAGTGATGAACATTTTTATTAAAAAGCCCAAGGGTACAAGTTCCATTCAATCATATCAAAACAAACAAGACCAAAGTCTCGTAGTGCTTATGATCTCTTTACTGTAATAATGAACAGTCTTGTTATGTTTCAACTGTCATTAGATAGTTCTTGATATTAATTCTACATGCATTTAACATGAGTTTAAAGACTTGCTAAAAGAATCCGAAATCTTTGAGTGATTATGATCTTTACCATAAAACATAAATCAGATAATAACGTGCAAAGAGTATATAGGTAAAGAGTCGATATCATTTAAGTAAATGTAGCTACATTTCGAGACTAGTTCCTTTATCAAGCGAAAAAAAACACAAAATCAAAAGTAGGCGAGAAATTTTTTTGTTCATAAAACTGATGAAAATACATTTACTATGAATATGAATTGTCTGATGATGTTTAAATCTGATTAAAATGTCGTTAGATAATTTTCAATATTATTACCACATGCATTTATTTCATATAATCATTATAACATGAGTTTAGAGACATACTACTGTATTTAATGTCATTTTATATCGCCAGATTTGGTCTTAATTGAGATATGATGTATACATGTAAGAAACAAGGGTTGTCTTCTATTTTTGGTAAAATGAAACACATTTAATCCATTTTCGAGAGAACAGGTTGTTATTTAATCCATATTTATATACATTATCTTAGCATGATTTCAGCTCAATAGCTTATTCAGAGATAATAATATATATATTATATTGATTTAAACCGTTTGTTTGATAGTACTACAAAGAAAGTGTGAGCTTCTTATCCTACTATCATACATGTATTCTTTGAAATGTGAATATTCTGACATTTAGTCTAGAGTCTGGATTTAGTGTCTTCATATATCTTCATCTGACAAATCGAAGAAAGATCAAAGATGTCAAAATCCGCTAATATTACTCTGAAAATAAGGTTTAAAATATCAATCCTTTAAGATGTCTATATTGATCTTAATACTTGACAAAAGTTCATCGTCCATTACACTTTAGTGAAGTAAGGGAATATTCGATCACATGCAGGTGATTTTGCGACAAGAGATTATCGACGTATGAAATAAAATTGTGTTATGTGTAATTTTACATCTAAATTCAAAGTACACTTTAAAAGTGTAACATTGTTGTATTTGGTTAAAGACTGACTAAGTTCTTGTGACATCAAATATATCTTAAGTACTGGACACACTGACAACAATTTTGATCATATCCGTAGGAGCCCCATGACTCAACAGGGGGGGCAGACCGACATATTGCACGAATTTTATTGATATTTTGCCCGATTTCTTGAATTTTTTGCCCGAAAACATAATATTCAGGGGGGCAGCTGCCCCCCCCCCCCCTCCTGGCCCCCTCCCTGCCCCCCTGTCTCCTACGGCTATGATTTCGATAACATGCTGGCCAACATTTTGCCGAAACACCTGGGTAACACAAATTTAGTCCTGTACACACATGACATCAGTTCGACAACAAAACTGTTTCCGAACCTGTATACACTAACATTTTCGACAACATGGCATTTCGGCAACATGTTGTCAGTGTGTATTCAAAATGTCCGTGTGCACAGGACTTAAAATGCATCATAATAGATTATTTAAATTTCATCATTATTTTCTGTCATTCTTTTTTCAAATTTCACAATTTGAATCCTTTGAAATAATAACAATAAAGAAACCGAAACGAAAATGAAAAGATTATAAAAACTATTTAAAATCAGTTTTATTTATCCAGTAAAGGTTAAATAAATTTTATGCAGTATTATCTATAATCTGAAAGTTTCAATTTACGGCTTAAGTTGCACTGACGTGAAATTTGCCGTTCACCTTTCTGCACCTGATTGCACCAAAGCAATGGTCTGAATTCACGTCCTACTTTTGTTCACTTTTGGCTAGGACAGTTGCCAATGTTGTGAGTTTTGCAAATTAGCTAACAACAAAAACGAAGTTGTATTCAGATCCATTTAAACTACTCTAACACACAAATTTTGCATGCCAATTATAATTTCTTCACTGAGTAAATATACACGAAATGGTGAAAGATTATCAACAAAGAATCAAAATTAATAACCGAGATAAAGGGACAGTCTGAATTTTTTTTAGGTCAAAAATTTGTGAAAACTTTACATTAAAAATCTGAAACTATGTGCCCTTTAATGTATCTGAAAGTTTTAACTAAAAAAAAACAGCCGTTAATTTAAAGTTTGATCAAGAAGATATAGAGATACAATAAGCATACTTTAAAAATACTCTCAGGTAGCTTTTGCGATTTTTTTTATCATGGAAACTTTTTCAAAAAAGCAGAATGGCCCTTTAATACACGAGATATGCCTTCTACGTGGTATGCCTTACGGCCTTACGGGATGCCTCTTCCCCTCTATTAATATCTTCTTCCTTCCAGACACTTAGGAAGTTACATAAAAGGAAATTCTGAAAGAATTAAATTTTGTAAAAAACGATAAGCATAAAGAAAGAAAAAATATTAATCCTTGATAAGTTACAAGAGATTACGGTCTATATTGATAAGATAAGAATATGAAAGGTTTCTCTGACATCCTACTTGATATTTCAAATTGGAATTTATCCCACGGTAATCGTAGTTTTTCTATAAATATGTTTATGAGCTGTTGGTTAAGCCATTTAACCCTTTGAAGTCGAATCTGTGTATGACAAAAGATTGTACATGACAATACTCTTAACAAAACCAAGGATAAATGGCTAATGGCTATTTTGGTAGTAGTGTAAGCAAATCAAGGAAATTTACAAGATCGTTGTACTAATAGGATTGCGTTAATATTACACAGCAATAAGACTAAGACTTAATGTCATTTTTAAAGTGGCATTTTGTATTTAATATATCATAGAAGTCTCCATAACCATCAGTTTTGATTATCATCTAATTCCAACTCTTTGCAAGCCTCAGAACCTTTACTGAAATCAGCATCTGTTGGATTATAACCCGTCAATAACCATGCAGAGGCATTGCATTGTACCTAAAATTGGCCACTAGCTTCAATTTGAACATCGAATCAATGTAAATCCAATGGACAATGTTTGAACATTTGTTAACGAGTTATTTTCAAATCTAAAAAAGCTATATCTAGTACTGTTATAGCACGCAAATATTTTACATATATTCCTGTTTCTTATGTTTTCTAAGTTAGATGCTGGCTCGCTAACCTGAAGGTCCAGATTTCCCCCTTGTCAGTGAAACAGTTAGAAGAGGATGTCATGGAAAAAACGTGTAGTCGTTCAGATGAAACAATAAACCTAAGCACATATTGCTGCATATTAAAAATCCCTGGACAGCTGGTATTCGAAATTAATAGTATGCTATGACGCTTTCCTGAAAATTTCCTCATTGCATACAGCATTAGCCCGAAATCTAGAACTTGGAAAAAATATCTCTTTAAATTCCTAAAGCTATATTATTTCTTTAAGCATTTCACATTGTGTATTCATCAAGAGTCTTAAGAGAATTAGTGAAATATGAAGATCTTAATAATTTGTTTCTTATCAATCTTTATAATTATCAATTATTCATTATATGTCAACTGGAGGAGTAGTTCATTATATCTAATATACTGAACAAATAAATAATAATTTGGTCAGCTAATTCACACTATTCAGCTTATGAACGATAGGTCGTTATTGTCGCCCATTATGCATTTTACTTGTTACAATCCTGGACTTAGAGACCAGCAGGCCAGTTGACTAACTGAAAATGCAGGTTAAGAGGACATTCTGTGTATCACACAGAGGACATTCTGTGTATCACACAGTAATTTAATGCCAATAAAGTAATGTTTAAGTAGTGTTTGTGGGATGCGATGAAGAACGATGTTTCGTTTCTAAAATATTTATTCGATGATATTCGATGACAACATTCAATGACAAACATGGCGATGATAATGATGATGTGACAGTGTCGAGCAGGCGGATGTTTCGGTTCGTCGTCTCTGACAACCGAGTAATGTTCCGTACCCAATTCGAGTCGTTCGGGGCAAAAAACCTGAACATTACCAGTAGTCCGAAACAACGATCCCGAACAAGTAGCAACATCATCACCTTGAAATATGCAAGATCCCAATTTAAAAACCCGTGCTTACAGTGTTATGACTCGCTCACATTCTAGGGGTGCGGGGACTAATCATTTTATCCCTCTGTTGGTGTATGTTAAAACTAGATGACAAAAATCGTTTGGACAATCGTTTGAGATACGTGGAAACCATGACACAGTTAGATAATGCCAAAATAAGCTCAATCCGTTGTGGAATGCTTCATAGTGCCCCTCGCCTTTGTTTCAAGTTGTAACCCGATGTTATCAGTGTCCACAATACATTTAAAAAGTTTAGAAAACCTGTATAATCCTTTAAAATAAATTATTGGTGTAATCAGTGTCCCCAATACATTGAAAAGGTTAAAAAAAACCTCTATAATCCCTTTAATATCTGTAGATATGAAATTTTGAGCCTTTGTGACATTTAATGCAGTATCACGAAATCGGATTTAGAATAAAGCGGATAAGTTAATTTTTAACGTACAGAGTTATTGACATATTGACAACATGGTTTAACTTCTAACATAAATATTGTAAAGTGACAGACAACGCCATGATAAAAATAATTTCAGAACAGATGCATTTAACTTGTCAGAACTAGCTTTGTCAAGCTAACTAACCAGAGGATGATACGTAGGCATATTCAATTTGAAAAAACCCAACTTTTGGACAAATACATTTTTCAACTAATTTTTTTAAACTGTAAAATCAACTAACAATTATAATCAAATAAATTGAATTTCATACAAAACGTTTTCTACTACGCATTGAGCCATTCATAGAAACCTATTCAGTAGAAGTGCGTTTTGCTGGTTAACCGACATTGGCTTCTATGATAACCAACTGTTGAAGGATCTACGTTGCGAGTTCCATGTGAACAATTCAATTTTATACTAATAGGCATCATTTAAATTTCAACAGAGTAGTATTTACGCATAACTTAACACAATATAAACCATTCAAAGTAATTTAATACGCCAAAAAGCCATCTATCTACTGTAGATTCTACGCACTTTATGATCCATTGACGAATTACAAGGGAACGTTTTGAAAGAATTAACTTTAGATAAGTTACACTGTAAATGACAAGACAAATTCTTACCAATAAAACTTTAGTAATGGAACTTGTACATCACTTTCTTCCTGCCAATTTGTAAATTTTATCTCGCTGATCATGATTAACAGATTTTTATTGACAATACCGCGACCGATTTCCTGTTGTTTTAAATATCTTATTGGCACGAATCTTACGACTAACATTTGTTTTTCACGCTGATTTTACATCAATCAGGTATTAAATTAGCTTTAATTTGTCTTGTACAGGGCAAATATATGTCTATATTCGGTCTAGTGGCGATATTGAATTAATACTGTCAGTAGTATTCTTATAACAGTCTGTGACAGTTTGGGATACTATATCCACTATAAAACAAGAGCAACATCTCAAGACAAATTGCTGAAATTACTTAAATTATATCGAGTTTAAGGCATTTAGTCTACCTTAATGATAAATTGATGAAAATGATATAGCTATCGGATTATAGATATTAAAGATTAAATTAAGTTACAAAAGTGACAAGGCTCAACCATTTACATTGGGCATTTCGAATTGAAAACATTTGAAAATCAGCTGCATTTCATAAAACTTGGATTAGTCCCTTTATTGGCACTAGAAGAATGATTTTGCAATGTTACACAAATTTGTAATTACAGTACAAAGATCTCATAACCTATCAGCTATTGAGCTGTGATGATCTGATGATACGTGTATATCACATGAAAATATTAACCTCAAACTATCATGATGGAAAAGAAAGTATTCTAGTATGCTAATAATACTGATAAAGCTGAACTTAAGAAAATTCATGCATACTTTTATTAACTATTGATGAAAATCTCCTGCCAGACCAACACATTCGATTTCTTTAACCAGTATCAAGATTTATGTATTCCAAGTGGAAATTACGGCTTCAAACTGTCTTGTTTTAATCTGCAACCAACGCGGGTATCGAGAACGACAAAATAAGATTGTAATTTCTTGAAATCAAGAAAGACTGGTCAACTTTTGACGACACCCTTCAAGGTTTGAAATATAAAACAAACCAAAATTCTTTGTGTTTGTTACAACCCTAATCATTTCACACTTATATGATACCACATAATATGGCAATCAGGAGAATAGTTTTAATGAATATGATATTACACATTGTCCTGTACATGAATGGACAAATGTTATTACAAGAATGTATTATCTGTGGAAATTACTAGCAATATCATACATATTAACACAGATCATTTAGTAATACCCGTTAATGCAACGTATTAAACAATGCTTGCTTTAATTGTCACGTTCAACAAATACACACAAATCTATAATAGATGAATTAGCAATGGATTACTTCATGGATAAATATTAATATAACTGTTCATCATCGTTTATCATTCATTTCAAATCGCTAGTCAACTAAACTCAAAGTGGATCGATCGCTTCACTTCACCATTGGAATGAGCCTTAGTTTTACTTGTAGCTTACCAGAGTTGCGGTAAGAAGACAAATTGTCACTTAGGTTTGTTAGTATTTATATGTTAGTATTTTTATGTGTTTAGTAAAGAGTGGCTACATTGTTAAGTTGTTTCAACACGACTGAGAGATACAGAACAACTTTTGATCATCACCTGGATACACTTAATCATCATGGTAAGATTATTTTCAATGATTTTAATTTTTTTTTGAAAGACTCCATATCATTTACAAAACTTGTTTTAATTTTATATACGGGATTTTTTCAGATAGATAATGATACATTATTTTAAATTTAGTTTTGTATATTTAAAAAAAAGACCAGTTAATATGCGGGATGTTACGGATTTGTGAGGACAATCTGAGATTGTGATTGTACGATACCGTGAGCCAAAATGTGTTGACGGTTCTCGAGTTCGATTCAGGTCCGGATAGAACCTTCAGCGTATCAATCTGCGCTTATAAGTGATTCAGTTCGGAGTCCAAAAGGGGTGTCAAGTGGATCCGATATGTTATTAAACTGATGTTGCCTGTGCTACAATTAAGATGTGCACGTTGTTAATCGAAAATTAATGGCCATGACAAAATTGTTTGAATTGCGCGGCGCTGCACGTCTTCATAAGCCATATGATTTGCAAAACATAGCAAGTTTTCATCTCATAAAATTGGTAAGAAAAACTTTTCCATCTGAATTAAGTCATATTATTTTTCAACCTAACCAATACCATGGTTGATCGAATGACATACAAAAATAATTATGCTTCTGGTATAGGCTCTTTTAGGGAAAAGGGGTGAGCTAGAGCAATGTTGTCACGTTGAAAAAGGATTATGGATTTTTGGAGAGATCCTATATGCTACGTGATCATTCCAAAATCAAATCAACATTTCATTAACAGAACAGACTATCTTATTTAGTTTTCAACCAGACAACGTGGTCTCTCGTCTTAGTAAGCCTACTTATCACAAGCAAACATTGAAGTTCAAATAAGCATTCGTATTCCTTCTTCTGATTCTGAAGGCTTAAAATAAAGCTTCTCTGTAACATTGTTAAGCAGGTGATATGATATTGACTTTGTCGAGGATTCATAAAGATTATGAAATGTAAAATATTTTTTATTAAAAATAGTGTAATTATTTAGAAGTTTTAAAAAAAGAAAAAACACTGAATAACGAGATTATCTCATCTCTTTGTGATTTCTTTATATGGAAATACAAGAAATAAACTCTAGTAAAAAATGGTTAATGCCACGGCTTTCTATGTAGTTTCTTTTGTATTCTACCCACGTTGTATTAACATTAATTGTCCAATGACTTTCAGTAAGTAACCATGTTTTCAACGCTCGCAGAAATTTGGTAACAGGCAAGCTTTTCTGTAATCTTACGACAACATAGCAAAGTGTTAATAGCTATTCCGTCAATAGTGCTGTACACAGCCACATTTTTCGTTGGCCAACATGTTGTCGAAAAGGTTATTAGTATACATGTTCGGAAACATTAAGCAACAAGTTGCCCAACATGTTGTCGAACTGTTGTCGTGCGTGTACAGGACCAAATTTGTGTTGCCCAGGTGTTTCAGCAACATGTTGGCCAACATTTTGTCGAAAATGTTGTCAGTGTGCACAGTACTTTAGGGTGTTGGTTATGAGACATGTACGAAACAATTTGTTACCTCAAGATAACATATTTTATCCCAACCTTTTGTAATATTTAAAGTGTAACGCAAAAAACCTATAATAGTTGATTTTCCAAGATATTTTTAAGAGAGATATAATTTAAATATTAGCCAGACATTTCATTTAAGCGCTTTAATTATCAGAGAAAGGCGTTTGTAGATGACTTGGGGCTTACAGATTCGTGACAATAACCTTTAATTAATGAAAACTCACGTCTGGTGTTTCTCTGTTATTATCTTTGTAGTTTACTATTAGCTGCAAAACAATATTCTCGAGTCATTTTGTTCTGACTCCAGCATGTCAATTAAGTCAGTCAAATCTCTTCGAGTCTGTTATCAATGTCATCATTATACTACAGTTATAGTTGAGCATATTCTTGCACATCCGGTTCCGACCAAAATAAAATCTTGATTTTTAAGTAGTATGAGTAGTACAGGACTTGTTCCAGCTTGTTAAGTTTCAATGTATGTTGCTTATATATTATAGCTAGCAATGTTGACTTGAAGCATTTGCAATTTTATCATGTTATTGAGAGAATAAGAGAAATACATGACAAAAAATACCATACAAATATTATTAAGTCATAGTTTGGAATCGTTGGCCATGTCATGAATATATATTGAATTTAAAATATCATTATTATGATCGAGCAAAAATATTCTTTCACTTGTAATGACATCGCTTTAAATACGAGTTTTGTCTTCTGTACTGTTCTTCTTCAGTACTTACTACATGTAGATTATATTGAAAATGTAAAAATTTACTTATAATACTAGCATAGGAATGGTATCCGTATTTCAGCATGAGAAATATCTATTTTTTATGCTGATACAGCCAAGATATTTTTGAATTCAGTGACGCTTCTAACACGAGCAGTTTGATATACGTTTTAGTGCTCAGCTCATAAGTATACTTCTCTATTGCATTCCAAATAATAGTTAACCGATAATACCATCACAAAATGTATCAGTGATCCCTTAATTTAGATTGGTAATTACTTGCCAGCCCATAAATTGATATCTATATTAACACTAAACAATTTAAAACAAAATCATTGGTTACAAGGTTTAGCTTCAAGGATAAAATAAATGTAATTTCTCTACGACCTGGAGAATAATAATTGCTTATTTTGTAGCACGAATGGTAAATATAGTATTTACAGATTTAATAAATGAAAATAGCACCACAGCGGAAACTAACTAAAAGTAAAAACTAAGAGCTTTTACATTGGTTTTTGAGATTTCATAGAGAATTTAACTACAGTAATCGTGTAGTGTAATGAGTTCTCAGTAGTTGAACAAAGCTTTTACCTCAATGTACATGTACAAACATTATGATTATCATCTGATCAAAACCTTCACTGTGAACAGTGGTGACATGCTAATATCATAATTTTTACTACAAACGGTACATAGATGGAAACAAGCATACGAGCACAGTATTTCATTGTGTGCTATGGTCCAAGCGTTCAACAGTTTCTAGCACTTTGTTTGTTTACAGAATCTGTCTGTCGCAATGTCAACCGTTTCTAACAGTTGTTGCGAGCATATCTTCAGATACTGCCTGTCACAATGTCAAATTTTTCGCGGTTGTTGCTAAATGTTCCTTTGTTTTCAGATACTGCCTGTCACAATATCAAGTTTTTAGCGGTTGTTGCTAAATGTTCGGTTGTTCTCAGATACTGCCTGTCACAATGTCAACAGTTTTTAGCGGTTGTTGCTAAATGTTCGTTTGTTCTCAGATACTGCCTGTCACAATTTCAAGTTTTTAGCGGTTGTTGCTAAATGTTCGTTTGTTCTCAGATACTGCCTGTCACAATTTCAAGTTTTTAGCGGTTGTTGCTAAATGTTCGGTTGTTCTCAGATACTGCCTGTCACAATTTCAAGTTTTTAGCGGTTGTTGCTAAATGTTCGGTTGTTCTCAGATTCCGACTGTCACAATGTCGTCACTAGTCGCTTTTTGAGAACGACTTAAAGCAATTATATTGTTATATTGCACCATACAGCTCAAATTCCATTTGCAGTATTTAGATATCTCTTCTGGCACATTTCTAACGTATAACGTCTGGTTATAGTAATTGGCGAATCCTTTTGTGTAAAAATAATCGAATTCGTGTAGATTCCGGTAGTATTCTTTCGATAAATGAGTCAAAAGATCTAATAAAAGAAAATCTCCGTGGTTCCTACAAAAAATACAATTTATTTTAGTATTAATAAGCATTGACAATACTCTGAGAAAAAATAATAATACATATAATTGTTATATATTATTAAGTTCTTAATTGTTTCTATGTATCTCTCCAGAATATAATTATTCGTTATCATTTCTTTTTTTGATTTGATTTTTAATGACCAGGAAACAAATTTATTTAAATAAAAATTAATTCAGTTCAACCAATCAAGAATTAATAATGCGCACAAACAAGAAATTTACTAGAAGTAGTTGTTTCTTTTGAGGTATCTTTGTATAGAGGACAAGACAATTAAATAACCACAAATTATCGCCTGTTGTTGGCGATCTGTAGAGGAATAAAATGGAAACCTATAAAGAATAATGACAATATATCAGGCTTATTGGGACTACTTTTCCTGCTACAAGGATTCCCCTTGACTCACTAAAATTAATTAATGTATTTAACAAATAACACTTGACAATTTTCTTTAGGGGAGGCAAGATTGGAATAAGAGAGGGGGGGGGGGGGGGCTTGGCTACGGGCCTGTCGCTGAAAGCGATTTCCTGCCATTTCCTGTTGAATATAAGGTTTATTGCGAGAACTGTTAATGCAATATCGAGATATAGATGCGAAATTCCCGATATTCGAGATTATATCTATATGGTCAAATGGGCCTGTCTAAATAAAATGGAGATTTAGACGCGAATTCTAGAAATTTTACGTCGAATTTAGGGTTTACGTTTTTCTTATTAGGGTGTGAGATATGTCACCAAGAAAATTATGAGAATTACATCACTTTTCAGCTGCGAAGAACGCCTATTGAGTATCAGTTTGCATCATACCCATTTTCAATCAGACGTCTGTGGTACCAACAATTTTACTTAAACAGAGTATTTGCCACAGCCGCAAAGCTTTTCTGTGACATATGTCACATACATTGAGATAAACCTTATTTTTATGTAGTTGTTTACTGACAACTGATTTATACCACATGAATTCTCGAGATAAAATCAAATCTGAAAACCAGTATAAAAGCTCTTAGTTTTTACTTTTAGTTAGTTTCCGCTGTGGTGCTATTTTCATTTATTAAATCTGGAAATACTATGTTTACCGTTCATGCTACAAAATTAGCAATTATTATTCCTTTGGTTGTTCCAAAATTACATTTTCCTTGGAACTAAAGCATATAACCAATGAATTTATTTTCAAGGATTTCGAGTTATTGGAGATACCAATAAAACAAACTGATAATCAAAATCTGGTCTGAACAAAATTATGTTCACTTATGATAATTATGGCTTCAGATGGTACCCTTGTGAAAACAAAGAGCGCTGTGTATTTTTATAGGCGAACAATGTGTAACAGTAGTTAAAGAGAGTCAAATGCTCGTATTTGCTATATATACTCGGGATGTGCAAATGTTGCTTTGCTTGTATCGTACAATGTAATTTTTACTTATCTTTTCACAAGAAATGGTTTTAATATTACCTGAGACGTATGAGAGCTATAAGTTCAACTGCAAGTCCAATTTTGGAAACTCACCCATTTCAAAAACTAACTGCCTTCACGAGGATTGCGTATCGGAAACGCATCACAAACTACCCTACCTTTAGTTTTATTTTAATATTTCATAATATATTAGTCTTCTACCATTGTTAAACACTATTAGTGCAGAATGTTTTTAATTACCAATTTTAAAATATTTAACAATACATCGTGTATCATAGCTTGGAGCTTCCATAAAGTAGCTGTTTCTGTTTAACCATAATGCGCTGCGAGCATCATTCTACAAGAATCTTTTTTATATTAGCTTGTTAACAGACAAACACTTATTACTACACAATAACTCGTCCACAGTATTATTCGTTATCAATTCCCATTCCCTAGTGAGCTATAGTTCAGTCTATGGCATTGCCTAATAAAACGTGTTCCGGAGACCAGTTAGACATCTCGTCTAAAACTTATTACAATAACAGTCTACATAGCTATTAAATTATTACCCACAGGACGAAACTTGGTGACTAATTTTTCTTGGTGACTAAAATCATCAACCCTCTTTCGAATAAACTGCGAATATAATGAATAAATTTAAGAACCATAGGTGTGTAATATAATAACAGACAATTACTGGTGATTTTGTTAAGACTCCCCAGCGACCAGTACTATCTCTATATCAAAATCAGTGCCTATATACATAGAAGTTAATTAAACGATACTTAGTGTCAATGATTCAAAAAAATGAAATGAAATGAATGGCGTTTTACGTCCTACTTTTCTGCTAATCGAGGACGGGCAAACGCCATGTAGTGTGCAATGAAGGAAATTTTCCCAGGACAGCGACATTAGCCTTCTCTTATTTTCGATTTCCAACTGTCGAGGGATCTTTAACGTGCACAGGTGAATGATGCAGGCTTTTCAATAATAATACTATGAGAGATAATGTGTATGTGTTTATTATGCGACGCTTATGTTAGATATTATGTTTTCATCATGTGTTTTTGTGTTATGCAATGCCAAGTTGTGGGACTGGCTGAACAATGTTGACAGGCTAGTATCTCCTTGCCTACTTATAGAAGTATAACATAGACTGGAACAACAAGGACTTCTCATCATCTATTGAACTTCTATTTCAATTTATGGTTGACTTAATTTCTACTTCTGCGAACTCGCTTGATTTCCGGTGCATTATAAAGAGATCGCTCTAAACAATAACAAATAACCATCACTTATAATTAATTTAGTACAGTTTCAATAAGTGACAAATTACGATTATTTGATATATTTGCCCTATTTATCAATATGATGATCCTTATATATAACAACGTAGACAAGTTCACTCTAAAATACTGTGGCAGAGAAACTGGATGGTCCGGTCTAATTAAATCGCTTATGTAGTAATTGAATTATATGGCTTCTTGCAGTAACCGGAAGCTAAGTGCGTCGCCAAAATTGATTGACCGTGTGCTGTTATTCCACATCTTACTGTTCTATGGCCAACTGAAGTGCCATGCATCGGTTTCTGTTAGTGTCTAACCAACATGTAAAGTACCATAAGCTACCATTAGCAGTGGTGTATCTCATCTGAAAAAGATATCCCTATATGGTTAGATAGAAAGTATTGTCTCCCACGGTAGTTCCTAACATAACTGTAGCGCGACTTACAGCAGTGGGAAATGATTCTGACATTTAAGAATCTGCCATAACCATTCAATGACAATCATGGTTGTTCATCAAGACCCGACCTGATACGTGCATTGGATTTGGATAGCAAACAGAAGAGTATTTATACGAAATGAACGACATTCAGATACAAGGAGGATATACACAAGACAATATTATAAAGTTCGGCACATCACCTTTCAACACAATTTACTCGTGTCGCCATCATTACATCTGATGACGACATGTTCATAATATCTGTCTTGTGTTTGTGACAGAAACATTATACAACTTGCATTACGCATCGAAAGAAATCTCGTAATCATCTTAAAGAAATCTATACTTCAAACCATATACTAACAGCGACACTTGGCCGATAGGAATAAAAGAGTTTGACCATTGATGATAAAGATACACGTTTACCATCCGTTTAACCAAATCTAAATTTAAAAGTTAAGATGTTCACTGCATACCGTCAATTCTCATTCAATATGTATCCATGATGATCAGCGTTTAAAAGTCCCGTAGAAGAGCACAAAAGAAAAATACAGTTAAATTTTTATTTTAACCACATTTTAAGCCTTTTTCGTACGTTTGAAGACTATTCAATGCCAAAATCAACTCCCGAAAATGCCACCATTTTTGCTCTTGAGGGACTTCTAATAATTGTAGTTTCCAAGTAATAAATCCACGATTTTCATTCTTTTGTCCAACATTTTGTTTAATTGGTTTCCTTGTTTGTGCGCTATATGATTTCTTCGTTTTAAACTTCGAATTGGCCTTATATACCATTCATTCAGTATTCATAATTGATCAAAGATGACCAGTACAAATAAGAATTGTTCCATTCTTCAAGGTGACAACATTGTTTGGCAGCATTGCCTGAGGAACCCGTTTACTTGTCTGACTGAAAGATATATTTATGCTTAATGAAGTAAACGCTATTTTGCCTTAGGACATGTTTACTCTCAATTTGATGCCGATGGTTCGATTAGTCTATCAGACTTGCCACACGTGAGTATGTAAGTCTTACAGTAACTAATCACAAATCTTCATTGTGGATGTAGAAGTTCGGTCTCGACTGAACTCTGTTTCACACCTACGCAATTAGATGTAAGCGTTTGTTGTCAGTGTTGGTTCCTGGTTTCAATGCAGAAGTTGTCTCAAAATCATTAAATTGTCAGTAATATTTTGATGTAACGACTTGAAATACCATAGTTCTTATCTTCTAAATCTTTTTGCTTGGCGGTTTTGATATCCGTAAGTATATTTTAACATTTCCGCGTTGGCCGTATTTACCAAATAAAATAAGTATTGGATGATATATATCTTGATCTAAATTCATCCTCTTAAACTGGACTCAGAAGATCTTTCATATGAAATACATGATATAATATGATGTACATGATATAATATGATGTACATGGGGACATCTAATGTTTTCATCCAATCAGTATCGTTTCGTGAATGGGATCACTTATTACAAGAGTTTCTCAATATTTTTAGAACTATTTTTAGAACATAACCCTCTGGTGCTTATTAATTCAATCATACGTCACTAAATATTTACTGTAATAAGATAGGGTTTTAGTTTGTTTGTTAGATCATATTAAGTAAAATTTATGTGATGTGGTTTTGGTTACTTCGCCTATTCATCTAACCATATAAACGATAATCGTTCATTTTGAAATGATCAAGATTGGAGCTCTACTCATTGACAAAAAGAATTAATCTTAGCATTACATTTTAAAATAAAATTACGATAGTTCTATCAAGTGCATGCAAAATGTTATTTGAGAATATAACATATTTAGGCTTCATTTGGTGCATACGGACGATATGTCTTGCCATTAATTCACGTTCACAAAATCGTTAAGCTAGGCTTATGTCGGCTTGCGACGCTCCTCGACTGTCGGCATCTAGCTGGATCTGATAATTCGGAGCGCTCAGGTCGGATGCGACGCTCTTCGACGGATCTCGACGGATACAGCGGCAACTGGTTTTCGCTAATCGTAAAGAGCGCTCATGTCGGCTGCAACTGTCTACGACTCGTTCAATTTTCGACGGACATGTGATACATTTCAATGTGGCGGCGCCCATGAACCTTCACGTTGTAAGTTTTTGTTTGTGCATTTTTAACTTTTTTTTAAGTTTTACAACGCTTTCGTGGTACTTCGCCTAACTGTAGTCATATTTTAACCCCATATTTCAGTGTTGATATGATTATTTCACTCAGTTCTCATGGAAAACTCGTATAAACTAAGAAAAACAACTTCATGAAATACTACACATAATCTATGAAAGATTAAATTGTCAAATATTTCTTTGAAGCAGGGACTAAAATAAGCGCGCGTTGATTGGCTAATATCTACGACTCAGTTGCGTCGCGGAGTAGGTTTGACTCAGGTCGCAACTACCTGGATCTCGTAGGCCAGAGTAGAACATGCGCGACTCACTGGATCTGGCTGGATCTCAGTTGCCGACAGTCGCAAGGAGGCTAGTTGCGTCGTAAGCCAACTCAGGTCGGCAGAAACTGTCAGCCTACCGTAGGCCGACAGTTGCGGCAACTGACTAGATCTGCCAGTTGCCGACAATCGAGGAGCGTCGCAAGCCGACATAAGCCTAGCTTTATGGCAAGAAAGTAATAAAACGAGATACAATACAAGTTCAATATTTGATGAACAATTCATTCCGTCAAGGTTGGTAATAAGTTCACAATTAGATTGGTATGGTCATTAACAGCTAATTTAGTGCCTAGTATTCATAAATACATTCCAATGTTCATTTGACCATCCACACTACAACACTCTTTAACGACCATATTCATTAATGGCCAATCAAATGACAGCAAGTAGAACAGATTCTTACAACGACACGATTGTGTTATCGAGCTATATGGGAATGTGAATATATTTCCTATCCTACTTGTACTCCTCCTATTGTCAGATTTGATGATACAGTGCATAAAAAGGTTTCTCAAATTGCAGAATATAATAAATAGTTGATATGCAACAGCAGCTGATATCGCAAACTAGGTAGTTGTTGGTAGTTGGATTTGTTCAATCGGATGGTACTATGATGTTGGTTTGGTAATTTGAGAATTCGTAAGGCCTTATTCTCGAAAACTTAACTTAGATAAAATCCTGATTTTAAGAAATACAGAAATCTGATTGGACAATAAAGCTATATTTAAAATCAATTTTAGTGATTGATCAATCAGATGGCCCGAGCACTAAAATCATCTGAAGTTAAGTTTTTGAGAATAAGGCCCCTGGTCGGGTCGAATGACATGGCAGTGAAACTCTGCCATGAGTAGTATGGCGTGAGTTACTCGGTCTGCTTCATTTTGTCTGAACAACTCGTTGTGATCATGGTAATTCTTCTTGATGGTGGTAGGTGAGTGTTAATTGTTAGTTTAATATCTAAGCGGTCGGCATTTGTGTTCATTCAATTGCTTATAGTTGGCCTATGTCTCGACAAGAGCGCTTGTCTCGATGCGATAAGTAGTGGAATAATGCAGAAAACATTTTGTGATTTTTAGAAACGTATTGATTGCTACAGTATTAATTCAAGAAAGTCCCAAGCAACGTCTAAAATGCAACAGAGGACAATTATTGTTTGTTTTTCTCCAAGGTATCACAAATACCCCTTATTGCATAAAAAGACCATTGCAATTATTCGAAACAACGTCACATAGCCTGCTCGTCTTACATCTCGCCTTGAATTTAACGACTTCAAATTAGTGTTATAAATAGAATACATAGACTGTGATAAAAACAAATGACCTAAGGAAATCTGAAAATTAAAACATTGTTGAAGAAAAAGAAAACTCGGGTTTGGAATAACATCCTATTGTTTTCTGCATGTAGTAATTGTAATCCTGTAAGATTTTAGTATCAATCGATAACTAATCTTGATAACATTTCAACTATTAACCCGAGTCAATATGATTTATTAGTAGTAAATAGATTTTGTTTCAGGATAAGTCTTGATATTGTATTATATCTCCTGCTAAGTTGATTAGTAGGTTTTGTATTTCTAGCACGTTGTAATTTTCGTAGGTTTCAAAATACAATACTTACCAAGTACTCTTCGTAGCATTGAATTATAGTAACAGTTATAGTTTTGTTTGTTGCTAATTTTGTCCGTAGCGTACTCCTAAAGGTTCCTTGAAAAATTGCTTTTGAGGAAGTAAATATTTCCCTAATGTCGCTGTCGAGTCCAGACGGTGAAAAATGTTTCAAGTCCGTATGTGATTAATTTGAAGTCAATAAAACATCTGTGGCAGACATGCTATATATGCTATTATATATTATTGCATTATTACAGATAACCTTGGTAAAACAAAGCGCGAGCAAGAAAATGTTACCGCAATGTTAGATTGTTCTTTATTTGCATCCTGTAGAGGATATTGGAATTTGCGCTTATTGCTTGTGTAACAATTGTTATTGAGTGAACACTGTCTTCGGTTATTCTTTTCTCGGTTGTTAGCTCACTTTACATTCCTTAAGGACAAACAAGAAAGTTTACTTTAAATTCAAAGATTCTCGGTATTTTGATATCAGACAATAAACATCGATCACTTTAAAATACCACGACCCATTGAGTGACAGTATGTGGTAATTTCCTTCTGTGTGTTAGTGTCTGGATTCTAATAAAAATGCCAATTAATCTTTTGAAGGTTGGTAAAGCTACCATTTAATGTCTTTATCTTATAGATTAGAGGACTTAATAACTTGGTAGGGGATACAGGCCTATATATTATGGTAAATCTTAATTGGCACCACTTTCATCTCTTCCGATTCGCATCTCGACACTAAAGATAAAGTTAAAGTATTACTTTATTAACTCCCAATCATTTTTTAATTATGTTGAAATTTGAACAAGACTATTTTTTGAGAAACATGGATCATCTTATTCTAATGATCGGTTTTCATTTAGAACGACTTCAAGTCGGTTTCAAAAGATATCAAAAAAGTATTTTTTAGACTACTGCCCGAAATACTGAATTTTATCTGTACTATCTATAAAGAAACCAAGTACTGACAATCCGAACCGCAAAACTTTTCACATGAGGAATTATATCAATCATACATGAGTAAGTATATCATAATGAAAAGTGGTATCAGGTGTCTAGAAGAGTAAGCATACCCTGCCTGGCGCCACACCCGTCCTAGCTGTTAAACATCCACAAAACTACAAAACAAAAACGTGAAAAAGCGTCGGATGAAACAAACATGACTCGACGACAAATTTATGCTTGACACGATTGTTGCCGAATCTTTTAAGAAATAGTTTTAAAAAATAAGATGCTGATGCAAAGATTTGATGTCATTGGCAATTTGAACCTAATTTTAAGATAATACAAATATTCAGATTTATTAGTAATAAAATCCGTACAAGTAAAACAATTCCGTTCTTTCGTGTGTTCTGTAAGTATCTTCTAGATATTATACACAGTCTTCGTTCGGTTTTTTAAATTCAAAAAGCCAAACGAAATTTGTGTCTAATTTGTATAAGACTGATATTATACCAGAACAGAGGCGAAAATTGGCATATTGATGAGATGGAAGAGTACAATAATTTTAGAAATAATTACAGTATGTGTATGAATGGAAGTTTCATGAATTAAATATTAATGTAAGTTACAAATGAATCTATATGAGGACAAATTTAGTTACCAACTGTGTGTCATAAATTGAACATGGGAAAAGAAAATTAGGTTTCGCCTCGATACCGAATCCCTGTATGACTTTGAAAACTTAAATGTTGTTTAATGCGCGATTAGTGCACCCCTCCCTCCTCCCAATAACTTTGGTGGAGAGTAGTTACAACGGACAATTTCGTTTACAAATTATGTTTAACTGCCAGAGGCCTGATTCTCGAAAACTTAACTAAGGAAAAATCCTGATTTTAAGAAATACAGTTCTCTGATTGGAAGATAATTCTGAATTTAAAATCGATTTAAGTGACTGACCAATCAAATAACTAGAACACTTAAATCATCTTAAGTTAAATTTTTGAGAATAAGTCTATGCCAGTTTTCAATATAGGATTTGATATATTTTTTTCCTATATATTTATGGAAAACTGGCATTTGATTTAATAGATATAATTTTCAGCTGCCTTGTTTTTTGGTTGCCTTTCATGACCTATACATCGAGGTGACTATATTTTCTTTAATGCTCTTTAATAATTGTTAATATACAATACATATTATGTACTTTTCTTTTGTCGTTTTCCAGGAAAACTGAGGTCGAACCAACTTTCAGTACTTTTAATAGTACTAATATAGTCACAGACACTCCAAGATGTCGAACATTGCTGCCAGCTATAATAAAAGTATTGTTCGAATACAGCTTATGTCCATCGCCTGATACTCTCAGTGATAACAGCTAACTGGTTTCGTGTCAATAGAAAATCCATTTCAATTATTAATAATAATGTATTTAGAAGTGACGAAGTGTACATAACCTGAAGCTCTGAAAGTGGTACCCACCGAGAGACAGTTAATTTTGACCATTGTCTGAGAATTCCTAAGTGTCGGATTTACTTCGCTTCATACGATTCAATTAATTAAAAATGAATTAATGCATTTCTACTAAGTGATATATTTTAATAACTTCCTATTGTAGTTCCATGTGTAAAATTATACTATTAATTTCCCGTATGTACTCGAGTAAGTAACACCGTATAGTCGGTATAAAAATCTGTGTATTTTTGTTCGGTGTATGGAGGTGGACATCGTGTACAAGATCTCAAAACGGATTGTGTCTAAGTGTCTAAAGGTATATCGGATATAGCATTCATGAATGGTAATGTATGATAGTTATGATTTCGGATACATGAACGAGTTCACTTATCGAATCTTTACATCTGACCATTATTTCAAGCTCTACCCCATTTGTAATGTCTTTATTTTGTGTTAGAGCGAATAATCGTATTTTACCGTTTAATTAAGAAATACAAAAAGATTTTATATTGAATGAATTACTGTCTAGACGTGGTGAATACTACACATTATAGTAGTTCATAGTGAAAAAAATTGTGAGCTTCTTTAGATTTGTGCATGATGGCAGAATTACTCTTTCCCAACTTGGGAAATGTAAGCTCTGTTGAAAGCTACAACTTTTCCCGACCTCGAATGCCGCCAAGACCTCCTCGATTTTACAGACCATCACAATTTGCTATGACTTTGCAAAACATAAACTATTATAGTTACCCATTAATAATAGTGCTTGGCTCCATTGGAAATATATTAGCCTATCTCATCTTCACCAAAACGCGACTGAAACAAGTGTCTTCTGCTCGATTTTTAGCAGCAATCGCCGTCACCGACACCGGATTTCTTTGGACGTTCTTTCTCACAGTATTACAGATGTATTATCAGCAAAATCTACTGACTTATGTTGGCGTTTGTCAGCTTGTGATGTTTCTCAATTGTGGATTTACATTTTTAAGTATTTGGTATATGGTGGCTTTAGTGGTGGACCGATTTATAGCCTTATATTTCCCAGATTTAAAACCTTCAATGTGCACTGTGTTTAGAGCTAAACTGGTGATAGTGGGCATGGGAGCTTTAGCGGTTGTTTGTTATTCTTACATTACTTACTTTTACGGAGTTACCAAATATGGTAAAACGAAGATTTGTGGCCCTTTTAATGAATTTGAAAAACATTATATGAATCTAGATAAACTGGATATTATTGTGGTTGCAGTTATACCTTATATTGTTATTGCAGTATTAGTGTTCTTAATTTTGATCAAAAGATGCGATCAACACAAAAAGCATCCTGTAAACGACTTATCCCCTCTTTCTGAAGGGAGGCGTCGGTCAGTGCGACATAATATCAGGTCTTCAACTAGGATATCGCGTGTTATATGCCCGGTTATCATAATAACATTACTGTTTAATCCACCTCAGAATATAATAAGGGCAATTATGAGATTTGGTAACATTAGAGACCAAGGAATGAATCAATGGCTTAGTTTTTGTCGTGTGTTCTATGTACTAAACTTTGCCTTAAAGGGATTTCTGTACTTTACATTTTCATGTGGCTTCCGCAAACATCTTAAAGAATTTGTATCTGAAGTGCGGATTAAACTAAAACACTCTTGCCTTCGCGAACAGGTAGCGGACCCACAAATGATACAAATAACAGAGGATAAAAAAGTGAAAAACGGGAAATCAGAACTACTTCAGACTGCACTATAGTGTTACGAAGTGAATGTTTATATACACAATGTGCAATTTTTCTTAAATGATTAAAATGTAATACCTCGAATTCATATTTCAAACTCATATAAATGTAAACTTAAATCTTAAATGAAAAGATATAACTTACTACTTTCAAATTTTACTAAGACGATTTTACGGAGCCCCTTACACGCAGTGTAAATATTTTTAAACGAAATAATAGCATTAGTAATAATTTAAATCGTTTAAACGAAATAGTCAAATTAATTCGTTTAAACGAAATTTAAACGAAATAATAAAATAAATGTCTGCTATTGAGCTGAAAGCATGCTAAGATAATGTATATAAATATGGATTAAATAACAACTTGTTCTCTCGAAAATGGATTAAAAATGTGTTTCATTTTACCAAAAATAGAAGACAACCCTGGTTTCTTAAATTAATAAAAGTATTTCCACTGCGTGTTAGGGGCTCCGTACGATTTCAATTCTTAATATATGTTTAAACACAAGAAACCTTTTCTCGTTATCTTCAATAATTAATCTTCTTAAAAAAACTTAGCTTTAAGGCAGAGGTAATGGAGTGATATCTTGCTGGCTTAGAGGTCCAGAGTTCGATCTCATTAGTCCGGTAGTGGAATTACCATACCATCAAATAATCATTTGACAGATAAGACATTATATTGGATCAATGTGTATTTAATAATTGCTACGTATAGTATACAACATACATACATTAATCAATGATAAAATGTAAATAGAAGATGGCTAGCCAGGCAATGTAATATATACGCCCACTGGCAGTAAAACATCGTATTTTGAAGTTTTTGGGATTATAATGAACATATTCCAACTAGGTGTTAACAGCCTAAACATTGAACGTGTTCAAGAACAAGGGCAATAACTCATATTAAATATTTTTCGATTGTGTTGATATTCAATTGGGTTCATTCTTGGAACAAAAACAGTTTTGTCAAAATGCGTTAAGAATTATGCCTTCTAAATCGTTTACGCACTAAAAATTGAACGCGGTTTCAAAAACAGTAGCTCGTATTAAATATCTTTCGGTTTTGCTTATTTACAATATGGCTTTTTTCGGTTTGGTCCTTGGGTGATTGAACAATCACATCTACGGACGGGTGAATGGATATGGGTGACGCCAATGTATGCGTATATTGGATAAGAAATAGATTTCAATGAAATAAAGATTGTGTGACACAGTTCAAAGCATTGACTACAATACTGAAATGCTGCCGATTGTTTAATCTTCAAAGAAAACTCGAATCCAGCCAAATATTCGCCTGGGTTATTTCTTTTTCAAAATAAAATGCTTAGTGTGGACATTCCATAATCTATCGATCTGTTTTTAACTGAAGTGCAAAAGAAGGTACAAATACAGGGGTACAAATATTTCACAAAAGCTTTTCGACAAATCAAATAGAAAGTATATTAATTTACAATCAGAAGGCAGTATGGTGTACGTGATATCAATAATTTCTAAGATTAATCATATTGACATGTCAGTTCCAATTATTAGACAATAATTGTTGGGCTTTTACTTAGTAATTGAGTACATCATTGACACGTCTAGACTAAATGATTGAAGCTCATACCATGCTGTTGACGCGTGTTTTGGTTACAAAATCAGCACCAGGACAGGGTTAATTTAGAATATTATGTGTATTTGGAATATTAGTGAACTCACTGAACATGAGCAACAGTACATATAACATCAAAAATGTACGACGACATTATTTTGGAAAGTTCCCACTATCACTTTTTTTTAAACAATATTTTTTCACAAATATATTTAATTGATTGACGCACAGGCTCAATCGTGGTTATCCTATCAGATTTGATCAGACCTTTTTGGACGGTAAATTAAAATAGATAGGGGTCATAGTATCAGATCCAATTATATAAACCTATGGTGGTATATTTCTTTCGTAATAAGATCCATACAAGCAAAACTATTCCGTTAATCAAAAATCTCGTATAGAGCATGAAAAAATCGGGCTTCATGATTGTATAGTAGTGGACTAACCGTACCAAAAGTACCAGCAGGTGTTGCAAAAAGCGCAAGCATGATTACTTCGCGCGCTACACCCGTCACTCCTATATAGGTAAAAAATCACGAGGTGCAACCCGATCAATTCAAGAATCAGATTTGTCGTACATGACAAGGAGTTCTCAGTAACGAAGAAAGTTTGTGTGTCAAGTAAACCTGTTTTAAGTAACTTCAGGGTTAATATTTGACCTCTCCCCAGAAAGTCCTTATAATAAAAATATACTCTATCATAGCGGATCAATTGTGAAATGTACAGGCCAAAAGCTGGCAATTGTGGTATGTGGCTGCACGTGAATAGAAAATTTACAATAGGAAAATCAAAAGTCGTCACGTTTGTCATACAATCTGTTTTCATTTCGAAAAGCAAATCCAAATAGGACGCTTTAAGGGGCCCATACACGTTCAAAAAAACCTTCAAAATTTTGATGCCAAATTTGACCGTGTGTAGGTTGTTTTGATGTCAAAAAACAATTTGATTCAAAATTTTGACGTATCAAACCCACTTTGATATTTTTTGACGAGTCATCAAATTTTTGATATGTTTGCGGGCATCTGTCAAAATTTTGATCAAATTTTTCTTTCGTTTGCGGCCAGAGGGGACAAGAGCTATGGCCACTGATGCTTCCATGTCCAAAATTTTGAAAGTACTGAAATTTGATGGAAAAATATTGAAACGTGTGTGGGCAATTGTGCATCAAAATTTTGACGTTTTTTTAACGTGTATGGGCCCCTTGAGTCTTAGAATCAGTGATGTTTTTTAATTCCAACTCTCCTGGGTAGATTTTATTGACGAAGTTTCCAAAAGCGGAGTCATTCAGTGACAATACGTCATCTATGTATCGGAAAGTGTAACTGAAATGTTTCAGGTTGCTTCAAATCGCACTTTATGATAAATTATGATCTGATGCGATGACCTTAATTGACAATATTTCAATACATGTATACAATTTATATAAGATGTGTTGCACTCGGATGCGGGGAGATCGGGTTCATGTATATCATATTATAGATATGAGCTCATCTCCAAATGAGTTTACGAGTGCAATAATTTCACAGTGAATTATTAGAATTAAAACTAATGGTATATGACTTAGACTTTCTTTATTTCGTTTTTTTTTTTTTAGAAAACAAATTTTTGTAGTGATATATTGTAAATAAGTAATCATAAACCAAGTAATTTCAATGAAAGAGACCTCAAATTCACCGCACACAATTTAAAAAATTATTGCTTTCTGTCTTTAGTGGTGTTGGTCAAAGCCAAGACGTTGTTCCAGTATTCCAATTTAGTGTTTGTTTTTTTTTATTTTTTGTAACTTGTATTAGAAAATATCCATAGGTTTATGACTACGACACAATTATTCAAGAAACCTATATAGAGACCATAATTTTATTTACGCTTAAGATTTGGTTGTAATTTCCATAAATAAGATATTATGCAGATACAAAGCCAATGATATCAATAGAATCCACGATTAAACAATATTAAGAAGGGAGGGTACATTACAACATACAGGAAAATACACTTTTGAAAAATTTCATAGCTTTTTATTAACTTTTATCAATGACGACTGTATCTTTATTTTACACTATGTCCATGATTCCATCAATTCCAGATATACTTTTCAAGAACATTAGTACTATTCAATTACATGTGGTCTGAAGTACGGTCAAATCTCATAAGTAACAGACGCCAGATGGGGAATTGGAGTCTTGAATTTGACTATTTAAGTTATGAATTATTCAAGATACCTAATGAATACATAAGCTCAATTCAAGATACGGCTGTCGTCATCTAACTAATGTTCAAGAGAGGTTTCAACCTAATGTTATTGTTCTATAGCGCCATTTCGAATTCGCAGCTCGAGTCTGCTCTTATAAAAATATTCTGGTGGTTACAATCAACTCTAGAACATACATGCCTTTTCAAAAGGGTTGGCAAAGAAATAACATTTTTTACATTTTAATATGGAACTAAACTCAGGTCAACTGGCGATTTCGTGTATTCGGGTCCATAAACCCCGTCGAATTTTCTCTATTAGCTACGTCAATAAACTACAAAATCGTATATTGCTAAACAACACGTTTAGTGGTCTGCACGAATCAGATGTTCTAAACAGGAAGTGACTGCTATCACTGCACTAAAAAACAGTTGCAACATTTAGTCACTGTTCCAGCTGCACCATCTCGCTAGTTGGGACAGAGAATCTTTGTCCGGAACAGTGTTCCAGTTCACTCAAATCCAGTTCCGACAGTTCTGGCTGTTCTGGACAATGCTTCGGGTGCAGACCCAAGGACAACCACAACATCAACTTATTTTAAAGAGCAAATTATGTGTTAGACATCGGTACGCTCAGGTCACCATGATATGTCAGAATGTTCTCTCTTCAAAAAAATACACTAAGTGTTGACTTTTGAGTTGATAAAAATAAACAATATCTAATAAAAAATAATATTATTGACCTAGATGCCAACCGTGAATTTAAGTTAATTTCAGATTTGTCATTTGAATCTTTCTGTCAAGTGAATAATTGACACCTGTCTTGTGTATCGTGTAACGGCTCTTAGATTCCCATTCTATCAAGACAGCTTATTAAATCCACATCCATCATTCTATTTAAAGAGGAACATTCAGCATTTTTTGGGTCTTATTTCAAATGGTGGTTAGAAGCACTGTAACTGCAAAACGTAAACCAACTATGCATTTCAATTTCTATTTTAATATATTCTTTTCTATAATTATGTGTTCTAGTATCACTAAAATATGAACCGTATTGAAAACTTTCAAACGCAGATAATTAAAGATTTGAAAGCACAAATTACGACAGTGAGTCGTGAACACAACTGCAGATTATCTTGGCTAAACAAATCCAGTTTAAGAAATGATTGTAACACGCTTAGTAGTACTAAGTTAGTCCCCTTAGCCCTAAGATGATCTGTAGTAAAAAAAAACTATTCGATATTTTAAGGCCGGCGCACATTAACCGATTTTTTGACGGAACGCCCCACGATTTTTTGACGGCGTAAAATTATCGGAGTGTACAGTCAGAGCACACTTACCGACTTTTTATCGCGACTGGAGCACTTCTAGCGGTCGTTTTCAGAAATTCTGTCCTAAACAATATGGCGCCCAATATAAACCTGGAATTCAATTGGTTGACTTCAATCTGGGTCACGACAAATTATCGGGATGACCCGCACACTAGCCGATAAGCCACGTCAAGACGTTTTTCGATTTGACATGTTAAATATCTCCCGATCACTCCCGATTTTGTCGTAGGGCTGTCGTAAGCCAACGCACATTGAACGATTTTTTGACGCCGTCATAGTCGGCGTCAAAAAATCGTTCAATGTGCGCCGGCCTTAATCAAGCCTGTTTAAAGTATAACAAACAAGCCTTTACTCTCAAAATAATTTCAGTAATATATCTAGTAGATAGTTCTTTACTTGAAGTGACATAATAATTTCCAGTGCTTAAAGCCATTTTCATGTTGCGATGGATTGAAATTACAGGAAGTGTAACCAACGTCGTCAACGAACGCGGAAGTTAAAACAATCAATTTCATAATTACATTGAAAGGTTTCGTATATTTTAAAATTGGCATTCGATTCCTCCTTCCTTGTGTTACCCAATGAATCAAAATAATTCTCGGAATCATACTTCCTGGTTACACTCGATTGTCTAAATAATTAACTTGAATATATTGTTGACACATGTGAAATGCCCCTAATTGTTAAACGGAGACAGCCAAGGTTTTCTATCCATGTGTCTACCTCTAACCATTAAAGTTTCTTTTTGCGTTATTTCCCAACCTATTATAAGGTTACTTCCAGAAGGATTCTTTACACGAGTCCTTTAAAACCTGACATGGACATGAGCTGCCGTGGCTGACGGTTTACAGAAGACACGATTGCGGTTTGATGCCAGATAGCTTACTGGAAGTATTTGTCTAGAGTGTCCAGCCTCCTCGACATCTATATCACAATGGCCTATTTCAACGAAATAAAGTCAAATTGATGATTCTTTTTTAAAAAATTAACCACATTACTTCAATAATTGGATAATCGCTGTAAAATTAAATTAAATTTTCTTGAACGACTTTTTAAATTTTTTGACATACTTCCGTGTTTCTATACCATAGAATATTAGATACTAATTGGCCTGCTGTCGAAACGAAAATAAAACTCATTGACTCTGACTGTGTAAATGTTTTTCTCGAATTATTCTTCGTTTATCTCTGACACCGTTATTATGTTTTTCTTCTTTTAGTCACATGAATTACTTTAGTTGAGACGGTTTTGTAAGTTAAAATTGCTGTACTTCCTCATAAATGTCCATCAAACAAAAATGTCCTTAAAAGTCAATGGGCAATGACAGAACTAAATCAAGTCTGTCTGACTTTCATCTCAATTAAAAAGGTTAAGGGAAAATGTCACCAAATCTTTATCAGTTTGTCCAGCTCAAGACAGTGCTAGATACATACCAAGAACAAGTTAGGCTCTTTTGACACCATTATTATAAGATACAATCAACAATCAGCCCCGTCGTTAGGATGGGTCTGTTGGACTGGGCCCCAGCAAGTTAGAATTAAGCCCCAGCAGGCTTCTTACAAAATCAAAAAGATGCATGATTGATGGGGAGTTGGGCACCTCAGAATCAACTTATATGTGCTCTTCGGGTTTCCAAAAGTCCATGGAAAGACGCTTCGCTCCACTCCACTTGTATATGAAACATGGGCCCAGCACCAATATAATCCTAGCGACGGGGCTGTCGACAATAGAAATCATATCGTACGCAATATCATACTTTGGCCTCATCTGGCCGTTCGGACGGGTCAATGAAACGAGACTCATTTGCTATAGATTGATTGAAGAAACGTTGGTTACCGTCCATGGTTGCTGGGAAAGCGTCAGAAGGGCGTTGTGTGAACGCTGGTGATTTGCTGAGTACATTGGCACGGAAAAAGATTCTGAACAAATAGTGCTCATAGAGACCAGTGTTTTTCAGCGTTAAATTTTTAACTGGTCGCCATTCAAAGCCCTCATTTACACTCGCAGCTACATTATTTAAAGTTTTACGAGCATGATCCGATCAAATGTACAAACTTCCGCGATACAATAAAGTTACATGATGATGTCGAAGTAAAAGACGTAATTCGTTTTTGACATGATTAGCTCCAAGACATGTCTGAGCATATGAACATACAAATTCGCAACAGTCTTCGATAATGAAACCTTCCCTTGATCTTGGTCGGATAATTCTGATAACATTTATAGAAACCCTGGAGACTTATTACACGATTTATTTTTTTAAACTTGAAACTTATCATTTGAAATTTCATAGTTTCGAATTCAAGAGGAAATCTCAAATAATTTGGAATTTAAGATGTGTCGATTTAATTAAAATGGGATATGTTTTACTGTTTTGTCATATGATATTATTGTGTGAACTATCGTGGGCGTATACTACTTTGCCTGGTGAGCTGTCTATGCAATGTAGAATAACAGGATACTCAAAAGAATTTCGTTTTAATTTGATGAAGCGTAATAGGCAATTAAAAATATGCAAGTCTCGGTAGCTACTTCAATTGAAGTTCTCGATGACATGACCTATTCTTATAGAGAAAGTTTCTTCTAAAGAATAAATGGAAGTGTCCTTATGCAACATTTTCAATGACATCTAATAGAACCAGGTCTTTTAAATCGATCAAAAACTGACATCATAAATAAATGTTTCCAGTATTGAGAGAGCAGTACAGACACATTATCTTAAAATACTTCGATTAAACATTTTGATGCAATTTCATACTGCAACATTGTAGTCTAATATACCTATCCCGCTTTAATTGAATCTTATTACATTATATTGAAAATCAACTTAAATCAAATGTATTGGTTTTCTTAAATCAACTCAAATAATAACTTCAGATAACATATTATTGTGTTAAGTAAGGTGATTTTGTGAAAGAGGGTCAGATGTGTGTATCAGAATCAATTCAAATTTGGAAACATTATTGTTACTTATGGATGAAAGCTGCAGATACGGTACATGCTATATCTGAAGGTGATACCGCTGTTATACGGGGCCTATTTTCATCAACCTTAACGCCTAGTTAAATCCTTATTTAACCCTCTAAAAGCTGCGGGATAAATCAATGGTTAATTAAAAGGGATATGTTCATCATCCAATCAACCGATAAAATTTTAGACTCAGAACCTGGAATTTTTAAGCACATGTAATCCGTAATATTGTTCACAACTCTCCCTCGAAAAGTAACCCTTCAAATCCCCGTGTATCTATAATTCTCAGCGTTTGGAAGTCTAAAATATGACTCGTCGTTTAGTAAGACTATGACTTATAACAGATATGAATGAAAGATAAATATTTAAGTAGGGGTATAATTGTAGGGATTGTGCGAACATCGGAGCTTTACTAGCATAATATTTTTCAACTGGGCATTCATGTTCAGAATTTAGTTATGTTTACTGCTATGTATTCCTTATTATTGGAAAACGATTATCAAGTCTCAAATTATTATTATAACGATATGGAAACTATAAAAGTAGACTACTATCGGTAATATTTCAACTGCTATTAATTCCTTATACACATTTAATCATTTATACCATTACTAGGAATTGTATTAAACCATTATATTATTAAGCTTTATCTCACATGTATCAATTTCTCGATTCATATCAAGCTGTTTATTACGAATGGAAATAACGATATAGGGTAGGAACGAGAAGTTAGAGTTTGGCATTATTTTTTTCAACACTCAAGAACAGAGAAATAAATCGGCTTATATGTCCTTAGCAGAAATTTCCTTCATACTTCTCTGGTTCCCTATAAGAAACTTTGAAATACATTTTTGGTATATTTATAGGGGAATGTTCAGTATTTCCGAAAGTCGATTTAGAACTTGAATATACAAAAAAATAGCCTCCAGAAAATGCACGAAAATCATATAATTCCTTCAAGTTTATCCCTAGGTTAACATTTATCCTTCATTTTCTGCATTATGTGTTTCTATATAACGCATAGTCTTACTAAACGACGAGCCGTATTTTTGACTTTCAAACGTTGATAATTATGGGTACACGTGTGTTTGAAGTCATAGATTTCGTAGGAGAGTTGTGAACAATATAACAGATTAGATTAGCTAAAAATTCCATATTCTGAGACTAAATTTGTTTTGGTCGAACAGTTAGTGAACATCCCTTTAACATATATTACACTTGATACCATACGGCAAAGGATACCACACAAAATTGTATGATAATATACAGCCTAATGTTACCATATGCTAGTATTATCTTGTACGATATACATAATTTCATTCATTCAAATTAGATAAAAAAAAAACAGCTCACGAAATTTCAATAATATCATATTAACTATTGATATAGCAACAGGCGATTCAACACGATTATTATATTTCTCTGTCGACAATAATATATCAATGTCAACGGTAAATTAATAAATAATGCAACAAAAGAAATATTACACTGATTAATCAAACAATAACTTAGAATTCTCAAACCATACAAATTGAAATATTGGTAGAAGAGTAATTCGTGTCAAAATAGCGATGGCCATCGTAATATGCCCACTTTTATGATGGCAGCCAATTCGTCCGAGTTTTCAGTAAATGAAAGATTCTGAGAGTGACATCTTCTCTTACAGGATTTTTGTTTACAGCTGATGTCTTTATGATAATAAACTGAACCATGTCAACTCATCAAATCTCTTTTACCTATTCCTTGATTCAAAATGATGGGTTTATCAAGTTAAATATCAATTTTTCAGCTCCCTAATATGTCTACAACTTTGAGAATGTTACAGTATGGGCTAAAACACGTTTTAATGAACATGGGCAATAACTCATAAAATATTTTTGCGACGTTTTGATTTTAAATAGAGTTAATCCTAAGGTCAATACAAACATTCACAACAAGTTTCATCAAAATCCACCAAGAAACCTGCTCTCTATCATGTCCACAACACATTTTCAAAAGCAAGGGCAATAACTCAACAATATTTATAGATTTGTCTGATTTTCTTTAGAGTTCATTCTTGTCTGATTACGCACACTCACAACAAGTTTCATCAAAATTGTGGACAGACAAACTGACAGGGGAAACGACTAAATACGCCCACATTAATGTATGGGCGTATAAAAATGATTCTTCTGTAATGGTAGGCATTTTCATCAAGCCAAAGACAATAAGACTGTGACCAGCAAGAGAGAGTAACATGGCAAACCTGGCAATGGAGTATACTAACTACTAGTATCTCTTAACTATTGCAGTGTGCCATGATGGAAATTTTGCATGGACAGCTGCATTAGCTCCCTATTGTTATCGATTTTCGACTGTCGATGGATCTTTAACATGTACAGTCTGTAGTACACAGGGGTCTAGTTGTAGAACACGGGGGTCTAGATGTCCCATCCGAACGACACCAAGTTTATTTTCATATCAGTCCCACGGACCTGCATCACTGGAAGCAGCCAGTCGCCTTCAAACCTTTAAATAAAGGTAAGTATTTGAACAGTTCTAGTTAATGTGATATATTATAATCATACTAATGTAGGCTCATTATCTCTATATTACCATGTTGAACAACGATTCACAACTTTAATTATTAAAACAAAGATTCAGATGAATAACTTGCAGGACATCGAACCTTCCGCATTCCTTTAAATTAAGGTATCGTTCACTACTATATTGACGTTTCTTATAATATTCAATTCAAATGTTGAGAAGAAATAAATGCTGGTATAAATCTCCAATTTTTAAATTTCGAATCAGTAATCTTTCTATCGGTAAATATATTGTTAATCGGTAAAAAGAAATCTGGACTAAATGCCTCTAAAAAATAAGACCATTGTAGTTGTCATTTAATTTACTTTTAGTCTAGAAATTTGATTATCATCCAGACTTAAGTCATTACTACAAACTATTGTTAATAAAGAATAGAAGTGAACTTGCCTGTCTTCATTTGTACGAGAGGGGTCACCTTGATCTGCAAGTCATTCTTTCTACCATTCGACAAGGACCTCACTGATTAAGTCTTCGATTATTGTAACAACTATCGGGTGAGCTCGAAACTGTGTTGCTCAATTTAATTTTTTGTTCAAATTGGTGCCAAAGCTGTAAGCAAAAAGCTGGAATTGCACTAGACATTTTCATGTATCAGGTTCTAAACGGAAGTGGAAAGTGGACAATACCTTCATGATAATAGATCCTGACAAACACATACAAAAAAAATCTTGATGGTTTCTTGATGGTTTGTTCAATGAAATGATATCTCTTTAATTGCATTGGGCATCGTCACTAAAACCAAAATGCAATGAGAGAATTAGTTATCATAGAAATTAGCTAGAAAGCGGAAAATCAGTAAACAGAATGGGGAAGCTTATCGCGTCTTCGTGTGTGGTTTCAAAAATAAAGTAAGTGGTACCAAAATGGGAAAGTTCTGTAAATGTAATGTAATAAAACATGTTTAAAATAAGAAGTCGATCAAACCGTCGGCTCCTGGAGGTCAGGATCGTTATGGTCGTTTGAGGGTCACCATGTCTCTCCTGTTCTCTGAGCTTTCGAGTAATGTTGGTAGATACTCACTAGATCCTTGGAAGACCAACATTTGCCGCACAAGTGCTGATTACACACCATTGCTTGTTGGTCCTTGACATTCTCCGACAGGTCAGAAAGTGGTGAAAGGTTTTAATCTGACTCATGGCCCATACATATCTTGGTTGAATCTAGGCAAATTTGGTCGCCCGAAGATCGTGATTCGGTTATTAGAGGCGTTTCCGGATGATCCAAATATTGATTCATTGGGAGTTCATCATCAAAATCCACCAAGAAACCTGCTCTCTATCATGTCCACAACACATTTTCAAAAGCAAGGGCAATAACTCAACAATATTTATAGATTTGTCTGATTTTCTTTAGAGTTCATTCTTGTCTGATTACGCACACTCACAACAAGTTTCATCAAAATTGTGGACAGACAAACTGACAGGGGAAACGACTAAATACGCCCACATTAATGTATGGGCGTATAAAAATGATTCTTCTGTAATGGTAGGCATTTTCATCAAGCCAAAGACAATAAGACTGTGACCAGCAAGAGAGAGTAACATGGCAAACCTGGCAATGGAGTATACTAACTACTAGTATCTCTTAACTATTGCAGTGTGCCATGATGGAAATTTTGCATGGACAGCTGCATTAGCTCCCTATTGTTATCGATTTTCGACTGTCGATGGATCTTTAACATGTACAGTCTGTAGTACACAGGGGTCTAGTTGTAGAACACGGGGGTCTAGATGTCCCATCCGAACGACACCAAGTTTATTTTCATATCAGTCCCACGGACCTGCATCACTGGAAGCAGCCAGTCGCCTTCAAACCTTTAAATAAAGGTAAGTATTTGAACAGTTCTAGTTAATGTGATATATTATAATCATACTAATGTAGGCTCATTATCTCTATATTACCATGTTGAACAACGATTCACAACTTTAATTATTAAAACAAAGATTCAGATGAATAACTTGCAGGACATCGAACCTTCCGCATTCCTTTAAATTAAGGTATCGTTCACTACTATATTGACGTTTCTTATAATATTCAATTCAAATGTTGAGAAGAAATAAATGCTGGTATAAATCTCCAATTTTTAAATTTCGAATCAGTAATCTTTCTATCGGTAAATATATTGTTAATCGGTAAAAAGAAATCTGGACTAAATGCCTCTAAAAAATAAGACCATTGTAGTTGTCATTTAATTTACTTTTAGTCTAGAAATTTGATTATCATCCAGACTTAAGTCATTACTACAAACTATTGTTAATAAAGAATAGAAGTGAACTTGCCTGTCTTCATTTGTACGAGAGGGGTCACCTTGATCTGCAAGTCATTCTTTCTACCATTCGACAAGGACGTCACTGATTAAGTCTTCGATTATTGTAACAACTATCGGGTGAGCTCGAAACTGTGTTGCTCAATTTAATTTTTTGTTCAAATTGGTGCCAAAGCTGTAAGCAAAAAGCTGGAATTGCACTAGACATTTTCATGTATCAGGTTCTAAACGGAAGTGGAAAGTGGACAATACCTTCATGATAATAGATCCTGACAAACACATACAAAAAAAATCTTGATGGTTTCTTGATGGTTTGTTCAATGAAATGATATCTCTTTAATTGCATTGGGCATCGTCACTAAAACCAAAATGCAATGAGAGAATTAGTTATCATAGAAATTAGCTAGAAAGCGGAAAATCAGTAAACAGAATGGGGAAGCTTATCGCGTCTTCGTGTGTGGTTTCAAAAATAAAGTAAGTGGTACCAAAATGGGAAAGTTCTGTAAATGTAATGTAATAAAACATGTTTAAAATAAGAAGTCGATCAAACCGTCGGCTCCTGGAGGTCAGGATCGTTATGGTCGTTTGAGGGTCACCATGTCTCTCCTGTTCTCTGAGCTTTCGAGTAATGTTGGTAGATACTCACTAGATCCTTGGAAGACCAACATTTGCCGCACAAGTGCTGATTACACACCATTGCTTGTTGGTCCTTGACATTCTCCGACAGGTCAGAAAGTGGTGAAAGGTTTTAATCTGACTCATGGCCCATACATATCTTGGTTGAATCTAGGCAAATTTGGTCGCCCGAAGATCGTGATTCGGTTATTAGAGGCGTTTCCGGATGATCCAAATATTGATTCATTGGGAACAATCTGATCGAGATCAGGTCGATTGGGAACAGGATCTGATCACTTTTCTGTACCCGATACTTTGAAGATAGAATCGATTCTTCCGGATCATTCCCCAATGGACAGGGCGGTGCGCTCAGGTTCCAGACTATTTTGCAGAAATGCGGCTTGTTGAACACAATTTGGAAAGGGTGTTATGGGAAACAAAACACTTCTTGGTGAAATGAGGGTATAGGTAACCTTTTGAAGTATAGTTTTACAGAATTCGAATTATGAAATAACTTACATGTAGGCCTACATGGGAATTAAAAGTACAAATTAACATTCATAGGAAAAAATATATATTGCCTTTGGCGAACCTATAAAATGTGACAATCGATCTGTAAGCGTATTGTATGGCTTGGCTGCGTTATAACAATGAAAGATGAAACAAATTATTTTATACCAGAGGAAATAAATGTATATATTTTTCATAATATGGCTTCCAATTATTTCATCGAACGACACATATTTCAAATTTATATCAAACTTATAAGATTTCGTTCCACAATATTAAATATCAGTATGTAAATTACTGTCTACAGTCTAATGTTTACCTTAAATCTCCCAACTGTTAATTAACTGATCGTGTTCACCCATCGTTATCATTAAATCAATGGTCTACATGTGTAATTATTGTGTTCTGCTGTGAAAATAATGAGAAAAAGTGTTTCAGTTGATAGGTACTTTTAGAAGTGGCGAAAGTTCACCGATATGTGTGAAATGTCCTATTTTTCTTCTTCATTTCCAGTATCAGCACTGCACTGATGAGGCCCAAAAGGCCGAAAAAATACTGTTTGCAATTAGATACGCTCCTTGGCTCATACCAAGTTGAGCACTCTATCTGGAGTGTACCATTGTCGTTAGCGTTATGCGTAGCCCACTAGCTTGCTAGTTTGAGCAATCTGGCATGGTTCGATGGTACCACACATGTGGGATTATCTGAGGTGGCTTTATAGTCAAGCCTCAACTCCAGTATCAGGACTGCACTGATGAGGCCCAGAAGGCCGAAACAGTACTGTTTGCAGTTATTAAATTTTATATAAACCTGGTGACTTTGTACTGAATCTTACTGAACGTTGATCCGGAGACAGTAGCATTTATAATCATTAAATATTTATTTCGGTTAATTATTACCTCAACTTTGACAAGTATATGAATGCATGGATACCATATAGTTAACTGGGCCAGTTTTAAAACATTTTAATGTAAACAGGTTGCCAAAATAAAGTTACTATTACAGAAATGCTTTATCGAGCATACAAGTAAGACTAAAAATAGATTTGTGAAAACTTTATTCTGGTTTCCGTCCTCATATCATTCCATACTTAAACTTTTCAAGTTATATAGATCTTAATCCACCACAATAATTATCTGAATACAGAAATGTGAGGAAATGATATAGCACGTTCATACACACAATATAATATGAAAGATAATATTTGGAATAGAAAATTTAATTTTAAGCCAGAAAACAATCAAGAAGATTGATTTCTTCAGGGAATTTAATAATTATTTGAACACTCAATTATTCGCTGCGGATGAACCCTGTTAACACCAGGGAAAAATGATGATGTGAAGGCGTACGTTTCTGGTTACATGTCTTATTTCCTCGCTGGACAATATATCAACAGATAAGTCTAGGTTAATTTGACAGGCCCATCACGATACATTCGGACTGAAGGGACTGACATAAAAATGGCGTTTTGCAAAATGAGCTAAGGCTTTACGCGTTAAAGTTCAAAAGTTTCAAAAGTTCAAAACATACAAAGTTGCCTGTCTTATTTTAGTCCAAACAAAAGCATAAAGGGGTAAATTTACTAAATCCAAGTCATTTCATTGCAGCATATACTTACATAATGAATAACAGGAAGAGGCTTCCTCTTGGTACCAATTGATATGAAACATGTATATATATACTAGTATGTCTGGAATGAATAAAGTACAGAAACTGCATTAGTTTTAACGAGCCACCCATTGGCTTATGACTACCATTTGCATCTGACTGGGGCTCAAGGGTGATAAATATCCGACCGTAATGTGAATATCTGACAGTTAATATGACCTTCCGACGAATTCTTGCCAGATGCTGGACAATTTATTTAATTCACCCAAATACATCTGAACGTTAATTAGATTGGATTTCATAGACGCCAGATTGATTAGATTTTTAAATTACCAAGTGTAATACGAAATAGTGTAATTATGGTTTTACATTAATTTTATATTTATTGGTTTAGGGTTGAATATTCTGGACATTTTCAACCACCGACAGCTATATTACAGGCACCTTATATTTGGCAACTTTTAATAGCAAATGGCGATTTTAGACACTTGACCCATTAACCTATAATGAATGAGTTTTGACGTTTTGGGGAATGATACATCTACATTTAGATTCCATGTTAAATTTCGCATAAAAGATTCAATGTCCATAAAGAAAAATAAGCCACGATTTGCTTCTACTTTTTTCTACTGTATCCATAATCCCTTATCGTCAGTTCTCAAACTTAAACCAATGTAGTCAAGAAGTGCCCCTTGAACCTCCACCTCACCTCCTATGTCATAAACTGAACACGTAACTGAAAACGCATTAAATGTGTTAACCGTGTCAATATTTCTAACATTCTCGGTTCTAACACCAACTGCTGGCAGGTTGATTGCTTGGATCAAAATAAGACTCATTACCGCAAAGTGACCCAATCTTATCTCACATGCAGCCAATTTGATACAATGAACAATATACAGGTTAATTAAAAGTTATACAATATTTAAGATAATATACAATAAAATATAGTAATATACAAAATACACGTGTATAAAATGAGCAGATTATGTAGAAGTAATGAAGTACATGACCACAAACTAAACAGATACCAGGTAAAAAATAAAAGTTAGTTTTAAGTCAATGGTTATGACCCAACCACGATCAGAAACATTGTTATATGAAAATATACTTGTGTATTACCATCAATGTTTGACTTCAGACCCGAGATCATAGCTATCTGCTGGACTAACTAGTATTGAAGAGAAATATTAAAGCTTGCTCATAAAAACTGGAAGATCTAAAAAAAAACGTAGCCTAGACAGTTTTGAACAAAGACGGAAATGTTATAAAAGAATTCTATAGAGCTGCATATTATTGTCAGAAATCGTTAAAAGATGTTTCACAATACTGACGACAGAACTGTACATATTTGTGTCCATTATTAACAATGATTGTTGTATTGAGCGGATGTTTAATGTATGAAGCTGGCAGCGCCCACATTAAATTGTCAACAGCATTTCAACGAAAAACTGTTATTCAGTGAAAGAGTTATTGTCCTAGAATCTATGTATAAAGTTATCCCAATCTGATAAACCAACAGAATATAATCATATTACTGGAATTGGCGAATTCCCCTTTAAAGAAATGTTGTAACTAAATGTATGTTAGAAAATACAGATGACAGTGTCTTCTCTCTTTTAGGTTATTTGCTCAATCATTACAACTTGTGACGTACATAATGAAATGATATTGCTCGTTTATTGGTTCATTTTGCTGCGTCAGTGTCGGTCAGTAAAGTTTGGTCTAGTCCAGGGACAGTATGGATGAGCAAACTCTCAAACTTTTCCAGTTGATCTGATTGTTCAGTATCATGCCTACATCCACCCCGGCCGATGCCCTGCAGGAAAGAAAGAGGAAAAGCACCCGAAGAAGATTAAGAAAGAACAAGTTCTGGATGAGGACCTGGTTAACGGAACGATGATGGGCATTATGTTGTGAAAAACAAATATTCACTAACCAACCGTGTGTGGAGCACCCGTAACTGACATTGACCTAACTACAAATGACCGAATATTGACTTAACACAGGCGCAACATGACCGAATGGCGACCCATTTCTAACTCTGCCAGGAAGTGTATGACTGTCCCTTACAATTACATTGTAACCGACTCTGACATAAAACTAACTCAGAGAAATGAACTGATGACAAGAGTTTGATAAAACGCTCGGACAAGCAGGGTTTCTCAGACTTTGTGTTATGTCGATTGGGGACGTTATTCGGTTGATGAGGATTAGTACTCGGTCAAAATGCTTTCTTGGCCTGTCGATTTGTATGCATGCTCCTAATTTGCCGGAGTCATAAAATGTCACTCAGCGTCAGTTGGGGTTTCTCCACGTCACCCTTCTTCCAGTGTTTGGTTGATATTTGGTCAATTGACGTTCCTGTCGGATGGTGGCTAACCGACACCGACGCCTCCTGTCGTAGCCTAAAGAAATGCCCCTATTAAATACTGTGATTTGACTGTGTCAATCCTTCTTCATCTGAAACTAAGATAATTCTTTATTATTTTGTTTTAAAAGCAACAGAACAACTCTACGAAGAAAATTCGATTGGTCGCTCAAGATTATTGACAACGATGATGTGTCGATATTGGTTCTGGAAATGCTATTTTAAGATTGCTGAAGAGAGATTTTTTATAATGAAATTTGGTTGCAAGCCAAGCATTGCAGACCATTGCGACGTAAAATAAATGAAGTATAGATATACATTTGATTTAATAACTGCTGGCTGACAATAATACCTGATCATGAAATGTAACAGTTACAAGTAATTTGTCATATAAAAATTACATACGAATTGAATGTGTTCAAGCATTTAATTTCGTTATTGGATGTAATATTAGACTCAGTTTTTTTCATCCTGCTTTTGTTACTAGCATGTCAGAAAATCTCATATTAGAATTGATTTAATATAAAATCAGTTTCTGTTTTAATGTATCTCTGTAAAATGTAAATCATATTGAATTCCAGTCTACAAATCATGTACAGTATCCGTTTCCCACCATGTCTATCTCGAACACGAAGGCTCGTTTGAAATAAATAATTTATATAGTCGTCTAACTAACTTCACCGTCTGATAGTTTCTAAAACTCCCTTCCTTCCGACTTTCAACGTCAGTCTTCCTGCAAATACCGTTAACATATCGACAATAATTATTAGTGAAAACGTTGATAACTGGAAGCAACATCTGATCTCTTAAATTATTATACTGTTTATTGTTAATGTTTGATGTCAGTGTTATTTGATATTCCTAAAATGGGACGGTGCTCACAATTGGGTTAACTCGTTTCTGATTTTAATAAATATATTGAGCGCTATCAGCTGGTAAAGAAAGACAGTTGACATGGACAGAGCGTCTTATCGTTTGACAAGTTTTTCATTGAAATAATGCTTTCTATGCATATTACGTTGTCAAACTTGAATGCCTGAATTAGTTACAGAATATATGTTAGCAACGTTCGTTCGTTTCTAGTATTAAACTGTGGACATCTCGTGGAGCAGCATTATTAATAATTATAATTCCCCCTGAAGCGTTTCTTTATTTCTTTGATGTACCTATTTATATCTGAAATTCATTTCTGCTACGTAAACGATACTATTGTATACAATTCTTTCTTAATCCAAATGTTAATGTCATGAAGATTTATTGGTCCAAAGTTTTAGTTAAAACCAACAATTATAGTATAAGATTTTATTTAAGCCTTATATTTCAGAGTTTAAGATATATGTTCTTATAAATGTCTTTGAGTATGAAGTCAGTTGAATGGTTCAATATCCTATCTTTGCTCTTTGACTACTGGCAAAGCAGAAACCTTACAAAGTTGAGTTGTGCCCTATACTAGGTATCATTAAATGACAGCTATTTTACTATGGCTGTTCAGATTTCGAAATAACCTTAAACATGTACAATAACTTGACAGACTGACAGTACGAAACTCGAGCTGAACATTCAGTAAAAAGAAAATGGGTTAAAAGTCCTACACACTGACAACATTTTTGACAACATGTTGCCGAAATGCCATGTTGTCGAAAATGTTGTCAACATGTTGCTGAAAAGCCATATTGTCGCAAATGTTGTCAGTTTATACAGTTCGGAAACATTCGGCAACATGTTATCCAATTGTTGGCCAACATGATGTCGAAAATGCTGTGAGTCTGTACAGGCCTTAACAGTAGTTAAAGTATAAGAATTGCCGATGACAGTTAAAAGACAAAATAGCTCTATATTAATATTTCAGACACATCGACCGAGTCAGATCAATTATCAATTATGGATCAAATCAAATATAATGGGGAAAATAAAGGACAACTGCAATGCGTACCACCAAGTACTAGAACAGACGTAAGAGAACTGACTTCGCATAAAAAAAATGATTTTAAGATTTCTCTATTTTGGTCCGGATCAAGATATTATTTTCTGAGAATGTCATTTGGTTTAGATATATAAAGAGAAGCAAGGGAATAATGTGAAAACAATCGTTTCCTGTTAAGGTGGATGCTTATATGGTATACCTTTGATTTGCCGTACTTGTTTATGTTCATTAAAAATGACCGCTGATTGCAGAGTGACACGTGTTTACTGTCAAGAAAAGGGTGACCGTTGGCCGCGTCACGAGGGTGGTGTTGCATAGAGGTAAATTTGGTTGAAAATTGCATGAGATGTAATGTGGGTGAATACAGGTGACCGTTAGACCAAGTTTGACAGTATAATATTTTGGACTCGATATGAGGTATTGAACAGGCTTTCGTGGAAGGACAGTTTTCAACCAGATTTATGTATAGGATAAAATACGGCCGAGGGTTTTTATGATATTTAAAACCCGCATCCCGAGGGACATAATCACGAGGGGCTTGCCCCGAGGGATTTACCGAGGGAAAGGGTTTTAAATATCATAAAAACCCGAGGGGAAGTGTTTTATCTGACTTATAAACCGATTTTGAACCTTAATTTCATTTTTATCCCAAAAATAATTTTCAATCCACAATGTAAAAAGCCATGTCGCAAAACGAGTATAGCGGGAACACAACTCACACGTGCATGTGAGTGTAGTTAATCACGTGGTCTGTCAGTGAGTTGAACTCCAATACAGGGTTGGAGAGACCTTATGTGGTGAAAACATTGAGAAGAGATTATTGTTTGAGATAAGTAAAATGTTTTATTAATGTTTTGATTATATTATTAAGTCACTACTATACGACCAATAAAATTTTAGTCTCAGAATCTGGAATTATTTAGCTATTTTAAGGGCAAGGTAAACCTTGCAAGTTGGCAAAACCAAGACACATTCTAAAAAGTTCCCTAGGCATGTAAACAAGCTGCTACAGGTATCAAGGCATGTAATAAGTTCAATAATCAATAAAAAAGTTGATAAATTTAAAAAAAAAAACTTTAGTTAGATGTACTTGCAAAATATTTGTCCAAATTGAGTTGTTTACTAACTCCCAAAAACTAAGAACACCTTCATCACTTCATTATTTTTTTTACGATGAATCAAACCTTCTATAACTAAAAGACAATAACCTAGGCTTGGAATCTGCAAAAATAAATCCAATTCAACAGAAAACTTTAGACAAAATAGTAAAAATTTCTCAGTAAGTCAGCCATTTTTTTTTGGACTACTTTTTTTTTATTGAGTATGGTGGACTGTACAGGCATTCTACTTTTAAAAGAGATTTACTTATACTATAAAACTATGCAATTTATTATTGTCAAATGTCATATCAATATCAATTATTGCTACAAGTTTTCATTTTTAATTCATTGATGTTTTTTTTAAATTTATAAGGGAGTGTTTTGACACCTAAATTTGCAACTTAAAATAAGGTCATATGAGGTAGTTCGTCAGTTTTGTTGATTGTAATTAAATCTAAGCAATAAAACTGTCCAATTCTTGCCACGTGGAGGCCACCCTTTTCAAGAATCGAATTTTGATTTGCAAGCCAATGTTGCGAATGATCGACCTTTTACATTAATATCCAAAAATTGCACAGATTCCTCCTGAAAATCCTGTACAAGATCAGATTGATGGAATAGGTTTCATCTTCGGAATGATAATAGATATCATACACAGCATCAGGGTTGCCATCAATTCCAGACGTAACTTCTAATACCCTGCCACGCTACCATTTACAGCTATCCTCATCCTCATCAACTATCCACTTATGGGAAATTTCACGACCCACAAAACGTTGTCTAATAGTGTAACGTCTTCGACTTCGGCTTCGCTGTGAACAGGTCTTTTGGGGAGCTTACAGGATATGCATATCAAAAAACTGTGATTAGTACTTTTTTACTAACTTCAAACTATGGACAAACATATTTGTAAAACTGAAAAATGCATTAAAATAAAACAATTAAAATGAATTCGAAAACTATTCGAGTTCTAGACCCTTTGCCTTGTGATCTAGGCCAAATGAACCTATGAATGAAGATCAGGGAGGCCTAAGGCCATATGCTATGCTATGGGGAAACTACAAAATTATGCACTTTATGAAGGATTTTGGCTCGTAGTGTGCATATAAAGGATGTAAATATAACAAATCTGACATGGGGCGAAATGGGGTCTACACCGCCGTGCTTGTGTCATACACAAGGTAAGCCCTTTACTACAAATACATGGCTTAACAAACAGTTCGATCAATTATTGATATTAACAACAACATAACGAATGATTCCCAAGTATGATACAGATATATACGTACCTCGTTACCCCATTAATTTACTGTTATAAGCATAAATCTATTCAGTAACTTAATTCTCCATTCTGCAAAAACGGAAACCGTTAGTAACCAAGGGAGATAGACAATGACGCGTTAACTATATTATGGAATCAGTAGCGTCCTATAAATGGACATGAAAATTACTATAAAAACTACGCTAAAGGCGTAACAAATAGTCCTAGTGGTAATGCTGTTCTCCGGATGGATCTTCTATGGCTTTTTGTAGAAATTTTGCTAGTTTCCTTTCCATTATGGCGGTTGAAGCAGAAGTGTCTAATCTTGACAGGATATTTATACACATGTTTGTCCGATTAACTCTGACATTAGTTTTTTCAATAGACCTACTTGAGGATTAGGCCTAACCTGTACCTGTAATGAGTTTAGGTAGCCTTCTATAATACATACAATAAAGACAAATGAATCTGTATATATTATGTTTAATCAAAATCATATTTAACATGGCGCTATAGTGCATAGTTATTTTCTGCTTGATTTTCATCCACTAGTTGAAAACGGTATTGATTTATATAGACCCAGGCTTACTTAGGCATTTGACCTATTGGGGCGCTATGTTTGACCTTCAAAAAAAAGAAAGACTGAGTTTTATCAAAGAAAATATAATATGGCTATGTGCTGGGAATGTAGAAGGAATTACACAAATCATTTGCTAAATCAATTCCATTTGGATAGACCCATTGTGCCAAAGAATGTAAGCCTGCTTTTTAAGTGGATGTTTTCGGGCTAAACCGCCGCTACACATATGTCCACCCATACATTTTCTATGATATTTTATTTAACGTTTATAACTTTAAATACTTTAATCAAGTAATTAGATTTCCTTATACAATTGCGTAAAAAAAACATTCAAGTAGTTGGAATGATAAAAATATATATTTTTTTACTTTTTTCACTATTTATTTTTGGATAGCAACGGTGACGTAATGGTCATGTGATGTTTTGGACAGGTAATAGGGTGCATTTTTTCGGATATCATCATCTTTTTGTATCAATCATTTATCACAATGATAAATATTTTGTCAGCCGACTTATGTACCAAATTTTTCACTTAACTAAAATGAACGCATTGACAATTGCTAGATTATTAGTATTTTTTAAAAATTTACACATTTCAGCGCTGGGATAGCCCTATCACTAAGAAGGGTAAACATACGCTCAGAATATAGTTCGCTTTTAATATTTTTGTGTAGACAGATTCTGAAATGTTTTATCTTTACTTTTGAGTTTTATTTTTATTTCATTGTTGTATGCTTCATATTATTCAAAATAGTCGATTGAAATTGCCTTTAATTGCAATTGCGTAGTGTTACATACAAAACGGACACGAAGGATGATGAAACGACTGTGCTCTAAATAATCGTGTTTAGTAATGTTTATCCAAGGTTTACAAAATCAACAGGCTTGATTATCGGATTCTACTGTTGTCGAATGGACAATTACACAAATTTTCAGGTAAATACGGCAATTTACATTGTTGCTATTGCATTATAACATCATTTCAAGGCATGTTTGTTTAGTTGGAGAATCCGCCATTTTGTTTACAATGTGGTGCATGGATGATAAACATGTTGAATTGTGACCTAATAATCAATGTATTTGATAAAATAAGACTCGACTGTTGTAGTGGGATTATGTGAGGTTATGTTGAAGTGAGTTTGGATAGTTTCAGTTATGTCATTATTGTGTTTTTTGGGAGTTAGTAGAATTGAAATTTGTACTATTTTGACTCAGAAAATTTGGGTTCATCAAGTGCACTTTGAATTTTAAAGGAATTGCTTCCCCAAATTTTGCTTTTGATGGTTTTCTGCACATTTTGGAAATTTGTATCCAAGGACCCCATGTCTAATTTAGAAATAAATTTTTGTAAAATTTTCAGTCAATTTCAAAATGGCTGAGGTTTACCTTGCCCTTAATGTTACAGTAAATCTGAAGGCTATTTACATATATTCAAGGTCCTAATCGATCCTCGAAAATGGTGAACATTCACCTTTGAAGAGCCCTCGACACTTGGAAATCGAAAAAAATAGGCTATACCACTGTCCTGACAAATGTCCCTCATTGCACACTGCATGACTTTGCCAGGACTCGTTTGCCCAAACAGACGCGAAAAAGTAGGACGACAATTCATTTGCAAAAGAAAACAGTGCGTTTGAAAAAAGCACTTCAATAATTAGACTAAATTTAAATATCCAGCTAAACATTGTTTGATTTAAATGTCCAGTTTTTATAATTATCACGATATTTGTTTTACAGGACATCACCAGCGGTCAAAAGGAGAGGGTTTCTCAGCTCTTACTGAACAAAAGTTGCTCGAACATCCATCAACACGGTAACCACTGAAGAAGATAACATGTAGTTCCTGTGCAAACTGCAATAACTTCTGCACCGCTTGGTGTTTTGTGTCAAAAGTCTGTCATATATAATTTTTGTTTTTTATTAAATACACTTAATATGTTTTTGTTGTAATTTTGGATCGATTTAACCAGCCAGCTCCTTTGGGGTATATTTTGGTAAAATATCAAGATTTTATACAGAATATCCCCGGGATTTTATATAAAATCCCGGGGAAATTCTGTATAAAGTCTGCCCAGGGATTTTATGAGATTTAAAATCCCGCTAGAACAATGGGATGACGTCACTAGAGGTTTATAAGGAAAAGTTGAAGAGCTACATGTATATTCTAAAATTTTGAGACCAAGTATATTGTCACAAAAGCCTCGAATAGACGAAGTACGGTGTGGAATTATTGTCACCATGTGAAAATAAATTTTTTATGTCCGAACCCGTACATTCGTCTATTTCAACTGTATCCGATTATTATATCGAGGATAATCTCAGACAATGAGCCCTTAATCCTATGTTCGTATTGAAATAATCGTGATAATGCCAGAAACAATTTCCGGATTTTTTATGGTTAATTAGGCTTGTAAATGCTAGAAGGTAGACATTTTAAGTTCTAATAGTTGAAATGAAATTACGAAAACAATGTATAAGACCAATTTGTATGGAGTAAATTACGTTACCGGAAATATGTATCGTTTTTTTAATGAATTATTAAAGGAATATGATTAATCTTCGTCGTATAAATTCCCGCGTTTCAGTTAAATTACGCATCAAACCTGAAACATAAAAGTAGGCCGTAAAACTCATTGCATTTTATTTTATATCAGTTCATCCAATGTTATGGCGAGTAGACTGTAAACCATAATTTGATTAGTTAAAAATCCTTTGCTGAAACAGAAAACCCTATAATTGTTTAAGCCAGTAAATAAATATATTTATAGAATGAACAACTTTGAAAGCGTCGACAAATTGTTACTATCTCGAGTATCTTGGTATAATCCCAACAAAAAGACATAAGATATTAGAAACTAAAACTTAAATCCGAACAAACTCGGAAAATCTCGAAGTTTCCATCATTCATTTTTCGAAACGATGACTTGGATTTCTTGTGAATGGTGGGTTTGATTTTCAGTCACTCCCAATTTAGTCAGATGAGACGTAGAAATTTAGAATTATTTCTCACAGAAGGATGTGTACAGATTTGGAATTAAAACCAGAAAAGAGGTCACCGACCTAATAAATTTCCAGGATGTAATATTTTTGTATTAATATTTTTGTAGAAATATTATTTCAGCGGACCCCATTCGGCTTTCACTGAACTCTCGTACACTGCATATTTCACTAAAAGAACTCCACAACCTAACCGGAAGTGATTTAATGACAACTACTGCGTCTACTACAAGAATAATAAATATCCTTAACATATGTACCAATTTTTGACGAGATTTTACCAGTAAGAAATATTTTTTTGAAGAATCAAAATCAGATTAGGAAGTCACTATTGCCAACTCAAATCTCAAAATATCTTTAAGAATGCACCAAATTGATGCTATTTTCCTTTTTTTCTCTAGAGAGAGGACATTCTGTTTGGGCTTGTGGTTGCGTACTTCCGAGTCTACAAACCATCCTGGTTCGTCACCCCACCCCCACATAAAAAAAATGGACAAAAAATGGACAAATCCACGCCCTTGATTGGGGTTAATCGACTTAAATGTCTTACGATTCATATTTACTTAAACAGTCTCTCAGCACTGGTGCCTGTGTTCGTTTAAAATAGACGTACTAAACGACCACTGACTGGATAGGATGCAAGACTCACATAACTGTTTTAATGTAAACGGTCACTGAATGCTGACTGATAGGGTCATGATTGCTGTTGTATTCCATGAGTAAACTTCTGATACGAGACTACTATTGAATGTTCGCTTGGGACAAAGCTTTGATACATAATATTGACCGACTACATCAAAATTTACTTACTTAAAATCTTTGTCCAAAAATGACAACATTTGAACCCAATCTTATACTAAATAAGAGAAAAAGAAATTAATCTTTGTGCGATACAGATCAAGGGACACAACTACTCATAAATATAATTGCTATTCTGTTAATTTATCTAGCAGTTATAATATTTTCTTCAGTAAGGTTCACGAGTCCATTGTGCCGAACAGTCAGCACTGAAGACTACTCTGTTCTAGATTTGCACCAACAATTTCTTAACAATAGTTGTCTTATTTTAAGTAATGCATTTCACAGACGTTTTGTTTGACTCGGTCGAAATGAATGGATTCTTTGGGTTCGAATGTTTAATGCTAGAATGTTGATTATTTAGTAATTCAAGCGGTTTTTTGAAAATTACACACAAAACCGCTGTGAACACACAGAAGATGCAATCACATCTTTAAGTTGCAAGTAAGACACAACGTTTAACCTTTATTTAGAAATGCTTGACCTGTATCTACACTATTTATTACTTATATATTTTCTTGGAGTCAAGGGAATAATCTGTTCCTTTTGTTCATTAAACTAATGTCGTTTGACATGTTAATTGACATTCCTTGACATTCCTACATGTACGTAACTCAGACATAGCGTGACTCCTGTATTCTTTACTTGAAAAGACATTCAAACCATTTTAAAACCCCATATAATAATCAATTCTTGTATGGTCTACTTCTTCGGGTTTTGTTTTATAGTCACGCATTCCTATCTACTTCCTCTGGTTATTTTTCTATCTCGTTCGATTAGTTTGTGAAGACATTAATCGCGAATCCAATCGAATCCGACAAGGACACACTTACCTTCAAGTCAAATTCCTAGACATATTGAAATGATGCGATAAGGTAAAAATGTAAAACACAACATTTGATAATCATGTTTGTACTTAATTCTTGCTTTGCTCATAATATTATTATGTCTTACGCTAAGCGAAATATTGGAAAGTTAATCCCATTTACTATAGTAGCTTTCTTGATGACGATCATTATCAGTCAAGAAGCAGTATGTAAGGCAAGTAGATTCCAAATAATAATTAATTTAAAATTGAAAGTGACAAGCAGGATTTTAATTTACTTAATCATGAACTGTTTACTTGGATGTTCATGATCGAAGTACATGTTTCACAAATTATAACAAGGAATTGCGTATTTCAAATGTTACAAGTCCAAATTACTCCTGAAACATTTTAACTACATAATGATTGTTCTATTTTTTTATGTCATAGCTTTCTGGTCAAGTTAAGATACACTTGCAGGATATGTGGTTTTGTTTTAATAAGAATTCTGACGCATGAACAATATCTACCTTTCAAGGCGTTTTAAGGATGGGGTAAATCTATTTTATCTGTACATTTTTAATGCCACAATTGTTTTAATGCAGTAAGTTAAACATGTCACAGATTCCTTTATTTAGAAATGTAGAATTTATTTGGGTCCCTTGGCGATTCTGATTGTGTTCAGGAAACTTATTTCATTTCATTGCCAATATTTTTTTTCTTAGTTTATGTGAACCTAAACTCTTGACGTGTCCTCATACATAACTCCATTGTCTAATTGAATATCTCTCTTGAGAGTAATAACCTTAGACTGTTTCCCATGATACCAACAACTCGACAAGCTTATAAAATCAATTTAATTACATTAAAGTGAAAACCAAAGCCAATATATTATATTAGATCGTTAACTACTTTTTAAACAAAACAATATGAAAGTAAAATTATCATCAAAAGTTTATAGAAAAGGGAATACATGTTTAAATCTGCACTTATTTCATAGATTTTCCGAATGTCTTTAAAAAAATTCTATTCACGAGACTCTTTTCTATCAATTATAACTAATGATGCTCGCAATTTCTTAAGTGTTTATGGACTACATACGGAGATTGTTTCAAAGACACAATGACATAATTTTTTTTCCAGTATAATTGGCAACTGGAGTATACGGCTTGGGTTCTTAATGTCTTCTAAATGACGATTCAATCGTAAAACCATCTCTCACATGAGAATGTAGTTGCATAAACTTCCGTTGCATACACAAAAAGCTCATCAAATAAAGATAAAACAAAACAACCGCCGAGGTATACTGGGTTACTTGTACACGCGCGCTCAGAACATATTTTCACTGACCTTTATAAAGCCTAGTGTCGTATTTTAACTGAACTGGAGTCTGAAATCAGTCATAAAAAAAAAATTATTTCAGATTTTAACTTTACCAGAAAATACATCCTATTCATCTTTCTCGCAGTGAAACTGATACCTTCCGGAACTAACTCTGCATGTGCTGTCAGCATTTTAATTAAATGACAAGACGTCATGAATTACAATTTTTATTTTACATAATGTCAAGCTAGGTCCTACGGCGATTTTTAAATGAGTTGCTGTCTCTACTATTTATTACATTCCATTTATTTTGGGAGTAAAAATATCAAACGACACATGATACATTGAAAAATTAGTCATATCCATTTTTGAATTTGCGGCTATATTGGGAATTTAATGAAATAAAATTTACTTGCACGATTAACTCTTAAAGGAAAGATTTGTCGTTTTCATTGACAAATATGACAATATGGGGAAAAATCGAAAACACGGGCGTTGCCTTAGCGTTGCACTGCTGAAGCCGGCGTTGCTTTAGCGTTGGTTTAACGGTAGCGAACGGTAACGAGCGAGTGTTGATAGAGCGGCGTTCTGCGCATGCGGTTTTAAGTTGGTTAAGCGGCATACCGCTTTTGACTCAAGAGCTGAACTGATCGCTTTGATAGAAGGTCTGATAGATTTTTGATAGAAGTCGATTGTTGATGCCACGTCGACAAAAGAAGAGGAAGGCTGGAGAAAGAAAGGCAGCAGCCCGCATGCGCAGAACGCCGCTCTATCACCGCTAAACCAACGCTCGCTACCGTTAAACCAACGCTAAAGCAACGCCGGCTTCAGCGATGCACCGCTAAGGCAACGCCCGTGTTTTCGATATTTTTTCCACTTCGTACGCGGTGACGAGCGATGTCGAAATTCGCCCCCCCCCCCCTACCATTCAAGGAACGCTCCCCCCCCCCCCCCCCTACCATTCAAGGAACGCTCCAACAAAGTTCGGGCGTTGTGACCGGGCCTATATAATAGTTTTTAATAAGACCTTTAAAAACAATCAGACCTTCAGCATTCTAATAGCATGTTTGTTCATGAAATAATATTTGTGTCATTTTGAAACTTTGGAATTTGGTTTTCGAGGAAGGGAGCGTTTGAATCTCCCAAATGTACAGGCCTAGGATGGAACAAAGACTTTATTGAGAAAATGGGATTAATGGTCTGGACTCAGACTTTTCTTCTGTTCTGATCTGAAAGTAGAAAAAATAAGAGTGACCAGATTGTCATTAAAGTTAAGATTTTTTGAGTAGGCAACTATCATTTTCTGTTTATAAACATGGGGAAATTTCTCTTGAAGACTCTTGTAGTGGACATGAACTATCTTGCTTGCTCGATTACTGGTTGTATTAAACAAGGGTGCTATGCCTGCATAATGATGAATATTGAGTCCTATAGGTCTTGCTGCTGTATTCAATGACCTTGCCATTCAGCATTCTAATAGCATGGTTGTTCATGAAATATTATTTGTGTCATTTTGAAACTTTGGAATTTGGGTTGTCATTGTCTCGGGGAAATATTTTTGTACTTATGGAACCTTGGAATGTGGGTTATCATTGTCTCGGGGGAAATATTTGTGTCTCTTTGGACCTTGGAATGTGGGTTATCATTGTCTCGGGGGAAATATTTGTGTCCTTTTGAAACCTTGGAAATTGGGTTATCATTGTCTCGGGGAAATATATGTGTCATTTTAGAACCTTGTAAGTGGGTTATCATTGTCTCGGGGAAATATATGTGTCTCTTTGGACCTTGGAATGTGGGTTATCATTGTCTCGGGGAAATATATGTGTCTCTTTGGACCTTGGAATGTGGGTTATCATTGTCTCAGGGAAATATTTGTGTCCTTTTGAAACCTTGGAAATTGGGTTATCTTTGTCTCAAGGAAATATTTGTGTTCTTTTGGAACCTTGGAATTTCGGTTATCTTTGTCTCGGGGGAAATATTTGTGTCCTCTTGGTACCTTGGAAATGGGTTATCTTTGTCTCAGGGAAATATTTGTGTCATTTTAGAATCGTGGAAGTGGGTTATCATTGTCTCGAGGAAATATTTGTGTTATTTTGGAACCTTGGAATTTCGGTTATCTTTGTCTCAGGGGGAAATATATGTGTCTCTTTGGACCTTGGAATGTGGGTTATCATTGTCTCAGGGAAATATTTGTGTCCTTTTGAAACCTTGGAATTTCGGTTATCTTTGTCTCGGGGGGAAATATATGTGTCTCTTTGGACCTTGGAAATGGGTTATCTTTGTCTCGGGGAAATATTTGTGTCATTTTAGAATCGTGGAAGTGGGTTATCTTTGTTTCAGGGAAATATTTGTGTCCTCTTGGTACTTTGGAATGTTGGATATCATTGTCTAGGGTTTTTTTTCTTTTCATTTTAGTATACCAGCAATGTGTGATGAGTTTACACAGAAACTATTATCAATAGTGATATTGCGTGTTTGTAAGTTGTATAATAACATTTCAATCAGTCTGATATCATTCTTCTTAATATAACATCAGGTACATCCGATTAGTTAAGATATTACGGAAATTAAATACTCTTAGAACATTCTTTTCTGTCGCATTGGTAATACGTAGAATCTTCTTTATGGATAAAAAATGTTTCAGATTAAGATTTAAACATTATAAGCATAACATTTTATATATTATATTATATTTCATGTAAATTATAAGTTATCATGTTTGCCAAATATAATATTTTTCTATCGATATCCTTAGGGAACGCTTGTAAATTATACTTGCTGTCTGTAATTCAGTCATTTCAATAAAACGCATCCATATGTAATGAATTGAACCCGAGAGGTTACCATAGATACATATTCTACAGTAGTGCATACTAGACATTTCTTCTTTTTTAGGCTGAAAACCATGTACACATTAACTGAAAGTATTTGAAAAAGTGGAGAATGTCTATAGTACCTATTTCTGGAAGTCTCAAGTACCATGATCTTCATATACTGGCTGGAAAGGATCGTAGGTTGGTTTTGAAGGAACTGCCCAAAAATTGCACAATTTATTCAATTTAACTCGTACCTAAATATTTATCTTCAAATTTCTGTATAATATATGTGTTTTCTATATAAGGCATAGTCGTCCTAAACAACGAGTCGTATTTTTGACTTTCAAACTCCGATATCTATGGATATACGGGGATTTGAACCCTTTAATTTTGAGGGAGAGTTTGGAACATTATTATGGATTAGATTACCTAAAATATTCAGTTTTTTGGTCGAGCGGTTAGTGAACATATCCCTTTAAGGATATTCATGCATTTAAGTCACTGTACAGGAATTTGTTTGCAGTCTCCCCACTTATGTAAGTTTATCAAACAAATTGATTTCTGTAGTAAATTTGAAATTGGTTTCAATATAAGATTGTCAAATGAATTGGAATTGAATCTTAAATTAATGCTTCGAAATTTGAAGAAAATGTTTTACAAGGCGCCATACACATCATCATGTGAGCGATACCATAAAGTTACATTAAAAGTCTGCGACTGTAATGCTACTCATGTCATGTTTTGTTATATAACGAACGAATGGTAAGTGTAATAGGAACTATACGAATGTCAATTTAAGTTTTATTAAGGTGATAAATGTTAACATGATCTGTAATCTCCAGGCGCCAACAAGGTAGTCTTTACATCATCATCTGAAACAATATTGATTATAACGCTTCTTGTTGTTCACTTTAACAAATCAATCTTAGAAATAACGTCGACCCGAGAGTAATAGATTACTCATTTAACATCAACAATACCGAATCAGAAGACTTTTTTATTGGCCAGTTGAGTTTTAGAAATGGGAAAATCATGTTTTTGGATCAGACTTGTTTACAGAATTCATTGATTTCAGGGTATTTTATCTCTGATATTTTAAGTAACAAATGCCTGAGATTGGTTTTTCAATCCAACCATTAATCTCAACAAATGACAAGATCAAATTAAAGCGTAATAGATATTAAGAAATCAAAAGGACGAAGCACGGTTAATAAATAGTTTTATTTAGACAGAAGTCGGTGAATTGATGAACAAATATCCTAATGATTTTGATTAATACGGGAAATGCACCTGAACTTTTCATTATGAAATATTTACTTTTTTTTATATACTTCCTTAATATATTAATATATTAATAGTTGCTACCTACAAGAGAATGTACCGTGTTTTCAAGATAGAGAGTGGATTTATAATGTTAAACCTCTTCTTCCGTCAACTCACATGTATATCTAGTTCCATCCATAGGTATTTGTTTTGAATTTTAAAAATATATAATTACATTTTCAGTAAATCCACTATGGGTCGCCGAGGGCACTAATTTATCAAAGCTAGATGCAGCTGTTTTATATTATTTTATCAGATAAACAACTAAATCGTTTTAGATTTACGAATGTGGAAAATTTCAATATTGAATTAGATCTAAGTAATTTGGTAAGTTTGTCTGGGGTGGCTATATCGCTGTTATTTTCCAGTCGGACCAGACACTGGCCTAAATCGATCTACTAGCCTCATTTCATTGATATGGCCCATCAATCACGTCATTTAAATATTAACGAGTACTGCCGGAAATAGACAGTTCTTGACTACGTGCTTCCATCATCACTTCCTCACGACATTTAAGGATTGGAAATAAATGGCAATATAAATCTGTCTCGAAGGCTTAAATCGAAAGAAATGTTCAATTCATGTGTTTTTTTTAAATACCAGCTTCCGTTTAAATGATTAAAAACGAATCTACAGAACCAGTCAACAAATTCTATTGAACTCCAATTCAGCGTTTGACAGATGTCGAAGAAATAAAATTGATAAAGGAGTGAAGTATTTGGTAAAAATAAATAGGTTCCGTTGTGAGTGTCATTTGGTAGATGTCTCTTTGATGGTTTTCTGACGTCCATTATAAGACATTAAAAGCAGCTTTTCTCTTGGCAATGCTTGTCAACATGCGTATTGAATCATATGGATGAATCCTTTGCAAGTCTGTTCGAAAATTGATGGAGGAATGCGTTTTTCATCAATTAAATGCAATTTGTATGATGATTGTACCATGGGTTTAGACTAATAAAGATTTTATCAGTTATGATGGTTATACTAAAATCATTAAAGACAGGGTCCAGCGCAAAACGATATGGTACCACAATGATGTGTTTACCTATCATTCAATAACTTAAACTAAAACTACAAAACTCACCTTTATCAATTCAACAAAAAGTCAGAAATTTGACCTTAAAAAATAATACATGGCCTATTATGTCAATATGAAAACAGCCTTCTTACCACTTCAATATAGACGTCATTGTCGATGTGTTCCACAAGTGACGTCACATGTGGATTTTAACTTAAACTGGATGTTAAGCTTTTCACTGATTAGTTTTTCTCAGGCAGGTGAAAATGGACAATTTGAGGAATGATTTCTCAAAAACTGCTGGATGGATTTTCATGAAATTTGTTTTATTGTCTTCTAAATTGTCCAATGCTTTACAGTTTAAAAAATCGCTGAGTGCTGGACCCTGTCTTTAAGAAAGAAAGAAATATCTAAATTTTAAGGATTACAGCTAAAGTTCCCATTAGCATCCTTTCTACCGGCGAATCGTTTTTCTATTAATTGAAACTCTTCTTCAAGAGCTTCAAGCCTTAGATTTTCAGTCTGAAATGTGGGTAATTTTGATAGGAAATATCTTTCAAATGAAAAAAAAAATACAAACGGCTGTATTTTTTTTATCGACCCAAATACAATTTAAACTAGAGCCACACGTGGCACAGAGTGGAACTTTGCAAATGTGCAAATTTGCTAAAGGGAATTTAAAAAACAACGAACCTGAACGAAAATTTCCAAAATTGCAAAATATAAAAAATTCAAATTTTAGATCACAATCAATTGTGATATATCGTTCGAAAGAACTCGTAAAGCACATTCAGAATCTGGAAAAAAATACTCTCTAAGTGAGTTAGGTCACGTGCTAGAGCAGTCCAAAGTTGTCAATTTTGCTGTTTTCGGACAGCTATAAAACCGGAAGTTGATATCGGAGGTCAAATATTAAAGTATCATCTGGTAGCAAAGGTCGATGACCTTTGATCCTAGAAAGGTCAATGTCAACAAAGGTCAAGGTCAAAACCGGAAAAAAATATTTTTTTTAACCTTGTTCCCTTTTTTGAACTACAATACCGAAATCAATGAGCCTTTAACACAAGCTGAATAAAGCAATGCTGTAACTGTATACAATGTCATTTTTAAAAAAAATTAATAAACTTTACCTTTTTTTTGATAAACAAATTTTTAACAAAAACAAAATTTCCCCGGATGTGCCACGCCCACGTCAGATTTTTTGATGTGACTTTATTTCTATTATTAATATCTATTAATGCCTCAATTTTCAAAGCTTTACATCCATTGGTTAACGAGATATACAATCATAAATGTCAAAAATGGTCAAAATCTATTATCGGAAATTTTGAAATTCGTAAACCTTGTTCCCTTTTTTGAACTATTCAACCGAAACATCTGAGAATTTGATATAATTGAGCTTAAGTAATGAGGTAAGTGTATCCAGAAGCATTTTTCAAAAAAATTGAATTCTATATATATTTTTTCCAGACAACAAAATTTAAACAAAATGAAAATTTTACCCGGATGTGCCACGCCCACGTCAATATTTTTTGATTCATACATCTGTAAGGGGTAAGTTCAAATTATGTTTCAAATTTGAAGCTTCTATATCTTATAGATCACGAGATATGCATACATCAAAGTCAAACACATCAAAAAGTCGAGTTAAGGTTTCCAAAATTGCAAAATATAGAAAAATTCAAATTTTATATTTCAATCCACTGTGATATATTGTTTGAAAGAGCTCGTAAAGCACATTCAGAATCTGAAAAAAATAACTCTCTAAGTGAATTAGGTCACGTGCTAGAGCAGTCCAAAGTTGTCAATTTTGCTGTTTTTATACAGCTAAAAAACAGGAAGTTGATATCGGAGGTCAAATATTAAAGTATCATCTGGTAGCCAAGGTCGATGACCTTTGACCTACTTAAGGTCAAGGTCATCAAATGTCAAGGTCACGAGATATGAGCCTTCAAAAATTGAAAAAATTCAACTTGAAATTGCAAAAAAGCAAATTCGAAATTCGAAAATCCACTTCCAAGAATTTTCTCTAATTTTTATGTTCTTTCATTTAATACCAAAATATTGAAATTCGGTTCAGCCAAATTGGCTGAATAGATTATGGAATGTTTCAGGAAAATCAAAATGGCGGTCAAAGTTCCACTTGCGGGTGAAATTTTATTTTAAAATCGGCCATAGAATTACTTTGGCTACCCATCTGCATAATTTGGTTGAAATATTTAAATTTCACCGGAAGTTATTCAACCGGAACTTTAAATCGATTTTCCATTTAAACCGGAAATGACGTGAAAATTTCGACTACGTCACTCGATTAACATTTGTGGTAAAACTTTTTTATTAAATCAACAGATCAAACTGACAAAGATTCAAAAAAAGTTTGAAAAAATCGAAATTCGATGAAAAATTGTGTACTACCAATTTTCGATATTTGAATTTTTTAAACTCAGAGGACATCGGAATTTAGTCACAGATTCCAAAAATGAAAACCCGAGCGAAATCGGCCCATAAATGTAGCTTCCAGAGTCGAAAAACCTGTTTTTACTCAGGTTGCAATGTGCAACTTGCACTTTTGCAAAAATGTTCCAATTTATATTCATTTGGTACGTCGCCACGATAAGATGTCAGGATATGTTGAGAATCTGATGCACCTGTTGCAGTTGAGGCTGTGTACTCTTTGGAAAAAACGAAAAAAAAAAAAAAAAAAAAAAAAAAAAAAAAACTAGAACTGTTCAGATAACAGTACTGATGCAGGGCTTGTTACGACACAAAGGTACGACCGGTGCGGCAATATTTCTTGTGCGTGCCCTGTACTCATACTCTTATAGCACATGCGACACAAACAGATTTTGAAAGAATTCGGGTAAGAAATAAAGCATGCGCACAACTCAAATTCAATATATTCATGATATATCGGATCTCATTATATACATACATGTCAATTTTGAACAAATTCGGATAAGAAATAAGGAAGTTGGCGATGCGCATGCGCACTACACAAATTCAATATATCCATGATATTTCGAATATAATTATACACATACATGTCAATTTTTAAGTAATTCGGATAAGAACTAAGAAAGTTAGCGATGCGCATGCGCACTACACAAATTCAATATATTCATGATATATCGGATCTAATTATACACATGTATGTCAATTTTGAAAAAATTCGGATAAGAAATAAGAAAGTTGGTGATGCGCATGCGCACTACACAAATTCAATATATCCATGATATTTCGAATCTGATTATACACATACATGCCAATTTTGAAGAAATTCGGATAAGAAATAAGAAAGTTGGCGATGCGCATGCGCACTACACAAATTCAATATATCCATGATATTTCTAATCTGATTATGCACATACATGTCAATTTTTAAGAAATTTTGATGAGAATTGACAAAGTTGATAATGCGCATGCGCAGAACCTAAATCTAACATTTCCCCTGAATTTGCAATCCGATCATGCATATACGTACCAAGTTTCAGATAATTCGGATGAGAAATAAAAAAGTTGGAAAATTAAGTGGAAATGTACCTTTAAATGTGGTTCCGTATGCATAAACTACAGCATTACGCTGTTCAATGCAACCTAGAGTGTTCTTATTATGTTATAACTGGACATATGAAATAGTTATTAAAAACAGTGTGAACATAGCTTTAAATTAACACCCTAAACTTTGATTTATATCTGTGTTGACAGGGTCACTGACACTAATTAACCGAAATACTTATAGTCAAATAGGTGAACAATTATTAGCATATTGAATTTGCTTGAAAAGGTATGCATATTATACATCATTGGATGCGTCTTGATGCGTAGATTACGAATATGCAAAAATTATGATATTTGCACAAAAAGGGTAGCTGCTAGAGCCATTTAAAACAAATTTTAAACTTTTTTCAATCGCTGATAAAACCGAAAGTTACGGTCAAAAACAAAAAATTAAAATACCAGTGGATAGATATTGTCGAGAACTTGGTGTCATGAGAAATTCAAGGTCATGGGAGGTCAAGGTCACGAGAAAACTGACTTCTAATATCGAGCAATCTAAAAAAATTTAAATTAAAAATTACAAGAAAGCAAAATAAAATTTCAAAATTCTGATCCCTAGACAATGGTCTTAAACGACTAACGTTTCGATGAGTACCAGAATCATGAAAATCGGATAATAATTGAGAGACAAGTAGCAATTTAAAGGAATGTTACTATTATCCAAGATGGCGGAAGATTTGACGTTTGCGATCTAATTTTTTTTGCTAAATCTGTGTCTAATGATATGTCTAGTTACATGCATGTATTTATTTCCGTGTATCTGTGATAGGTAAAAAGTTGAATATCGAACTTTAAGTGCAATTTTTGCAAAAACCAGAAAAGTTGCACAATTTCTGAAAACGGATTTAGGTTTATCATTATGATAGTATTATATACTTTAAATTTCAGATCGATTGCATTATAAGTAAACATTTTAGAACAGTGCTAAAAAGTTTTGCTACAAAAAGGTGCAAATATTTTTGCAAATTGACATTTTTTATAAATCGATACTATGTTGTTAAATATGTACAATACAATGCAAGAACTCTATACAAATCGAAGTGTAAATACGACTCCCAGTACTGTCCGAAATATTTCATGGATGCATAATTTATGCATAACCATATTTGCATAACTGTTCCGTAATACATTTAAAATCTAATGAGCGCGTTTTACAAATATGACATGGTACGAACATTACCGTACTATGTGCCGTTTCGTCCCTGTGCTCTGTCAAGAATTCGAAAAAAAAAAAAAAAAAGAATAATCATTTGCAAAACAAAGCAGGGCGTACTTGTAAAGTACGCCCTGCAACTAGAACCGTGGTAACGGTACTGAGCAGTGCGCAATTTAAACATCCTTGAACGGTTGCATTTTATTCCTGCATATAAATTAGGTCATGTGACAGAGCTGTTTATAATTAAAAATCTCAATTTTCAATCGACTATTAAACCGGAAGTAAACATCGGAAAACACAAAGTACAACATCATTTGATAGATTTTATCGAGGGCAATAGCTTTTGTTCAGATCAAAAGGCCATCAAACGTCAATGTCACGAGTTTTGAGCTTTGAAAGTGTTTGCTATTGCTGAATTTCTTTAACCGGAAATAGACAAAACTTTTAATCGAAATTAGGATATCGGCTGTCACAATTTTCTTAGTAATATATTGAAGATGCCATAGACATCAACATTATGTAAATCGGATGATATCCTGATCACTTATATCGATTTAAAGAAAAGTTGGTCATTTCAAGATGGTGGTCTACTAGTTACTTCCGGGTCCAATTTTATCCTTTTTTTCTATGAATGTTATGTCATTTTATATCTTCAAAAGAATGTGTCGACTCTCTTTAAAAATCCACAATTTAGGAACCACGTGTTTTTTCGCGCCAAAAAAGCCACGCAGTTACTTTAGAACAATGAACAAAATTTCCAAATTAAAAAAAAAGCAAAATGATTAAAATATCTACTATTATATATCAAGCGGAGATAAAGCATAATAAGAAAAGACGATTTTTTGTGACGTACGTGAATTAGGTTCAAACTGACAATTTTCATTTGGCTATAGAACAAGAAGTAAATATTGGACAACAAAAATAGATCTGGCCAGATGGTGGATAGATCTTATTCCGGGCATGTTCTTTCATATCTTAAGAAGAAATTGTTACCTATCTTATGAAATCCGTAATTCAAATAACACGTTTTTTTTCCCGCCAAAAAAACACGCAGAGTTACTATAGAACAAAGAACAAAATTCCAAATAGCAATTTTGATCAAAATATCTAGTGTTATATATCACTGGAAAGAGGAGATAAAGCGTAATAAGAAAAGAAGATATTTTGTGACGTGACGTCACGTGACAGAGCTGTTAAAAGTTCATACTAACAATTTTTAAATTGCTATAAAACCGGAAGTAAATATTGGACAACAAAAATGAATACACCGTTGGGTAGATCTCATCATGGGCAATAACTTTTGTTCAGGTCATAAGGTCACCCAAATCCAAGATAACGTGTAATGAGCTTTGAAAATGGTTGTCATTTCTGAATATCTTTTACCGGAAATAGGCAAACATCATAATCGAAATTAGCAAATTAGCTGTCATCATTTTGTTGGCCATAGATTGAAAATGCCCTAGACATCAATATTATACAAATCGGATGATACCCTGTTCACTTCTCTCGATTTAAAGAAAACATGTTCATTTCAAGATGGTGGCCAGCGTGTTACTTCCGGTTACGATTTTATCATATTTTTTTCTTTGTTAGTCATGTTCTTCCATATCTTAAAAAGAAATTGTTACCTATCCTATGAAATCCGTAATTCAGATAACACGTGTTTTTTCCCGCCAAAAAAAACACGCAGAGTTACTATAGAGCAAAGAACAAAATTCGAAAAAGCAATTTTGATCGAAATATCTAGTGTTATACATTTTTGGAAACAGGAGATTAAGCGTGATAATAATAAAAGATAATTTGTGACGTACATGAATTAGGTCACGTGACAGAGCTGTTTAAAGTCAAAACTCGACATTTTCAAATGGCTATAAAACCGGAAGTAGACATCGGACAGCAAAAATGAATACATCAGTTGATAGATCTCATCAAGGGCAATGACTTTCGTTCAGGTCACAAGGTCACTCAAGGTCAAGGTCACAAGATATGAGCCTTAAAAGTTTTGACTATTACTTAAAATTTTAAACCGGAAATAAAAAAAATTCTGAATCGAAATTCAAAAATCGGCTTCCCATGTTTTGTTAGCAATCGACTGTAGATTCCATAGACATCATTTTTATTCAAATCGAATGATTCCCCGATTCTGAATAGCGATTTAAAGAAAAATCAGTCATTTCAAGATGGCGACTGATATGAAATATCTGGGTCAGATATTTTCATTTCATTTTTAGTCAACGGTTATTTCTAGCACATCTCAAAAAGATTTTTTTGAATATCTTAATTATTCCGGAAGTTGAAATTTCAACTTTACAAGCGAATGACGTCAAAACCGGAAGTGATATACAAATTTTGAAAATACCATTTAGTTAGAAATCAAAATGTTTATACACCTGTAAGTTTTCAGTTTGATCGAAATAAAATTGCAAAAGTTAAAAAAAACGGTTAAAAAAGTGCTCCAAAAAGTCAGCAGAGAATATCTAAAAGTGCATATATGTTGAGAGCTATTATGTAGACATTAGAATAACGAAATAAACAAAAAAAGTTCCATCAAAATCAGTTGAAAAACACAGGTAAAAATGGTAAAAAACATAACATGGGTTTTTCTGTCAAATGTCATTTCCGGTTACACAAAAAACCGCCATTTTACATTCACCCAACACCGAGCAGTTAGATATTGTAGGAAAACATGTGAGATAAGGTGTGACATGCTCCCTTCATACCGAATTAGCGTGACCAGAAGTAGACAAAAAAAAAAAAAAAAAGTCATTATGAAAACAAAGCAGTGCGTTCGCTAGAACGCACTGCAAAAAGAAACATTTCGAAAACAAACTGGGACTTTGCGGTAGCAAAGTCCCACAATAAAATGGCATGCAATTGTAAGTTTTATATTGAATATTTGTGAAATGTCATAGAAATCTATTCTTCAGCTCACGGTGAAGTAAAGTAATCGATTTTCAGCACATAATTAGCCCTGCGTTCAATAAAACAAAACGTTCTGAAGCCCTTCAGAGAGAAATGTATGCTTGTTTACAATGTAAAAACAACTAACATCATATTTCTATCGACCCACAGACATTATAAATGAAGGAAAGACAAAACATTTTTTTACCACATAAAACTGAAAGCGGACAGTTGCCGATGACTTGATTAGTTCCGTAGAATACAAAACGCTTTGATAACGTTTTGCTTTGTTAACCGTAGGTATACTGGTTTTGTACAGTTAAAACCAATTAACTTTATTTTACAGAATAATAGAGTATTTTAAGGCCCAGTTCAGACGTCGATCTTCTGGCGTGTCGAATATAAAGGACATTTAAATCAACACAATTCATTCAGATCGGCAGTTGATTCATACGACAAATGCTTGTAGTGCCGAAATAAATATCATTTTCCAGTTTTTTTAGTAAACGGGGGAGAGGGGTTGGCGATGGTACCCAGAATTTCTCTAAGGAAGACTGGCATAGACATCATTTTCATAGTCTGTAAGTTAACGCAAAATGCTGTCGAGAGTGGCCTTCTAGTGTCGCATGTCGTCAACGAAAGAGCAGTCAAGAAAGGTCTCAGATGCAAGGATATCAACCTTGATTTTCAAAATTTTCTTCGGGGGAGAATCCATGAAACCTTCCTTCAGCGACACGCTTTGATGTCTAAGGCCGTATCTTTTACAGGATTAAAAGTCTGTAAAAGTTTTCATTTGCTGGTGCAAAAACAAATAGCGAATGTCGTTTTAATCTAGTCGCTCTGAAATAATGATCTTTTACAAAAATGTCTATGTATGTGAGTTTTGTTTTATGAATAGGAAATCTCTTAGAATTTAGTGAATTATTAAAAGTACTCATTCAACTGCAACATAAACTCGGGGGTGTGAACCAATATTAAAAATTGCTCTATAATCATCATAGCTTATATTGTTTATTTCAGTATTTCTATTATTCTCATGTCACTATGTTGAGATGTAATTACCGGACATGAAGATTTTTATCCATGTTTTATATGATCGCAGTAATTATCTAAGTTTAATTATAGGAATTTCCATTAACTGGTACTTCTAATAGTTGTTATAGTTATTGCTTGATTAACCAATATTATTAATATAATATCTCAGTCAAGATTTATAGTATTTTGTTAAACCAGTTAGTTTCAATGATGGAGTTTCAGTATATTTTACCAGTATATCTCAACCTTGGTTCCATGAACGTATACAGTGGTTTCTCTAACCTAAATTTCATTTAAACATTTTTAGGTATGATATCGACCACGTTCCCGTGTTGATTTGAGTTTTCCACTTATACGCCTTCCTCATGTGCTTGCACCATTCATTTTACAAATATGTTTCTGTTTTTCCATTTGGGGGCTAATGAAGACGGTAAGCACAAGCAATGCACAACAATGAACATTTAATTCTGGGAAAAAGCTTAGCCATTGTCTTATTGTGAATGATCTGTAACCTGCAGATCATTATCCATAGTCAGCCCTGCATCATGCAAGACGTCCTGATTAACGAACAAGCTGAATCTCTGTCACTCAACTTCTTATTTCATAACCAAAGGGTTCATAATTTGTGCAGATACACTACAACTCTCATTATTATTCTTAGACATTGCTGACACAATCTCCTATGACATAGTATAACTCTATCCAAATCAAGTTAATTTCATACATAATTAAAACCTCCCTTCATGTATTTATCCGTTGAGGTTTGAAATAGATTTTTCTTTTCAACTAAAGATATGAGAACAGACATTAAATCCATTCAATATTAGTTCTAGTTTCTAGAAGCATCATCGATATCATGGTTGCTTGTTACATTTATTTTAGGTTAATGATTGTTTAATGCAATATATGCTTTTTGGTGCTGTCTATCGCAGACAATCTTAATGGAAATCATATAAAAGATTTTTATCTCATAGAAATTCAACTTCACGGATGAAATTCTAGCAAATTATCTTTTTCTCTCATCACATTTCATTAGAAATAATAGTAGCAGGGCGTTAAACACAGAAAATTGTCAATGTTTTAGTAGAAAGTGTGCTGCGCAATTTGAATAATAAACGTGTGATTTTAGATATTTTTCCATATTCAAATTCGTATTGAATCTATAAAAGCAATCCGTCTATCTGATACACAATACACAATGAAAGCTCATTTACTTACGCCAGTGGTTCCCAACCTTTGCAAAGCTGTGGCCCAAAATTACGAAGCTGTCAGAGCCATGGCCCCCTGTTCTATTCCAAACTAGGGAATATAGTCCAAGGGTTGTTGTCTTGTGCCTCCTCATCATCGGGAGGTCAGATGAATTTGACCACAAGCAACTACAAGCCTTACACAGCAAAATATAGTTGAATAAAAGATGGGCTAGAGAAAATAAAAATACATCCTCATGCGCCATGGCCCCCTGACAAACACCCCATGGTCCCCAGGTTGGGAACCACTGACTTACGCGTATAAATGAATAAAATGATATTCAAGATAATGCGTTTCTGTAAATCTGCATTAAATCAATTTATGTCAAAGAGTTTGTGTGTCAATAAAAGAAGCCTGTCATAAGGCTTTAATTTACAGATTGAACACTTCTTCATGCATACAAATCAATTTTTTATACCAGGAATATCAAGTTATGAAATCAATTGTCTGGATTACTGGCATCACTGGAAATTGACATGTAATCATCTGGATAATGCTTCCTAGTTCTTCCGATTAAATGGAAAGGGTTCAAAATCGATTATTATATAACCAGTTTTATTTTTACAATTTATTTGTTAAATGAAGCCTTACAGGAGCTGTAGCGTCTTCAATTTCGACATGATATTTATAGTTCTCTGTCATCAACATATTTGATATTTCCGAAGTCTGTAGTTATGTAATCGACCGAGAAATTAGTTTTCAATGTGTAATGAAAGTGTCGACTTATTACAGAATTTCTCATCAAAATAATTACAATGGACGCCTTGGTTTCAAAGGAAAGCTATTGATTTAGCATGATAAATCACCTAGTCTACATGTCCTGCATGTGTACTCTAGACAGTAATCTGTATCAGGTTACAATTATGTACATGTTATTTATTGATTTCAGAATGAACTCTTACATATCTTTTGAAGAAAAAAAAAACATAAGACGACAAGGGACATACGCTTCTGATCTATCAGAAAGAGGACGAAACTTGTCTTTTACTGTAGGCGCCTTTTGAAGTTTCAAAAAATGAGACAAGAATTTTGTTATAAGAAATTATAAATTGGCCGATAGTTTGAAGGCACAAAAGAGCGTCAAAACACAGAAATCAGATAGCCGACTGAATAATTTCATATTGTTTCTTAACACCATCTTCATCCATTCTTATAATCTGAGGATCAGAGTCAAATGAAGATGCACTTCCAGAACCACTCCCACACGAATTTTTCACCTTCATTCGAAAGTCACATATAAAATCCTTCAAACGTCTTCTAAAACTTCCAGAAAAAGCAAAGTACAAAAAACATTTAATGGCAAAGTTAACCAGGTAAAACACTCGACAGAGAACTAGCCATTGGTTTAATTGTGGTTCTGGTTTTTCGCTAAATCTCATAACGGTTCTCATAATATTCTGTGGAGGATTGAATAATAAGGTCATTATGATTACCGGACATAAAACACGAGTAATACGCGTTGAAGACTGTGAAGAACTTTGACGGTTCATTCTCCGACGTGTTGAACTCGATAACGGTGACATGTCTGTTGAAAATTTGTAATATTCACATCCTTTGATCAGTATTAAAATCACCATAATAAGTATCACAACATATGGTATCACTGCCACAAATAATATATCGATTTTATCCAAATTCATGTAATGTTCTTCAAATTCACTGAATGGTCCACAATATTTCAGTCTTTTAAATCGAGTATTGACTCCATAAAAGTAAGTAATATAGGAATAACACACAACTGCTAGCGCCCCGATGCCTACAATAACAAGCTTTGCCCTAAAAACAGTACACATTGAGGGTTTCTTCAAAGGAAAATATAAGGCTATAAATCTGTCCACAACTAAAGCCACCATGTACCAAATACTTAGAAAAGTAAATCCGTAATTCAAGAACATCACAAGCTGGCAGACACCAACGTAAGTTAGCAATGGCTTTTGATAATACAGCTGTAAATTTGTTAAAAAGAAAGTCCACAGAAACCCCGTATCTGTGACTGCAATGGCTGCTAGATAACGGACTGAAGACACTTTCCTAAACTTTGTTCTGGTAAAAACAAGGTAAGCTAATATATTTCCAATAGATCCGAGCACCACAATAATAGGGAACACATAGTAATTCATTTCAAATAACGCCAATGCCAGCTTAGTTTGTTTAAAAATGTTTCTTGGCGATATTGGACGAACTGGTCTAGGTTTAAAAGTGGTCCAGGAATTAATGTAGCTTCCTACTAGATCCAATTCAGTATCGTTTCCATCCATATTTTCTATCTGATAGTCCATAACTGTAGGAGATGATGTTGATGTCGCCATTTTAGGCAGTTAAACACATCGTCCAACAATACAATTCAGCTTTTGTATTAGTCAAGTTAATCCTAGGTTATAACCGATTTTCAAGTTTCAATTACGACATTTTTTCGTTATCTCATTAAGTTGAATTTGGTCTCCGCTTCGACTCTACAAACATCTGAATTTTCTAATCTGCATTGTTGACACCAGTAATCTGGAACGAAAGAATGAAAAACATTCATGATACTGCGTAGGGAGGATTAACACTGAAAAGCCTTTTGTAAACACAAAATATAATCAAATATCTAACCCTTCTTGTGAAATCGATACAAATGATTAAGAATACTAAGAACCCGTTAGTTTATTTATACTATTACGATTTCAGACTATTGACACTGGGGAGATGATATAGATTAATACTGGATATATAAATATACCTTCAAGCGTATTGTATTGTTACTGATGCCGTGTTTAAAATTTATCTTAGCGGCTCTTCCTATCACAAATCTAAATGATATAGTACTGTAGCTGCCTAGTCCGAAACTTGCTGACTCTTTCCCCAGCCTCTGATAGCTATTTGGACGGATATGGCTGGGAGAGAGTCGATTTTACGCACCTCCATAGGTGCGGGGGTTTTAAACGTACATGTATTTATTTACATCGAATCCACAAAACTTGATGGGCGATTTTGTAGTTCAACCACACCATCATTATCCCTCTACACCCTCCATGTCATGTATACGTGTCCATCAAAGTTTTTTTTTCCCGAGAAATAAAATCTATCAGTCGCCATTGAATGCTGCACGCGCAGGGTGTGGAAAGTTTTTTGGCCTAGTTTTTCTGACTCTCTCCCAGCCATATCTGTCCAAATATCTATCAAAAGTTGGGAATTGAGTCAGCAAGTTTCGGACTATGTAGCTGTCGTGATGAGTTCGATGTACGTGCCGACACAGCATTTAAGAATTCTGTAAATTAATAATTTACAATTCCATTAAACAATTTGAATGACAGAACAAATTCTATAATAACTATTACATGATGTCAGAATTGTTTAAATATTAATTCAGTTTTATGAACAAAACAACTTTCTATTGTGTCTAATATATTGGAATGTACCACAAGTTGTGGAGGTTGCTTCAAAAACATGATTATCATTGTGGTTATACATGCACATTGTAAAAGCCAGTATCCTAGAAATTCCTCAAGATTGTATATCAGATACAGCGTTCTAATTTAAGTGTTATAATATAAGCAGGAAACAATTAGGTGGAATGATTCCGTAACATTCTATGTTATCGTATCCAGCACCAATTAGTCTTGTCAGCCTAACAACACTAATCGCTTAGAATTGATTTAAAAAAATAAATAAAATTACTAAGAATAGAATAGATGGCATTATTATACGTAAAGAGTAAGATTTGACGTTTTGAACGGCCACAACAGCGTCAAATTGTCCAATAAACAAATACATTCCATTAAAACCACCATATATGAAAATTTAAGTGATTTTCGTGAAATTCCATAACCCTGCTTTATATTTTCGATATGTCAGAAAGCACTTCCATGTTCATATTTTAATGAGATGGCACAAAACTAAAGGCAATGTCAACATTCAAGGACAAGGGAAATAACCATATTATGGTATTCTTTGTTAATATTTATTCCATAACGAAGTTCATTACTTGCCTTAAATAAAAGCTTTGTCTCAAATATGAGATCATTGATCAAAACTAAATGTCGAATGTAACGGACAATAACCCTGAATAAAACAGCTGTTTAATGTACTCGACAAATAAATGAGGCCTATAACCTTTGATAATTATAAGTATTAGCATGTGACCACGATACATATTCCTCAAGATCTTTCAGGAACCCTAACAAATCTCTGTAGACCAATGTTCTTTGAGGTGAGATTTTTAAATTAGTCAGTAGCTAATAACGTCTTTGAAGCTGATAAGAATGTATTGATATAAACCCCTTGAGGACATTAGTTTTCACAGTAATAACTAACACAAGGATGCTTGACTATGCCAAAGGACCAGTTATACTATTAATAACATTTTCATATTGGTTTGATAAATCGTCGAAAGTACACCGTTTTGGGAAAGACATACGAACACATGACTCGCTCAAACATTAATTGTTGTACAGCAAGTTGGGACTAAAAGCGACGAATTGTTTAACTCATTCAAAATTACACCCACCTTCAACTATGTTTACGTGGTACAGTTGATTTACATATCAGGGGCCTTATTCTCGAAAACTTAACTTACAATAATTTTAGTGCTTGGGTCATATGATTGGTCAATCACTAAAATTGATTTTAAATACAGCTTTATTATCCAATCAAATTACTGTATTTATTAAAATCTGGATTTTATATAATTTTTGAGAATAAGGTCCCAGTTCTTACCCGTTTACCATAGTTTGTAAACGATGCAGGATGGTGGGACTGAATGGAAGTACGTTCAGATAATAAACTGTGGCACCATGTACTACAGGATGTGTACGTAAATGAAGCCTTCGACGGTCAGAAATTTGACAAGGATAGGCTAATAGATAGTATTTAAGGTATAAGTAGATTGATCAGTATCAGTCTTTCATAAAACTAAACCAACAACTACCAACATCAAGAAGAATAACCATGATTACAACGACTTTGAAGACCGATCAACTCACGCAACACTACTCAGGGCCGAGTTTCAGCGCCAGGTCATTCGACCGGACCAGATCACGAATTCTCAAATTACCAAACCATCATAGTACCATCCAATTAAACCAATCCAACTACTGCGACTACCAACAACTACCTAGTTTGCGATATCAGCATCAGCTAGAAGCGAACGTTAACTTGTCATCTACCAACCATTTCATAAAACGTTTAACTTTAAAAACATTCGAAAAACAACAGATAATAATCTAAATAATTACTTCATACACTACTGTAAATGATTATTCAAATCATTAACACGAAATTACTAAGCCATGTTTGCCCGCAGGTACTGGTAATTACGTATATCCTAGAATCTAATTTTTTTTCGTGCAGAGGCATAAGCTCAATACGGATTCTTTTCACAGTGGGGTGATTAAAAACTATTATTATGGTCTTTACAGAAACTTCCAGCAAAGAACCCGCCTTTTGTAATTTAACAAGATGAAGTAGGCGACATCCTGTACAGTACATAAACCCACCTTCGACATTCAAATGCCATTTACAAACAAATTAAATCCACAAGAAATAAATGTTCTTATAAAAGTGGCGCCAAGAAGGGTATGCTAACTCTTCTAGACACCTGATACCACTTTTCATTATTAGATATTTACTCATTTATTGATATTCCTCATATGAATATATTGCCAATGTGTTCACATGGATTTCGAGATTTGTTTTACGGTTTGGATCTTTCGTGCTTGGTTTTATTATTTGAGTACCTGTTTAATTTGTCTTGCGAAATGAAAGTATGGTTATATAGAATTCAAAGCTAACCCAAGTTGAAACATAAAAACAAGACCAATGACCGAGTGATAATAATAAACAATACGCTTAAAAGAACGGTTTGTGATATATTATGCATATCGTTTTTCGGCATTGTTAGTGAACCGATTCATTTATGAATGAACAATCGGATATAAAACGAAACCTTAAGTTGCAAGTATATAGCATCGCTTCTGAGACCTTCTTGTTCGTTATAGTATCGTTCTAATAAACCACATTGCCACAATCTGATTGAGTTCCCAGAACTTTCATGTAATCGTAAAAATACCGTAATGACACAATCTAAAATATTCACACGTGAACATTATAAGCATAAGGAGTCCAAATGTCCTGGTTAATCAAGAGTAGACCAATGGACTGATATGCATCAAGACGAATATTTCAACATTATAAAGTCCAAATCCACTAATGGTGTAAATTGCGTAACGATTGATGCTTTATCTAAAGGGCGAGCTGTTTAATACTTCACCAGTTTTCAAGCAAATTGAATTTTCTGTGTGGTTTTTCTATACTTCATTATTATATCTTTTTATAAGAATAATAATATTGTTGACTTTTTCAACGATTTTTCAGTTATCTTCATAACCAGTCAATGATAACTATTATTGATGACAAATGGAATTCAATGATACAATCAGAAAATTAATAGAAGTTTGAGTTTTTTTTAGTAAAGACAAATTAATATCTTGTTTTGAGCCATTAGTGGTATCAAACAGCCATCAATTATACTCAGATATAATCGTAAGATAATTGAAGTTTGTTAATGCAAATCAGGGATGCATTACATGCACCCAGTCATAGCTATCTGGGATAGTTCAAGGTCTATAATGTATTGTTGTCGATCATTAATGTACTGTACACACTGACAACATTTTCGACAACAAGTTGGCCAACAAATCTGGGCAACAAAATATTGGTTCCTGTATACACACGACATCTGCTCAATGGCACCCCGCCCCCCTCTAGCTACGCCACTGAAAATATACTTGTATTTATTCAGCAACATGTTGGGCAACAATTGGACAACATGTTGCCGAATGTTTCCTAACTGTACACACTGACAACATTTTCGACAACATGGCATTTCGGCAAAATGTTGTTAGTATGTACAGTACCTAAGTTTCACAATAACTGGTGAATGGTGAAACCATGTTTAGCAATGATCGGATTTCAACCTTAGACACCAAACACCAACAATCGTTTCCATTGTACAATTTTCCTAAATAAAAAATTGTCGTTAAGAGGCATGGTCATGTATCGCAATGTTCAAAATATCGAAAGATTTTATGAAGATCAAATAGTTTCACAATTTATGTTTGCTCACAAAAAAGACTTTATATCTAAACCAAAGAGTTTACCGTTTAATTTGCACACGTATTTACATAAGACGAAGCCACAAAAGCTTATTTACTTCAATCCATTACAAAAAATACTAGATTAAACCTTTTGCATTACTGTAATCTTCTTAATAAAACTTCCAACAAGCTTAAATCTATTTTACTCTGTGCCTTGTCCTAATAATTACTGTGAATCACTAGGAGATATTATTCTAAAGATAAAATCTAAAGATACTCACTTAATGCACATCAAAAAAGCCCGAGCTAATCCTCTTACGTAAACTATTACTGAATAAAACAAACGTTAGGTTTTATGTCAGAAAAATAATACAATTCAAATCTGGTAAAGCCAAATGAATTGCCAAAGAAAATAAAGAATAGATATTGAATTTAGTTTCAGCAAGTCTGTCCACAATTCATCTAGTTTTCATTTTGTAATATCTATAATCAATAGTGTTAGTCGTATAAACAATAAAACAATGTTCCCCTCGCACTTCAACATCAGCAGACATGGTTGAACAACTTATCTGAGAAGATTTACTTTGCTTCATTGGTACTGAAATCAGGTCAATTTAGTTTGATACATCTTAAGGCACAGTATCAATAACTTTTATGCCTAATTGTTAGTGTTGCATGTCATAGATGAAATGGAAACAAAAAACGTCTAGTCGTTCAAATGAAACAAAAAGTTAAAAAAAATCGAACACAAACGTAGGCTAATGACACTGTAAAGGCAAAATGGCGTTTGCCTGTCATCATAAATAAGCCCATACACGTACAGAAAAGTAGAGATATCAAAATGAAGATTCTGCTTTGATATTGTTAACTGTGAAACATATGAAAATTATGGCGTTATGTCTACAAACACAGTTATCAAAATATTAGCAACTTGTCCGCTTTCTCGATCAAAGCAAGAATTGGGTTGATAAGAAACAGCTTTTCTATTAACTCTTGCTAATGTAAAGAGTCATTAAGAATTCAGTGTGACATAGCTATAAATCACTAAAGTTTAAGGTATAGTTCTCAATAATTGCCGTTATCGTTATAAATGATAAGTCTGGCTCAATGAAAAGGTTAATTTCCTTTTTCACATCAGCATTGAATAAGTTATAACATAGACATTATGAATGTCGTGATTAAGCACACACAAACAAAGACTTCCATAATAATCCCCAGCATGTTTCTACAATAGAGTGAAATGGGGCAATAATTATATATCTAAAAAAAAAACATCTTGTTTAATGGAATCCGACGTCGTAAAACAAAAATTATTATGAAAAAGAAAACGTGAACTAATTTTCAGTTTCAAGAAATGGATACCATTGTATTGTAGAGCAGAAACAAGCATATTCCCTTCTTAATAACCACGAAATCTTCAAATCCGTGTGTATCCATAATTATCCGTTAGAAAGTGAAAATTTCGACTCGCAAATTAGTCTTTACCTTACATAAAACACGTGTATGGAAATGACATTGTAACGTCTACTTTGAACGGATAAAGCGATTTTTGTGCAGTTTCCTTTCATATTTTAAAGTCCCAAATCAACCCACTAAAATGCCGACTGTTCCCCTTTAATCAAACGTTTTATGTTCATGACATTTATTTTGTCTTTCTTGTATCATATTATGTTTCCTTCAGTCCCTGCATTTCCCTTTAATCTCTAACAGCAATAAAGTATTTCAATACAAGTGATATTAAATGGTGTTTTACGTCCAAACTTCTGCACCCATTGGGCTAGGGAGGACGGGCTAACGCCAATGAGGGAAATTTTGCCAAGACGGTCGCCTTAGTCTATTCTTAAGGGTATTGATTGGGCTAGCGTTCGAGAAAAAAAACACGAGATGGAATTTTTGCGAATTACTTATTATTTTTGGGCTCAGATTGTAGATAATTATTATTACTTTATTTGTAAACTATATAGAATGAAAGAAACCGACAAGAAATTAGGTGTTTCGTTAGTTTTTGCTAAAAAATTAGGAAAAAGTAGAAAAATGTGTCCCGGTTGGTACAAGATTTCTCAGCCATTTTTTATTGGAAAATTACGATCTTGGTCTTGATTGAAAGTTTATTCAATAAGGATGAAACGTACAGAGAGTTTTTTCGAAAATTCTAATTAGTTTGGCCCCTGGAAAATGTTTGCCGTACCTACGTGTAAATTTTCGTATTTCCATGGTAACCACCAAAATAATAATTTTTTTGGGAAAATCGCTCTGTACGTTTCTAGGCAATGTAATTGTCTACATTTATGCCAAGTTTGATGTAGATTGATCCATTCACATTTTTTTAAACTTGTATCAAAGGTTTGAAATGTCCAATTTTTATGACATGTTTGAAAGGGCTGTCAACTCATTAAAAAAAATCTGATTGACATGAAATCAACCTTAAACTATCGAGAAGGACCCCAAATCATCAACAAATGCACAACAAGTCTCAAGAAATCACTATTTCATATACTTATTCCATGTTTACATAACGTGAAATAGCCTAAGTAACACCCTTGATTTCGATTTTCAACTGTAAAGGGGCACAACCTGTAGCACACGGGTCTCAACTTATTGTTCCATGCAATAAACTAGACGTCCCTATACCTGCATCACTGACCGGGTGAATCCAGGTTGAAAAATCCGAAGGTGTAATCTCGATCCAGTCCGGGATCAACCTAGATCTTCAGGTTGGCTGAACAAACTGAACCACCGCTGCCCAATTTTATGTAATATAAAATAAGTTATAATACTCACATTTGACATCAGTAAAGATACGTAACAGTAACTTGCACCGTCGTCTATATAAATATCTAATTAATGTCCATGACACTTATTTTTTATCTCCGGTAAGTTATGAAAAAAATCAAACTACTGTATCCTGTAGCGAGAATCAACAGACTGCGCCACTGTAGAGAAAATCATCGTACACAACCAATTCATTCCAATAATTAACGACTGTTCTCGACAAAGAGTCTATATCTAAATTATGATTTATTTCACATCTTCCAATAATTTCTTTGATATGAGACAGTCTCAAAAAAGTAATGTGACCAGAAGTCGATAATCCGTGGTAACTAAATACACAAACCAGGCTAGATTACATGGTTAAATGCTTAATGATATCAGAACATCGCTGATGTATAATTTATACCACAGTGAGTTCTTGAAAATGTCAATGTCACTTAATCTAACTAATGAACTTGCCAAACAGTTGCGTCGCTTTCAATTTGCATATACTTCGTCTGGAATTGGATTTGTCTGTAAACGTGTTGCTAAATGCGCTGTTGTTATTCAATACCATTAATAATGCAAATGAATAATTCTGTCTGGAAATCAATATGCTCAGGTTGAATAATTCACACTATCCCTTTGATTCATTCAATGTTATTTTTTTCTCTTCTTTGCCAATTTATATTGTTGACAGAGCTCTTAAATTGAATAGGGAAGTAGTTACGGTTTTTTGATTCTTCTAATGGAATTTAAATGAGAGTAAATAAATCAAAACACGTTCAACTTACTTCCTAAATAAATAAAAGGTTAAAATAGGAACTGCTGTGATTCATATAAAGCATGTCTAAATGAATGAATATTTTTTACGTATTGCCTTTTCTCTATCTCATGCTATTTTAAAAAAAAAAAAACGTCACGTATTGAATGGGGTCTTGCTCCAGATTGCAATTGATAAAACACAAAAGATTATAAGAGGAACTTCTGTGGTTTATATTATACATGTAATTCATGTACATATGAAATGCTTTTACGTTTTGCCTTTGTCTATATTGTGCTATCAGGTCAATCTGAGAGTATCAACGACTGAATAATCACAGATAATCGAACTTGCAGTCGATCGCCATGAATCTGCTACGGGCCTGTAAATGGTCATTATCTAATTATAATGCGCTTCCCCAGCTTAACATGAACAGCTTGTAACTTGCTTTCTATCTGAATTCAAATTCTGGTGTTGCAAATATTTATCCTTCTAGGTTAACACATAACTTTTCCACAGATGTTGAAGAAACTTGTTATTGACATCAAATATTGATAAAAGTTAACTTTTCTTGCTATAACTGAAGATATGTGCAGGCCATTAACTGAGTCAATGGAAATGTTGAAACGTTCAGCAAGATTCTAAAATTATTGTTTAAAACGGAAATGGAGAAACATTTCAACGTGTTTTTCTAAACGTAAGGATTTTTTTCTCATTCCATATAAATCTTTGCAATTTGACCTTTGGCAAATATTATTGATAAATATTCCGATTTAAAGTTGACCAAGCTTGTAGAAAAGAATAATTATTGACAAAATGCAATATATTTGTGTGTACAAGCAAGTGTTATCATTTACTGAAACTAAAAAACTCAGATGTAAATGTGAAATATATTGCAAGTTTGTTATTCAGTTCCTGAAAATAAAGCTTAAATGAGATAGGATAGGATGTACCTGATAAGCAGAATTTTGGCACACGTCCCCTTCGTTCTCTTAAAAGGGCGGATGATAATATTTTAAAATACAGCTTAGAGTAAATCCTTAGATCAATGATTTCTGTGCAACCTACAGATCATGTACGATATTTTGTTAATGGAATCGTCTGAACCGAAACATTTCAGTGCATCTTGGTTTGGAAATAATGCAATGCTCGTATCTCATGTCTGACTTCTAGCCATCGTGACGTCCAAAGCTGTTTGAAAATAGTTTCTAGACATGATACTTCAAGGACAAAATGACCACCAACTGCTATGATAAGCTATACATGTAGATCCGTTCATTTTCGACTTAAACTAAAATCTCTTATTAATGCCAAAGTCATGCCTCTGCAAAGTATTAAATGTAGAGAATTTCTTTCAATGGAATATAGTCACATTGATTTGAGTAATACACACCTCGTTTAGAAATATTTGACCATTGAGTCAATAAATTAATATAATACGGGATGTGATAATGTGATATTCCATTTGTGTTATTAGTTATCTAATCCATTATTTCAGTCGATTTTTAAATGATTTCATGCTGCTTGCTGAACTGGTTATTAAATCAGAAAGAAATCATAGAGATTTCAATCAAATTCATTATGAGCCATTTGTTTCAGGTGAAATGTTAGCTTCCTAAAATGAATTCAGCCAAGAAAATGACCATCAGGCTACCTATCATACATAATATTATCTTCAAGTATCAACTATAAATCTTAGTTGCAATATCGGCACCTGATGTGCATCTGTTTAAAGCATTTTGCATAGTGCTTACAAGATTAAAGGGATATGTTCACCAATTGTTCGATCAAAAACATTTTAGTCTCAGAATCTGGAATTTTTAAGCTAATCTAACCCATCATATTAGTTACATCTCTCCTTCGACATTTTAGCCTTCAAATACATGTTTACCCATACGATTCGCCGTAAGACTATGCGTTATATAGAAACACATAATACAGAAAATGAAGGATAAATGATAAGGTAGGGATATAATTGAAGGATTTTGATGATTTTCGTGCATTTCTAGTACCTCTGAAGGCTATATATGAATATTCGAGTTCTAAAGCGACCATCGGAAACATTTCCCTTTAATGACAAGATGTTGGATTGTAACCTGAATCAGATATTGAGAGTTACAAGCTACTTCCATGGAAATGTGTGCAATCTTGTATAAATAATTAAACAGATTTCGCCTTGTTAAAAGACATTACAAAGCCAGACAGTAAATGAGGCATAAATAATTAAACTTCCTACCCGACTCGTATGTCTAAGAATATTCTAAGAAATATCATTACCGTGCACAGATTTCGATGTCTCATTTATTTTTTATGACTTTGGTAACGTTTACAGGATGTTCATAAGACCATACATGTGTGTTGATTGGATTTCTTCTACTTGTAATACATGAACTAAAGAATTGTCACAAATCAAATGTAATGGAGAATATGTGATACTTTGCTGTGGTCTATTGAGTAAATGGAGTCTGACGATGTCATTTTATGAATAATGCGGAAAGCGACGATAATCACATTCTTGTAAGTAAAGAGTATTAAATATACGGTTACTTTTTGTATGCAAAGGGTCTTGATAATACCAATTTGATAAATATGTATACATATTGGTATATTCAAGACGTTCTGCATACCAAGTGTGTATATTTGGTGGCGGTAAATCCAAAATGCTCTGCACACAAGCAGGTTTGCATCCCCGCTTACGGTGCATTAAGTATACTGTACATCAAGAAAGTCAGTATCACATTTACACATTTTATATACAAGAAGCTAAGTATCTTCGTTGAAGGTAAATTCAATACACTCTACATTCAATAAGAGACGGGAAGTATCTTCATTGAAGGTAAATTTAATACAATTTACATACAAGAAGTGAAGTATCTTCGTTGAACGTACATTCAACATACAAGAAGCGAAGTATCTTCGTTGAAGGTAAATTCAATATACTCTACATTCAAGAAGCGAAGTATCTTCATTGAAGGTACATTCAATACACTTTACATTCAAGAAGTGAAGTATCTTCGTTTAGAAGGTACATTCAATACATACAAGAAGCGAAGTATCTTCGTTGAATGTACATAACGTTAACTAATATTATAGCCATTAATTAAAATATTATTTTCTAAAGTGGTGTCATTTAAGAGAGGATTGAGATATACGTCTTACAAATTTTAGAATGACTAGATCGACTAACGTTAAATGGTATTGCTGTGATATCAACATTCACTCGCACAAGGATTTACGTGATCGCATGTTAGTCGTTCATGGTGCAGGGAATCACTGATAATTAGATATGAATGAGTGTAATTAATAAAACCACTGGAGTAAGAAATCAGAAGTTAAGTTACTTCATTGGATACCTGAAGCATGGCGTTATTTAATGGTCTATCAAATCCTACACTTTCAATTTTAGCAAATTTTTTCAGCATCAAGGCTGGAGGAAACACTAGTAATTTCTGACAAGGAAATGTAATACAAAATTTTTGTATCAATTCCTGACTAAGCCTTTCAAACAAACTTTTTAAGACAGAAAGAACGAAAGATGACGACATAAGTTCTTTTTTTTATGACAATATTTTACTTTAAATTTTTTTTTATGTAACGTTGTGGGTGGAAACAGTTGTAACAGGAAATTAGGTGTTGAAATAGATCCTTATAAAAATTCTCCATAATAGTTTTCACGTTATGTAGAGAGTCGCAAAGCCGGATGACATGGCGCCAAACCAGAGTTAGTATGTTGTTCAGATGTTGCCAAAAGTTCATCGATAGCTGAATTCCTTTAAGAAGAGCCACTAGATTTTTTTAAATCGACTGTTCAATGTTCCTCATATTGTGTATTGTCTCATGTGTTAATACAGGATTCTCGCCCACAGTCTTTGTTAAAATGTATATATGGGTCGATTTTTTGTTCTTTTTTTTTAAACAAAAGATGCAGACATACAGTTAATCAATGACATTTAAAAAATAACAAACAAATTAAAACATCCATTCTAATATCTGATCGATAGATAAATGTGCTGTATATAATTCCACTTTTGCATGTAAACGAGCTCAAAGCTATCGCACACATGATGGTACCTCATGCCATAGTAGGATGAGTAATGTCATTCATTTCTGCCTGTGACTTTTTAATCCTTTGATTTTGATTCCAACTGTAAACCGTTGAGAACAATGTATATCTTCTGATGCAGTAGGAATGTGTTAAAGAATGTGTTTATTTTTTCATTTTCGGAATAATATTATTTTCATCTTAATTAGGAACCTGCGACCAAATCATTAGATTATTAATCCAATCAAATAGTGTATAGTCGTACAATGCCACATTCACCGAACTCAACTCAAGGCTACAACCTTAATTAATAGTGCTTGTGGACAGCCTATTGTGAGCCTAGCTTCGTTATTCGAGAGTTACTGTCAATTTTCCCTTGGAATTCGTTTGGTGAATGAATGAAAAGGCTATAAATACCCTAAGACGTATTTAATGAAATATATCAATTGCATTAACAAAACCATGATCTGGATTCAATACCAAACTGCCAATTTCCATTAGGGCGATACATTATGATGCAGTGCCTCGACTAACACTGTGACTGGGCGGCAGCGATGCCGCGCAGTGGCGGTATTCTGCCGCCCAGTGAACACAAAAGTCAGTCCCGGTCGGCAGTCCTATATTGTTAAAATATCCCAAGCAATCGACATTCTTTAGTGTAATATTTTTTTTAATGCATTAAGTAATTCATTTTACTGAGTCGGGGGAGTCTTTTTTATTAAACAAATAATCCTGAGCCTTAAATTCGACGTTAAATGTCAGCAAAGAGCGTTTACAGGCATCTTATTCTCAACATTTTCTAAGAGACAACAAATTTTGAATCTTAAATTAGCTGGGAAATGTCAGAAAATTGTGTTTCCAGGCATCTAACTCTCAAAATTTTCTAGACGAGATCACAGACCCAACACAAATAATCTTAAGCCTTAAATTCAGTGGGAAATGTCAGGATTTTGCGTTTTTCAGGCGTCTACACCTTAAGTTCGTTAGGATATTGCAATTGTGGGTATCTATTTCTCAACATTTCTAGGCTAGGACCCTCAAACTTATACAAATTTTATGATCTTGAACTTTAATTTTGGTGGAATATGTCAGGAGGTTGCGTTTCCAGGCATCAAATTCTCAAAGTTTTCCCCTGATGGCCTTGAAATCCTGATATGTACCTTATATTCGTCAGAAAATGTCAGGAAATTGCGTGCGTTTCAAACTTTTCTAGGTTAGATCCCTCAGACTTTACTATACAAATAATCTTCAACCTCAAATTTGCTGGGAAATGTCAGGAATTTTCGTTTCAAGGCGTCTTATTCTCAAAATTTTCTTCTCGTGGTCTCGCAGTCCCTACACAAAATTATTTGAAGTTAGCCAGGAAGTTGCATTTGTGGGAGTCTATTTCTCACAATATGTCTACGCTAGATCCCTCAGACCCTATACAATTAATCTTGAACCATAATTTCGGTGGAATATGTCAGGAATTTGCGTTTTCAGGCGTACAATTCTCAAAATTTCCTTCTGGTGGCCCTATACAAATAAAACTTCAATTAGTCAGAAAATGTCAGGAAAAGGTGTTTATGGGCTTTTAGCTCCCAAAATTTCTTCTTGTGGTCCTGCATTTCCTATACAACAAATCCTTTAATTTATCCGAGAATAACGTTTCAGCAAGTCCATTTTTCTGAGGGGGCCCTCAGACTTTAGAAAATCATATATCCAGGCTTCTTATGGACAACCTTGAAGCGATAAAGTTAGCAAGCAATAGAGAAGAGGGCACCACTTGGCAATTCACACGTTTTCAAGGAGGGAAAGGAAAGGGATAAGGGTGGGGAGAGGTAACTAAAGTGTCCCTCTTGATTGGACGTTTGCCCCCCTAGAAGTACTTGGCTGGCTACGGGCCTGTGTCTGTTTCACTGATTGCATTTTCGGTGATCTAGTTTTCAACTTCGTCTGTTCAATTAACTGCCGCCCAGTAACAATTCCTTAGACGAGGCACTGTTATGATGCTTGATTTTTTTTGGTAATGGCACTTATACGTGTTCACCATGCACTTAATATGTTGCAATGAACTCAATGTAGAAATTTTACTTCAGGTATAGTTATAAATCTGCGGAAAAAAACACATCTCAGATACGATCTTTCCTGGGACGAAAACCAAAAGTTAACTATGCTCAATTAAACATGAAATAAATCAAAGTCAAGGCATGTTTAATTATTTATATTTTTCACATGCACGTTCCTATAATTATCACTTCACAGCTAACATTCCGATTCAATGATAGTGCAAAACCATCAACTGTTCGTCTTAAAGGCATTAACATTTGAAGACTTGAAAACCTACGGAGCATTAACCTACGAGCAATAATTTATCATCTGAAATGTCTTCGCCTGTAGCGAAAACGCATTTCACAGCACGTTATTTTAAGCCAGTTAATCACAGAACAATTTGACAATCATAATATAATTTTTTCACGCAGCAAGGTCCAAATTAGCAATTACTATTATGATGTGATGAGATTTTAACTGGTATTGTACCGCAAGTTTATATGTACATTAATTGTATATCTGGCACAGGTCTACTTCCGATTTGCTTGACTTTAAATCCTCATCATAATGAATTTTTGACAAGACATAAAGTAGTAATCAGAAATAAGAGAACATTTTAAACGAGATTTCTGGAAAAGGTTATAGAAGGTTGAATTTTGTGAATCAAAATGAAAAATGACAAATGAATTACTTAGTAACCTTAGTATCTATTAAAAAAACATCGTAGACAAAACTTTCTTGTACCGGATTTACGTTTCCGTTCATAGCTTTTTTTAATAAAGAAAAACAGAAATATAATTGGGTTTATAATGAAAATAATGATTTTGAAATAGTGGTAGTGAACAACCACATTGTTATGGATTCCTAATGACATGTATAACAGGAATTTATATAAATTCACTCCATTTTAAGCTCTTATAAGAGACATTTTACTTAACAGAAATCCGTTTGAAACTATACAAATGAATAATTTGTCACGACATTTACCGAATAATAAACCAGCATTTACTGAAGTGACCTGAAGCTATTTAGACAGCTTGAAAAACAATTTATGTAATTAAGATTCAGAACGGTTATAACCATGTTGAGATGCTGTGCAGATGAGCACGAATACAACAAATGGAAAACACGATAGTTGACATTCCACAGAATCTTTTATATACTGACGATTAATTCCAATACCGTTAAACACTTATATAAAGTAGGCTGACAAATTTTAAATTTTTTATTTCATTTATTTATTAAAGTGTCACAAACCATAAGACAATAAAAGACAATTACATAAAAATATTGGTTTCCAGCCTAAAAAGACTTACGAGACACTACGGTTATAAACAGAGTAAAACATATAAAATATAGCATACATAAAATAAACAGATAATATATACAGATATGATCTTAACAAATAAAACTCTTTAAAACAGTATTTTGAAAAATATTCAAGACAATTAAAACAAAAATGTAAAATCTATTTAAAAGCATTTAGTTCTTTGCGCTTCTTGTATAAAACCTCTAAAAACTTAGCTAGATCTTGTTGAGCATATCTCATAATGTAATAAAATTGATCTAAAGGATTTAAATAGTAAAAGAAGGTACAGTAATTTTCTATTTTGTTAAACATAAATTGACGACTATCATAATAAGCTGTACAATTCATTAAAATATGAAATTCATCTTCAATAAAACTTCCCTGACAAAATAGACATTTTCTGTCTGCTAAGGGAATGGGGGGCTTTGTATAGCGACCTGTTTCTACAGCAATTGGGAAAGAACCACTGCGTAATTGACAAACTAATCGTCTCTGATACCGTGTCAGTTTACGGTCCGTTACATAAGGTTCAACTGAGGGTGTTTCTTTAAAGTTCCTGTAAGTTCTTAATTTATTTCCATTTACATTATTTCTGTCATTATAAATGTCTTTTTCCCAATCCCTAATATCGAGTTCATTTAACTTGTTTTTTGCAATATTAACAATATATTTAGTAGTTACAAGTGTATCATTAACTGAATTATTTAGATTAACAGATTCGGTAAATTTAAAAACATGAGATAACCAAGAATTTTTCTTTCTAATAACATGCAAATACTGAAAAAATTTATACAGAAAACGATTTTTATCTAACCTATACAGTTTACACAGTTGCCGGATACATTCTAATTTCTGCTTTGTGAAACACGAATTCCACCCAATATCACCCCGTGTCGACAAGTTAGAGGTAAACCTACCTACACCCAAGAAAAACTTAATTGCTTTATTCTGGACTGAATTAATACAAGAATACGATTTAGTGCCCCATATACCCACACAGTAAAATAATATTGGCTCAACAAGAGATTTATACAGTTTGTTAAAAACGTTCAGTGACAAATCACCACCTTGTCGAAACTTCATACATAGTGACCCCAGTGCTCTGCTAGCCGATTTTGCAAGTTCTGATGCTGTTTTGTGCATATCTAAATGTTCATGTAGCCACAGGCCGAGATATCTATAAGATTCACTATAGTTGATAATATTGTTACTACATTTAAACACATGAGTGGACCTTTGCATGGATTTTGGTCGGAAGTGGACAATCTTAGTTTTTGCTACATTTAAAAATAATTTCCACTTTTCGCACCAGTCTTGCAATATACTCAACAGTCTATCCATACACTTTTCATTTGGGGCAATCAGTGCGATATCATCAGCATAAAGTAAAATAGAGAGCTCTTGTTCACCAAATTTAACACCACAATTACTGTTGCATATTTCCGACACTAAATCATTAATGTAGACTGTAAACAGAGTAGGTGACATAAGACACCCCTGCTTCACCCCCGAGGAAGTTATGAACCAATCTGTCATATGATTGTTAATTCTGACTGCACTTTTTGTGTCACTGTATAAACTTTGTAATGCACTTAAACATTTTCCCGAAATTCCACACGAGTTTAGTTTGTACCAAAGCAAGGGTCTTTGGATCACATCAAATGCGCGGCGGAAATCAACGAAACCTATAAAAGTGGACTGCTTTTTGTCTTTACGTTCATTGATAATATTATGCAGGGTAAATACATGATCAGAGCAACTACGCTCTTTCCTAAAACCATTTTGAAAATCGGAAAGACTGTTTGACTTTTCAAGATAAGCGTTTATCCTTTTATTCAAAATAAAACAATAGACCTTACTAGGGACTGATATAAGAGAAATACCTCTGTAGTTGTTTGGGTCAGTTTTGTCTACACTGCCTGGTTTCAGAATCGGGTGGATTATGCTTAGATTCCATTCTGCTGGCACAGTTCCATATTCAAAACAGGCTGAACATAATGTTTGTAACAGTTTAATTACCGTGTTGTTCTTTAAGACCTCACTTGGAATGTTGTCAAATCCAGTTGCTTTCCTTGTTTTCAAACTGTTAACTGCATCTCTGACTTCCTTCTCGGTTATAGGATGATTCAGGTTGGGGTCTTCTTTTACTGTGTTTGTTGTGAATTCCGTTCTATTTTCAGCTGAAGCGTTGAACAGGGAGCTGAAATTATCTTCCCATACTTTGAGGATCTTCGTCGTTTCAGTTACAATAGTACCGTTGGCATCACTAGTCACCATGGGTATATTCTGGACTCTGTCTTTAGCAATACCGATGGTTCCGATTTTCTTCCAGAAATCGAATGAATTCGAATTGCACATATTGTCAATTTCTTCACACATACTTGTTTTGTGTTTCCGCTTAGATTTGCGTAATTGTTTATCAAACGACTTACGTTCAAGGCAATAATTTGACCTGAGTTTCTGACGACTTACATGCTGTTTCGACTTGAGCCATTCTTGTTCGCACTTACGGACTGTTTCCCATTGTCTCTGAAGAATTTCACTCCAATAAGGTTTAAAACGGCTGTTCTTGAACTTGGTATTGGCACCTTTACTTGAAACTTCTTTGGAATTTACTCTGGATTTCATTTCTTTCATAAGCAATGAGGTAAATTCTTCGTACGCACACTGGATACCGGAAGCTGTTGACAACTGATGTTCCATTCTTTCTATTGTAGCATTGACTAATTGTGATGCCTCATTGTCTGTCAGAAAGTCTGCTGGGATCGATGTAAGGTCAAATTTGGTCCATGTTTTATGCTCATTCTCACTAAAAGATTCTTTTCTGTTGAGATGTGGAATTGTAGATTCCCAAACAATTAAGGAATGATCTGGGATTGAACTGGGGTAGACGTTTACTTCGTTGATAATATGAGACATCGTAAATACGTCGAAACATTTTACACTGGAAAGTTCCTCTTGTGGTACACAGACATAATCAACAACCGATTTGCCGTTGGTCGATACACATGTAAAATCTTGGTTACCTCTTCGCCCATTTAACATGATAAAATTTGAAACAGTTAAAAAGTCTAAAAACAGATCCCCGTAATAGTTTTCCTTGGTATCAATAATATCTCTTGGAACAACATTGTCTACTCCCTCAATCGTATCTGAATGATGACCACATCGGGCATTAAAGTCTCCTAATATATGGATAATCCCTAAGTTTTGGTATGAATACACATTCTGTAGTAGACTATCAAAGAATATATCGGGTTCGTTTGGCCGGGTCGACCCTTCAGGAGGTAAATAACACACTGCTAAACACATGGACCATTTTGTAACTATACCATTAAGCCGTATCCATAAAATGTCTTCGGTACTGGAATCGAGAATATTCACATTAAAAAGTGTTCCTATAAGTTCTTGTTTGATTAAAAAATGTATGAAAATTGTTGGATTTATCCAAGGCCAAACAGATTTTTTTTTATATTTTTGATTTTTTTTGACAATTTTTTAAACGTTTTGTTGATGTACTTCTTAAAAGCTTTTCTTATATTGTATTCAAAAGTAAAATTACTCAAATATTTCTTTCTAGAAATACAATGAAGGGACGCAATATCAATATCAAATGTATGTAACGCACAAAGAAAAGAAAAGCCAAAGATACGAATGTAATACAGTCAAATACCAGTAAAGGTTATATTGGGAACGCTTAGAAAAGGAGAAACATACCTAATATAATTAGATATATATAATGTGTACATGTATATGGAAGTTTAAGAAAAAATGAATATCTAAACTTTAATATTATGTAAAAGTAACATGCCATTAAAGGTTATACTGATATACCGAGAGCGCTCAGTTTGGGAGAAACATAATAATATAATTATAGAAATATATATAATATGTATAACACCAATACTTATCTTCTCTGCTTGAGAGAGCGAGAAGTTTGAAAGTAGATAATATGTAGGTACAAAAAGGGTTTTTGAAGTAGTGTATCGATCTTAAAGGTCACAGACATTTCTACCTACAACTTTCTCCGTTCCATGACATTAAAACATGAAAATCTATTGCGAAATTGCAATCACTTAAATCTGGTCTGCCTCCGGTAGAGAAGTGAATCATACATTGAATTAGTCCAAGAATCAATTTTGGCAAACTTTACAACACTGATTATCAGATGCGAAACACAAATAGCAAATCCGTTTCCTGCATCTTGGCTGATATCGACGTAAATTGATCTGATATTACTTCATGATGTTGACCTATAAATTAGTGGCGATTGACGCACATAAACCCGAATATGCTTACTCTTTCGAATAAAGAAAAAAAAGAAAGAAATGATGGTGATTCTTCTCTTTGAAGGAGTCCATTACTATACAACTATTTCTCTCGATTTTTGCAATGCTTTGGATGCGATTTTGATTGATGGATTTGTTTTGCTTGTACGGATTTTATCAGATTAGGTATACCACCTCATTTATTAACAGTGAATCAGGTGTAAACCATATCATCACTTTCAGAATACATCGATAATCTGTGGATCGTCTCCTTCATTTTATCAATAGCTGTAATAACACTTAAAATCACATGTGTTCACTCCTCAATAACACCGAACACCAGGTTTGGGCTATCCTCTTTATCATCAACACCGAAAATTAGACGTGGAGAATACCTTTTCCGTAACAAGATTATAAGTTTCTATAGAACCAGGTAGAACTGGTTACGTTGCTCAAATATGATTAAGTGATCTAAAAAATATAATTAAGGCGTACTGAAATTGATTCTGTTAATAGGCACACTAAAATGCTATTAAAATCTATTTTCAGAAATTATAGAAATGTCATGTTACGAAACATCCTATATTTCTATGACATTAAAATTAATACATTAATTGACCATGTCAAACTAAGTGACTTTATCAATAGTGGCATGTTTATTATTAACCGACATACATATTATTCTATAAATACTATTATGTAGGAAATGCTATTTTTAAAAATATGCAAGTTGCATAGACGTGTTTTATATTTTTGGAAACCTTGGTATCCCAGCTTTACGGATCTATATTGCTTTATCTATATTAGGGCCTTCGTAAAAATGCTTTAAAAAAGCAAACTCACCTTTGAGTCACACCCCTAAAACAGAAAGCACGTGTCGGACAACATCGCAACATTTTGTTAAATTGACTTTTGACATCGCCAAATCTGATATTATTTGAAACCCTTTAAAGAGTACATTAAAAATCAGCAAACATTAGGGTGTTATTCAAGATAGGTTTTGCGCTTCAGCACTGGCAATATGCGAAATTAGCCATGTTTAAAAACCTATGAAATAGGTTTAAGTGGTCTGAACCCAAAGGTCAAAAGGTTATCAGAAGGTCAAGGTCACAAGGTATAATTTTGTGTAATATGAAGGTAATCCAAGATCAAGGTCATGTGATATAAGCCTCTAAACTTTAGAAAAAAAACATTCCGTTATACAAAAAGGGCAAAATCAAAAATCGAAATTCGACTTCCCATTAGTTGTAGACAAAGTTTTAATCTTTCGATTAACTTCAAAATTGTGAAAGTCGGATAACAAATAGATCCAAAATAGCAATTTTCGCAAAATGACCAAAACCAATATGGCGGCCAAGTTAACACTTCCGGCAAAATAAATGTTTTGGGTCACAGCAGTTTGTAATAACATCATTAATATTATGCATACCTAATTTTTAACATAACTCAGTTTTACCGGAAGTGATGAAACCGGAAGTGATGCACATTTTTTGAGTGTGTAGAATTATTTGTTCTTGCTGGCGGTCTGCATCATAGAAGTTTCAAATTGATCCATTAAAAATCAAGTAAATAATCATACTTCGATTAATTACGGCAAGAAAAAATATCGAGCGAATTACATATAATCGAAAATTTTAATTTTCTATTTTTTGCTTATTAATACAAGAAATACGATAGTAAATCGGTTAATAATTACATTTTCTATAGCCGATTTTATGTTTGTTGCTAATGTCCCTTCATGTTGCTCAGAAAAATATTGTTTTACATTCATTTTGTAATCAGCCACAAGTTAGAAAACGTCATGAAATCGGTTTTATCGTACATAGTACCAGTTCCGAGAAATAGGCACTGCCGTGGACGAAAAAAAACAAAACAATCAATACGAAAACAAAGCAGGGCGTACTTCGTACTTGCATCTATGACATTGCGAACAAATGCTTAATGCTATAATGATAAGCCAGCATCATTTCAGCTACCAGTTACTAATAGTTTATGCAATTCAGCATTAAATAGCCAATCAGAAATGATAGAAATGAAACCTAAATTAGAATGGTACAAAGTTGAAAAGAGAATAAATGAAAGTAATGAAAGTGTCATTATCATGAGTCATTCGGCGAAAAGACAACGCATGGTTGGAGATCATTTTTGATTGGCTGATATTAACTTAAGAGAAGACAGGCGGCTATCACTGTATATTACACGAGGCTATCTAGCACGCTAGCCTGGTTCCGAAAACTATCTAACTTCGGTAGAAACTATCATAGCTAGGTAGAAACTATCTTACCTAGGGATAAACTATCTTACCTAGGTAGAAACTGTCTTACCTAGGGAGAAACTATATTACATAGGTAGAAACTATCGTACCTGGCAAGAAACTAATTTACCTAGGTAGAAACTGTCTTACCTAGGTAGAAACTATCATAGCTAGGTAGAAACTATCTTTCCTAGGTATAAACCATATTACCTAAGTAGAAACTATCCTACCTAGGACGAAACTATCTTACCTAGGTAGAAACAATCTTACCTAGGTAGAAACTATCTAACCTAGGTAGAAACCATCTTACTTATGTAGAAACTATCTAGTTCTTACCTAGTTAGAAACTATTTAACCTAGGTAGAAACTATCTAACTTAGGTAGAAACGATCTTCCCTAGGTAGAAATGATCTTACCTAGGTAGAACCTATCTTACTTAATGTAGAACCGATCTTACCTATGTAGAAGCTATTTTATCTTGGTAAAAACTATCTTGCCTATGTAGAAACTATTTTACCAAAGTAGAAACTATCTTAACTAGGTAGAAACTATCATACCTATGTAAAACCCGTGCGCGCTTAAGTTCCCTTGACAGTTGTAAAGATGAGATTAATGCCATTATTCAGGCAAAATTTTCCTTAATGCACACTGCTAGTCCCCATTAGACATAAAACTCAATTTCATTTTATTTCATTTCTTTCAGACAAAAAACAAAATAAAACCAAAACATTTAAAAAACAAACTAGGACATTGCGAATGCTTAATGCTATAATGATAAGCAAGCATCATTCAGCTACCAGTTACTAATAGTTTATACAATTCAGCATTGAATAGCCAATCAGAAATGATAGAAATGAAACCTAAATTAGAATGGTGAAAGTTGAAAAAAGAATAAGTATCTCGACACTTAATAGACATATTACATTATTTCTGTATCTGAGAGCTGAAAGACCATTTTCAAGATGAAGCTTGTAATACTTCTCGCTATCATGGCAACCATGGTATTGGTTTCTGAAGGTAAGGCGTTTCTGCATACATGTCGGTGCTCCCGATTTAGAAAAAATATCCAGGAGCTGCGGTGGCCCAGTGTGTTAGACGCTTGCTCTCTAAACTTCAGGTTTAAGGTCCAATATCGACATGGTTGATCTGGCATACTTCTTTCAGATTTTTCAATGAGTTTGTTTGTCTGATACATAGGAGAATAAGGCCCTCTGTCTAGTTGTTCCGTTAGCTATAGACTGTACTCGTTTAAGATCCCTCAACAGTGAACTAAGAGTAGACCAGTATTCTGAATTTTTTATGCGGATCTGGGACATTGATTACACCAATTTGCACCGTACGTGAAATCGCAAAAACTAAAAACGACTGATTGAAAATTTGAATGATGAAAAAAACCTCTTTTATTCTGTAATACTTTTTTGTACGATCGGTTATACTTTCATGTTGTTATTATATGGATTGTAATTTTTAGCAAAGAAACTGGGCGAAAGAGATAACATTGAGATAGACACCGACCGGATTGATAGATTATTCAAAAGGTAGGATATTTTTTTTATATTTTGGACTGAGTTTCTGTAGCTATTCCGTACCTATCAAAAGCTTTGAACCTTTGATATGTTTTTATAATCAAGGGTTTTGGATCCTTGTGGTCAATTTGCAGATCTCTGGAACTTTGGGACCTGTAAAATTACTTTATCGGAGCCTAGTGTAAAAGGGATATTAATGTACGACATTGAGTTGTGAAGCGCATTTTGCCTATTATTTTTTGTCTGAAATGTGCGTCATTTTTTCTTAAAATTTCTGGGAGGGAAGTGTTCTTATTTCATATTGAAATTTTGTAATACATTCAGTAGTTTAATGTAGTTTCATAGAACGAAAGCGTTCTAAGACACATGGCATGAAAATGAAAGAAACATTTTGAATGTTTGTGACATGAGAGAAAATTCAATTCAGACCTCAATGTGGCCAGAGAGTAGTCCAAGTTATTTTGACAGCAAACACTGGTCATGTGTGTAAAAATAAGATTTATAACTGGTATTTTGTCATTGAAGGGATTGAGCGATTTTTGGGCAGTTCCAATGAAACTTTAAGCTATTTACATAAATTCAAGTCCCAAATCGATCATCGAAAATTCACATTGTATTTTGCCTAGGAGAGAAAAAAGAAGTGGATGTGCCGGAAAGAGAAAAGATTGTAGTCAAGGTCAAACTTGCTGTGGGAAACTGTTTTGTGGCAAGTATTCTAAGGAATGTGTAGATTATCAAATAAATATAATCGGACAATAATAAAGTGATATGGATGAGTGAATTTGTCTTTCCACCCTGTGCCCTTCCTCCAGCGATGTTTTGAAACCCCCGTCATTTTTCTGATGCAGGCTGCAATTAAAAGTTAGAATGTTTTTATTAGTGAAACAAAATAATAGAAAAATATCGTTCTTTTCGAAACATCACTAGAAAGACGTATTTGGGACATCAATTTCCAATGTGCCTTTGATGTAAAAAAAAAACAAAATATTGGGCTGCAATTAAAATTTGAATGTTTTTATTAATGAAACGAAACAATCGATAAATCTCGTTCTTTTCGAAACATCACTAGAAAGACGTATTTGGGACATCAATTTCCAATGTGCCTTTGATGTCAAAAATAACAAACTATTGGGTTAAGCATATATATTTTGCTGTGCCACTATCTTGAAATTCAATTCTTGTTAAACACTTGGAATCCCTGACCACAAAAAATGCACAATTAGCTACTTAGAAAATGTTAACAGCTATCATAGATTTAGAAATACTATCAATTATCCAGTTTTATGTTCGCCATTTTGAAATTCAATATGACGCCAGTTGTTGCCATTTTTAACTTTTTAAACACTGGATCCCTGAACCCCCTAAATGTACAATTAACAACCAAAAACGAATTAATTGCTGACAAATATAGATAGAGATAGAGAAAATTATTGATTTTTACGGACGCCATTTTGAAATTGAACATGGCCAGCGGTAATAACCACTTGTAGCTTGAATAATTGACTTCCCTGATCTAAAAATGTACAATTAGACACTGAGGCAGGTTAATAGCTTACATAGATCCGAAAATATCAACAATTTTATATTTCTGAAGGCGGCCAATTTTAAATTCAAAATGGCGGCTAACGCAGGTGAATTCCGAGTGGCTCCATATCCAAAAATGTTCCTTGGTAGAAACTATCTAACCAAGGTAGAATCTTACAAGGTGGAAACTATTTCTACAAGGTAGAAACTATCTTAACCGTATAAGATCGACCAAAATGGTTTGGGTTGGACAATAAACTGAAGCCCCATTAGCCCATATTAGTGCAGAAAAGCCCGACATAAAACTCAACTTCATTACTTTGAAAAAAAAAAAACTCAAAACATTTCAAAAACAAACTCGAACTGTACAGTTAACAGTATTGGTGCATACAGGTATGACGGTTCGGCAATATTTCGATTGCACATGCACTGTACTGATAATTCAATGCGCGAAAAATAAATTCCAACATGATGATGCAAATGAGATTATGATTATAGACATACATATCAAGTTTGAAGATATTGCAATTTGGTTAAGAAATAAGGTTAGCGATGCGCATGCGCACTACACAAATTCAATATGTCCATGAAATTTCGAATCTGATTATACACGTACAAGTCAATTTTGAAGAAATTATGATGAGAAATGAGAAAGTTGGCGATGCGCATGCGCACTACATAAATTTGATATGTTCATGATATTTAGACTCTCTTTATACACACAAATGTCAATTTTGAATGAATTCGGTTCAGAAATAACAAAGTTAGCGATGCGCATGCGCACAGCACAAATATTACGTGAAATTTCGAATCTGATTATACACATACATACCGATTTTGAAGGAATTCTGATATAAATAAGAACATTTATTTTACATGCCAATTTTGAATGAATTCGGTTCAGAAATAAGAAAGTTAGCGATGCGCATGCGCACAACGCAAATTCAATATGTTCCAGATATTTCGTATTGGAATATACATATTATTATGCATACTAAGTTTCTTGTAATTCAGGTAAGAAATAAGAAACTTGGCGATGCGCATGCGCAATACACAAATTCGATATGTCCATAATAATTGGATTCTGATTATACACGTGTCATTTTTTAAAGAAATTGATAAGAAATAAGAAAGTTGATGATGTGCATGCGCAGAACTCAAATTTAACATTCCACCTAAACTCTGAATCCGATTATACATGTAGGCTACATACCAAGTTTCCTAAAAATCGGAAAAGAAATAAAAAAAAGTTAGTATTGCGCATGCGCATAGCACAAATTTTATATTTTCCTTCAAATTAACATTCAAAATTTTGACAGCTAAGGCAGATTCGTAGAGTAATTTAAGTCTTTTAAGGAATTTGATGTGGAAATTTTTACATTAATTCCCAAGAGACATTAATTTTATTAGATTTTAACTCTAAAATTCAGTTTGTGTGCACGAAAACAAGATTAAAATCTAATTTTGCACATATATCTCTTACATTATTAAATTTTCCTGCTAGGATACATCTAATACAATAACACAGCGATTTCATTTGGTATGACCAAGATTAATCTAGCTTGTAACGAAATAATAATATTGTCATAAGCTTAGATCAATCAAACTTTCATCTTCACATTTAATTAGACATTATTTCTGATGTCATGACATATAACTATAAAAAGTGCGAGTGATATTTTATAAAACAAGAAAGTGACAGGAATAATAGACATATTGTTTGTTTTTTCATTTTAAAATGCATCACCAAAGCTTTCTGATACACAAATAAGAGTCATCAAAGAAGTTGCTGATCCTGCAGGAATCGAGTTTGAGAACTTGATCTCCATTGGAAAATCTGCAGTGACAACCTGGTCGAGGTGCATTAATATGTAATCTATGAATGTATGACAACATGAGGAGGGAGGGTATCTTTACTGGAAAAATCGGGATTTAACAGAAAAATCGACGATGTAAATTAAAAGTGGATGAGGTATTTCCAATCATACCTTAGTCACAGAAACGGATATTTTTATTCAAGCTTGGCCATTTCAGTATAACTGTTCACAGCTCTCCCTAGAAAGTTAAGCCCTCAATTCTGTATCCATAATCATTAGCGCAAGTCCAAAACACGACACGTATTTTATGTCTGATATAGAAAACACATAAAGGAATGAAATGACAAATATTCGTATATTTAGGTATATTTGAGGGGTTTATGCGACTTTGGACTTCTGAAATGTTCTTTCAGTCGGTTATTTAAGCAATATACTGTTACCCTATGGCTCGATGGTCGTATATCAGGACACAGGTTAGCTGCAAAATTGAATGAAAGCAATATACTGTTACCCTATGGCGTGTTATCATTGCAGTTCTCTGAGACTCTACAAGTGAGGTATTTTTTTCAACAATGAAACCCACGAGGTCAATTTTTTTTTAAAACTATAACAATCCACACGATGCCAAGTAAAATGTATATTTAACCACCAGAGTCTTATTTTTCTTTTACCAGTTAAAAACAACCAATTACTCAACATTTACAATTTATCAACAACGGATAATAACATTCAGTTCTAATAATAATACGTATAGCAAATTAGCTGAGTACCTCACAGAATATATTTAAAGTCAGTTGCTAACCTTTTCATACATAACCTGTGGAGGAGATTTAGATAATTGTGTGCACAGTAAGCCATTGCAATCCAGCATTAAGTGTAATGTCAATCGTTTCAAGCAATAACAATTGATAGGATTTGCATGTGATCTTATTGTAATATCGAGGTATGATATTACATGAGACTATTTCAAAAGGTATATTGTATGTCACTGTCATCGCTGAAGTCGAGAGTATAAGAGTGCTGAACATCCTCGGGGTCTTCTGAAACAACATTAAGGCGTTTTGTTTCGATATTGGAATATTCAATGTTTTTTAACCTCAGTACGTCCATTTAAATATTTTTACTGTGGGGAATAACTTTTGTCGTTGACAATCAAAGTTCCTGTAATTTTTACTCCCAACAGAATCCCTAAAAATATTTATTTCTGACTATAAATTGTGTCATTAGTTATTCGTGCAAAATCATTAATTCGTCTAACACTTGTTGTCTCTGAACCTATACTGTATCGGGTAAGTTTTGGTATAATGTGCAGAAATACAAATTGGCCAGTTTACTTGGTCTCTTTGGACGTCTGTTTCAAGGAATGATCTCATAAAAATTCAATACGTAATGAAAAAGTAAAGGTACCAATGTTTTTTATGTGTATTGGCAAGTACTTAAAATTCATTCTTATGTTTAGGTAATAAATCAAGTAAAAAAAGTGTAAGGTATGTTATATTGTGACTGCTGTATCCAAAAGAAAAGTATTCAGTGTTAGCTTTCAGTACTAAAAAAACTACTCCCATTAAAATAATTTGATATAAGTAAACGAACGTATCATTGGGTACATTTACCTATATATTACACTTGGCACCAATAAATATGTACAAAGAGTAGATATATTTTACCGTGAACGACACAATTTAAGCAATTAATGTGATAGGAAATATATAAAAACAGGTGCCATATATATTACTATCAAGATAAAAATCATCAACTGGCGCTTTAATCTTTTAAACGATAACGATGTTGGCACAAACTTTCAATTCTGTTCTCTAATGAGGAAAACAAAGAGTAGAAATTCCATACATATTCGCACGTAAAGTATTTCGTCTAAAATGTCTGTGTTTTTAAAAAGCATCTGGATATTTTAAAAATCAAAACGGATATTAAAGTCTATATTTGATGACATGTGATGTAATTACCGAAGCCTAACTATGGAAGCCAAGAACAAATTAAAGAGTTTCATATCAATATTTGCCTAATCAGACATTTTCTAATTCTGTGATAACGAGATTCAGGAAATATTTTTTGGTCTGCGTTGAATAGTGTAATTGTTTCTAGCAAATACCATTTGGTAATCGTATGTTAATATTTTGTGAAATTTCAGCAAATGTAACGAAAAATCAGAACAAAATAGCATGTCACAAAATTCAATATCAGAGCAACCTGTGTCTATTGTGCTTTCACCACATCGACCACCAATATCATTCATTTTCCATCTGAAATGCTCTCACCGATCTCATCTTAAGATATATTCTCCCAAAAAGCAACCTTCCTGCCTTTCAGTTATTGTTCATCCAGTTTGTTCCACTGGTGATGGTAATGACTCCGGGCAGTATGGGATTCTCTTAAGAAACAGGTGTACTGCACTTGGGTTAGAGGGACACACTGATTAAACAACAACTGAAATGCAGGATGGTCGGTTCTCGAGTGGTACCTTTAGATGTGATCCGAGAGAGTTTATCAGGATGGAAAATGTTGGATATTGGTGGTTGTGGTGAAGGCAAAATGGACACAAATTCAAATATGCAATTAGCTCTGATATTGATTTTTTTGACATGCTATTTTGTTCGAGGCAGTACTCGTACAATTTTTGTTCGATGACTTTCATATTTTCAGGGTTTAGCAAGGACATGTTGAAGTAAATTTGTAAGAATTTTGAAAGAGATCGGCTCATCAGCAGCTGAGATACTTTTCGTCGAAGTTGGGGACGTTTTTTTTTGAGACACCCGATATATATCGAAAAAGGCTTGCCTTCCATCAATTGCAAGCTCCGAATAAGAATTAGGTTTTTGCATATGTATACAATTTCAGCCACCACTGAACCGGGAAGATAGATAGAATAAACAAACAGGCATCTTGAACATTATTTTTAACACTCAAACTTACTCCTACTTTAACCTTTAGATCTACGTGATAGATTTGTGGACTTAGATTGTCTCGTTCACGTCTCTTCAAGAGTTTTTCAAGATAACAAAACTTTGTTCTGAATGATGATATCAACTACTCAACTAGTCTCAATAGAATCCGATATGAATTAACAGGACATATTACCTTCTAAAATATATTAAGCTAATTGATGTCTAGAAGGATACAGAAGAGGAAATGTGTGACAGGAATTCTAGACTGTAAATTATACCTCTAATTAGAGAATATCCAACAATTCACACATCTGTATTATTCAGTACGGTTTACTTCAATGTAATGTATATGCCATGAGTACCTTCAGATAAAAATGAATACACAACGTATATTTGTTAACGCCTACATCTAAGAACCTTAATACCATCAACATGAACAGTATTTAAAAGATTACAAGAAACTATAAAATTCCTACAATCAAATCAGATCACAGAACATCTATTAAATCAAATTATTTTTGTGTTTTATTGAGAAAGACAGTGACTTCTTTGATGAATTTTTGCTAGGTTCCGAAACACGATAACAGTTTCAGCGCTTTGTGAATAAGTTTGACTGATATAACAGTTGTATATCAAACTTTTACGCACTACTAACTAAGCTGATACCAATCTTTAAAAAATCACTAAACTAAACTAAACAAATCCCAGAAAACAGTATTTGGGCTCGTTATGAACGATATTTCTTAACATCGAGAAATTAAAGCGCAATTAAAATACGTGTGTGTTTATTTATCTGAATGATAAGAATTTAATTTGTATCTTTGATGAAAGAAACGAAACTTCAAAGATAAATATTCCTCTCTGTTAGATGATATGCACCATTTTAAACACCATTAAATGTTTCAATTTGTACATGTAAAGATAAACTAATTTTAATTTACATTACATTATGCTAAAGTCCGACTGATAGGTTTGCGAACCATTTGCAAGGAAAAAAGTATACAATCGCAATGCTTCGCAATGACATATGCGTCGCCACCCACTCTACTTATTGAGACGAGTTTGTAAGATATCCGGCTCCGATATTAATGAATGATACATTGAGTGATGTAAAGATACGTTTCTAATAATTATGTTTACACTATGTTCCCGGTGGCCACGGCGCCCGAAACGTATTGCGCCGTGGATTTATGGAGTTCTTGTCTCTATACCCAAGTTTTGTTAAGTTGTGATAAAGTTTCCTCACGGTTTATTTCCGTGTCCTTGACAAGCCGATGGGGCGATGAGGCGGTTCCACCAAGGTTCGGGCCGCGGTCTACCACTGATGCATGTTTATTGCTTTGCGGTCTGGTGCGTGCTGATGGGATATCTTACCTTGTTTATGTTTTCATCCAGGTCTATTGCGTCTGTCAAGGTCAAGTTGGAAGTGGTGGTGCTTGTTACACGTTTAGAGCCACGGTACAACGAAAACCCACCAAACAATTTCAATCATACTAAACGTTTACACTATGTTCCCGACGGCCACGGTAATCAAGCCTCAGACCAACATAGTGTAAACGGCGTGAACGTTGGACGTCGATGGTGGACGAAATAGGCAAACGTGACAGATTGTGATTACCGTGGCCGCCGGGCAAGGTTTTTATACTGTCAAAACATTTGCCACGGCAACCACGGTGCAGGGAAACGTAACAGGCCGTATGAAACAGGTTAAAAACGTGACAGATCGTATATTAGGTCGTTTCAGAACTTGGTAATCGCTACAAAACGTGACAGGATGTATATTAGGTCGTTACAAAACTTGGAAGTGGTCCGCAGTGGAACGGGAATCATGCCTAAGTGATATTACAGTTCTCAAACCTGTCGTGGCTGCCGTGGCAAATTTTTTGACAGTAAAAATTCTGGCCCGCATCCACGGCAGTCATGTTTTTCTATCGCGTTGTCTTGCGTTCTCCACGTTGGCAATGAAACGTGACTGCCGGGAACACAGTGTAAACCTAGCATAAGATAAGGGGTATTTGCTGTGATAAAGGCTTGATTTAAAAGGAAGTTAATCCATGGCTCAAAAATTTATAAACGTTGACAATTTTTAGATAAAGTATAATTAAAGTTTTTACGTCCTGCTTTTCGGCACCTCAGTAAACCAAGGCAATGAGCCAAATTTATACTAGAGAAACCATTCATAGTCCGACGAAATCTGACGAACAACTGAAAGAAGAAACCAATTAAAGGTGAAAGAGACAATGAGAGAAACCCTTCAAATCTTAAATTTATTTCAATGGTTTCCATTTCGTAAGCCTTGTATTTCACAAAGTTCTGAGACTCATGCTTGTGCTAATTTTATGCTATGTGTTTTAAATATTCAAAACATTTATTTTGAACGCATTAGTATATTTAATGTATCTATCCTTCGGCGCAGAGTAGTAGGATGTTAAAGTTTCTTTTGAAACAGGGCAAATGCTTCCCTTTTTTTTTTTTTTTTTTTTTATCTTGTAAATATTTATTCCACATAGATAATATACAATTAGAATACAATATTATTTCAAACTAATTACATACATCACACTAATAAGAATAATTGTAAATATAATTTATAAATATCACAGGTTCATTCTCCATGATGGAGTTTTTAAAAAAATAAAAAATATAATATGTAAAATATGTACAGTATCTAAAATGTATAATATAAAATACTACACTGCATTTTAAAATCAAAAGATAGAACCAAAGTCAATTAAGATATACACACTTGAATAATAGTGTAAGGCTTCAGATTGTGAACACTAGCGAATATTATTTTATATCAGAGTGAATGATATATTAAAATTAAAATGATTAAGTTACGGAAAGTAAATTGTTAGTTAATGGAGATGAATACAAACTCAAGATATGAAAACTTTTCAGTACATTGAAATAAATAAATTTAAAAGTTAAAAACTGTAATTTTGAGGATAATTAATCGTACTTTATTGCTATAATTATGAGAAGAGATCATGATATATGAAATATTTTTGGAAAATGTAAAACATGTAGATTGATCGAGCTGATATAGGAATTAGAGATCGAAACTTATTAATAGAAAAGCAACGAGACTGGATATTCAAGATAATATGGTATATTGAAAAATGTAACTTAATTTTATATCATTTTATGTATTAGAATTTATTTTGATAGGCAGAAAAGTCCCTGATAATGGATCTTTACAAGTGAAATCGAAAGGGGTAAAGGTCCATAGGGATATTTCTTAAAAAAGAATGAAGTAAAACAAGGTTAAAAGACTGACCTAGTAAAAACTAGGTCAACGTCGTCGTCTGCTAGTGTTAACACAACATATAAAGGAATGTATAAACGTATTGTTTTAAGCTGTAGGGCAATAGAGACTAGTCCATACTGATGAATTAAAACATAAATATAAATCATAAAAACATGATCAAAGATAAATGGTAAATCATGTACATAATATTAAAATTCTATGAAAATTCAATATCAATTGAATTGTCAAGAGTAATATTAATGAAACAAGAAGGTAAAATAAATTTTTGAATAAAACTATGCTTCGGGTAGAACTGTTTAAGATATATTAATGCATTTGCTAAAATATTTTTATATAAAATTATAATATCTATTTGACATCGGGGATTATCTATGTGCAGGTTCCTTCTTATATATATAGTTTGTCTTGCACAGGATAAAATTATGTTTAAAAGCTCATTAGGAATGGATTTATTTGATTGTAAACCAAATAAAATAAAACATTTAAAATCATGGTTATTAAAATTGAAAGGTAAAATATCATGCAACATCTGTTGAAGTAAAAACATAAAAAGGCTGAGGTCTAAACAGTCGACGAAGAGATGCTTCCCTTAATTACGTACAGGTATTTAAATAGCATTAAGAAATGTGCTGACGGGAAGAAAAGGCCATGTTCAAACAATTTAAGGTCTCTAATTGTATATAATTTGAAAGGTTACTACTTAAGTTTAAGGTTTTACTATTTTTTTTATTATTATACATTACTCGAGGGTTTCAACTTTGGAGTTCACAAAGATGCAAATTGTGATATTTTATGGTCTTAGAAGTGGTGCATGTTCTACAGGTTATCGGTCTTTGAAGTCTGTATGTATGTATTAATAAAGCTCCTCTTGCTATCATGGACTTCTATGGGCGTTTGTTGCTCTTTCAGGTGACTTTATGTAACCACTGATTACAAAATTATTATTTTGAAATAGAGATATAATTATACTGTATATAACCTTCATTCTCCCACATGGAAATGTGGATATACTTTTCCCTCGCCCTTGTTCGTCGGTCAACATTTCTTGTGAGCACTAAGGAGATTTTATCTGATTTAAATCGAACAATTTTTATCTGAGTTAAATCAAACTTCTTGCTATGATATATACATATTGATGAGATCTTGGACTTGTTTGTTCTTGCCTTTTGATTGCCTTGAATAAAACGCGTCAAAATTCGTCCAATGGCACAATAAAATTATAAGTTTTTAAATCGTGCCAGTTGGCGAATGTTATCTTGCCTAGCAAGCTCTCTTATGTTATGGAAAACTATAAAATCAGGAACGATTTAAACATTATACCCAAATCATAATAAAAACCACCACTACGCAGTAGATCAGTGCAAGAAGATCAAAATGCAAATTATGGAATCACGACATATTGCATGTAAATTTTCCAATAAGATTTAAGGTTCGTTTCTTTTTTGGTTTGATCATCTTAAAGTTGTAGACATATAGATTATAGTTTGCTTTTCCTCTGGTAATTCTATCGGTTATTGCTCTAACCATTTCTGATTTGCATCTTAACGGTAATACGTCGATGTTATTCTCTCATAACCTCTAATACAGAGATGGTTATTTTTGATAATAATGATTATCAGTCTTCACTCTATATTGTTGTGCTTGGCATCTGGTCGTTCGAATTGAAAATAAGATCATCGATAAGAATTTTCTATAAATCTAATATTGATGTTGGCATATTAATAATAATGACTAATAAGCAACACCTGGTGAGCTCAACACAATCTGCTCCAGGCTCAAACGCAATAAAGCTGCTGACGAGAACGGTATAGTGTATGAACATCTAATACATGGTGGCAAATGCCTTTATAGGCATTTATCTAACATGTTCAATAGTATTCTTACATGTAACTTTATTCCACATCAATGGAAACATAGTGTTATCATTCCAATTCATAAAGGTGGTGGCAAACCTCGAAACGATCCAAACGCATACAGAGGAATATCTTTAATACCCACAATTGCGAAGGTTTTTGAAAGAATTGTTGAAGATCGACTTACAGAACTTGGAAGGCAATATGATTTTCCAAACAAACAGCAAATGGCATACCAGAGGAAATTGTCGTCGTTACACGCTTCCTTTGACCTACAAGAAACTATTCACCACTACAATGAAAGATCTGATGACATTTTCTGCGCCTCTCTCGACAGCTCCAAAGCCTTCGACACTGTCTGGCACAACGGTCTTCTCGTGAAACTTTATGAGATTGGTATCAAACCATCAATGTGGAATATCATCGATAACCTCTATACCAACATGAATAGCTGTGTTAGGTTAGGAAACCAACTGTCACCAAACTTTATTCTGGAAAGAGGTGTAAGACAAGGCGGCGTACTTTCTGCCAAGCTTTACTTGGTCTATATCAACGGTCTTCTTAATGAGTTGTCACAATCATCACTCGGTGCCTATGTGTATAATGTTAATTGCTGTTGCCCAACTCAAGCTGATGATGTCGCTGTATTATCAAACACGACAACCGGCCTCCAAAGTTTATTGACCATTTGTCAGCAATATAGCTACAAATGGCGGTTTTCGTTCTCTACTACCAAAAGCATTATTCTACATTTTAGCAGTAAGAACATTCGCTCTCCTAAAGATCTGACACTATACTTATGTGACGGAACACTTCCCGTGGCTCGTGAGGTAAAGCATGTTGGCGTATTGCTTTCTTCGAAATTCAATTCTCTTGAGAGGACAACTACTGCCTGCAGATCTCTACGCAGTGGCATCACCACGTTAATCAAATGTGGAGTGCATGGGGATTGTCTTAATCCGCTAGTCAGTTTAAGACTAATTAAACAATGCTGTTTTACCAAATCATTGTATGGTTGTCAACTTTGGTCCAATCTTTCGAGGTCTGAAATCGTATCGATCCAAAGATGTCAAAACTTTGCTTGCAAACTTATTTTGAATCTTAACAAGAGGACCAGAACTGATATTTGCAATGGTGTTCTAGGCTGGTTTAGTGCCGAATCCTATATTGACAAACAAAAATTACTCTATTTGGGACAGTTATTAAATCTAGATTATTACCATTTACCACGTAGACTTTTAATAATTAGATTACTCGATTACAAAAACCAATGTTCATCGAACCAACGTGGCTTTATACCAGATATAATCCGCATCGCTAAGAAGTACAACTTAATATGTTATATTTCTGATTTCTTAAGAGATTACATTTTCCCAAAGAAAACTAGATGGAAAACGTTAGTGAACAAAGCAATTGAGTGCTGCGAAGTAGCTTCATGGAAATCAAGATTAGAATGTGAACCCTGTTTCTCAGTTTTCAGAGCATTCCACACATCCCTGTGTCCGCATCCAGTCCTTAGGTTCAGCCTAAATTTTCCCAATTTTATCAATCATTGTAAATTGTTCATAATGTTATGCTGCACTGTCAGACTCGACTATTCATTCTCGCTTTTATGCCACAAATGCGGTAATTTCTATAAATCACTAATTATTCACCAACTAAGTGAATGTGAAGGTTATTCCGGATCCCGTATGGAATTCTTTAGCCACATTGACAGTCTCTGCAACCAATTGTCCTTGCATTTGAAATCTCTGGATAGCATGCAATTCACAATAGAAATACTGCGATTTAGCCCAGATCTTATAGATATGAATACTGATATTCTAACATGTTACAGAAAGGCTCTTCTTAAATTCACATATTATATATTTTCAGATATAAGACAACATGAAATGTACTAAACCTTATACTCTGTAGTTTATATATCTTGTATTTATTTATCTTACTTTATTATTATTATGTTTCTTTGTGATTGTGTAAATGTTTGTAATCTTCATTAATGGAGGAATAAAAGTTGATAATTGAGATATCACATATTAACCTGGCATTGGTGGGTTTTTCTATGGAATGTCAACAGTTAAAACATCAGACATTCCTGCATGGAATTTTCATCGTTGTGTACCCATTAAATACCTCTTTTTTTACAGTTAATTTAATTCACAAATGGTGTTAACACATGTTCTCTGTTTTTACCACCCACAGCGATTCCACGTTCAAGATCATGAATGAATAGTAAAGTTTTCAGTGAGCTTTAAAGGGAAAGGGCTGACGTTTAAGCTCTAATTAATGAAATCATGACAATCATGACAAAAATCAGACCTTCATTTTCAGGAAGTCTCAAAATTAACATTTAAAGTATTGCATTGTATGAAGTATTTGTAATGAAACATGAAACACTTGTCAATGAAAACATTGATGAAAGCTCTTTGAATAAGTATGGCATAATAATTCTAGCAATGTAGAAGTATGATTTGGCCGAATCTAGAAAAAGTTAGTCAACACTTTTGTGACAAGACAAGTACCCGGACCCTATATGGTAGATTACACGTTGAACTCTATGAGCCGTGCTCTTTTAAGAATGATTTCATTTCATTTGCAGGAAAGGGTTAGTACTTTAGCCCGACAATCAAAATGGTTTTCTTTATAGACAAATTTAATTAAGTTGGTGACTTTAAAAATGTTATTATCAAGTACTCTACCTAGTTCGAGTCTCGAGTGATTTACTTGATTTCAAGTTTCCCATAACCACTTAATTTTCTAAATAGCTTAGAATCGTTTCAATCAGTTTTAGTAGGGGTTTTCATTATCATCGAGGGACAAGTCCAGTTTCAATATAATTTTTGCTCTTAAAAAGCCAATAGCACACGGGACCTCGGTTAATGTCCCATCCGAACGACTAGACGCTTTCCATGTCAGCCCCTCCGACCTGCATCACTGACAGGGGAAACCGGGTTGAAAAATCCGCAGGTATCATCTCAACCCATGCCGGGATTACAAAATTTGAAAGTACGCATATTGATATGTTAATTATTGTAGCATTGTAATCCTGCACCAATATGATAATACTCCAATTATTGTACGCAAATACTCAAATTATTGTACACAAATTATTGTACACAAATACTCAAGTTATTGTACACAAATTATTGTACACAAATACTCAAATTATTGTACACAAATACTCAAGTTATTGTACACAAATGCTATCTCCACCTGTTATATTGCTTTGCATTTTGGTGGTAAAGTATTAAGTATGACTTTTACATAAGATATAGGAACTAAACGCATCAAACGGAAACCAGAACTGTCCCCAATCATAAAAGAATAGAAAAGTGCTCTTTACAATCCCTTGAAATTCATACTTTAAAGGGCAATCAGTGTCCTCAACACATTTTTTTTTAATAAAACCTCTTTACGATCCTTTTAACATATTTGCTAGACATTTATGAAGTCTAGTCAAAAAAAATCCATTAGCGACAGTTTTGTAAAAAAAAAAAAAGAAAGTTAATGAATATTATATGAAATAAAAAAAAATCAACTGACCTTAAAAAAATCTTAAAGAAATCGAAAAAAATGTGTAGTAATCCGACTGGAGATTCTAGCAACGTTCTTCTTCAACACACAGTTCTACTAATTAAGATAACTAGCTGTACTACGAGGAGGTTTCTGTAGTTAACCTATTTTAATACTTCAATCCTCTACAAATACTTTATAGTGACTGACTTCCTGGTTACAGATTGACTTACCAGAAAGTATTATTCAGAATAAGATATGATGATATTTAATTTTTCTATTTACTAATACCAGCTTAAAACATCTAAGCTTGAAATGATAATTCCGTATGATGGGGTACTTAAAGGTTTAAAATGTTCTGTTCAATAGATGTTTTTCAACACGAAATCCTGTTTACAAATAGACATTTTTTAGGAAAAATAAAGTATGTTTAAAACCAATCATCAACAAACAAATACACAGCAGTGGAAAATTACTGCAGATCTGGGGATAAGATGTAAAAAGCGGTATTCAAATTTTTACATTTTCATGTTCAATTCTATAACTTCTACAGCATTGCTTAATGATTCTGAAGTTTCAGTTCTCCATTGAAAAATGTGCTTTTATAAATATCTTTGTATTTTAGTGACAAATGACACTTAAACACCTTCTTAATCTCAGCTTTTCAGTATACTAATATAAAATTGATGTAAGATGTGGTTTTCGGTTATGAAATAGGTTATTGGGTATAATTGGTCTTGCTTTAGTTTACGTCTTTTTAGCCAATTCAGGTTCATAGACTGAGTATTTTCCAGAAAATGACATTCGAAATGAACTATAATATTGCATGTCAGCCAACCCTTCAAAAGATTGTAAAAAGGTTTTGTAATTTGTGTATCGGATCCAATTCTAATTGAAGGAACAAAATCGATTTCGAAAGCTTATTTAAATACAGTCTGCATTGGTAAATCAAATATGGGTTCATTTTTGAAAATGTATATGGCATGTTTGATAAAAACATAAAAACCTTTTTATTTTACCTACGAATAATTTTTCACTTTTCACTACATTATCTTGAAATATGGATGCACTGATAATATTGAAATTATTAGGTTAACACCATTGATCAGATGATGTCCAGAACGAATGCAATTAGTATAACGAGTTTAACTCAGTTGAAACAGACATCAATTACTATTCCAGTATTACAATAACCTAATTTATTTTAGTGTAACCAGAGGAAAACAAAGCCTAGTCGTAAATAATCTATCTTACTTTCTTACAGTATAAAAACCTCTTGTGACGTCATCCCATTGTTATGGCAGGTCTTTCTTTTCACTAATATCCCTCAACCCAGGGACATTCGAGAGAATATCCCTCAACCCAGGGATATTCCAGAGTTTGAAGTTTCAAAATCAAGCTGATGAATCGTAACTAGTAACTAGTCACTACCCAGTGACAAAGTATGCAATCTTATCAGACAATATCAAGTCACAACCCAGTGATCTGTAAGGTTTCTTGCTTCCTCAAATACAATACACAATATATACAACAATATATACCCTCACATTTCTTGTAATGTTTTTTACTGGTCATCTTATTTTTTAAAAACGGTTTTAAAAATTTAAAAACTAGATTTTTAGAGCGTAATTAATTTTCGAGGGATTTATATCTTTCAATACTACATTTTAGAATTTTTTAATGTAAAATTAGATATTTAATATTAAAAACTAAATATTTCTGAAAATTCTGGAACATTTTTTCACACGACATGGATTACCTCCCATGTGATGTTAAATGTATTGATTGATTTTTCAACATATTTACCAATTATTGAATTAGGAATCGGTTTTTATGTCGGATAATGCATGGTTTCTATCGGGATTAGTTGACATAATGCCCTTGGGCTCGGAAAAGCCCTCGGGCCTTCGGCCCTCGTGCTTTCCCGAGCCCGCGGGCATTATGTCAACTAATCCCTCGAAACCATGCATTATCCTACACATAACTAACCATTGTATTTCAGTCAACGCTAAAAGAACATCAATCCCTTGTCACCCAAACAGGTTGTTTAACTAAGTCTGTATAATCATAGACATTCGAGATAAAACTAATAACTTTTTCATCTGATCAAGGTAATAAAATATACGATTATGATGTACAATAATCCATTGTTAGATAGGAATCGAATTTCTGTTTCAACTACTGATTTATCATACTTCATCTATTGGCTTCTAGACGATTTACAGGGCTTCTTTCTACAAGTGGGTTATCACGTTCCAAACATTATATCTTCAATATTCACTAAATACATTCTTAACTATTTATTTATCATTTTCAAGACAGACTGATCGACTCCTATCGTCTAGGTCAATCTTTCAAGATATTTATAAGTGGTGCTAATTATCCGTAAGTGGTTCCAACTTATCGCATTCTGTATGGCTAATAGCTATGAAATTATCACGTAATCACACAATTGTGAAGCATATCTCTACAGTTATTTAACCAAAAATGATAATGCGCTTCATGACGTCTATGGTGTAAAATTTATTGATCATTGGGCTAGGTTCATTGTCCGATGCGTGATATTATATATAGTAAGTAAAGCGTATTCGTTTTTATTTTGTCAATAATCACGTATCGGTCGGTAACCGTATTTGTGCTTCAAACGTTTCTTGGCAGTAAAAGAACGTGATTTCCAGCGTAAAGCCAATGGCAATATTTTACTTATATGACATAAAATCAATTCCCTCAAGTAGTTATCGACAATGTCTATTCTCTGATGTTTCAAAAGACACACAATACGTTTCCGACTCCTTTCACATCATCGTAAATAACACTTTAATAACGGCACAGATGAAGGTCCATTTATTTACAGATCTGGGGGTTATAGATAAGTAATTTTATGTAGGTATGTAATATGTATTAGGCCGAGGCTTTATTTCAGGCTTAACTTTCTTAAGATATTTTTTTACAAATATACGGACTTCCACTACGTAATGATGATTGAATGATTTTAGGATGTTTTCACGTTGATATTATGTGTGCAAGTTATTTTAAATTTTGCCATGATTTTCATGTGAATTAGAATATCAGTCCGACAATGGTACTGCTGGTATTAGAATGTCTTAAAAACATGAATTTTGTAAGTTTACAAGAAATAAACACATTTCTCTCGCAGAAATCTTAACCCCAAAAAGTCAGCCCTCTGTAAAAACAATATTTGAAGACATAAAGTGTGTTCATATTTTTTTTTTATCAAAGCAAAGACATTCTAGGACATACACTACTATTTTGAAGATTTTGTTCTGATGCTCAAAAAATTGATGTAGAAATTCTTTTCAACTTGCACAGACAATAGCAGAATTACAGACATGTAGATGAGTTCAGTTAACGTCTTATTTCAAAATCCACATTAGAAGGTTCTTGGACGCACATTTTGTAGATTCTGTGATCACTCTGAAGCTCGACCAAATCTGTTGTTGGTAGATATGTTTTGGTATTTAATTCTTTGAGAGTAAGGGGACTGACTTGGTATTGAGGTTGAAAGTTGCCTTAAGCGGGGTTGACCAGAATATATTTATTTCAATGAAAATGTAATGTACTTTTAGAAATTGATTTTGACGCGGTTAGTCTTCCCTATATGAGATGAATTCTAAGGCTTTCAACAATAGACAACTGTGTGGTTTCCAGAAAGATTCTATTTCGATACCTTAAAGCCAGCTTGCTTGTTGCTGTCCTTTTAAAGACGAGAAAAAATTGTCCTCTTGGCATTCCAAAAATACTTTGTTCTCTCAACAATTAAAGATTGCAACTTCTCACAAATAAAGCTAGAAACATTGATTCATTTATAAAATCTTACGATGGCTAAATAGAGGTTCACTAAAAAACTTAAACGATTCACAAAAATCTTGAATTGGCAATATCGCAATTTTTCAATCATTGTTGTAACGGCCGATGTTGTATGAAATGAAAAAATAGAGTAATTGGGCGATCTGTTGTTGCTATTCCATAATCATGCCACTGTGTTAGTCTTAGTTTTAATTGGAAAGTGTACAAGTCTGAGGAAAAACATGTAACTTTTGTTATACATGTAATATATAAACCGCCTCGCTATCTGTACTTCACGGTTCAAGAAAGAAAAAGATTATTAACTCAGACAAGAGATTAGGTATAGTAATGTAAATATTTATTAGTTTCTGTTTACAGAGTCAAGTCTTACATTACAAATTTAGTACCCTTCTTTATTATTCTTATTCACTATCGCAATTATATTTAATAGTATTATCGCCGGAGTTAAGTCTGAAACAGATATACTGCTAATATAATTGTCAGGATAATAATCTATTTATAAGGATATAACCCAGCTATTGTTTTTGTACATTTACAATGTATTCTGGCTTTATACCAATTCTACCAGGACGGTTGGGAATCTCCACTTTTTATGCTAGCTGTAATCGGGAAAGAAATCTAACAATTTAAGGTCTGAATAGATATTAATTTAAATGCAAACGGATTAAAAGCTTTATCAATCTTCTATCTCTATGCAGAGTTACGAGTCTCGTCTGTACGACGAATATTCGTCCATCCATGCTCATGAAGCAAGACGAATATTGAACCGCTGTTGAAAAGAAGGTTTCGGGATATTGACTGCATGAAAACAATTAAAGTATAGAATTTAGAATACATTACTCTTGTGGTGTCCACCCATTTACCTATTTGATACCCAGTAAGTACAAAAAGGTTATGGAATGAGTAAATACATGCGAAAAAATACTGTCCAATTACATCTATAATAGTATTTCCCTCTTCGACTGTAAATTAGTCAATAAGTAATTAAGTATAAATAGTGAGGCAGTATGTATAAGGAATTATTATTATGGATTAGATCAGCCTGAATAAACTGTTTACTCTGATGTGATGAACTAGTATCCTTTTTATAAGTTTCTCCTTAGGCCCATTCGGAATAATAATCTGCCTTTTTTTTTATACTTGCCGATAGCAGCATTGTCTACTTCCGTATTGTTCTGCCTTCCAACCACTACTTATTTACGTTTTATTGCAACTGAAAATTATAACAATGACGATAACTGGGAAAGTTCATTAAGTTCATTGTTGCAATGGTAATTCTCTTTCCTGTCTATGATTTGTCTATACTTAAACTTCACTTACTATCTACTAGGACATTTAAAGCAATACCATACGTCACTTACTATCTATTAGGACATTTAAAGCAATACCACACTTCACTTACTATCTACTAGGACATTTACAGCAATACCACACCTCACTTACTATCTACTAGGACATTCAAAGCAATACCACACTTCACTTACTATCTACTAGGATATTTAAAGCAATACCATACTTCACTTACTATCTGCTAGGACATTTAAAGCAATACCATACGTCACTTACTATCTATTAGGACATTTAAAGCAATACCACACTTCACTTACTATCTACTAGGACATTTAAAGCAATACCACACCTCACTTACTATCTACTAGGACATTCAAAGCAATACCACACTTCACTTACTATCTACTGGGACATTTAAAGCAATACAATACGTCACTTACTAGTATCTAATAGGACATTTAAAGCAATACCACACCTCACTTACTATCTACTAGGACAATTAAAGCAATACCATACGTCACTAACTATCTAATAGGACAATTAAAGCAATACCATACGTCACTAACTATCTACAAAGACATCCAAAGCAATACCATACGTCACTTACTATCTACTAGGACATTTAAAGCAATACCATACTTTAATCTGCTAGGACATAAAATCTGGGGGTTTTGTCTAATGACAAAAAAAAAAACATCGCAATCCAACTCAAACGAAATTGTTTGGAACAGTTATAAATGTAATTGGGTTATATCATAAGATAAAATGATATATAGTGTGAAACCATAATAGTACATAATATAAGATATTTTTGTATTCTCGTTGCATTTGTAAAGATTCGGAAAGTAAGTAAGTCAGGAAGTATCACGATTACACAACTAAAAAACACCAATCAAAATCATTGTTATATTTGGTAAGTAAGCCCACATTTTTTCATAAACCAAATTCATTCCAACTTATTTGGGTTTACTATATAGTTCATGTTTGTGGCACATCTTTATAGCTAATTTGGACATTTAAAGCAGCAAATGATACTAATGTATGGAAAATATTTTTTTTTGTTTTTTTACCTTCGCCAAGTTCATTTAAAGGGCCATTCTGCTTTTTTGAAAAAAGTTTCCATTGTCAAAAAAATCTCAAATGCTACCTGAGAGTATTTTTAAAGTATGCTTATTGTATCTCTATACCTTCTTGATCAAACTGAATTTGGTTTTAAAGGGTTGATTACAAACAGGAAGTACTTATTGTTAATTAAGCAATTTGACCTTGTTTTGGTGTTTGCCCTTTAAATGGCTCAATATTTCTAGCGGAAACCTTTCAAATACACAAGAGGGACATTTCTCTACAATTAGGCCTTTATTTTACTCAAATCCGTTCAGTAGTTTCCTATCAGCGTCCAAAAAACATAACACTTAAAAACCTTACGTTAGGTTTTTAAAAATGTTAGCATGTTTTTAGCGTTTAAAAATTAACGGCTGGATTTTTTTAGTTAAAACTTTCAGATACATTAAAGGGCACATAGTTACAGATTTTGGTGTAAAGTTTTCACAAATTTGAACAAAAAAATTTTTTGACCTAAAAAAAATTCAGACTGTCCCTTTAACAGTTTAGGTTACCACCAGATTCAGCTAATATTTAATATACATATCTCTCTACAATAATTGCCAAACTTCGTTGAGAGATGATTTTTTTTTTAAATTCAATAAATGTTTTGCACATCAATAGACCGACGACACAATATGAGAAAAGATCTTTGAGATCTTTCTTTATTTTAGTTCTGGCAGTATCATCTGGTTCAATGAAGATGTATGGCATAAAACGATTTTAGCATTTTCGAGGATTCGAAACACCGATAACTGTCTGCTTGTCTGACAATGCAACAAAATTAGATTTTTGTGTTTTTGACTTTAACCATGAATTGTACATGTTTTGAAAACTAATTGCGGATGGATACAGCTATATCATCGCCGATTCTTATGCACTGAAGTGAACGAAGTGAAGTGTCAATCGTTTAAATATTTTCAGTAATTCGCTTTTTATTATGCTCCAATAGGCAGACAACTTTCCTGAAGTATTACCGACACAATCAATGAGAATTCACTATTTATATTTACAGAAGTTATGTTATTTAGCACGTAATATGCAACTTTCTGTCTGTGTCAATAAAATTCATTGTATAAAAATAATAGTCCATTTTTGGGAGATATTGTTAACTTGATTTATGTTTTACAAGGTTTCTGGTGTGTCTTAATTTTCATCTGTGTACAGCTTCGCTAGTAATTGTTGGTTGATATGTAGAGAGTCTGAGTTGTGGTCACTATGTCATGACCAATATATATGGAGGTATAACGTTGCCAATATTGTCGATTGTGTTGCAACGTAAAAATACCAATGTCGTAATTACAAAATGCATTTGTCAATGCTGGAAAGTGCAATTGTCGATGTGTAAAAATGCAAAATGTATAAGTATACTCAACAATCCAATGAAATGTCACACGAATGCAGCTAACAATTTACTCTTTGCATTATGCATTTTGAATTAGGCACTTTTGCATTATACATTCTGCATTAGTCACTTTGCATTACGCACTCTGCATTATCAAATTATCAGAATAGACTTCTACACAATAGAACATATACCTTATATGGAATGATGACGTATATTCATTTGCGTATGTAAAAAGCGGCGGAAATGTACGGAAATTAATTAATATGCATGTGCATTAATACAAGTTCTTTTTGACATTTAAAGATGGGTTCTCCTTTGAAGATAAATATCTCTGTATTATTTCAAATTGAGTTATTGCTACCTGTAGGCTATTGATTCAAGGGTGCCCATTGGTAGTCTGGTTTCTAGGGAACCCTCTAGAAAATTTAAAAAAAAATGACTCACTGAAACGTTATTTTCTAACGAATCTAAGGTTTATTTTTAAAGGGACTGAAATTGCAGGACTACAAGAAGAAAATGTCAGGAATTAGACCCCTGGAAACACAATTCTGAAATTTCTGAGGGACCTAACCTTGACAATTCTGTGTAATGGACGCCTGCAAGAGCATTCTGATACGGGAAATGTGAGGAAATGTTTATGGGCATCTTATTCTAAATTTGTTTTTAAGCGACATACCTGAGACCCTATATACAAATAATTCTGAATCTTAAATTCGTTGGGAGATGTCAGGAATTTGAGTATCCAGGCGCCTAAAAATTTTCTTCCGGTGATCCCACAACCCACAGGAAATTTCATATTTTGTGGGCGTCTATTTCTCAACATTTTCAAGGCTGAATTCATCAGACCCTATACAAATAATTTTGAACCTTAAATTCGATGGAAATTCAGAATTTAGCGTTTCCATGCGTCAAATTATAAATTTTTCTTCTGGTGACATTGCTGTCCCTATACAAATAAAACTTAAATTTGTCAAAAAATGTCAGTAAATTGCGTTCTAGTTCTCAAAATTGTCTAAATCTGTCTCTCAGATATTTCAGAAATTTCCATTTCCAGGTGTCTTATTCCTAACATTTTCTTCTTGTGATCCCCTATACAAATAAACCTTAAATTCGTCAGGAAATAATGTTTCAGGGAGTTTCTTTTTTAATATTCTAGAAGGGGTTCCAAGACTCCACCCTTGAAGCAATAGCAGGTAACAATAACTAAATAGAGTTTAACCACTGCAAAGCTTAAAAATTCACAAAGTTTTCGAGGACGTTTGCAACCACCCCCCCCCCCCTCCCCCTCCATTCTTTTAGAAGAACTTGGGCCTAGATTTCTATATTTAACATAATATTACAAATTATTAACTATCAATTTGAAATAATTCCCAATACTCCAAATTTGAAATAATACAGAGATATTTATCTTTAAGGGAGAACTCGTCTTTAAGTGTCAACAAGGACATGTATCAATGCGCATGTATATTAATTAGTTTCCGTACATATCCGCCGTTTTTTACGTATGCAAATGAATATACGTCATCATTCCATATAAGGTATATGTTCTATTGTGTAAAAGTCTATTCTGCAAGGTTTGATAATACAGAGTGCCTAATGCAAAGTGACTAATGCAGAATGTATAATTCAATAGTGCCTAATGCAAAATGCATAATGCAAAGAGTAAATAGTTAACTGCATGTCATTGGATTGTTGTGTATTCTTATACATTTTGCATTTTTACACATCGACAATTGTACTTTGCAGCATTGACAAATGCATTTTGTAATTACGACATTGGTATTTTAACGTTGCGACACAATCGACAATATTGGCAACGTTATACCTCCATAAATATAGACCACAGACGAATCTGGAACACATGTATTCCAATCTGGTGAGATGACACACATTGTAAACAGAAAGACCAAACAACATTACTGCCAGTATTGACAATTTGTTCTATAACTCCGATAACTTCCCCATATTTGTCGTTGTGGCTTTCTCATCACAAGACTTAACTCCTATTTTTAACATTTATTGCATATGATTTTACTTTATCTCGAGGGGTTCAATTCGTTTAGAAGTAGAACTGTACATTAAGACATTACAAAATAATCGATGCCATCGGGACCAAAACAATCTTTGGAAACAAATCATTAGCAAAATTGGACGATCCATGATCGTTTACTTTCGGCTCCCTGTGTCGACCTACGCCTACATAACAATTAGGCTACTCTCGGACGGACAACACGCTAAGATCGGTCACTTGCGGTTAGAAGCAGGTCTCAACCGGGCCTTTTCCGTGTACTTACGTGAGGTCGATAGGCCACAGAATGTCTATGAATCGTCCCATCGCAATTATCTAGTAATGGATTCAATCGGATGAATGAAATAGGACAATTGGAGACGATTCGGGACGACTATAGGCCGATCAAGAAAATAAGTCATCGGGAAAAATCTGGTCGGGATCACAAGCCTTGGTGAAATGGGGGTATAAGTCACGGAAGTTGTATTAATCTTAGAAACTGTGTCCTTTGTTCACATTTTGTGTACGATCAATTGTCAACGGGGATGATAGTAACAGCCACGATAGAGACGATTTCAATCAAGTAAAATCACCTTTATGCAATCTTAAATCTTTACATTAGTATGACTATTACCTGTTAGTCCATTAGTGTTATCTGTAAATATTATGGAGTTTTAACTTAGATTTCTATTTTAAAATCGTATCATTGTAACCTTAAAGGGACAGTCTGATTTTTTTTTAGGTCAAAATTTTTTTTTGCTCAAATTTGTGAAATCTTTACACCAAAATCTGTAACTATGTGTCCTTTAATGTATCTGAAAGTTTTAACTAAAAAAAATTCAGCCGTTAATTTTTAACGTCCTTTCACGTCGTTTTAATGTCCTTCATGTGTATTTAAAAGGTTTAAGCTAGAAATATTGAGCCATTTAAAGGGCAAACTAGTTCAAATTGCTTAATTAACAATAAGTACTCCCTGTTTGTAATTAACCCTTTAAAACCAAATTCAGTTTGATCAAGAAGATATAGAGATACAATAAGCATACTTTCAAAATACTCTCAGGTAGCATTTGCGATTTTTTTGATAATGGAAACTTTTTTCAAAAAAGCAGAATGGCCCTTTAAGTAATTGGTTAAGAAAACCTTGTTGCACTGAAACTGTCAATAAATTAAGGATGTTGAAACTCCAAAAATATTTTTTACAATTTATCCTGACAGTTACTTGTAGAGAAAAACTTGATTATTAGGGTTCATTTAACTTATAAAGTATAAAGATGTTATTCTGTCAGTCAAGTTACTGGAGTTGAGATGAAGGGGAAATGAAGCATAGTTGATGTTATATAAAATGTTATCTTGTCAAGGAGAAAAACACTGGTTCAATGACATATTATTTTATAGTAGATTACAGTAAGGACATTTAGCACTAGAGTTATTGGTTCTTGTGATTAAGGTATTTATTAAGTACTGAGGCCAATTTACATCAAGTGGTTTAAAGACATTAGTATTCCCAAGGTGAAACATTAGTATTCTCGGCATGTAACCATATTTCTTCTGTTATAGAGTTACATCTTGGATCTAATTTTCTTTAATAATATGATATAAGTGACTTAGAACCTGAAGCTACTTTTCATGGTATATTTCAGTTTCTGTGTTCTCTGTTGATTGGATAATTGAGTGGTTTATTTTTCCATCTGTGTTCTTAATGAACAAGTGGTTCACTTCACAGAAAAGTCAGCTAATGTTGATCAGTTGAAATAGTAGTTTAAGTTCTAATCGTCGTTATCTAAAGCTGTTGTATTTTGGATTATGGAATGCCTTGAAACTTGAATAAAATGATATACTTACTTATTTGTGTTCCTATGAAATTGTAAGTTGATAACGGCAGTGAAATTGCTATAAATATTACTTAATATGGATGGTGAACTCATATACATATCTCTATCGACAATCTGTCACATCTAGAACAAATAGATACTTTTTCCTTAAGGCTCATTTTGTACACGGAAAATGGATTGAATATATGCCGGATTCTTATGTCACACATAGAGTTTATCAAGTAATAGTCTTGTTTGTACGTGTATGCTCCTGAAAAACGACCATGCTACGGGAATGATCATTAAACTAGATATTAAAAATAAGAGATCAATTTATATTTCTATAGCAGTTACACAAACAGGAGTAGAAAGATGGGGTCTAAGAGTTCTTTTCAGAAAATGTCAAGATGAACTGTCATTTAACTTTAAAAAAAAATGGTTTATTTGATAAACATACATGTTCAGTAAGTTATAGGGTTTCAATGATGTTATTGTCTTATACATACATTGGTTAATAATATGTAGTGTATGTCATACAGACCTAGTTTCTCATTGACAACATACAGACATACATTGACAAGTATGTGAACATTCTCAGACATAATTTTTAACAAGATTAACTTATAAAACCATAGATCACATTGATATCATTAAGTCAAGAATATTCTGTCAATATTGTCTGCTATTACTGTATAACATAACAAAAATCCGCACAAGCAAAACAATTCCGTCAAAAATCTCGTATTATTGTATAATTATTGTATAACATACTATTCTTGCTATCTTTGGTTTTAATTCAGTTCATCATTTGTAAATTGTGTATATTTTATATATCGGGTGTTTCAAAAATCATCTTCAAGTTTGACTGTAAGTATTTTAGCTGTTGGTAATCTGACCTGTTTCAAAATTCTCTAAGATAACTTCAGGCTGTCGTTGACACCAAAGCCATTGAATAAAAAAGGTTCAATTATCACCCCTTAAAAAAAATTGGCATGTCTGAAAATCAATATCATGATCAAGGCAATTCCGAGGTTATATTAAATTATGTGCTCTACGTGTCCGTTTTTTTTTTTTTTTTTTTTTTTTTTTTGCTGTTATCTATCTCATTTAAAGATATCAGCTCCAAAGTTTTTATTCACAAAAATAACTTGAGTTCTCAGACTATACTCCAAATAGAATATGTATCGGGATTGTTTTAAGGAAATTGTGTACTGGGGTCAATTGGACAAACTGGCTTATCAGAAACTGAAAGGCAGGATAGTCGCAGCTTGATGTCAGATAGTAGATTCTCGTACTGTTTGCACTGGTTGTGCAATAGACATATAACTTTTCAGCAATCTGAATGAAGAATAACTTGGTCAACATTAACTCATGAAGTAAATTACATAAATAAGTGAACTTATTTTTGCTAAATATCTGAATATATCAACTGATACAGATGAAATATGTAGAAATATGACTGAATTGAAACGAAATTGTTTTTTTATACCTCCACATGATGAAACTTGGTGAACTTTTTTTTATAACAAAATTGGTATAATCATTAATTAAAATATTATCAGTTCCGACAGCTGCCATTTGGCGTATGTTACCTTTCCTTGCAAGCCCTAGTTTAGTTTATGTTCGCATGGTTTCTATTTACTTTGGTAACAGTATCAATCCTTCCCTGATTAAAATTCTTGATTGTCTCAAGCCATTGTAAAGGGATTATTCAAGGGAGAAAGAGTCATATGACTGCTGACAGTTCCACTTTACTTTTAATATTTTCTAGAAACGAATCTGAAATTTCTAAAGCTAACGGTAATATGATTTTTTGTTTGGCCAAATACAACCATAGCAATGTAATTCATAAAGGTTTCAGATGAAACAAGCAGATGGGTTCATTTTAGAAAAAAAAATAATTTTCTTCATCTTTCTACCATTATGATAGCTTTTACTAATTAGAAAATTTCACAAAATATAAAAGCCACCATTAGATACACTTAATTCGCTTTTCTGTTTCATTACTTTAATTATAAAATCAATGAAAGCATGCAATTGTATTACGAATTCATTGTGTCATTTTGTAGTTTTAATGTCAAACCGTATTTGATAACTGCTTTATTTACAGAAAGGTTCAAATTAACCTACTGAAATATTGCATAATATACATCAAAGAACATCTACATATTGACACCTTAAAAATAAGAAATGGCATGGACCACTTTTAATGATCGTTTGAGAATGTATGAAGTGAAATATAAAGCTACAGTCCTTTATTCAGGCAGGATATTGTCATACTAAATTTATATCCAAAGAACAGCGTAAAATAAAACTTTGTTTGACATTTCCTCCGCTTTTTTTAAGTTTTGAATGTCATTAATGTTTGTAGTTGTATTCTTATTTGTACATTATTATATTCGTCATAGATTAGATTAGTGATTCACCTTTAAGTAGTTGACCAGGCAAGGTGACATACGCCAATGGCAGCTTCGACTAAAAGAGAACGTATGGAACTGTGCCTAGTAGAACACCAGGGGCAGATCCAGGATTTAGAGAAAGGTGGGAGGGGCGCTCTGAAATATAACATGGCTTAAATTCAACGGCACCGCGAGTGGCAAATATTTAGTGGGTTTTGACATCAGTCGGCCAAAAATATTTTGTAAATATCCGTCAAAAATTGTGCCCTATAAAGTGTTTACGAAACATTGGAAACGTTTTAAAGAACAAGGACAATAACTCATATTAAATATGATACGTAAATAAAAACGATGTGTAGTGTTCAATGAGGCAAATTTTTGTCAGAACAGCGACATAATTCCACTCTTTTCAATTTCCAACTGTCGAAGGAAAATAATATAATAAAAAAAAAATACTTGAAAAAAAAAGATGCCAGTGAGCCTATGTCGTACGGTCCTCGGTTTATTGTCTCATTTTTCATGTCAGCCCCTCCGACCTGCATCATCGACAAGAGTTGAAGACAGGCAATAACAGCGTATGTTATGACGAAATACTATGTATATAATATATAAATATACACTATCTTTAGAGACAAGGGGCCTGGGTTATTGTCTTAATCTAGACAACCCACAATTCTTGTTACCTTTCCCCTTATGGAACCTCTTTGCAACGCAAGTTAGTAGCAGAAAAGTAGGATTTGTATCTTGATCGCACATGTGTTTACGGGCCTATTCAATATGCGACACTTGATTTATTCTCTAACTAGACAAAGTATCATTTACTTTATGTACAACAACCTCTTCTTCATGTTCCTTTAGCAACGGCTATCATGTCTAACGTTGCTGAAGGAACATGCCTCTTCTTGTGTATTAAAGGGGTTGTGTTAGCTAAATGATTTGGACTCTTGCTCACTTACCCAAGGGCGTGAATTTAGGGAGGACCGGGGGGGGGGGGGCTGGTCTGGCGGCGCTTCGCGACGTACTTAGACTCTACAACCCATGCTGGTTAGTGGTTGGTCCACCCATTTTATTTTGGACAAATCCACGCCCTTGCACTTACCTGAATGTTCAATTTCATCCTGCCGATATAGACTCGTATTTCCTTGTCAATGATGCCGGTCATAGGGGCTTTCATAGAAAAAGCAGGAAGGCTTACAGATTGGACTATAAATCGAGGCCATTTGCACTGTAGACCGTGCATATTAAAGATGTGTCTCGACAGTTTGAAATCGGGAAGAGTAGGCCAATGCCACTCGACATCTCGGGGTGGGCTATTCGTTTAACGTGTATACAAATATATGAATAGTAGGCTGGCACCGACAGTCGAATTTCCCATTCTAAAAGTAGTGAAGTCCAGCTACTCTGGGTATTCTGCTTCGATTTATTTTTTTATAAACCCCACTCCAAAGCTCCCAGTTCCTGTGGATTGTGGATAAGGTATTTCTCCTCCTTCAGTCTTTTCTGTGGAGATGGAAAATTTAATCATTGTAATTTATTTATATTATTTCATTGTATTTGTAATAAGTCTATCTTAAAAACTATTGTGTGCATTACTAAAATTGATATTTCCTAGTTAAAGTATACTATTCATGAATTACAAAACCGTTGAATATAAAGAGTGTAATACTTTATTACAATTATTTTAGTGTTTACCGCGGGCAATCACCGTTAGGTTCACAAATGTTAAAAGCATTTTCTGCACTTCCCAAACATTTACATGTAGTGCATTCATCATCTCCGGGGTATTGTTCTCCTGTCTTATAAATCACCCCATTATATAAACACTTGTCATACAGATCGGGCGTTGGTGGAGTAGTAACTAAAAAAGTGATGAAAGGATTTTAAAATGAAAGTTTAAGTCCTTATAATAATAGTGGCTAAATTGGATTATATATCAAACTATATACATGTATCAGCCAAAAAAAATATCATTAGATGTTAAATGTTACTTTGCGTGGGTGAGATTGCGTAAACGAAATAGGGGTACGAAGAGTCCAAAAGGATGGGAACCGAGGATGTAGATAAACAATTTTCCACGCTTCAGAAATTAACGGAAAGATATATTTTATACTCAAAATATAACGTAGGGACGAGATTTTGGTCTATGGTTTTCATTAATTCGATTTTTTTTTTTCCCGACTTCTCTTTTTTCGAAAGAATCCCGATAATAAATTTTATAATAAAAAATATACTATATAACTTACTTGCTGCCACCATTGCAATCAAACATACAACCAAAATAACTATAACCATGCGCATCTTGTAGAACTGGAGTAGGGCTTATGTTTTTCAGAAATCAACTATTATCTTAATTTCTGATATAACTCAGATGGTAATAATATACCTGATATATATACTATTTAGAAGTTAATTTAAAGGTAATTATGTCATATTATTCAGTTTAGAATTGATATGTATTGATTTTACAATCTCTTGAAATACAAGTAAACATACGCCAATATAGTAGCAAAAAACTATCGGTGAGATAAAATTAAATTACAACTAACTATCATTACGTTAACTGTGGCCGGATGATGGACAGGGTGGAACACTTTATTTTATCTTGGACGTAATCTGGACTGCAGGTGAAGACAACTCTGTATGAGAGATTTGAAAAAGCCGACGTCATTGCCATGTTCAATCAAATTTCTTGACTTTCTTCGATGATGTTTACAAATAACCATCAACATCATGGCTATATTTTGAATATATCATTGCAGTCCTTTAAGCCATAGTTTCGTGTCTATTTAAAGTGTAAGTTGCACGGGTAAATTGCGACTGTGGCAGTTAAAGGGTTAAGGTGAAATTAATTTCTAACAGCTGTTGGATAATTGATCATGGAATTATACATAATTCATAGTCTTAAATACACATTTCATGAATGTTCAAATTTTGTAATATTAATATATTTATAAACATTAATCATCCAAGGGATGTAATTTCTTAGTTTTAAACTTTTTGACGAAGCTCAACGTGTTGCGAACTCATGTAGTGGTCATCACTGTAATATATTATAACGTTAGACCATACCTCCTTTGATCTTAGTCGTGGTATAACCAACCAAAATGTTGATTAGACCACGGGGACGGGACTACTTTTTTTAATATTTTAGACAAAACCAACACAAAACAATATTTTTTTTATTACAAATTAAAACTAGAACCGTGATAACGGTACTGAGCAGTGCGCAATTTAAGGAGCTTTAAAAGTGTTACAATAATTGCTGAATATCTTATACCGGAAATAGACAAACACCATAATCGAAATTAGCAATTCAGCTGCCCTCATTTTGTTGGCAATAGATTGAAAATGCCATAAACATCAAAATTATATAAATCGGATGTCGATTTAAAGAAAACATGTTCATTTCAAGATGGTGGCCAACGTGTTACTTCCGGTTACGATTTTGTCATATATTTTGCTTTGTTAGTCATGTTCTTTCATATCTTAAGAAGAAATTGTTACCTATCTGATGAAATCCGTAATTCAGATAACACGTGTATTTTTCCCGCCAAAAAACCACGCAGAGTTACTATAGAACAAAGAACAAAATTCCAAATAGCAATTTTGATCAAAATATCTAATGTTATATATCACTGGAAAGAGGAGATAAAGCGTAATAAGAAAAGAAGATATTTTGTGACGTGACAGAGCTGTTCAAAGTTCAACCTAACAATTTTTAAATGGCTATAAAACCGGAAGTAAATATTGGACAACAAAAATGAATACACCGTTGGGTAGATCTCATCATGGGCAATAACTTTTGTTCAGGTCATAAGGTCACCCAAATCCAAGGTAACGTGTAATGAGCTTTGAAAATTTTGGCCATTTCTGAATATTTTTTAACCGGAAATAGGCAAACATCATAATCGAAATTAGCAAATTGGCTGTCATCATTTTGTTGGTCATAGATTGAAAATGCCCTAGACATCAATATTATACAAATCAGATGATACCCTGTTCACTTCTCTCGATTTAAAGAAAACATGTTCATTTCAAGATGGTGGCCAGCGTGTTACTTCCGGTTACGATTTTATCATTGTTTTTTTTTTTGTTATTCATGTTCTTCCATATCTTAAGAAGAAATCGTTACCTATCTTATGAAATCCGTAATACAGATAACACGTGTTTTTTCCCGCCAAAAAAACACGCAGAGTTACTATAGAACAAAGAACAAAATTCCAAAAAAACAATTTTGATCAAAATATCTAGTGTTATACATTTTTGGAAACAGGAGATAAAGCGTGATAATAATAGAAGATAATTTGTGACGTACATGAATTAGGTCACGTGACAGAGCTGTTTAAAGTTAAAAATTGCAATTTTCTGACGGCTATAAAACCGGAAGGGTTTTGACATCAGTCGGCCAAAAATAATTTGTAAATATCCGTCAAAAATTGTGCCCTATAAAGTGTTTACGAAACATTGGAAACGAAAAATACTTGCGGCGCTTCGCGACGTACTTCGACTCTACAACCCATGCTGGTTGGTCCCCCCAAATTTTTTTTCACAAATCCACGCCCTTGCACTTACCTGAATGGTCAATTCCATCCTGCCGACATAGACCCGGTATTTTCTTGTCAGTGGGCTTGTCATAGGGGCTTGCATAGAAAAAGCAAGAAGGCTTAAGGATTGGACTATGAATCTGTGCATATTAAAGATGTGTCTCGACAGTTTGAAATCGGGAAGAGTAGGCCAATGCCACTCGACATCTCGGGGTGGGCTATTCGTTTAACGTGTATACAAATATATGAATAGTAGGCTGGCACCGACAGTCGAATTTCCCATTATAAAAGTAGTGAAGTCCAGCTACTTTATTTTTTTATAAACTCCACCCCAAAGCTCCCAGTTCCTGTGGACTGTGGATAAGGTATTTCTCCTCCTTCAGTCTTTTCTGTGGAGATGGAAAATTTAATAATTGTAATTTATTTATATTATTTCATTGTATTTGTAATAAGTCTATCTTAAAAACTACTGTGTGCATTACTAAAATTGATATTTCCTAGTTAAAGTATACTATAAAACCGGAAGTAAACATTGGGCATCTAAAATGATTATGCCATTGGATAGATCTCGTCAAGGGCAACAACTTTTGTTCAGGTCACAAGGTCACTCAAGGTCAAGGTCACAAGATATGAGCCTTAAAAGTTTTTGACTATTTCCGAAAATTCTAAACCGGAAATTAAAAAAATTCTGAATCGAAATTTAAAAATCGGCTCGCCATGTTTTGTTAGCAATCGACTAAAGATTCCCCAGATATCATAGTTATTCAAATCGGATGATTCCCTGATTCTGAATTTCGATTTAAAGAAAAATTACTCATTTCAAGATGGCGGCTGATATGAACTATCTGGGTCAAATTTAATCATTTCATATTTTGTCAATGATTATTTCTAGCACATTGCAAAAAGATTTTTTTGAATATTTTCATTATTCCGGAAGTTAAAATTTCAACTTTGCAAGCGAATCGAATGACGTCAAAACCGGAAGTGATATTATTTTTTTTGATAATGTCATTTTGTTCGCCATCAAAATATCTATGTACCTGTAAGTTTTCATATTGATACAATTAAAATTGCAAAAGTTGAACAAATGGTCAAAAAATTGCTTCAAAAAGTCAGTAACAAAGTTCTCAAAATGCATATTTTTGAAGTCTTACCTTGTAGACAAACGTTTAAAGAAATAAACAAAAAAGGTTCCATCAAAATCGGTTGAAAAACAGAGGTAAAAATGGTAAAAAACATAATATGGATTTTTCCGTCATATGTCATTTCCGGTTAGACAAAAAACCGTCATTTTACATTCACGCAACACCGAGCAGTTAGTTATCGTAGGAAAACATGCGAGATAATGTGTGGCATGCTCCCTTCATAACGAATTAGCGTGACCAGAAGTAGACAAAAAAAAAAACAGTCATTATGAAAACAAAGCAGTGCGTTCGCTAGAACGCACTGCAATAAAGAGTAATTGCAGGGCGTACTTCGTACGCCCTGCTTTGTTTTCGTATTGATTATTTTTTTTTTTTTTTTTTTTTCGTCCCCGGCCCGGCCTATTTCTCGGAAATGGTAAAATGTAGGAAAAAACGGATTTCATGACGTTTTCTAACTCGTGGCTAATCAACTGTTAAATGTAAAACAAAATTGATATGAGCAACATGAAGCGACATGAGCAACAAACATAAAATGAACTGTAGAGAACGTATTTATCAACCGATTTTGGTCAAATTACCTTCATCGTATTCCTTGTAACAAAGGACAAACAATGGAACTGGAAAAAATTCGATTATATGAAAATCGTTCGTCACTTTTTCATGCCGTAATTAATCGAAGTATGATTTTTTGTTTGATTTTCAACGGATCAATATGAAACTTATATGATGTAGACCTATGGCAAGTGCAAAAAATTCTTCACACTCAAAATTTTTGCATCACTTCCGGTTTCAATGATATCACTTCCGGTTACATCGCTTCCGGTAAAACTGAGTTATGTTAGAAATAAGGTATACATAATATTAATGTTGTTTTTACAAACATTTGTGATCCAAAAAATATTTACCGGAAGTGATAATTTGGCAGCCATATTGATTTTGGTCATTTTGCCAAAATTGCTATTCAGAATCTATTTGTTATCCGATTTTCACAATTTTGATGTTAATCGAAAGATTGAAACTTTGTCTACAACAAATGGGAAGCCGAATTTCGATTTTCGATTTTGACTTTTTTGTATAACGGAATGTTTTTTTCCAAAGTTTAGAGGCCTGTATCACATGACCTTGACCTTGAATGACCTTCATATTGCACATAATGATACCTTGTGATCTTGACCTCCTGATGACCTTGTGACCTTTAAGGTCAGACATCTTAAACCTATTTTATATTGCTCCAAACATGGCTTTTTTTGCATATTGCCAGTGCTGTAACTTAAAACCTAACTGAAATAACACCCCAATGTTTGCTGATTTTTAATGTACTCTTTAAAGGGTTTCAATTTATATAAGATTTGGCGACGTCAGAATTCAATTTAACAAAATGTTGCGATTTTGTTGAAATTTTGAAGGCTCCTATCTCAAGAACTTGACCTCAGATCAAGTTGATATTTACAGATCTTATAACTATTTAAGAGGGCTTTCACGTGATGTATTCATTTTTCATGTCCGACACGTGCTTTCTGTTTTAGAGGTGTGACTCAAAGGTGATTTTGCATCTTTAAAGCGTTTTTACGAGGGCCCCAAGATAGATAAAGCAATATTTTTTTCGGATCCGTAATGCTGAGTTCCTCAGGTTTCCAAAAATATGCAACACTTCTATGTAACTTGCATATTTCCATATCCCATACTTTAACCTGGGGCAATAATAGGTATGTCGGTTAATTGACTGTATAAACAGTGTCAATATTAATAGAGTCAGTAAGTTTGACATGTTAAAGTTAAAGGGGCCTTACCTTGATTTTTGTTAGATATGAATTATATTCAATTTACGCATTAAAGGGAGGTCTAAGATGGACTAAACTAAGTCATGCTGAAAATTTAACTTACTGAAGCACCCTGTAGGCACCCACTGCTTAATTGACCCACTTTCTTATTTATGAACCAATTTCCTTCAAAATTTGCATATACCTTCATGTTCGAATAATGATTTAAAGACAAATACAAAATATGAGTTGTGCGCATGCGCGATGCTAACTGTTTTGTTTGTTATCCGATTTTAACGAAACTTGGCATGTACACGCATAATCGGATTCAAAACTTAGGAGAAATGTTAAATTTAGTTCTGCGCATGCGCAATATCAATTTCCTTATTTCTTATCTAAATTTCATCAAAATCGGTATGTATGTGTATAATTAGATCATGGACATTTTGAATTTGTGAAGTGCGCATGCGCGTCGCTAACTTTCCTATTTCTTATCCGAATTTCATGAAACTTGGTATGTATATGTATATTCCGATTCGAAATATAGTTGAGATATTGAATTTGTGTTTTGCGCATGCGCATTGCTAACTTTCTTATTTCTGAACCAAATTCATTCAAAATTGGTATGCATGTGAATAATAAGATTCTAAATATCATGGAAATATCAAATTTATGTAGTGCGCATGCGCATCACCAACTTACTTATTTCTTATCGGAATTTAAACTTGATATGTATGTCTATAATCATAGTATCAATTGCATTACCCTGTTGATCTGGAGCATTGAATCAGTACAGTGAATGCACAATCGAATATTGCCGCACCGTCGTAACTGTATGTCGTAACCCGCCCTGCACCAGTACTGTTAACTGTACAGTTCTAGTTCTATTTGCAGTGCGTTCTAGCGAACGCACTGCTTTGTTTTCATAATGTATGTTTTTTTTTTTTTGTCTACTTCTGGTCACGCTAATTCGGTATGAAGGGAGCATACCACACATTATCTCATTTGATTTTTTACTATGCCTAACTGCACGGTATTAGGTGAATATAAAATGATGCATTTTTGTCCAACAGGAAATGACGTATGGCCAATAAGCCCTATTTAATGTTTTTACCATTTTCATCTCTGATTTTCAACCGATTTTGATGGAATTTTTTTGGTTTATTTTATTAACCGATTGTCTTCAAATTGGGGGTTTAAAAACATGCATTTTTAAAACTTTCTCGCTGACTTTTTGAAGCACTTTTTTGACAATTTTTTCAACTTTTGCAATTTTATTTTGATCAATATGAAAACTTACATATGCATAGACATTTTGATGACAGACAAAATGATCTTTTCAAAAATATTATATCACTTCCGGTTTTGACGTCATTCGCTTGTAAAGTTGAAATGTCAACTTCCGGAATAATGAAGATATTCTAAAAAATCTTTTTGCAATGTGCTAGTAATCATTATTCACAAAATATAAAATGATAAAATCTGACCCAGCTGTTTCGTATCGGCCGCCATCTTGAACTGATTGAGTTTACTTTAAATCGAAATTCAGAATCAGGGAATCATCCGATTTGAATAAAAATGATGTGTATGGAATCTACAGTCGATTGCTAACAAAACATGGGAAGCCGATTTTTGAATTTCGATTCAGTTTTTTTTTTATTTCAGGTAAACAATTTTCAGTAATAGTCAAAACTTTTAAGGCTCATATCTTGTGACCTTGACCTTGAGTGACCTTGTGACCTGAACAAAGGTCATTGCCCTTGATGAGATCTATCAACTGATGTATTCATTTTTGCTGTCATGGTTTTATAGCCATTTGAAAATGTCGAGTTTTGACTTTAAACAGCTCTGTCACGTGACCAAATTCATGTACGTCACAAATTATCTTTTATTATTATTACGCTTTATCTCCTGTTTCCAAAAATGTATAACACTAGATATTTCGATCAAAATTGTTTTTTCGAATTTTGTTCTTTGTTCTATAGTAACTCTTCGTGTTTTTTTGGCGGGAAAAAACACGTGTTATCTTAATTACGGATTTCATAAGATAAGTTACAATTTCTTCTTAAGATATGGAAGAACATGACTAACAAAGAAAAAAAATATGATAAAATCGTAACCGGAAGTAACACACTGGCCACCATCTTGAAATGAACATGTTTTCTTTAAATCGAGAGAAGTGAACAGGGTATCATCCAATTTGTATAATATTGATGTCTAGGGCATTTTCAATCTATGGCCAACAAAATGATGACAGCCAATTTGCTAATTTCGATTGTGCTGTTTGCCCATTTCCGGTAAAAGATATTCAGAAATGACAAAAATTTTCAAAGCTCATTACACGTTACCTTGGATTTGGGTGACCTTATGATCTGAACAAAAGTTATTGCCCATGATGAGATCTACCCAACGGTGTATTCATTTTTGTTGTCCAATATTTACTTCCGGTTTTATAGCCATTTAAAAATTGTTAGTTTGAACTTTGAACAGCTCTGTCACGTGACGTCACGTCACAAAATATCTTCTTTTCTTATTACGCTTTATCTCCTCTTTCCAGTGATATATAACACTAGATATTTTGATCAAAATTGCTATTTGGAATTTTGTTCTTTGTTCTATAGTAATTTGCGTGGTTTTTTGGCGGGAAAAAAACACGTGTTATCTGAATTACGGATTTCATAAGATTGGTAACAATTTCTTCTTAAGATATGAAAGAACATGACTAACAAAGAAACAAATATGACAAAATCGTTACCGGAAGTAACACGTTGGCCACCATAATTTTGATGTTTATGGCATTTTCAATCTATTGCCAACAAAATGAGGGCAGCTGAATTGCTAATTTCGATTATAGTGTTTGTCTATTTCCGGTATAAGATATTCAGCAATTATTGGAACACTTTTAAAGCTCATAACTTGTGACCTTGCCATTTGTTGACCCTATGATCCGAACAACAGTTATTGCCTGAAATGAGATCTATCCAATGGTGAATTCATTTTTGTTGTCCAATGTTTACTTCTTGTTTTATAGCCAAATGAAAATTGTCAGTTTGAACCTAATTCACGTACGTCACAAAAAATCGTCTTTCCTTATTATGCTTTATCTCCTCTTGATATATAATAGTAGATATTTTAATCAATTTGCTTTTTTTTTAATTTGGAAATTTTGTTCATTGTTTTAAAGTAACTGCGTGGCTTTTTTGGCGCGAAAAAACACGTGGTTCCTAAATTGTGGATTTTTAAAGAGAGTGGACACATTCTTTTGAAGATAAAAAAAGGGATAAAATTTGATCCGGAAGTAACTAGTAGACCACCATCTTGAAATGACCAACTTTTCTTTAAATCGATATAAGTGATCAGGATATCATCCGATTTACATAATGTTGATGTTTATGGCATCTTCAATATATTACTAACAAAATGGTGACAGCCGATTTCCTAATTTCGATTAAAAGTTTTGTCTATTTCCGGTTAAAGAAATTCAGCAATAGCAAACACTTTCAAAGCTCAAAACTCGTGACCTTGACGTTTGATGACCTTTTGATCTGAACCAAAGCTATTGCCCTCGATATCAAATGATGTTTTACTTTGTGTATTCCGATGTTTACTTCCGGTTTATAGCCGATTGAAAATTGAGATTTTTTAACTATAAACAGCTCTGTCACATGACCTAATTTTTATGCAGGACTAAAATGCAACCGTTCAAGGATGTTTAAATTGCGCACTGCTCAGTACCGTTATCACGGTTCTAGTATTTCTTCGTTTTGAATCGGCTTCTTCATATTCGACTAATTGGCGTTTAGGTGCAGATGGCATATTCGTCTGAATCACTTTACTATTGCATCTTGTATCGTATCTATTCGTTTATACTGACGAATGGCGTAATTTCCGTGACACGTAGTCTTTGCGATCAAAAGTTCATCGACATCACACCGAAATAACCGTGTTGCACATGTAGCTCGGAGAGAATGGTTGGTGTAGAAACTTAAACATAAAAAATGCAACAATGTTATTTCTTTAAACTTTAGACAGTTTAAAGGTTTTCTCCCTTTTTAGATTTTCTACTTTTTTGTGTGTTAAAGCTCATAAAACTATATGCACTGACACTGAACCACACACATGACAATTTTTGACACCATAGCTAGATTTGGCAGATTTGCCAGATTGATTTGCACAAACAGTGAAAATTGCAACCTTACATCTCTGATAGTTTCCGAGCTATATACAACCTGTCAAAGATTGGGCTTTTACCTCAACCTGACCTGCAAGCGTGAAATAACCAAACCCAAAACTAAAATGGTCACATCTTCACCAATTTGATTCTAGGGGTATAATTTTTGTGCAGGAAGAAAGTTTAACATTCCCTACGACTATTTCAGGCGAAAACAGAAAAAGTTGATGTTGGCGACCTTAAAATTGCTCTAAAACCTTGACGAACTAAAAGGGATGCAGGACTTCCAGCAATCAGACAAACGAATTATCTCTGTTTGACTATACCTGTACCTGTACGTATTCACAACCATCGAGTAAGTAAAGATCTGAAACATCTGGGACAAATTTTATTCTGGCATATGTTTTCAATGGTTGTTTCTAGGACAAAACTATAGCGAATGTCAAAACCGGAAGTGATATAAAATATTTGAAATAATCATTTTGTTCTCGATCAAAATGTCTATAGATACACTTGTAAGTTTTCAAATCGATCAGAATAAAATTGCAAAGTTAAAAGGATAGAAAAAAGTGCCCCAAAAGTCAGCAACAATGTTCTAAAAGTGCATGTTTTGAAACTCATTCTAAAAGAAAATCGTTAAAAGAAATAAAATATAAATTCCAACCAAATCGGTTGAAAAGAAGAGGTGAAATGGCAAAAATCTCAAAACACATTTGTTTTTATAGGTCATTTCCGGTTATATGAAAATGGCTTGGACCACTTTTAATGATCGTTTGAGAATGTATGAAGTGAAATATAAAGCTACAGTCCTTTATTCAGGCAGGATATTGTCATACTAAATTTATATCCAAAGAACAGCGTAAAATAAAACTTTGACTGACATTTCCTCCGCTTTTTTTAAGTTTTGAATGTCATTAATGTTTGTTGTTGTCTTCTTATTTGTACATTATTATATTCGATTAGATTAGATTAGTGATTCACCTTTAAGTAGTTGGCCAGGCAAGGTGACATTCGACTACAAGAGAACGTATGGAACTGTGCCCAGTAGAGAGTTTACCAGCTGGGGCAGATCCAGGATTTACAGAAAGGGGGTGGGGTGTCTTTGAAATATAGCATGCTTCAAATTCAACGGTGTGGCGACCGGCAAATATTTAGAGGGTTTTGACATCAGTCGGCCAAAAATAATTTGTAAATATCCGTCAAAAATTGTGCCCTATAAAGTGTTTACGAAACATTGGAAACGAAAAATACTTGCGGCGCTTCGCGACGTACTTCGACTCTACAACCCATGCTGGTTGGTCCCCCCAAATTTTTTTTCACAAATCCACGCCCTTGCACTTACCTGGATGGTCAATTCCATCCTGCCGACATAGACCCGGTATTTTCTTGTCAGTGGGCTTGTCATAGGGGCTTGCATAGAAAAAGCAAGAAGGCTTAAGGATTGGACTATGAATCTGTGCATATTAAAGATGTGTCTCGACAGTTTGAAATCGGGAAGAGTAGGCCAATGCCACTCGACATCTCGGGGTGGGCTATTCGTTTAACGTGTATACAAATATATGAATAGTAGGCTGGCACCGACAGTCGAATTTCCCATTATAAAAGTAGTGAAGTCCAGCTACTTTATTTTTTTATAAACTCCACCCCAAAGCTCCCAGTTCCTGTATTTCTCCTCCTTCAGTCTTTTCTGTGGAGATGGAAAATTTAATAATTGTAATTTATTTATATTATTTCATTGTATTTGTAATAAGTCTATCTTAAAAACTACTGTGTGCATTACTAAAATTGATATTTCCTAGTTAAAGTATACTATTCATGAATTAAAAAACCGTTGAATACAAAGAGTGTAATACTTTATTACAATTATTTTAGTGTTTACCACAATCACCGTCGATTCCACAAACGTTAATAGCATTTTCTCCCTTTCCCAAACATTTACATAAAGAGCATTCACCATCTCCGGGGTATTGGTCTCCTGTCTTATAAATCACCCCATCATATATACACTTGTCATACATATCGGGCTTTGGTGGAGTAGAAGCTAAAAAGGTGATAAAAGGATTTTAAAATGAAAGTTTAAGTCCTTATAATAATAGTGGCTAAATTGGATTATATATCAAACTATATACATGTATCAGCCAAAAAAAATATCATTGGATGTTAAATGTCACTTAGGGAAAGTGAAGGAGTACCAGTGGCGTGGTGGCTCCAAATTGGCTGGGGGCACAAACTTTTATTGGCGCTCCAAGGAAAACTGCTCTTTTCCTGCAATTCACTGTCCCCATCCACACCCCTCTATCTACCCTCTATTCTGTTTTCTATTCTGTTCCGGCATGAATGCACTGATGCACATGTGAACCTCCGGAGACCTTCGACCGTGGAACACCTAGTCGACGAGGAGGCAAATTGTTAAAAATTAAGACTGTTGTATGTACGATCTAGATATATTTCAGGCACTTGCAGCCTCGAAAAAAAAATTGATACTGAAATGCAAAACACACATTTCTTAGTTTAAAATTAGGAAACATTTAAGACTTTACTTAAATGAAAAAAATAGCGATGCCATCGCAAAATACGCCCACATTCGTAATGGCAGCCAATTCGTCCGGGAGGTTGACAAGAGATATCAGTAAATGAAAGATTGTGAGAGTGACATTTTCTTATTACACCGATTTTGTTGACATCTATGTTTCTTCAAGTGGATTAACTTAGGCTTCATCCTTGGATGATCACAAACACTCACACCAAGTTTCGTCAAAATCCATCAAGAAACCAGTTCTCTATGGGGTCCACAAACAATTCAAGAACAAGGGTAATAATTCAAAGTAAATATATTTCGATTCGTCAATAGGCGATAGATTCGTCTAACAATTCAATTTTAAAACAGTAGCCACAGAATGTATGATAATATTTATATTCTGCTATATGTTGATGGGGACTATAAAAATAAGCTCGAAAATAATTATTATTTCTCACCGACCGTGACTTACGCATTTTTCGGAGGGCTTTTTGACGCCCCCCCCCCCCCCTTGCAAAGTACCAGGAGAAAGCGTAAAAGAAATAGGGATACGAAGAGTCCAAAAGGATGGGAACCGAGGATGTAGATAAACAATTTTCCAAACGTTCAGAAATTAACGGAAAGATATATTTTATACTCAAAATATAACGTGGGGACGAGATTTTGGTATATGGTTTTCATTAATTCGAGTAATTTTTTTCCCTGACTTCTCTTTTTCGAAAGAATCCCGATAATAAATTTTATAATAAAAAATATACTATATAACTTACTTGCTGCCACCATTCCAATCAAACATACAACCAAAATAACTATAACCATGCGCATCTTGTAGAACTGGAGTAGGGCTATTGTTTTTCAGAAATCAACTATTATCTTAATTTTTAGAATAATATACCTGATATATATACTATTTAGAAGTTAATTTAAAGGTAATTATGTCATATTATTCAGTTTAGAATTGATATGTATTGATTTTACAATCTCTTGAAATACAAGTAAACATACGCCAATATAGTAGCAAAAAACTATCGGTGAGATAAAATTAAATTAGAACTAACTATCATTACGTTAACAGATTAATTGTGGCCGGATGATGGACAGGGTGGAACACTTTATTTTATTTTGGACGTAATATGGACCACAGGGGAAGACAACTCTGTATGAGGGACTTGAAAAAGCCGACGTCATTGCCATGTTCAATCAAATTTCTTGACTTTCTAAAAATTATTCTACAAATAACCATCAACATCATGGCTATATTTTGAATATATCATTACAGTCCTTTAAGCCATAGTTTCGTGTCTATTTAAAGTGTAAGTTGCACGGGTAAATTGCGACTGTGGCAGTTAAAGGGTTAAGGTGAAATTAATTTCTAACAGCTGTTGGATAATTGGTCATGGAATTATACATAATTCATAGTCTTAAATACACATTTCATGAATGTTCAAATTTTGTAATTTTAATATATTTAGTATAGGTTAAATCACGAGGATCTGTGGTCTAATTGTTGAAATCGTTAGTTAAACCACGAAGCGCGTAGCGCTGAGTGGTTTAACTAACAATTTCAACAATTAGACCACTAGATCCGAGTGGTTTAACCTATTTAGACCATATCCGGTATAAAACGAATTTATATTTGCATAGAATATTAAATTACTCTCAAATTAAATGGTTTTAATATGGAAAATCAACATTTTGGTTGGTTATACCACGACTAAGATCAAAGTCGTGGTGTAACCAACCAAAATGTTGATTAAACCACGGGGACGGGACTATTTTTTTCATATTTTAGACAAAAACAACACAAAACAATATTTTTTTATTACAAATTAAAATAAAGAGTAATGCTATTATTTCTTCGTTTTGAATCGTTAGATTCGACTTCTTCGTATTCGATTAATTGGCGTTTAGATGTGCAGATGGCATATTCGTCTGAATCACTTTACTATCTATTGCATCTTGTATCGTATCTGTTCGTTTATTCTGACAAATGTAGTCTTTGCGATCAAAAGTCAATCGACATCACACCGAAATAACCGTGTTGCACATGTAGCTCGGAGAGAATGGTTAGTGTAGAAACCTAAACATAAAAAATGCAACAATGTTATTTCTTTTTAATTTTAGACAGTTTAAAGGTTTTCTCCCTTTATAGATTTTCTTCCTTTTTGCTCAAACTATATGCACTGACACTGAACCACACACATGACAGTTCTGACACCATAGCTAGATTTGGCAAAATATCTCCATATTAGAGGTTATTCATAAAGTTTAAACCACGGGTCACAGTTTTACCAGCTTGCATTTTAGAGTTTCTACATTTCCGCCAACACTCGAACAATCTGCAAGCCCATTTATTTAACGTTTTTATCGGTCGCTGGAGGACGTGGAGGTACGTATTTTTTACTGAGCTTTGTTATTACCTCATCGTCCAATTGTTCGCGTTCGCCAGTTTCTACGTCACTAATTTCACTATAATGCTGGCTGGTTTCACATAATACGAATTCTGCAGTTTCTATTCAAATATCCAGAACTTTGGCTGTGATAAAAATTCAAAATTTGGACCATCATTTTCAAAATGCAGGGTTTCAAACACTTTGGGATGATGAAAGCAAATCGTCATCACTAACCATAGTTGAATGAAAGAAACAATAATCGTCGTCCTAAGCACAGTAACTACAACAAACTTGAAGTAAATGCATGTATTTCCACACAAGAAAAAGAGCCGATAACGTGTAATACATTAATCACCAAAATACTCATCTCGAGTGAACCTGACTTAGTGTAGCCGGGCTAGCTCAGGGGGGGAAATTAACTCAGATGTTATATCAAAACTCTCATTATCAGTTCATAACTTTAATAAAAACCCTGTAATGATAATATTATACAGTTAGATATATACAACACAAATATACAATATTATATCTTACAACTATCACAGTAATATTATCACAGTAAAGCTTTATATTATCTATGCACATAAAATATCTATTTACACTTACACTAATACTATTATAAAATACTATTACATGGAATGCTATATGAAATATGCCATGGGGAAATCTTATGCAAAGGAGTTAATATTGACAGAATATATATATAAAAAGTAAAACTAACCCAAAGATGGGGTTTTATATAAAGATGATATCTACCATCTACTATATCTAAACTCTTAGTACAATAACCAAAAACCTGTGAACTAATTATAATTAAAGATAATTATAATACAAGTAATTATATATATGGATAACAATAAGTTTACCGGTAATTGAAATATAAGGTCTTAAATCCACAAAGCATATAAATTCAAGATGGCTGCCATTACTAAACATTTAAAATACCATGGTTACAACTGCACATCTCTCATACAAAATATAGTTACCCAGAAAGACAATTACCCTAGAAAATACCCAAAACACACATACCTGTGAAGTTATTATAAGGAAATAACTGGATGTTGAAACAGGATAAAGTAGAAGAGTATTCAATATTCCAGAAAAGGTTGAAATAAGTTACCTTCTACTTCAAAGACTTAGATAAAAGTAAAGTTTCTGACTGGATAGGTGATGAAACTCACTGAAAGCTCACTAAGCTGGCCAATGACAGAAGGTGACAAGGTCCAGTGAGATCAGTTAAGTTAAGAGACTAAGAGAGGGCAATAATTAAGACTTTAGTATTAGGCCAGTGTAAGGTAATTATGTACTCATTAAAAACGGTAGTGGTGCATTAAGATAAGACAGCAATTAAATAAAACAACCAAGTTTCTTTAAAAATGCACCCTGCCACATACTCCCTCCCTACGGGAAAATGTCGTCTCGACATGAAACTAAAATAAAATTCAAAAAACAAACTAAAAACCATGTGCAAGCCTTAAAGCTTCACTAACCAATTTCCTGTTCTTATCGGACAAACCATGAAACTCCTCAGACTGTAAATATTCAAACACCTCAACAATACTATAACTAACTGAAGGTGCAGTAGATTGTTGCATGACATAATCTGAATATTTAGATGGTAAATGGCGTCTTCTTCCTGATGTTCTAGGTACAGGGGATGATTCATCACTATCATCACTAGCAGGTTCTTGAAGCTGAGGCTCCACTGGATCCAATTCCTGCTGTGATTCCTCATCTGCTGACAACTCTTCTGTGGGGCTAGCTGAAAGAGAAAAAGGTGTATCTCTCTCCACGTAGGCTATCGCAAACTCATCATCACTGACCTCAACATCATCATCAGGTTCCGGTTCTGGTTCAGGTCTTCGTTGACGTCTTGGCTTAGGCACAGGAGTAGTGGATGCTGGTTCAGGAAGATCCATAGGGACAGTTCCTATGGGCAACAGATGGTTACGGTGCAACTTTCTGATGGTTCCCTTACCACTCTCCAACTTCAGGTTGTAAACTGGGACGTCTGGATTGGGCTGGTCTACAACAACATAGACGTTGTCTTCCCATCGATCAGCGATCTTATGTCGTCCATCCCTGAAAACTAAGCGTTTTACCAAAACACGGTCACCTGACTCTAACACAGAGTTTCTGGCTTTCTGGTCATATGTCTTCTTCTGTTGGTCCTGAGATCTAGAAATTTCACTTGAAGCAGCATGGTAAGCACTTTCTAGTTTCTTCCTCAAGTCACTCACATACTTACCATATGATTTTCTTTCGTCTGGAGTGATAATACCAAGGATAACATCAACAGCCAGGTATGGCTTCCTCCCAAACAACAACTCAAAAGGAGAATATCCCGTACTGTCATGCCTGGTGCAATTGTATGCATGTACTAATGATGGAAGATGGGATTTCCAATCAGACTTCTCCTCTGGTTGCAAGGTACCCAGCATGTCTAAAAGTGTACGGTTAAACCGTTCACACATGCCGTTTCCACTAGGATGGTAAGGAGTGGTTCTCGATTTCTTCATACCAGATAATTCACACAATTCTGAAATGATGTTGTTCTCAAAACTTCCGCCTTTGTCGCTGTGAATTCTCTGAGGAAAACCATAATGAAGTACAAATTGATCGTAAAATACTTTAGCTGTTGTCTTGGCAGTTTGGTTGGTCGTAGCATAGGCTTGAGCATACCTGGTGTAGTGGTCGGTAATCACTAGGATGTTGGAATACTTACCTTTTGACTCCTCAAGGCACAGGTAGTCCATACACACGATTTCCATGGGTTGAGTTGACTGAATACTTACTAAGGGTACTCTAATATTGGTTGGTGATTTTCTCATCAGACATCTAGGGCAAGCCTTAATGTATTCCTCGACACAACTAGACATCTTTGGCCAATAAACACGATCCCTCAGTAATGACAAAGTCCTGTCTCTTCCCATGTGACCAATATCATCGTGCAAACCTTTCAATACCATTTTTCTAAATTCTGCTGGTACAACTAACTGAAAAACATCATTGTCGTCGATTCTGGTCTTCCTAAACAACACATCAGATTGGAGAACAAGGTGGTTGATTTCTCTCAACAAAGCTGATGTAGTTGCTGACGTAGATGTTGATGTAGATGGTTTAGTTCCAGTCTTCACAGCTTGATATACAATTCCTATATCTGGATCATCCTGTTGCTGTCGACTCCAGTCTATCTGATCTTTGGTAGATGTTGGTAAATTCAAATCTGGTATCAGTTGTATAGCCATTGATTCTGCCAAACCACTCTCAAGCTTCAGATTCTGTAGTGCCTTGATTGTCTCTGCAGATAGTTCTCTTACGTTGTTATCTTCTGATAGTCTAGATAAACAATCGGCATCCATGTTGGTCTTACCAGGTCTGTAGCGGATATTGAAGTTGTATTGTTCCAGACGAGCAAGCCAACGATGTCCTGTAGCATCAAGTTTAGCACTAGTCAAAACATAAGTCAAGGGATTATTATCTGTAAATACTGTAAAGATGTTACCGTACAGATACTGATGGAATTTATCTGTAACAGCCCACTTGAGTGCAAGAAATTCGAGTTTATGAGCGGGGTAATTCTTCTCTGACTTCGTTAAACCACGACTAGCATAAGCTATAACACGATCTTTACCTTCCTGATGTTGATACAGTACAGCACCTAAGCCCCTGCCACTGGCATCGGTGTGTAGAGTGTAAGGTTGTGACGGATCTGCGTAGGCCAAAATAGGTGGTTGAAGCAATTTTTCTTTCAAATTATCAAAGGCTGACTGTTGTTCATCGTTCCATTTCCATTCTTGACCTGTTTCTGCCTTCCCTCTCCCCTTCTTCTTAGACGTTGGTCCACCAACAAGCAACTCATTCAAAGGTCTAGCAATCGAAGAAAAATCTTTAATGAACCTGCGGAAATACCCTACAAATCCTAAAAATCTTCTTAATTCTTCCTGGTTAGTTGGTTCTTTCCAGTCTTTCACCTTGTCTAATTTATCAGAGTCAGCTTTCACACCATCAGCAGACACAACATGACCAAGATACTTAACCTCTTTCTGTAAGAAATGACATTTCTTTGGAGCCAACTTCAACCCACATTCCTTAAACCTCTGGAAAACCTTATCCAGTCGCTCAATATGCTCTTCGTAAGTAGATGAGAATATGATGACATCGTCCAGATAGATTAAACATATGTTCAGGTGAAGATCTCCTAAACATTCCTCCATCATTCGTTGGTATGTTGCTGGTGCTGAGGTTAAACCAAAAGGCATTTTCTTATACTGATAAAACCCTAATGGTCCTACTGTAAAGGCAGTCTTAGGCCTATCTTCTGGATATACTGAGATCTGATGATACCCAGATTTCATGTCTAAAGTTGAGAAATACTTGCTCCCTGACAGATGGTCTAACATATCTTCTATTCTGGGTAAGGCGTATGCGTCGTTGATGGTGCGTCAATTCAACTGACGATAGTCTACACACATGCGAAGACTGTTGTCTTTCTTCCTACACAAGACTATGTTAGATGCCCAAGGACTATGAGATGGTTCTATGATGTTGCCTTTAAGAAGATCCTGTAGATGTAACTTGACTTCTTACATACATTCCTGCTGGAATGGGCCTATTACGTTGTTTGAATGGAATCTCATTATCAAGATGAATCTTATGCTCTACTAAGTTGGTACAACCAACATCTGTGTCACTATGTGAAAATATATGAGACCAATCTTGTAGAAAACATTTCAGATCTTTCAATTTTTCCTCTTCTAACTCGGTGCCTTTGAAATCAATCTTTTCAAAAATATCAAACTCATCAACAGATGTATCTGGTTGTGCATTAATTCCCTGATGTTGTACAACTGTGACTGGGTGGAATTCACAAACAATTGACCTGGGTTGCACTGTAATGGGATACCTTGATAGATTTACTACTCTGATCTTAATGAGTTCCTGATGACCTGGGGTGTACTTAAACAAAACTGGAGCAATCTCCACAGAAGATGGTAACTTAGACTTATGTGATGGCTGACACAGAACATCGCAGACTTTATCAGTCTTGATGTTTCCATCTACATAACCTATGATTTCTATTGTCTTGTTGCTATGTAATAAAACAGAATGTTTTTCAGCACTCTTTACCACCCCTAAACAAACATCTTTCTTCTGAATCTTCATGCATCTGAAAGCAACTTTCCATGATGAGTCAATCTTTGCAGAAGTCAAAGCAGATGGTCCATGCTCTTTAATAGTTGTATCTAATAACAATTGCAACACATTGGTACCTATAATAGCTGGAACACTCTGATTGTAATCTGTATCTGGTACAATTAAAAATATACACGATACTTTACTAGAAGATAAACGTGGTACAAAAATATCAACAACTATATATCCACTGTAAGGCAAACTATGACCTCCTGCACCTGTTAAAACTAACAGATCCTCTAAAGGATTCAAAGGACAAGTTTCCTTAAGATGTTGATTATAAAAACCTTCTCCAAGTGTAGAAACTTGTGAACCACTATCTAGTAAAGATCTGCATCTATTACTATTCAGATAGACATCTGCGGTGTTACTATGTCCAACAATCTGAGTAGGGCTACTGGTGTTCACATCTACTGCCTGCCCTTCGCCAGAGATGTTTTCCTGTTTAAAGGATTTGACAGCTTAACACGGCAACCAATCCTCAAATGACCTGTCTGCCCACACCTGAAACAGGTGGGTTCCTCACTCACAGATGCATTCCTATCAACTTTTCTATCAGACTGTGGTTCATTCGTTTGATGTTGTTGAATTGAAACTGAACCACCTAACATATCATGTCTGAAACTATTAAATTCAGAAGTCAACTTCTGTAAAGATGTTGTTAATACCTTGATGGATGCTTGATAATCCTCATCCTTTGCTGATGTTGCCTTTATCTGAGCCTCTTTCTTAGAACCCGGTGTTGATGGTTGTAACTCATGTTCAATGCATCTTACTTGAACTACTAGATCTTCAAAACTTTTAGTAGCATCGTACTTGTGTCCAGACCGAAGTTTCAAATCAGAACGAAGACCACTGTAAAACCTAGTTCTTAGCATATCATTGCTTGCTGATGGCGAAATATCATCAAGATCAATTGCTTTCTGAAGCAAATCTTCGAGTCTACAACTCCATTCTGCTACAGTCTCTTTGTCTTTCTGTTTTGTTGAATAAAATTCAGTTAAAATATCTTGAGATTCTTCTACTTTGCCAAAAATACCTTGAAGTTTAGCCATTAATCGGTATAATGGTACAGAATGACCAAGACGCATAGCCACTTTACCTGCAGCTCCTTTTAATGATCTAAAAATAACATGCCGGATGGTTTCATCTTTATGATCAGACTTAAGCAATTCTTCTACCTCAAATTTCCAAACATCAAAACAAACATCAGATTTTGAAGACTCATCACCAGAAAAAGTTGACAATCTGGGAGATGCTGACAAAAACCTAACATTCTCTGATTTCACAGGTGGTGTTTCAATTTCAGGCTCATTATCATCCTCCTCCTCCTTGGATTTACTCTTAGCAAAATCAATCATCCAAGCCTCCAATTCTTCCTTGTTCCTGGCCTTAGGTTTAACACCCATAGAAATGAAACTGTCAAGTAAAGACATGACTTCATCATCTTTGAAACTAATATTCGAAGCCATTATATTCAAAATACAAGTACAAAACACAAAATAAACACACAGACCAAACCAAATCAAAATACAATAGGGAAATATAGCACTCAACTAAACTATAAATCAAGTACAACAAAATCCAACTAAACTTCAAACCAACTCAAATCCAATTCAAAATCAAATCAAAATCAAAACTCAAATCCCAAATCCAACTCAAAAATACAAGACCAAAATACAAAAATATCAAAACAAGTTCAAATCAAAATAAATTCAAACTCAAACTACAAAACTACAAGTCAATTCAACACACAAAGTTGAACTGAACAACTAAAAATACAAAACTCAAAACTGAATATAAACAAAACACAAACAATGTACCAAGATCTATTTCCAAAACACAAAATCAAATCAAAGTTCCAAAAGTACACTCAAAAAGAATAAGCATACACTAAACTCAAATCCGAAAAATCAAATCCAAAATAAATCAAAGTACAAAATCAAAATACAAACACATGACAAACTAAATCATACCAAGATCCAAGACCAAAAAAAAATCAAAGTCTACAACACCATACTTTAAGAAAAGTATAAACAACTCTGACTTGAAATACAAAACTTGAATCAAAATACAATTCAAAATACAAAAGCAGGTTTACCTTGATGACAAGAACAGAAGAGAACACAAAAAAAATATTTCCAAGTTTCACAAAAATATTTCTATGGAGTAAAATGGTGTGAATGCAAAGTGTCTAAGTTAAATGCTGAAATAAATATTAGTATTAACCTGAAAAATAGAAAGGACAAAAAAAAAATATTTGAGAGAGAAAAGGAGTGGGGTGGGGGAATGCAAAAGATGAATACGCTAGAAAGATACGCTGATGAAATAGTAAAGCGGAAATATGAAAATTAGAGAGAATAGAAAAATAACAAGTATGTGTGTTACACTGTTACCCTAGTAGAAGTTACCAACCAACCCTATTCACAATCACACACACAATCTTACTTTATAACTTAAAATTATTACTAAATTATTACTATATTATATTATACCTAAAGTACTAAATGAAATTTTAATATGTAAGCTTATATAAACTGAAATATTATTAAATTAAATAAAGTAGGACTTTATAAGTGTAGTTAACTTAAAATTACCAAAAAAAAAAATATTTAGAGAGCAGTAATAGAACACAACCTTCCTGTTACCTTGACCTTAATTGACTTGACCTTCACCTTTTAAAAGGTAAACAAAAGTTAACTAAGCACATGTAAATTTATAATTTTTACTATGTTAAGAAAATTAATTGATATTTAAGAAAAAGTTGCACAAGAATTGAAAAATAAGAAACCTAATTTAATGATAGAACTAAATTAAATTATATAGATAAATTAATATATTAATATATTACCTTAATATTTACTCAACAAATTAATTTGAAATTATTGTGGAGAAAAACCTCAAAGGGAGATAATCCAAATTAAAGGGAAGTAATTTCAAATAAAGGGAGATAATTTAACTGTCTGCTAGCTAATTAACTTAAAATATTATACTACCTAATATTTTAGACAATAGAATACACTATACAATTAATTAATTACAATGAAATAAATAAATAAATGAAAATTAACGTTACCAAATAGAAATTCCAAAATAAATACACTAATCACAATCCAAATCCAAAATACACAATTTGTGATAAACACAAATGAAAGTTAATGTCACTTCTCTTCTTCTGTATCGTTGGACGTCATCAAATCACGTTGGGCGCCAAAATGTAGCCGGGCTAGCTCAGGGGGGGAAATTAACTCAGATGTTATATCAAAACTCTCATTATCAGTTCATAACTTTAATAAAAACCCTGTAATGATAATATTATACAGTTAGATATATACAACACAAATATACAATATTATATCTTACAACTATCACAGTAATATTATCACAGTAAAGCTTTATATTATCTATGCACATAAAATATCTATTTACACTTACACTAATACTATTATAAAATACTATTACATGGAATGCTATATGAAATATGCCATGGGGAAATCTTATGCAAAGGAGTTAATATTGACAGAATATATATATAAAAAGTAAAACTAACCCAAAGATGGGGTTTTATATAAAGATGATATCTACTATCTACTATATCTAAACTCTTAGTACAATAACCAAAAACCTGTGAACTAATTATAATTAAAGATAATTATAATACAAGTAATTATATATATGGATAACAATAAGTTTACCGGTAATTGAAATATAAGGTCTTAAATCCACAAAGCATATAAATTCAAGATGGCTGCCATTACTAAACATTTAAAATACCATGGTTACAACTGCACATCTCTCATACAAAATATAGTTACCCAGAAAGACAATTACCCTAGAAAATACCCAAAACACACATACCTGTGAAGTTATTATAAGGAAATAACTGGATGTTGAAACAGGATAAAGTAGAAGAGTATTCAATATTCCAGAAAAGGTTGAAATAAGTTACCTTCTACTTCAAAGACTTAGATAAAAGTAAAGTTTCTGACTGGATAGGTGATGAAACTCACTGAAAGCTCACTAAGCTGGCCAATGACAGAAGGTGACAAGGTCCAGTGAGATCAGTTAAGTTAAGAGACTAAGAGAGGGCAATAATTAAGACTTTAGTATTAGGCCAGTGTAAGGTAATTATGTGCTCATTAAAAACGGTAGTGGTGCATTAAGATAAGACAGCAATTAAATAAAACAACCAAGTTTCTTTAAAAATGCACCCTGCCACATTAGTGATAATAATGACCACGTGACGTAAGTACAACTTGCACGTTACTATAGGCGTTTTTGTGGGACGATTCGATTTGGTTTCGATTTGCTACTACGATTTGGTGTAATTTTCTGTAATTTGCTGTGGTCCACAAATGTATCGGCGATTAGGCAGCCTTGACTGTCAACAAAAGAAGGTCACGTGTATGTTATATATGACGTATTTGATATATCAGCCAATAGTATTACGAACTGGCACATTCCGCCATCTTATAACACATAATCGAATCGCCTAACCACCTCTTGGGACGGTTAGGTCGATTAGCCTAATCAGTTTAGGTAAACGGTCTCACTAATGCACCGATTAGCCTAATCGAACTGGCTCACAAAAATCGACCAAATCGAATCGTCCCACAAAAACGCCTTATAGGTCACCCAACGATTTTCACAGTCTCTTTCCGCAGAAAAAGGAAGTTCCATATTAAAACCATTTAATTTCAGAGTAATTTAATATTTTATGTAAATATAAATTTGTTATATACCGGTTATGGTCTAAATAGGTTAAACCACTCGGATCTAGTGGTCTAATTGTTGAAATCGTTAGTTAAACCACGAAGCGCGTTAATCATCAAAGGGATGTAATTTCTTAGTTTTAAACTTTTTGACGAAGCTCAATGTGTTGCGAACTCATGTAGTGGTTATCACTTTAATATATTATATAACGTTAATATCGTAATTAGATAAAAACAAAACAGAAACGACTAAATAAAACGTGAACCGACCAAAAATGTTTCAAAGTACGCCAAAGTCTAAGAAAAAATATTATAAAAACACACTACACTATTAGGATATATCGTCAGTAAGTGAATGGTAGGACCTTGAAATTTGGAATAATACAACTTCAGATCGATGTACACATACTGTGAAAATTGCAACCTTACATCTCTGATAGTTTCCGAGCTATATACAGCCTGTCAAAGATTGGGCTTTTACCTCAACCTGACCTGCAAGCGTGAAATAACCAAACCCAAAACTAAAATGGTCACATCTTCACCAATTTGATTCTAGAGGTATAATTTTGTGCAGGAAGAAAGTTTAACATTCCCTACGACTATTTCAGGCGAAAACAGAAAAAGTTGATGTTGGCGACCCTAAAATTTCTCTAAAACCTTGACGAACTAAAAGGGATGCGGGACTTCCAGCAATCAGACAAACGAAATATCTGTTTGACTATACCTGTACGTTTTCAGAACCATCGAGTAAGTAAAGATCTGAAACATCTGGGACAAATTTTATCCTGGCATATGTTTTCAATGGTTGTTTCTAGCACAAAACTATAGCGAATGTCAAAACCGGAAATGATATAAAATATTTGAAATAATCATTTTGTTCGCGATCAAAATGTCTATAGATACACTTGTAAGTTTTCAAATCGATCAATTAAAAGGATATAAAAAAGTGCTCCAAAAGTCAACAACAATGTTCTAAAAGTGTTTCTTTGAAACTTATTCTAAAAGAAAATCGTCAAAAAAAATAAAATATAAATTCCAACCAAATCGGTTGAAAAGAAGAGGTGAAATGGCAAAAATCTCAAAACACATTTGTTTTTATAGGTCATTTCCGGTTATGTGAAAATGCTGCATTTAACATACATCAACTAATGAGCACATATTTATCATGTCAGATTATGTGTGGCATGACGTGCAGTTTTGGCTCGAGGATCGTGACCAGAATTGTGAAAACAAAGCAGTGCGTTCGCCAGAATATTTTGTTTTGCAGTGCTCAACTCGAAAGCTGGAAATATTTGAAAAAAATATCAATTATCAACGAAACAAGTTTTGAATGAAGTGTCATTCTCAAGGACAAATGACATCGAATTGGTGTATTCTGAAATATATTTCGGGATAATGGAAAATGGCGTCAATTTCGTGCATTGTGACAGATATTTCCCGTTTTGTAGTTGATAATAGGGACTTTTTACTATGATTTTCATGTGATCGATTTCGATTCTTCAAAAGATATATTTTACTAATCATATTATGGGTGTGGGGGGGGGGACCAAGAACCTTTCGCCCCCGCCCCCCTTTCCCCCTTCTGTGTTCAAAGGGGGGGGGGGGCACGTCCCCCCTCCCCCGTCCCACCTAAATCCACGCCCTTGACACGAGCGAGAAGTCGACACTGACCATATCCTACCTACAGTATATTATATTACACGTATATACATCCTTATGTATTTAGCTACATTAGAAATAATCAAAGGGACATAATCACAAAATATTACACATTTTTAAGAACACCATAATTTCTGTAAAAATCAAACGAAAAGATCGTTACGTGTACAAGAATAATGTAGCCTATAATATGTATACAGGAATATATTTAAACTTCATTCGCCTGGCTTATTAGCGAGGCAATTTGACATAACCTTAGAAGGCTGTGTTCACTAACCATTCGACCAATAAATTTATTGTCTCAGAACCTGGAATTTTTTCGCTATTCTAATCCATAATAATGTTCACAACTCTCCCTCGAAATTTAAGCCTTCAAATCCCTGTGTAACCATAATTATGAGCGTTTGAAAGTCAAAAATACGACTCGTCGTTTAGCAAGACTATACTTTATATAGAAAAGACAAATACAGAAAATGTAAGATAAATGTTTAGGAAGGGATATAATTGAAGGGATTGTGCGATTTTTGTGCAGTTCTAGTACTTCTAGAGGCTATTTACATACATTAAAGGCTGAAATCGACCCTCGAAATTGCGGAACATTCCCCTTTAGAATTATCACATAAAAGTGCAATGCTTGCGACAGAAATATCTATTGAAGACCTTCAAATTTTCTGACGCTATAGTTTAAAAATGAGGTTATAAACTTATTACAAAGCCAGTTGCGGGTTTTCTTTTATTTAAACACATAGGCCTACCTCTAACATCTAATATTCACTTCTTCTATTTTCTTCTAGACTGATAATACATCACCGTACACATGACACAATCTATGTGTGTTGTTCGATTATTCCTTGATTGTGTTCAATACCACTTTATTTTGGAGGAAAATGCTGTTATAAAGGAAAGTAATGTTTCATTTTCGATTTTATGTTTGCTGCCTGAAACTGCTGATAAGTGGGCATAAGTCTATTCTTCCTTGAAGTGGTTCTTGATATCATTACTAACCGAGTTACTATCCAAACATGGACTTGAATATGTAACAAGTAAACTAACCACAAACTAGCATTCTTTATAATACATGACTTCCGATTTTCAAATTCTATTACTGTTGTGTCTTCAATTGTTTCCTTCCCTATCTACCAATTGTACCAGTTTAAATATTTAGTATGTCTTAATAAGACTACATTCAATGTGATTAAGTCTTGGTTTGGAATTGGAATAAAGGGACTAAAGGCAGCCATGTATTTAAGGTCAATTTTCTTGGCAGGGTTGTTGACGCCTGCATGGGGCTTTAGTTTTTGTAAGTATATGTGCTTAATATTAAATACGCATGTATGCTTAATATTTATTACGTATGTATGCTTAATATTTAATACGTATGTTATTTAAGAGACGTTCTTTTTGACTGTAATGACAAAGGCACATGAACCTGCATAACTGAAACACCGACAATGCATCAGGAAATAACGCGGTGAGGTAAAATATTGAACAACACAGACAATTGGTCCATATTTTGCCTGATTTAGAAAAAAGTGCGGTTTGAAAAGCAAAATTCTTTTACTTTGTTTTCTTTTATAGTTTGTACCCAATTTCTTCCTCTGAAAATACAAGTGAATGAAACGGTTACAGTAGGTAATGTATTTGACTAGTCTCAACACAAAACACGTGTACAGTAACAAGTTTTCAATAATTGTTATTTAATAATTGTATCCTTATTATGGAGGGAATAGTGGGATATATGTGGCTGTTACAATTAATGTAATGACTTGCTGTTGGTGTGGGATATGTTCACTAACTATACGACCAATAAAATTTTAGTCTCAGAACCTGGAATTTTTTAGCTATTCTAAACCATAATATTGTTCACAACTTTCCCTCGAAATTTAAGCCTTCAAATCCCTGTGTATCCATAAATATGAGCGTTTGAAAGTCAAAAATACGACTCGCCGTTTAGTAATATTATGCATTATAATATAGAAAACACAAATACAGAATATGAAAGATAAATGTCTAGTCTAGGTAGGGTCAAAATTGAAGGGATTGAGTGATTTTGGGACTTTTACAGTAAATCTGAAGGCTATTTACATAAATTCTAGGCCCAAATCGATCTTCGAAAATTCCCCTTTAATTTGAAATGATTAATGAATGACAACGTGAGAGCATTTTAAAAACCAGTAAGCAACGTTCCTGTTATACATTTCTTCTTATAGGATCAGTAATTAAGAATCTATTGCCTCCCGATGATGAGTTTTCGGATGTGAAGTTACTTTTCGGTGATGTATCGTATATTGGTTATAATATTAAAAGAAGCCATGTTAGGTTATTAAAATCTGCTAAAGAGAAACGGGTTAGTAACCATAATTGAACAATTAATTTGCACTTTCACAAAGTCACGAAATTCGGCAGTAACATCAAAATTATTTAAGAGTTACAAAGACAAAACCCACTTTTACATTTATGGATTGCAATCAACAAGATTTGCATGAATAGCCTTCCAAGTAAAAATGAATGACAAGTCCAATTGTCAGAGACAGGAGCGTCATATGCCAAGTGCACTGATGTCATCACAGTGCTATCTCATTTGAACACATTTCTTCGCACATTGAAGAAATTTTCAACATGGATGCATGGACATGAAACTATGTTAAACCTTTGTGTTGTAGGGAGAGACTCTGGTGGTCAAGGGCGATTGTACAGATTATCTCGAACCATATAAGGTAACAGTTAATACGTATTGCACAGCAGCATGACAATTTGACAAATAAATTTGAACATGCGTGTTTGTGTGTGTTTTCACATTTAGTAACCCCAGATTTGTAGTGTTCTTCGAGCATGACATATTATATTCTTGAACAGTTTAACCCCCAAAATATTGGCTATGCAGCTGTCCTGTGTAAATTTTCATGATTACGCTATGCGATGATATATGGTAGTGAAAGTTGACCAAAACTTATATTTACATAATTTCATTAGCTCTTCATGACCTATATACGTGTATCGATATAACTTTGTTTTTCAGTATTTATTAAATGTATCTATTAGTATAGAAGTTGAGATTCTAGATGTTAATGATCCACCTAGATTCATCAATTTACCATCCACAACTAATGTCTTCGAGGTAAGATCCCGCAGCCTTACTTTTCTGATCATGAAGGCATAAATAAATACATGTGTTTTGGGGTCGTTACCAGTCAGATCTTACTGATTTGTTTATTTTATTGAAGTAATTAAGCATTTTAGAACCATCGATATGATGATAACGCCTTAACTTCATTGTTGCGACATGTTTGTCTATCACGTCCATACCATTATAAGATTCATACGTATTTTACACTACCCAACGCTTGATGTTTTCATTACATGTATGTGCTTTTATTTCAGAATGTATCTAATGGCAGTACAATATTTACCATTGATGCTCAAAATCCTGATGATGTTTATCCACAATTCACCAAGAACAAATTTACATTACTGGTACTTATTTTCTGTTCAGTCCTATTTTCACATGATATCCAGAAAAAGATTTTAGTCGTGGATGAAAATTCAAACATGCAAGTTCAGATCGTCAAAAAAAATTCTCAATACTTTTAAAAATAAATGGTGTATTAAAAGACATAAAGTTTCTTTTATTTTTTTCGTTGCAGAGCATTGGTTCTTTAGATAAACCCCAACTATCATTAGGTGAATGGTTTTCTGTTGATAATAATGGTAGGGTACAAGTTTATCATGATCTGGATTATGAAGATGGACCAAGAGAAATTAGGATCGTTTTCAAGGTTGAGGTAAGTGAACATTATACGGAATTGTTTTGCTTGTACGGATTTTTATACGTCAGTTCAGAACTACTTTCTGGCAACATTGTGTTCTGAATTGCATCAACCTCAAAATAGTTCTGATAGTTTTAGATTGTCTTTGGGGATGAAAAGGACAATCGTAAAAGAAAAAGTTATTTGGAAATCTCATTTACAGAGGGGATTTACGGAGGGGATTTTTCAAGTTGAATTTCTGGAAGGGAAGCGTGCTTATTTCAAATTAAAAATTTACAAACTTTATATTTTCATGGACCCAAAGTCATTCTAAGAAACATGGATGTAACCATATTTTGAATATTTGTGACACAAGTTAGAGAACAAATTCCATTCAGAACTCATTGTGGCCAGAGAGTAAGCAATGCAAATAGGTAAAGGGTAACAATGTGTTGGATGGTATGAATGGTTTTCGAGATCCTTTACCTACGCCAACCTACATTTATTTTTCACGTGTATCTTTTATTTTAGATAGTTCATTTAACTCGCTAGTCTTTACAAAATATTATTATTGATTTATTGACAGGATTATGGAAGTCCTCCAAAAAGAAATGTGTCAACACTGCTGGTAACAGTTGATGACGTAGATGATCTTGGTCCAAAATTCTCAAAGGATGTGGTGACATTTGCTATAATTGGTGAAAAACCAATTACGGTAAGATAGACAACATAAATGGTATGCATGTACAAATTATAATCATAATTGAGAAATAAAAGTAGAAATGAAAAAATATCAGAGTTCCATTGTTGTGATACTGTTTGTTGAGTATATATGAATATTTGGAGTTCATTTAATTTTATATGTGTGTATTATGCATCTCACATTCAAATTTCAACCAATGGCGTTTCTATGAATCTTTAGGTGGGGAGGGGGATGAGTTGGGGCCAAATAATTGTCAGGGGGTGGGGGGATACCTGCACCAGGTATCCGTATGTAACATTATACGAATACAGGGCCGGCCTAAATTCTGGTGGGATATGCCCCCCTCCCCACCTGACCCCCCGCAGAAACGCCACTGATTTCAACATGATTATTTTAGACCTATATCCATATCTGGCTTTTATTTTTTTATTAGGAGAGAGAGTGTTCGATAACTTCACCTAAACTGTATGCCGAAGATCAAGATGCTAAATCGAAAGCACCAATTGCGTACATGCTAATGCATGGTAAGAATGGGCAACTTGATTTCCCATTTCTTTGGAGATATCATTCTTCTCAGTTTTTAGGGGGGTTTTCACTATAATGGTTTTGTATTCGAGTGAAAGCTTATAGATATAACAAGTACTATATATATCAATATTTTTTTATGCCGCCGTCCTGGCAAAATTTCCTTTATTGCACACTGCATGGTATTTGCCCGTCCTCAATTAACCCAGAAAAGCAGGACGTAAAACTGCATTCATTTATTTTTTGCAGATAATGAAAATAACACTAATCAGTGGTCTAAATACTTTACTATCAATGAGGAAACTGGGGTACTGTGTCAAACTGAGACAATCAAGTTTACTTTGTCTAAACGAGGAGATCAAACGGTACAAGAAGGTCCTGGGGAATTCAACATCAGTGTTCAGGTAATGACCCATTTGCGCCATTCTGTAATTCTTGCTACCCCACTAACCGCTAACGCGTCACTGACAGTGATCTGCTTAGATATCAATAGTAGCCTCGAGTAGATCACTGTGAGAGACGTCATAAAAACCACAGACGTCGGAATGGAAATTGGAATGTCGCAAATTGATGCTATCAGTGTCCCCGATACACATAAAAAGTTTAGAAAACCTCTTTACAATCCCTTTAAAAACATAATATTGTACATGAGTTCTTGAGGAACCCGATATATTATCTGAAATGATCCACTATCGATTTTTGGCTAGGGATAAGAAAAAACAATGATTTACTGTCCAGTCAATTGATCATGCAATTAAGAAATGGGTTTGAAAAAAATTCTTTGTTTCAGGCATACCAGAAAGACAATCCAGAGAAATCTTGTACAGCTACTGTTGTTGTCACTATGAAGAACATTAATCAATATAAACCTACATTTAAACAAACTAAATACAATGTGATGATGAGAGAATATCCAGAGATTAATGTAGGAAGTCCTGTAGTCACAGTGGAAGCGGAGGATCAGGACTATGTACGTATCGCATTCATCACTTTAGTAGAAAAAAGTACTAAAACGAACCGAACAATATATTGGTAGCAGATACCAATACGTGTATTGCAATTACACGGAAACAGTCAAAAATTAAGATCTGAAACTCAATAGAGAGGACTTGAATCATGAGGGTGTGTGAAAAGTCCTGAAGGATTCTTCAAATAACAAATATCTTCTAAACACAAGATATTCAAAGATCAAGATTATTTATTCCCGATAAGGGAAACGTAACGATTCAAAAACCAAAAAATTTCAAAAGAGGGTTTCGTTTTCTGTTTCGAATGTAATTTTAAACAGCACACTCTTCTTTCAGGGTCGTAATGGTGAAATAGAATATCGTATGTTGTTAAATCCACATGATGGATTCTCAGTAGATCCAAAGACTGGCGAGATAAAGGTTCAAAAGCCAGAAGTAATTGATCGAGAAAAGAACGCCACTATTACATTAAGGGTAACGAAATCGATACTTCTCAATTTAATCTATATTAAGTAAGGAAAAAGAATAAAATGAATTTAAACAAAGATACATGAGTATATTACTGCTGAATTTCTTACATACAACGTTTCGAAATATTGCTTGATGACGTTTCCGAAGTAGAATATACATATTAGTAATTAAATATCATCTTCCTACATACCTATATAATGTCTTCTAAATATTAAAACAAAATTATTTTTAAATATAAATTATTTTATTGAACTATTATTTACAGTAGCAGCTTCAATCCGTTCTGAGTTTTTAAATTCGATTTCCTAGTAGTGAAATCAGCAATTAACATGATAACGACATATTTTGAAACTCAAACTATTACTCAAAGAAGAGTATATCAAAACAAGATTAACGATGATCATATTATTACAGGTTCGTGCAGTAGAAACAAGAAGTTATGAATTATACGTTAGTAAACCTGAAGCTGAAATTACCATACATGTGGTTGATGTTAATGATAATTCACCAACCTTTAACGGATCTGAATTTAATTTTACAGTGAAAGATAACCATCCTGTAGGGTCGCCTATACACGAGGTACAGTTTTCTTCACTACAATTGTTAAATGTGGCGTACCACAGGGTTGTATTCTTGGGCCTCTTCTCTTCCTTATATTTATTAATGACCTGCCACTCTGCCAAAATGTATATTTCCTTCTGTATGTGTAGTTTTTAGGAGGATATCTGGGAAGATTTGCCTCTGACAAACTAGTTTTCCTGTCAAATAAAATATATTATTATTATTATTAAGTCTGACAGGTGCTTTGCCAGTGTAAATCAGCTAGGAGTTGACTTAATGTTTCTTTTCTAACTACCCAATGCATGATGTTGTCATTCTTGCTTGTGTTTATCTCTTACCAGGGATACAACGAAGACTTCAATTATTACAGATTTAATATTTCTTTTTGAAAAATCAAATTAATTTTTACCACTCTCTTTTTAAAAAAAAAATAAACTCTACAGCATTGAAATTTAGTGTGAGTTCGTCAGAAAATCAGATTCTGGTAATCTAATCAGGACACAACAAACTGGCTTTGTTACCTTGCATTGTTTAGTTTCCTCTAAAACCTCGGTTTGTACCCCTATTTTGTTCAACCAATCTCCTGGTACCCCTTCACCCACCCTAGGTAACATTAAGAGCCAACATGAAAGTAAAAGGATATTTGTTGGTGGATGGAGTTTGATATTTAATCCATTCCATACTTTTTAAAATTGTTGGTGTGGTGTTCGCTGGTACCCCCAATAGGGACAAGTACCCTTGGTTGGGAACCGAGCCTCTAAAACCAGTCTTATTGCTTTCCCTAGTTTGATAAGAGGTTGGTAGCTGATGATCCGGATGAAGACGAAAATGGTGATGTCCATTTAGCAATAGTTAGTGTACAGAATACACATGGAATGTTCTCCTTGAATGATTTCCAGAGATTTAGAATTAATGATAAAGGAGTAATAATACTACAGAGTAGTTTGCAGGGATTAAGACGAGAACAGATTTTACCAGAATATGTAGTTGTTGTTCAAGCTCAAGATCAGTGTCTTGATGAAAAGCAACAAAGGTATAACTCATAACAATGGTTGCAAGGTTTTTATTGTATGATACACATTTCACATTGAACTATATTCCACATTTTTGTCGAGCAAACATCATGTTCCTTTAGAAACAGTATATTATACAATCTGACCGATCTATCCGTTGCTTGCAAGAGACGCCTTTCTCGTCATTATAATTTTCATTTCTTCCCTTCCATTTCGCCATAATCAGGAACAATATCTCACCTGAAAATCTTCAAACTTGATTTCACATGGAAAGGAGCTGGAATTTAAAATGGATATCTAGGACAAAAAGTTGTATCTTTTGTCAAGTTTCAAAACGATAGCTCAACGCAAAGGGTTTACTAGTTATTTGTGACGAGAAAGGTGTATCATGCAAGCAACGTTTAGATCGTTAAGATCGTACAGCGTTTCAGAAGGAACATGGGCGAACAGAAGAAGTCCGGATTGTGTGATTGTTAAACCATACGACACCGTATTTGCTAGATTGTCGGGATAATCTCGCTCTGTAAACTTGCCAAGAATAGTCATAAAGTTTAGTATTGGAACATTGGTGCAAATAAAGAAAATCCAGTATCTTATAATGGTTTTTGCAGGAGCAATACAACTCGATTATATATAAAAGTATTGGAAGCCAATGATTACCCTCCGGTATTTGAGAAGAAATCATATAAAGTAGCCATAAGTGAGGCAGCACCTATTGGTACACTTATTACTGAAATTAAGGTAAAGGACTTCTTTTGTGTTCAATAGTTCTTCGAGTTGCATGTGGCATAAATAAAAGTCAAAAGTTTAACCGCATATACTTTGATAGATCTTGATGGGATTCGCCACTTCGACGGTGTTCTGATGATACCTTGTAAGTCACTACATGTCAGAAACATTTTACTGTGTTTCATTTCTGACACCTTTCTATCGAATTGTGGTTAAATGGTACCTAAAAATGGTACGTAAATGTGATTAACATAGAGGATTTCATGAGAACACCGACGACTTTTAGTTTTAGTTTTCAGAATCGTGAGTATTTTTTATGTGAACTTACTTACTTATTTATATGACAAACATTGTGTTAACATTTTCCATTCCCTTTTGTTGTAATAGGTAACAGATCAAGATGGGGACGAAGATATATTTATAACTTACAATATTACAGATGGGAATGATGATCAAACATTTAGAATTACAGAAAAGTAAGTAATCCTATCGTACACTGGGCTATATTTATTATGATTACCTCCAACTGAAAATATCATGGTAATTTTGTTGGCTGTGTTGAAACTCCAAATGAATATCCATAGAATAAATTTTGTTTGCAGAGTTTTCATAAAGAGTGTGCATATCTTGCTTCGTTTTGGCATCCTTTAAAGAAGGGGTACTAAAAACTAAAAGTTTGTTGACTTCGAGAACTTGTATCGTTGCATAAGAAACGCTGTGGAATTCACTACCTCAAACAACTAAAGCGTCTCCTTCACTGGCTATTTTTAAGATGAGGCTAAGGGCAGAGCTACTTAAATCATAATTTCGACTGTTCTCATTGTTGCCTTGAATGTAAATATCTTGTATAATATATATAATTGTATGTGTAGTTATTCTTTATGTGCAGGTTATTGTTCTATGTTAAAATTCTTTATGTGTAGTTTAGGGGGATACCAAGGAAGGTTTGCTTCTGGCAAACTGATTTTCCTGTGAAATAAAGTTTTATTATTACTGTATTACATCTTGTTTATGTTCTGTTAACTTTTGTTGTTTCATTACAGAGGTTTTCTCTTTACAAATAAAGCACTGGATAGGGAACTTATTAACTCGTATGTTATTATTGTTACTGCTTCTGATGGTATTCACGTAAGTTTAAAGTTAGATTTCTTGATTACTTTTCAAAACACTACTCGTTGTTTATGACGTATTCTAAACAGTTAACTCATTGTGCATATTTTTCACTTCAATATTTCCAAATACATTATTAATAGTAGTACAAAAAAAGAGAACGTTCTCAAATAACATTTTTACCAGAAGGTGCTTGACCATCCTCTTATTTTCAGATCATTCATACATATCATCAGCCGGGTCGACCGTATTCATAGACTTATATAGTAATTTTTCAAATTTCTATCCTATTATTTACAGACGTTTTTTTTTATTTCAGAATGTTAATACGTCAATCTCTATCAGAGTAAAAGATACCAATGACAACCAACCAGTCTTTCAAACTAGTATTTTTGATTTTACAATACCAGAAAATGTAACTAGTGGATATGATATAGGTTATATTGGTGCTAGTGATGCTGATGATGGTCCTAATGGTCAACTGTTCTATACTTTGTTAGGAGAACACTCGGAAATTTTCCTCATATCAGATGTACGTATATATATATAATATATTGATACATGAAATTGTATGCTTTTAACCAATGGTTTATACTGTAGGAATAAGCAACAAATCTTAAATAAAATAAAGGGCACATCATGTAGACTTACATTTGTGATGTTAGACACATGACTGTAAATACTATTTGTGATGTTAGACACGTGACTATAAATAATATTTGTGATGCTTGACACAATGTGACTGTAAATAACATTTATGATTTTAGACACATGACTGTGATGTTATGCAAAAGAATGTAAATTACATGTGATGTTAGACACATGACTGTAAATAACATGCGTGATGTTTGACACATGACTGTAAATAATATTTGTGATGTTAGACACGTGACTATAAATAATATTTGTGATGCTTGACACAATGTGACTGTAAATAACATTTATGATTTTAGACACATGACTGTGATGTTATGCAAAAGAATGTAAATTACATGTGATGTTAGACACATGACTGTAAATAACATGCGTGATGTTTGACACATGACTGTAAATAATATTTGTGATGTTAGACACGTGACTATAAATAATATTTGCGATGCTTGACACATGACTGTAAATAACATTTATGATTTTAGACACATGACTGTGATGTTATGTACAAGAATGTAAATTACATGTGATGTTAGACACATGACGGTAAGTAACATGCGTGATGTTTGACACATGACTGTAAATAATATTTGTGATGTTAGACACGTGACTATAAATAATATTTGTGATGCTTGACACATGACTGTAAATAACATTTATGATTTTAAACACATGACTGTGATGTTAGGCACAAGGATGTAAATTACAAGTGATGTTAGATACATGACTGTAAATAACATGCGTGATGTTTGACACATGACTGTGATGTTAGACACATGACTGTAAATAATATTTATTGTGTTAGACACAGGCCTGTAAATATTAATTGGCTTTATTGCTAGATGTATTATTAGCCAAATTGTTTTTGCAGGACGGATTCCTGTCCATCGCCAAAACTAGTCCCATATTTGACAGAGAGACAACAGAAGTTTTGATTGTTCAGATCGGAGTAGAAGACCTGGGTCAGCCTCCACAAAAGGTTAGTTAAACATATGTACAATTCTGCTGTACACAAATATTACATAGCTTGTAAAGTTAGTGTTCAGCATCCAAGTGAACTATATTCATATGTTTGAAAAGGTAGAAGTTTTAATTCTTTGTATGAGAGAGATAAAATCTTTGTTACCAACTACACAAAACAATAGTATCAATTAGTAGTGAACCATCTTGTTCTCGAGCGTTACTTGTTTCACTCTTTAATGCTGGCTTTTAACTCATCCTCAAGTTTGACAATTTTGAAATTTTAACTCCATTTGTTACGAGACAAACAACATTTCTCTTTTATCAAATAAAATATGACAGATGGAAATTAAAAAGTGAAAATCACCAAGTTTGTATTAGTTTAATTGGTGTGTCCTAACTAGCACGTCTTTTGATACCAATTTATCATACAATCAGTACTTAGTATTTCCAAACTAAAACAATATTCAAGTCCCTTCACGGTCTGTTCAGAAAGAAGAAAAAGAGGCTATATTTTTTAATGTTTAACCTTGCAGGAAGAGGCAGTAGTACGAATCTATCTAGAGGATGTAAACGATAATGCTCCAGTATTTACCAGACCAAAATACCATGTGAAAATTCCCGAATCAGATTTAGGATCACAGTCTATTATAAATAAACTTGTTACTCTGGATGATATTATAAGCGTTACAGATGATGACGTTGACCAGGAAAACCATGAAGTAGTATTCAGCTTACATGGACTTGGTCATGAACAGTTTTACATCGACAGCAACTCTGGTAAACTGTACCTCCGAAACTCTAGTTCGATTGATTGTGAACAACGATCCTTCTACAACCTAACGGTAATTCCTATCCAAATAATTAAAGTGCATGTTCGGAAAGGTAGAAATGCTTATTCTTTGCTTCGAAAGATAAAAGCTTGGTACCTGTGAAATCATTTGCCAACTAGACAAAACTGTTAGGATCGATTAATATTGAACGATCTTGCTCGATTGAAATGATTTTTTTCAAAATGTTTAACGCGGTTCTACCATGTGGTTGTGGTTGGCTCAGGGATAACAAGAGAAGACGTTTGTTAACACGCAATGCAATGGGAATTTTACGAGCAATGGAGTTATATATTAGTATTAAAGCAGTGTCTATGCAATATTCCCCTCGTTGTGCACCGTATGAACCATTCCGTCTCCGGATTCATTCTACTTATTCTACTAGAAGTTCTGAAGTTTGTTACTTCTCTCAACCTTTTAGGTAACGGCGTATGATGGCCAGTTTACAACATCTGTACCATTGATATTGGAGATAGAAGATCGAAACGACAATAGCCCAAAATTTACCAATGATATGAACTTTAAAATAAATCCTGATAGATCTATCGGGAGCCTTGTCGGAAGATTAGAAGCTACTGATGATGATGTTACTGAACAGAACAGTCATCTGGTGTATCTATTATTAGGAGGAAGTTTGGATAAATTTGCTGTTAATGCTAAAACTGGTAGGAAAATAATATAATTATTTACTCAAATTACCATTATGATATGATCACTGGTAAAGTCAGTCAAAAAAGTTGGCATGAAAAGTGGAAGCTACAGTATGAAACCTTTAGCCAAAATATCCTTGGCGATAAAGTAATACTTTGCCGTCTTAGCCGGTTACGCACATATTGGATGGTTTTTTTTTTAAATAATAAAACTGTATGTGTTTATACATAAATTATTATGACTTTGTAACAGATTTATCTCTTTTTAGGTGAAATACGAGTTATACACGATCTTACAACAGAACCGTACAAACATCTGTATCACCTCAAGATACAAGTGGTGGATTTTGGACAACCACAGCTGTCAGATCATAGTATTGTTACCATCACAGTACCCATTAATGAGGCACCAATAATACCCAGGCAATTTGTGTTCAGAGTTAATGAATCTTTCCCTGTATTGTCTATTATTGGACAAGTTATCGTGAAAGACCCAGATAATGGAACGCTAATATACGACATGTCAGAAAATGATGATACATGTAAGCTAAAAGTCCTCTTCAATTCATGAGTGTTTTCTGTCCAGAGTAACCGAAAAAAAAATTTGAAGGAATTTTGGGTTAAATATTATTTTAGAACTAGTGTTTTCAACCTTAATTCTTTATGATCTATCAATTAAATAATTAATTTGTGTAAATATGTTTCTTATACAAACAGAAAACAGACAAAATATAAAATTTATATTTATTTATTAATCTTGTGTTAATTGCAGTGCGTTCGATTCTTCGAACGCACTGCATTGTTTTGCAAATGACTTTTTTTTTTTTTTTGTCTACTTCTGGTCACGCTAATTCGGTATGAAGGGAACATATCACACAATATCTCAAATTATCACCTACTAAATCTAACTGCACGGTGTTACGCGAATGTAAAATGGCGCTTTTTTGTTTAACCGGAAATGACGTATGACAGAAAAACCCATTTTAAGTTTTTTACCATTTTCACCACTGTTTTTCTAACCGATTTTGATAGGACTTTCTTTGTTACATTCTCTAATCGATTGTCCACAAGATAGGTTTTTAAAAACATCCACTTTGAAAACTTTGTCGCTGACTTTTGGAGCCCCTTTTTTGACCATTTTTTCAACTTTTTCAATTTTATTTTCATCGACCTAAAAACTCGCATATGCATAGACCTTTTGATTGCAAACAATTAGCAATTTTCAAAATTTCGATATCACTTCCGGTTTTGACGTCATTCGCTCTCAAAGTTGAAATTTCAACTTCCGGAATTTTGAAGATATTCGAAAAATTCTTTTTGCAATATGTTTGTTATGTAGACTCAAAATTATACAAATAATAAAATTTGACCCGGATGTAACAGATCAGGCGCCATCTTGAAATTGTATACTTTCATAAAACGCAAAATGGGGCCTCAGGGTGTTATGGAATTTGCATAATTTTTATGTCTATGTAGTCAATAGTCGACTGCGACCAAAACATGGGAAGCCGATTTTTAAATTTCAATTCTGAATTTTTCTGATTTCCGGTAAAAATAAATCAGTAATTGTCAAAACTTTCAAGGCCCATATTTTGTGACCTTGACCTTTTGTGACTTTGTGACCTGTACAAAAGTTATTGCCCTTGATTAGATGTATCCAGTGACATATTTTTTTCAGATGCCCAATGGTTACTTCCGGTTTTATAGCCGTTTGAAAATTGTAATTTTTAACTTTAAACAGCCCTACCACGTGACCTAATTTACATATGTCTTATTTGCATAATTAAGATGTCTATGGAATCTATAGTCAATTGCTACCAAAACATGAGATGCCGATTTTTGAATTTCAATTCTGATTCATTTTAATTTTCGGTTAAAATAAATCAGTGATTGTCAAAATTTTAAAGGCTTATATCTCGTGACCTTGACCTTCGGTGACCATGTGACCTGAAAAAATTCATTGGCATTAATGTTACCTATGCACGGATACTTTCATTTAGGTTTTCCGATGTTTACTTCCGGTTTTATATCCATTTGAAAATTGCAGTATTTAGCTTTAAAGAGCTCTGACACGTGACCTAATTCATGTACGTCACAAATTCTTTCAAAATCTAATTATGCTAAATCTACTTTTTCAATTATATACAACACAATATTTTAAAATCAAAATAGCGGCTTTTGAATTTTGAAAATTAGTTATTCTATCTGCTTGTAAAATATTAAATTCAAATTTCAGTTGAAGGGAGAGTACTACATTTTGACATAAAGCTGCGTTTGGGCGATCGTCCTCTTCCATTAACTTGCGTTTGGGCGATACGTTATCATTAATGTACTTTTTTTTACATTGTAACTGTTTAAAAGAAACATTAAGATATATTTTCTTTGAATGAAATATGTATTGATAAAATTCGATCTGTATTTCAAACTATGAAGTATGAATACTGTGCAGTCCGTTTCTAAATTGAGATTTGGCTCTTTCATGTGTCCTTTCTTGCACTTTAATACTTATTTACAAATCTTAGAAATTTTGTGATATGCGTTTTCCACTGATGTATATCAAACTGTGATTACGCCTTTTTTAATCAGATGACTTTTCACTACCGAACATGAAATGTTTATTTCACTTTTGACTACCGTGTGTGAACTGGTTTTTTCTACTTTTCACTACCGAATTCAAAATTGTGCGTTTTACAATTTTGTACCTCCTGCAACAAGCTTTCTTCTGTAAACCTGACATCATGGATTGAAAGATGTCACTTTTCACCCATGGACGAAACCGGATGCGCACTGCATGGTACCATTCATGGTTCTAGTGATATTTATTTTCTATTAATTATACTGTTGAATATGACGAATGTGTTAACGAGGATAATCCTGTTATTCTGTAAGATACGGTATGTTCCCGAAAGAAACAGTATATTTATCTAAAACGTTACAATGAAATTCATTTAAATTTTTCTAAACGCAATATTAGAATATAGAATTTTTTTTTAATTTCAGTGCCATTCTACATGAAAAATAACGACGGTTTTATCAGACTTGGTGCCAGATTGGACACAGAAATAAGAGATATCTACTCTTTCCCAGTTGATATTGTAAATCAAGGACAGCCTAACTTAACCTTTACAACTACAGTCATAGTTCATATTGATGATGTTAATGACGAGAAACCACAGTTCTCTAGTTGGTTTTATACTTCAGAGATTCACGAAACATCTTTTTCTGTTCCTCAAACACAGCATTTGAATCTGGTAAATTGAATGATTTTAATTTATAATAAAACAATATCAAACACAGATATTCTATATTAAGTCTGCAATGGAAACATTCGGTATTTTTAAAGTCTATTTAGGTCATGAATATAACTAGCCTTACAAATTACTAGAACTGCACAACAACCACACAATCTCACAATCCATTTATATATAATACGTGTTTCTGTAGCTGTAAAGAGGTTTGGCCAAGGACCATCTGGGAGAAAGGATCCTCACGGAACCTAAGTTGTTATCCTTGTAAAATATGGATGTTTCTTTCTTTTTATATAAGGCATAGTCTCGTTAAATTTTGATCATATATTTGACTTTCAAACGCTGATAATTGTTGATACACATGGATAACTCTTTAATTTTGTTTCATTTAAAAAGTGCTTTGACATTGTTTGGATTTTAGACGCCAGATCTAAGTGTAACAGATGAAGATGCTAGAGAAGGAGATCTTCTGGTGTATAGTTTACAAGGTCATAGTGCAGAAGACTTCCAGATAGATGAGAAAACAGGAGAGATTACTACAAATCAATCAGCAGTTATTGATTGTGAGAGGCAATGTGAATACTTCGTACAAGTTCGTATGATATATTACTTCTGTACAGTGGCGTTTCTAGGAATCTTTAGGTGGAGGGGCCGAGTTTGGGCCAAATAATTGTCAGGGGGGAGGGGGGATACCAGCACCAGGTATCCGTTTGTAACATTTTACGAAATTTCAAAGATGGGGGCCAAGACTGAGCCAGCCTAAATTCCCCTCCCGCCCCCGTAGAAACGCCACTGCTTCTGTAATTGATGCAATCAAGCTTTAAAGATACCACCCTGCTTTGGTCATTTCTGTATATAAGGATATCCGAAAAGTGTTAGGCAAATAGTAGGAAATGGTCAGCATCTAAAGATTTAAAATAAAGAGAAATGGTTCTATATAAATCATTTCTATTTTTATCAGATCGTAGCCAGAGACGAAAATGGAGAAGGCTTAGAAGGAACTGCAGAACTGAATATTAAAGTTATTGATGAAAATGATAATCCACCTATTGTAGAAAATGATAATTTAACATTTGTCATTCAACCTTCACTATCTGTGGGTTCAACACTAGCACGAATTAGAGCTAAAGATGCTGATATTAGTGATGTCAATAGACTACTGACCTACACTCTTGTTAATGGTGGTGATGGAAAGTTCTTTATTCATCCCAGCACAGGTTTGTTTATTAACGACATTACTGAAGGAATGTGCTTTCATTGCCTTGATTTTATAAGGTACAATACATCAATTTATCTCAAAATAAACAAAACCCGTAGGCATACCTTAGCACACTATGAGTAAAATTGTTTACGGTACATAAAGTTACATACGCCAAATAGATTTAACTAAATTCGTAAAGGTATTCCTAAACTTTCAGTACTGCCTTAAAGTTATTATTCAAATTCAGATGAATATAATAATTGATAAAATTCTTTTTACTGTCAAAATGATGAAGACAGTAAATTTTACTCCAGATTTAAGTCGACGTGACATTCTACTAACGAAATCAGGGCCACTCGGACCACTTTTTCCAAAACTCTAACCAGGACTTTGCAAACTAGGACCACTTTTCGAAACTCGGACTAAGATTATAGAATTTTAAACTATGACCATCACAAACCCGGACTTATTTTATGGAGTCTGAACAAGTTTAAAGACAAAATCTTGGACAGTATCACTCCAGTACTTATCAGAGTTGGGAATCTTCCTCTCAAAATTAACACTCATACAAATTCTCATCTAGGTGAACTGACATTATCAAGCAGCTTGCTTCAAGAACCAGTTAGACAGGAGTATGACATGACGATAATGGTAACCGACTCGGGACAACCACCATTGTCAGCTTCAGTAATGGTAACAGTATATGTACCAATTAATATTCCACCAACTGTTATACCAGTGCGTACAATAGCTGTACCTGAAGATAGAATTGTAGACGATATACTTTTTAGCTTTGGTGATACTAATGATACAGATAAGAATATAACGTATAGATTAGAATCAGAAAGTGGTAGGTTTTCATCTGTTATTTGTTTAAGTTGTGGTTCTTTTCTCAAGCGAGTGTACTAAAAAGATTCAATCATAATATAACAACGAAATGTGATTAATTGTATTAATAAAAATCCGTACATGCAAAACAATTACGTTAATCAAAAATCTCGTCCAGAGCATGACAGAATTGGGCTCAATAATTACATAGTAGTGGACTTCCCATACGAGAAGTATATTAATATTTGCTATTGCGAATGATTTAAATAGATACTTTTTAAAAGATATCGATGAAAACGATATATTGAAAACCGAAGTTATGGCAATTGATGAGACCTTATTCGTACCTCTTACGTTGATTCTGAAAAGTGAACCCGACACCTGAAAATAGGTTCTATCAATTTTGACGCAAATAACAAAACAAATGTAAGTTTCATCTATATTGTTGAATTTATTTGTGCATTGTGATTTAAAAGGTGCTGTAAGATTTCAAATTGCCGTTTAATTAACTATTTTTTTTTCGATTTGTTTTGTAGATAATTTTCTGCTCGATGAAATGACAGGAGAATTGACACTAAACGCTACCTTGGATGCTGAAGAACATCAGCTGTATACATTGACAGTGTTAACAATAGATCATGGTATACCAACCTACACTATGACAACTACAGTCACTGTCAATATAGAAGACATCAATGACAATCCACCACAATTCTCAACACAATCGTATCAAGCTCATGTTTCTGAAAACAATAATCCTACTGCTCTGACTATGTTGAACCTGGTAAGATTTCTATTTAAATTCTCAAAATATTTTTGTTGGCTCAGAAATCACTGATGTTTTATTCACTTTGGGGAAAGATAAATGGTTATTGTTCTTAAGACAAATAATGAATACTTGCCAATGAATAGAGAGTTCATGCCCTTATCTGCAGGCAACAATGTTAGTTGTTCAGTGTGCGAATCAGTGCAACGTCAAATTGGATCAATCTGTTCTTCCCCCAGACGTAATGTTCCATAATTCTAAAAGGAGACGGTGGCAAAATGTTCTAGACATAATCATTAGGGCATTTAAACGATCCTCATTTCCAGATGGTATCGTCGATAGGTACCTCCACTCGATGTTAAAGATCCAGATATTTCAAGTGATGAGACGTTATTAAGATATGAGCTACAAGGCAGTGGTTCGGAGATGTTTACTATTGAACCTCATACAGGAGAAGTATATGTTAAAGAAGGAACAATTTTAGACTGTGAACGAGTCTGTGATTATCAGTTTGAGGTATTTTTACATTACTTTATTTTTTACTTAAAGGGAAATTGCAGTCTATGTAGGGGAAAAGTTTAGACTATTTAGCGATGTAACTGTGGAATATTAATTGGTACATATACTGTTACCATTACTGAAGCTGACAATGGTGGTTGTCCCATGTCGGTTACCATTATGGTCATGCCATACTCTTGTCTGCATGCTATGTTAGGGTCGAATTATGTAATTGGTACCAGGGACGCTTAAAGCCTCTCTTGCACCGTTCAAATGATCTCAGATTATGTCATATTTTAGATCATATCCATTGATGAAAATGGGACAGGATTATCATCAGCAGCTCTTCTTAACGTTAAAGTTAAAGATGAAAACGACAACGTTCCCGAATTTTTGACAAATTTCACGTTCACAGCTAAACCATCAGTTCCTATTGGTCGTGAGATTGGGACTGTTCAAGCTATTGATATAGATACAGAACCTATAAATCATCGTCTGTTATTCTATCTCACTGGTCTGGGTGGCTACGGGAAATTCCAGATAGAAGCTGATACAGGTAATTTTGAACTTAACTTTGAAAACTGCAAGACATCGGTAATAACAGATTTTAATAAAACTGGCGTCTAATTACGCAGTCAAAAATCTTTTCCACTCTTACAGGTACCATCTATACCACCGATTCTTTGCTTCGGGCACCAGTGCTAGAAGAATATAACATAAATGTGGTTGCTGTGGATTTTGGTGCTCCTCAGCTAACAGCAGAAACAGTTGTTACTATCAAAGTACCGATACACCCAACACCAGAGGTTCCTGAGCAGTTTGATTTTAGCATCAGAGAAAATAGTTATCCAGGATCATTTGTTGGTATAATTCAACTTAATACAACGGATCAGGTGTATTTTACTATGCAGAATCCACACGGTAATATTGTTTCGATTATTTTGGTAATAAATATATCCTTTGTAAAGGAATTGGTGGATCTATCACGAAAGCCCAAAACAAGACTGAAATTCTAATCTTAAATTCTGTTATTCTTAACTTATCCTTCAAAAAGTGTTTATGGCTGATTTTTCAACCGAATGAAATGCATTTCCAAAGTTCTCTTTCTACATAATATTGAAATTTCTATCAGCTATTGATTTTGTATTCAAATGATTTTTAAACCAATTTAAAGATTGGTTGATTCTGTTTAGATCTTCAAGTTACAGCTAATGATTGCATCTTTTTATTCTTCTTTGTTAGATAAATTCCATGTAGATATGGTATCAGGAATAGTAACAACTGCAACGTCATTAGATGCTGAAGAAACCGACATCCTCGCTATACCAGTTGTTATAACAGAGAGTAGAAATGGGTATTATAGTGTGACGACAATAGTTTCTGTGGAGGTTGAAGATGAGGATGATAACTTTCCAATCTTCTCATCTGAGGTTTACACTGCATCAATCAAAGAAGGTGTATACGATTCTGGTGCCGAATTGGAATTGGTTGGTGTAACTTTTATGTTATCATTTTTAAAGCGATACTACGTCTTAGAATGAACAAAAAAAAAATTTATACTTGGTCAAAAGGATTATATATTCCTCAGGGGACAAACCTAGTGGCATAACTATAAAACAGATTCCCTAAATAATCTGAAAAATCCAGAAAACTATGTCTTAATCCAATTTAAGACGTTTATCAATAATAATCTGTAATTGCGCGGAAAATTATATAGTTTTATGGGTTTATTTAATTCTGTTTGTATACTTTGGACACTGTTGATGAAAATATAATATACTTATTTTTTTTGTTCATTCTAAGAGGTTGTATCGCTTTAAATGTTCTATAGTCACATACATCATTGTTTTCCCTAATAAGATATACCAATACATGTATAAATTTATAAGTTAATTTACCTGGTGTCATAACTATACTACAGATTACCTGTATGATCTAATAAATCTAGAAAAATTAAGATACATGTAGGCCTATATACATAATAATTGATAACTCTTAATTGGAATGTATTATAGTTTTATCGATAAAGAAACCAAGTACTGACGATCCGAACCGCAAAAGGAAACTCGAAATCCAAAAGGACAATTATGAGTACTTTTCATGAGCTAAAAGCTACTGGGCTGAACGTGACCTCGGGGACATGAGTCCACCAGCAGAGTCACTCACCCAGTGGTAAGAATAAAGAAACCAAGTACTGACGATCCGAACCGCAAAACGAAACTCGAAATCCAAAAGGACAATTATGAGTACTTTTCATGAGCTAAAAGCTACTGGGCTGAACGTGACATGTTACTTTACGCTGTCAACATATGCGTACGGGCTGTGGTTGCAGGAGGGGGGGGGGGATTGCCCCCCCCCCCCCCCCCCCCCCCCCGGTGATTTCCATGAAGGAAATTTAAAAAGAATAAATCGGTCGGAAATGATGTGATCAGGCAGATGGCGAGAAGTTTTTGGAATTAAGGGTTGGGTGGGGGTCGACTTGTCGGGCATATATATTTCGTTGTCGGGCAAGTTAGCATTAGTTGTCGGGAAAATTGGTTTTATTATAAAACAATAAGGTGACAAGGACAAGTTTACTGCAATGATAGCAGAAACAGATATTTTATAGTTACCAATTAGTTCATGATGTCGGATGTAAAATTTCTTAAGAGAGGTTTTGAGTCGATTTTGGTAAATATACTTGTAGTCGTAGCTTAGATGTTAGAAGCTTCGATCTAGCTAAGAAATCCGTGTAGAAAGAATATGTAGTATCCAACCAATTGAGCCACATAAGCTGGAAAATGTGGAATGTTGCTGCACATAAAAGGAAAATTGACGATTGGAAAATCAAAATCATCACTCTGGTCATTTAATGTCCAATTAATGAAACGATGAAATAATAATTATATGAAATCTTAATATTCACTAAATTTAGGAATATTTAAGGAGAGGGCATGTACCGATAAGTGAAATTAAAACGCTGACTTATGCCTACTAGAAAAATTAGAATGCTCTTTTTATAATATTATTATGTTTGTTGACTTCGAATAAAATTAGCGTTAGAACCTCTTTATTCATTTGACAATAAGCGGATATTTTCAGATTCTGAATCTAAAACAAAAGAACTCGTCATCTACTGTACACCTTGTTGTTATCTACTAGTACGTGTTATATCTTCTGTATATTAGGTAAGAGTGAAGGTCTCTTTCAACCCAATCAACATGTCGCCTTCTCTACCATAGTTAATGATGCTTGATACAGTTTCTACCATAGTTAATGATGCTTGATACAGTCTCTACCATAGTTAATGATGCTTGATACAGTCTCTACCATAGTTAATGATGCTTGATACAGTCTCTACCATAGTTAATGATGCTTGATACAGTGATAATGGGTGTTTTATTGGTATTGAGGGTACCATATGATCAGAGAATTTAGTATATAAACCCAATCTAATATCTCTACATCATCATTCCATCAACACCAGTCAACATGAAGTGTCTCATCTTATTAGCTGTACTAGCAGTAGCTATCAATGCCTCACCATTACAAGCCGATCTTTGTGCGGACTGTACAACTCTATTTACTGATGTAAAAACACGACTAGCTGATCCCAATACAGCTACAGCTATCGAAACACAGATTAATCAGTTCTCCTGTGATTTATTGCTCATTGGAAAAGAAACATGTCGCAGTACAGTGAACACTATTGTCGGTACTATGCTTGGTTTTGCGGATCAATCTATCGACCCTGTTATGATCTGTTCTATGTTACAATATTGTCAACCAACGCCACCCCAACCCCATGTACAGGAATCTATGGATCTCGTCAAACGGTTCATGGACCTGACAAAATCAAGAGTTGGAGATGAACCAGATCTTTGTGCCGACTGTACCAACATATTTACTGATGTTAAAGCAAGACTAGCTAATCCTCAACTCGCTGCTGGCATCGTGGTATCTCTAAACAAGTATTCCTGTGATTTGATTCCAATTGAAATGGTGAAAGGAACTTGTGAAGCCATCACCAATACTTTAATTACTCAAGGACTCGTCACACTGGCTGGTTTTGTTGATCCTGCTATGACCTGTGCCATGTTACAGTATTGTGCTGCTCCAACACCACCCAAGATGTTGCTTCATCCTGAACATATTGAACTATTAGACCGATTCTTCACTCTTCATGGAAAGACTCAAGCTGGTGACACAGATCTCTGTGCTGATTGTTCCACTCTTTTTACTGATGTTAAGACCAGACTGGCCAATCCTGCTACAGCTCAAGCTATTGTGGCTCAAGTCGAGCAATATTCCTGTAATTTGATGCCAATTGGTCAAGAAACATGCCGCACTCTAGTTTCAACAGTTATTGGTACCGGTTTAGGTATGATGGCTTCTTTCATTGAACCAACACAAATTTGTACTATTTTAGGATATTGTCAAATGCCACCAATGGTTCAGGATTCCTTCCAGTCAACTTTATACTTTAAACCGGAATGGATGTCACTGAATACAGGTGATGTAGATCTATGTACTGATTGTACCACCATGTTTAATGATGTAAAAACAAGATTAACCAATCCACAAACAGTTGGTGCTATCACTGCTGGAATAGAGAAATTTTCCTGCAATCTTTTACCAACATTTCAAACAACTTGTAACATGCTGGTATCCACCGCTATATCAACTGGTCTTGGTATGGTTGCTTCCCTCATTGATCCCAGTATGACTTGTCAGATACTGATGTATTGTCCAGCCTAATTCCTATCATTATTAAACCAGTGATGTAAAATATACAGCTATTTTTACCAATGATATGATGATATACAGCTATTTTTACCAATGATATGATGATATACAGCTATTTTTTACCAATGATATGATGATATACAGCTATTTTTACCAATGATATCATGATATACAGCTATTTTTACCAATGATATGATGATATACAGCTATTTTTACCAATGATATCATGATATACAGCTATTTTTACCAATGATATCATAATATACAGCTATTTTTACAATGATATGTACCGTGGCCCATTGGGGACATTTGCAATTTTTATATTTTTCGACGTTTTTCAGTGGTTTAAGAGCAGAAGAACTGCAGAAAACAGGAATTGAAATTGTGAAAATTCGAGAAACCGACAAAAAATAGAAGGAATGGAGGGAAATAGAGAAACTTTAATTAAAAAGATGACACAAAATACATAAAAATCACAAAAATTCATGAAAACAATAATTAATCAAAATCGTAAAAATAGTTAAAATATGAAAAATTAAATTTTCCAAAATATTATGAAAAACACAAAAAATTCAAAATAAAATCGCAAAAATTAATTTCCACCGCGGTTGAAATTAATTACCACCGCGGTTGAAATTATTTTCCACCGCGGTGGAAATAATTTCAACCGCGGTGGTAATTAATTTTAACCGCGGTTGAAATTAATTTTTGCGAGTTCACTTTGAATTTTTTGTGTTTTTCATAATATTTTGGAAAAATTTAATTTTTCATGTTTTCACTATTCTTACGATTTTGTGTACTCATTCTGTGCCCTATTATTCTCAATGGATCTTTTTATACGCCCACACATTAATGTGGGGCGTATATAGTCGTCGCCCCTGTCTGTTTGTCTGGCCACAATTGTTTGTTGACACGATAGAGAGTTGGGTTCTTGATGGATGGAACTTGATGTGGGTCTTTGTAATCACCCAAGGATGAAGCCTATTGGAAATCAGACGAATCGAAAAATATTTACTATGAGTTATTGCCCTTGTTCTTGAATTGTTTGTGGACACGTAAGAGAGCTGGTTTCTTGATGGATTTTGACGAAACTTGGTGTGAGTGTTTATAATCACTCAAGGATGAACTCTTTTGAAAATCAGACCAAGCGAAAAACAATTACTATGAGTTATTGCCCTTGTTCTTGAATTGTTTGTGGACACGATAGAGAGCTGGTTTCTGGATGGATTTTGACGAAACTTGGTGTGAGTATTTGTAACCATTCAAGGATGAACCCAATTGAAAATCAGACAAATCGGAAAATATTTGATATGAGTTTTTGCCCTTGTTCTTCAGAACCCATTCAATTTTTAGTTTGTAAACACTCTGGAAGGCACAATTCTAGATGGATTTTTATGAAACTTGGTGAAATTGTTTAGTATCACCCAAGGTTGAATCCTGTCCAAAATTAGAATAATCGAAAATTATTTTATATGAGTTATTGACCTTTTTCTTGAGAATGCGTTTAATTTTTAGTTTGTAAACACTCTAGGAGGCACAATTCTTGATGGATTTTGATGACACTTGGTGAAATTGTTTAATATCATCCAATGATGAACCCTATCCAAAATGAAAACAATCAAACATTATTTTATATGAATTGATGCCCTTGTTTTTGAAAACGCGTTCAATTTTGAACTTGTAGTTGTAAACACTCAAAAATTGTTCAATTTTGTAAACATTCTTGATGGCACGGTTTTCGACAGATGTTTCATTTACTGATAGTTCTTGTCGACCTTGGCTGCCATTACAAAAGTGGGCGTATTACGATGGGGCATCGCTATTTTTTAAATTTTGGTATGTATTTAAATGTCAACATAAAGTGCGTACTACGAAAGTCTATTAGGGCCAAATTCATTCATAATATTTTTTATTTTAAAGTTCTAATTACAAGTTGTAAAGGTGTAATTACAAGTTTGTAAAGTTGTAATTACAAGTTTATAAAGGTGTAATAACAAGTTTCTAAAGATGTAATTACAAGTTGTAAAGGTGTCATCAAAATCCATCAAGAATTGTGCCTCCTAGAGTGTTTACAAACTAAAAATTAAACGCATTCTCAAGAAAAAGGTCAATAACTCATATAAAATAATGTTCGATTATTCTAATTTTGGACAGGATTCAACCTTGGGTGATAATAAACTATTTCACCAAGTTTCATAAAAATCCATCAAGAATTGTGACTTCCAGAGTGTTTACAAACTAAAAATTGAACGGGTTCTGAAGAACAAGGGCAATAACTCATATCAAATATTTTCCGATTTGTCTGATTTTCAATTGGGTTCATCCTTGAATGGTTACAAACACTCACACCAAGTTTCGTCAAAATCCATCCAGAAACCAGCTCTCTATCGTGTCCACAAACAATTCAAGAACAAGGGCAATAACTCATAGTAATTGTTTTTCGCTTGGTCTGATTTTCAAAAGAGTTCATCCTTGAGTGATTTTAAACACTTACACCAAGTTTCGTCAAAATCCATCAAGAAACCAGCTCTCTTACGTGTCCACAAACAATTCAAGAACAAGGGCAATAACTCATAGTAAATATTTTTCGATTCGTCTGATTTCCAATAGGCTTCATCCTTGGGTGATTACAAAGACCCACACCAAGTTCCATCCATCAAGAACCCAGCTCTCTATCGTGTCAACAAACAATTGTGGCCAGACAGACAGACAGGGGCGACGACTATATACGCCCCACATTAATGTGTGGGCGTATAAAAAGATCCATTGAGAATAATAGGGCACAGAATGAGTACACAAAATCGTAAAAATAGTGAAAACATGAAAAATTAAATTTTTCCAAAATATTATGAAAAACACAAAAAATTCAAAGTGAACTCGCAAAAATTAATTTCAACCGCGGTTAAAATTAATTACCAAATAATTTCAACCGCGGTGGAAAATAATTTCAACCGCGGTGGAAAATAATTTCAACCGCGGTGGTAATTAATTTCAACCGCGGTGGTAATTAATTTCAACCGCGGTTGAAATTAATTTTTGCGATTTCATTTTGAATTTTTTGTGTTTTTCATAATATTTTGGAAAATTTAATTTTTCATATTTTAACTATTTTTACGATTTTAATTAATTATTGTTTTTATGAATTTTTGTGATTTTTATGTATTTTGTGTCATCTTTTTAATTAAAGTTTCTCTATTTCCCTCCATTCCTTCTATTTTTTGTCGGTTTCTCGAATTTTCACAATTCAATTCCTGCTTTCTGCAGTTCTTCTGCTCTCAAACCACTGAGAAACGTCGAAAAATATAAAAATTGCAAATGTCCCCAATGGGCCACGGTAGATATGATAATATACAGCTATTTTTATGATTATTTTAGAATATTTGTATAGCTATTTTTATAATTGTGTATGTATTTATTTATAATCTTATTGTTCTGAATGTTTAGAAAGAACGAATGTTTCCAAATGTTTTTGTTATTGTTTTTTACTCGATTTTACCGAATTATTAGAAAATGTACGATGAATAGAAAATGGCCGAATAAATAGAAATTAGAATTTTCGAGTGCTTCTTTTTTAAATAGTTTCGCCTTCGTCTTAGTCTGTGTAGTCAGAAACATTTTGGTAGCACTCCTCTCCTTGATGAGATCAAGGGGAACATCACTTATTGCATAATAAAATATCTTAATGATAAGAACTCGTTTGATTATATCTAGATCTAGGCTACTAAGCCTCTCGGTGGTAAACAGAAATATATTTTATCGCTCCCTTCCCTACAGAAGCATTAAAGGGATATGTTCATTATCCGTTCGATCAAACCTGAATTTCAGAACTAGAATTTATAATAGTGTTCAAAACTCCCCCTCGAAATTGCAGCCTTCAAATCCATGTGTAGATATAGACATAATTGTCAGTGTTTGGAAGTCAAAAATACGACTTGCGTTTTAGTGTTACTCTCTGACAACAATGGGCTCAGAATCGCATTTTGTCTATCATTTTTTTATGAATTGAAATATTAACCTCAAATAAGTTCTGAGAGTCTTAGATTGTCTTTGGGTTGATGAAAATGACAACTGTTAAAAAAATATTTATTTTGAAATATGATTTTACAGAGGAGAAATTTCAGTCCGAAATGTGGGTTATTTTCACATGAAATTTCTAGGAGGGAACTGTATTTATTTTATATTGAACATTTTCAAACCATATATTTTCATGGACCCAAAGGCCTTTTAAGGCACATGGTATGCAATAGAAAAACATAATTTGATCATTTGTGACATGAGAGAAAAAATTCAATTCAAACCTCAATGTGGTCAGAGAGTAGGTGTTTTTTTTTAGTAAGACTATACATTATATAGCAAACATTATAAAGGGAAAGATAAATGTTTGAGCCATTATTCTTTTCATTGGTCGAGAGTTTACTTCTCGACCAATCATATTCTTTCAAACATATTACTGCGGGAAAATGTCATGCTTGGAATTCGACATTGATCAGTAAAATATCCCAACTGAAAACTTTAAACTAAATTTTTACATGGAAGGGAGAGTAAGAATAAGCTGAAATTTGAAATAGATACCTAGGACATATTCTAGTATCTTTTTGTTTAATATCATTACCTCAACGCGAAAAGTTCCCTATTTATTAATGACGAAAAATTTGTGTCATGCAAGCAACGGTAAGTTCGATCGAATCGTATACCGTTACTTACAGCCAAACTCTGTTTTGAAAAGCCTGTGTAGCTAGCTTATGGTGATTTTCCCCTTCAAGACCATAGGCGTACGGGCTGGTGGTGCAGGGGGGCATATATATTTGGTTGTCGGGCAAATTGGTCCCCCCCCCCCGCCCGCTCAACTAACGCCTATGGCTGTCAATAAAGGTAAGACCGTTTATTTCAGGATCCACCATTTGAAGTTTTAGATGATGATGTTAATGAGACAAATCGGAAGTATGCAATCAAGATTCTAGACGAGTTCTCTGATATAGTATCTATTGATGATAACCAAAACTTGTACATAAACAATTTCACTGTTTTAGACAAGGAAGCAAATTCTGTTCTTGAAATTCCGGTAGGTAGATAAGGAAGGTATTCATCAGTTCTGAACACAAAATGCTGCTATCTAGTTGAACACGTTAGTCAAACAGTCACTTGTAAGCAGTACCGCCATTTACAAAAATCTCTTACAACCGTATTGACGCGACCACCATTTTCTTGACAGTGAACATGTGTCACCTTGCAATCAGCGGTCAATTATCGTTAATCTTTGTTCATACAGTTATATTAATAACTTAATAGTTAGGACTACAACTAATTTTTTCTACATGAATATAACCAATATTCGTGATGGGTGAATGTTAGACGTTATATACCAATTTCAGAATGGTATTAATGTTCCTGTCGCAAGCAATTTAACACCCCAATTACCGATCCATAAAATATATACCAGTTTTCACGTTTCAGTAACCGTCAACGTGGTTGATTCTAATCATTTTCTTTTTTAGATTTACCTAACCAGTGTTGGTCATACCGATGAGTTAACAGAAGCCCTATTGAAAATTATCCTGGATGACGTCAATGATAACCCACCTGTCTTTGATTTACAAGATATAATACACGTTCGTCCGGATGCGAAAGTTGGTTCAATATTAGGAAGCGTCAATGCTACTGACAATGACTCTACTGAACCCAATAATCAAATAATATATGAACTGAAATCTGGTGGAGGAGATAAAATCGGTATAGATTCTAACACGGGTAGGTTATTCAGTGTTTCATTTTGCAAAATTGAATAATTTTTTGTGGCAAATAAGAACTTTTGGGTTTATTTTGGGAAAAGGGCATCTTCGGTATTGTGAAGTATTGTTTACAAAGTAATTTTTCTTTGGAAAACTGGAATGAGAATTGAGAATCAACGAATAATATAGGTGTAAAGACCATTTGGCAAACCCATAGCTACAAGGGGCAACTGGGACAATATCCCTTGGTTAAAATGTATGCTTCCTTCTCCCGGAAAACAATTCTAACGGCCACCCCTCCTGAAATTTTAATTGTCCCTAGAACATTCCAGTCTGGTTACGGGCCTGCGATTGGCAAAGTCATTTACTAACCGTGTGTTTGTGGTTTCAGGAGAACTGATATTGGAAGAGGCGTTCACGAACGAGCCACTGAAATCTACATTTACTCTGAAAGTGGTAGCTAGAGATTTAGGTTATCCATCTCTGACAGCTAGGACGTCTATTGTAATTAATGTACCATTGAACCAACCTCCTGAAGTACCAGAAAGTGTTGAATTTGATATTGAAGAAAATGTTCCTATGGGAAGCTTACTTCCTTCCTTGAATATCACTGACGAAGACAGCCTTCATAATTTAGTCATCAAAATATCTGAAACGGGTGTCCCCTTCATGCTTGAAGATCAAAAATTGCGAACCACTGATGTATTAAATGCTGAAGAACGGATGAAGTACCAGTTTAAGATCGTGACTGAAGATGGAGGAATCCCTAGCTACACAATGACTACTGTAGTCAATGTCAATATTCTAGACATCAATGACAATGTTCCTGTTTTCACTTCTCCTAAATATTTCGGAAAGATACGAGAACATGGAACTCATAGTCATGTAGAAATCGTATGTATTTTACATTTAATTATTTCAAACATTTAGTAGACCATTAAACAATTTTTTAGAATAAATATACCAAAATGAAAGCTATATTGAAAGTCTGAAAAATAATGATTTGATAACGAATCCCGTTGTAGCATCAACGTATATACCGTAGTCGTAAACATTACATTGATGCAAAATTGATGACCCAAATTATTCATCAATTTTCAGATTTCAGAACGGTTACATCAAAGGAATTCAAGCTAGTATTAGACTAAATGGTGGTCGTTATTTTCGGTTCTCCATCAGAGTGTGAAAGTCCGATGACCTTGAATAAATCATCTTCACTCATAATTCCAGTCCACCCAGCTGTAAATGGGTACGGATATCCGGGAAAGATCAATGCCGAGAGGTTTGGCCAAGGACCAGCTGGGAGAAAGGATCCTCACGGAACCTAAGTTGTTATCCTTGTAAAATATAGATGTTTCTTTCTTTTTTCTTTAAGCAATGCAATATTTATCTTAATCAAGCCAGACTAGCATTAAGTTTATCCGATCATTTGTTACATAAACCGATATACAATTGTTTTCAGACACCAGCTATTAATGTCATTGATTCGGATGCTCTCAGTGGTACAGATAATTTGAGATATGCTCTTCAAGGTGATCATGATAAACAGTTTGCTGTCGATCCAGTATCTGGTAAAGTTACAGCAGTACAACCAACTGAACTGGATTGTGAAATAAAATGTGTTTATGAGATGCAGGTTGGTCTCTTTCCACCATACTTCAAATAAGTTATATGGAAATATATATAAAACAAAGGTTTTAGCAGACCATGCTTATGCTTACTCTTTTCGAAACACCTGATGGTACTTCTCGTATGGGAAGTCCACTACTATATGATTATTGCACCCGATTTTGTCATACTCTGGAAGAGATTTTTGATTAACGGAATTGTTTTGCTTGTACGGATTTTTATTATTTTAGCACATAAATAATGAAGTATCCAAAACGATAATATGCGAATCGAATCCAACAAACTAAAGCATAAAATTGATTCCGTTAGATTATAAAGGGCTCTCGTGTTAGTCCATATTTCTTTTTAAAACACTAGCCAATTTTTTTCAGGTTTTGTTACATTGGTGGGCTACATATTATATTTCTTTATTTTAGATCCAAGTAACGGACGAAAACGGTAAAGGGTTTCAATCATCAGTACCACTAGTAGTAACATTAGAAGACATCAATGATGAAGCTCCAACATTTGATTTCCTCTACTCTGTATATCTTAACGTCTCAACATCAACTGGAAAAGAAGTTGTTAAGGTGAAGGCTGTAGATAAAGATAGAGAACATCCTAATAATCATATCATTTATCTGATGGAAGATGGACAGGGGAAATTTAGTATTGATGCAAATACTGGTAAGTCATCCATAATTCATTGAATTTGGATTTAGCGCTCAATCTTTTATTCCATCATGAGTACAGTCTGCTAAAACGTCGCTTAAATATTTGCAGAACGCATGTTACACAACGGTTTCATATCAAACTATTTCATATATAATTACTTTAAATACACAAAAGAAAAATATCTTTTTCCGGAAGCAGTCTCGATTATCTATAAATGTCAAATGGCGAGGCATGTTTTATTAAATATAGATAACTGCCTAAAGGAACCCTCGTAGTGCCGCTACCTTGAATGAATTAATTGAATTAATAGCTATGGGTGCTTCATCTTTTGAAATTGTTATCTGTTCTTAAGGTCAGATATGGTTAAGTCATTCACTAATGGAAGGAGAAGTTAAAGATCGATATGTTCTGACGGTAACAGCGATAGATTCTGGTACACCAATACAATCTGGTCTCACAGATGTTACTATTAATATCGTCAAGAATTCTCGACCTAATGTTGATAGTTCCTATAGATTTGTGATCCCAGAAAACAGACCTGAAGGTTTTTATGTCGGAAGAGTTGAAGCTGTAGATGAAGATTCAGAACTCACACATCTTATTAATGATACAATAGGTAAGGATACATGTAGCTTATATAACATGCACAGCGATAAAATATTACCACATCTGAGTTCCTGTGGCCCAGTTGCTTGATTATCTGAAGGTCATGATTTGCTCACAAAATAGGTGGATATATTATCTTTGAAGGATTCTAACGCTTGGTAAAATAGTTCTATAACACATATTCATAGTATGATACAAGTTAATAAATCAAAATACACAATCTGTTATTCCATCATACTAAAACTTAACGAATTAAAGGACTAGCAAGCTCTTGAGTAGTGTGATTTTTTAGAGTTGTTTTATACCGTGCGACAGAAAACTTTCTTAATCAACTATTCATTTCTTTCCAGTTCCCTTCAAAATCGACCAAACATCTGGAGAAATCTTCACTACTAAACAAATAGATCGAGAACAAGTTGAGGAGTTTAAATTCAACGTGTTTGTAGTTGATAATGGTGTACCTAGGTATACTGTATCCACTTCAGTAACAGTATCAATAGAAGACGTTAATGACGAACCTCCCAGATTCCTGGATGGGGACTATACTGTCCATGTACAGGAAAACCAAATCATTGGACATTTGCCATTAGTAAGTCGTGCATGTTCGAGTCATTTATTCAAGTTTACGAAAAGAAAATACTCAGAAAGACATTCTTTGGATGGATTAGCAAGCGTGTGCATATTTGCATTGATTAGGAAGCCTCTGATGTTTGCTTTACTGGCGTCAAAACAATTATTAAGTTTTCCGGTTAAGACGAAAGCCTAGACCGTCCTAGTAAAGGTTCAACACTCTTTGGAAATCGTATAATAACTTTTAATACGTCCCTGTCAAAAGAATGTCTTAAAGATTTGGATATTAAACTATATTTTATTCGTTTTAAGCTTGGTTAGAGAATATATCACGTATATGTAATTGATTATATCTTTATATTCATAAGGTACCTAACGTTACTGATGATGATGCGACTGAAGAAAACAGACAGTACAGTTTCTCTATGGATGAGCTAAATAGTGAGTTTGTTGTCAATGAAACAAGTGGACTGATCTCATTGAAAGTACCGAGAATGTTTAATTGCGAAAAACACAAAAATTACAAATTTAATGTAAGTTAATTTTTCCATTGCTTATTCCTAGTAATCGACCAGCGACGACGACGACATTCGCTTATGATTGCATAATGGGTCAGGGATATGAGCTGCGTTGGCCCAACCTTAGGTTTTGGAACCTTAATGGAGAAAGTGGACATTTTGTATCAGTGAATTTGGTAAAGGATGCTGTCGATGTTTTGAAAGAACTGATCATATTTTGTTTTGAATTCAGCTTCTTGTGGTAGATGCTGATGGTTTAAGTTCGAGACAGGCAATTACACTGGTTATAGATGATGTAAATGACGAAGCTCCTGTTGTGATGGATGGATTCAATTTCACTGTACACCCTTCCGCAGCAAATGGAGAAAACGTTGGGAGGATCATTGCCAGCGATTTAGATTGTTCTGAAAAGAATCAAAGACTTACGTTTAGTTTGAAAAAGGGTGGTATGGGTAAATTCATCATAGATTCAAATACAGGTAATATATAGTTTACAGTTTGATATCCATTTTTAGGGTTTGTTGGTCTTTATGTGTACCACAGATACTCAAGAAGTACCGGCTATAATTTATTAGAATAATGTAAATTTTAAGCTGTATCCTATACACGCTTTACGTTCCTTCACAGTTAATTTAAATATTCAAAACCAATATCAATTTCTATAGATACGGCGTTGATATGTGACTTTGTTGGTATCAATATAATTCGAGGAAATACAATAATAATACAATAATAATAATATTAATATTTGAATATTTCTAATTCTAGGAAATATATCAGTTGCTGGGTCATTAATGACTCCTCCATATCAAGACTTTTATGACCTACACGTAGAAGTTCTAGATTCAGGAACACCTCGGCTATCAACAAGGGTAACAGTTACGGTACATGTACCAATGAATAAAGCTCCAGTCATTCCACAAGTTGAACATATACAAATGAAAGAAAATGCTGTACCACCAGCTATTATTGGTAAAATATCAGCAAATGATTCTGAAAGCCAAGAGATATCTACAGGTCGAATTCAATTCTTTATGAAAAATGATTCTGGTAAGTATAATACTTGTGGTTTTTGTTTTTTGGGTTTTTTGTTTATTTTATTTTCACTAATTTAGTAAGATGTCTATTGGTTCACTTTACACCTTTTGAAAGAACACAGTACAATAAGGTACCATAAAATCGTGTCACTCTACCTGGCCGTCCCCGACTCAAAAGAATATGCCACGAACCAATCCGATAACGCCACGACCTTCCCGACTCGGCCACGAATTTTCACCCGATTTTCTCATATTGTGATTCGGGTGGGTCGTGGCACGGTCCGGAAGTCCGGTGTGATACTGGACTAACATAAATGAGTCTCCAGTCAATGCCAACGATGGTAGATCTTTCACTTTCTTGTCAATTAACAAAGTTTTGGTTTTTCTTTTTAGTGCCGTTTGATGTTGATAGAATGACTGGCTTTATCTCCGTGTTAACTAAATTAGATAGTGAATCAGTGGATCAGTTCCAGTTTGTTGTAGAGGTGGTGAAACAGGGTTACCCTATATTGACCTCGTCATGTTCAGTTATAGTAGAAATTATTGATACCAATGATAACCATCCGATATTTAATTCACCTGATGGTTATACTGGATTTGTCGATGAGGATACCGAATATAATGAACCGTCAACATTTATTCAGTTGGTAAGTAAGATGGTTTTAGTTTCCGTTACGAAAAGATCTGATATTTTTTGGTTCTTATAGCTTGTTTTTTTGTCAAGCAGAACAGTGAAAAAGAAAACGAATTTTAGCCCCCACCCCCGACAATGTTTGTGCTATATTACCGTAACAGTCACATTTCTGAAAATATTACAGATTTTCACAATTATTTATATTACTAATATTGGACGTTTCGTGTATTTAACCATGTCATTATGTTTATTGTACATGATACATTTTGTATTAATCTGCTTTTACCTTACTTTTACAGAATCCAAAAATATATGTAAGTGACGATGATGCTACATCAGAAAACAGAGATATAAAACTACGATTGATCAACAATTACGTATTTGAAATTGATGATACTGGAGCTGGTCTCATCGTTCTCAAACCAGGATCTTTAAACGCCGAAGACACGCCAGTACATTACTTATTGGTAAGTTTATGCCAATATTGATTTCATTCACAGTTACTTGAAAGTCTCTTGAATCTATGCACAGTGGCTTTCTGATATTTGTGACATATCACAGTTTCCACGAACAAATATTTTTTTTGCTTGCCCTAAGATCCATGTGTTGTATTTGAATTTGAATTTAAAACGATACATTTCAGTTAGAAGCACGAGATCAAGGTGGAAAGGGTCTTTCTACGACAACGAATATTACTATCTATGTTAAAGATGTAAATGATCAGGCACCAATATTTGACCCACCAGAAAACATCAGCTTATCTTACTTGACTCCTATTGGTACCAAAGTTGGTATTGTATCTGCCACAGATCCTGATTATTCTGAACAGAACAATAAGATAACATTCGTCATGAGAGAAGGTGGACATGGAAAATTTGATGTCGATCCTGATTCAGGTAAAAGAGTAGCGATGGCATATCCAACTTATATACATGTATGTTATTTATAAGTAGAACCCAGGGAAGATTACCTTTGGTAACTGGATTTCTAATAAAGATTTTATTATTTTTACTAACTTGGGCTTTGGTATGTATTCAAACAGTTATATGAATAATATATTTAGGAAAGATAGTGGTTAGTTAGTCTTAGAAAAGAAAAGTGTTGTCTTTATTGTTGACTCAAATCTTTGGAAAAATCCGTATCTTTCGTATCTAACAGTCATAATAAGCGCTAAACTCATCCCATTTGTATACAGATAACCTGAATCAAGCAAGACACTCGCTGTTGAAAATGTTCGAAGTTTCGAAGTTAAAAATATGTTTGTTGCAGGTGAAGTTATAGTTGCTGGTAATTTAGCTAATGAACCGTGTTTAGAAGTTTACACTCTTCAAATATTAGCAATTGACAATGGTTTTCCAAGAAAATCTGCGAACAGCTCACTTCACATTAGAGTACCCACTAACAAACCACCTAGAATAGACCCAATTATTAATATAACAGTGTTAGAAAATGAATTTCCCGCAACCAATGTAGCTCAAATCAATATTGAAGATCCAGATCTTATTGACAATAAAGAAGAATCCATAGAATTTTTCATGGATGACGTTGGAGGTATTTTATTCTTATTTGCCTTATTCATGGACCAATCTTGGTTGGTTTTGTGAAGTTCTCAGTTATGTGTTCTTTCAAAAACATTGTATCCTTAAGTTTGAAGCAGTCCCAACGGAAGAGCCAACTTAGGAGCCTGTGGCTGAATGGTACTTACCCGTACATAGATCTTTTGGGCATTAAGGATAATCATAAACTGTTACAGTAGTTATTTGTTCTTGTAGCACCATTTGAACTGGACAAATACAGTGGAATGCTGAGAACAAATGGACCAATAGATAGAGAAATGGTAGAACATATGACGTTCATGGTGCGAGTAGTAAATGATGGTGCACCACGATATACAGCCTCGTCTATGGTTACAGTATCTGTTAATGATACTAATGATAATCCACCAGTTTTCTCATCTCCTACTGGTTACCTAGCCTTGATACCAGAAAATATTTCACTGATGCAGCCAGGATTCAGCGTTCCATTGGTAAATAATTTCAAATGTCTGTAAGGCCTTATTAACATTTTACATGTGCAACCCTTCAACCTGAATATGCAAATCCAGCTATTAAACTGTATCAAAAGGTTTTTTTGCCTCATAACATTTCTTTGCGACAATCGAATTCCATGTCTAACTTTATGGATGTACAAGTATGTTATTTAATTTAAGAATAAGAGTCTTTCTTATCCGCAAAGCTATCATTTGCCCTTTTTATTCAATCATCATGTCATTACAATATCTTAAATATGCCGTGGAGAGGATTTGCTCTTTGTGCTTGGATTTAGAAATTTCTTCAAGATCATAAAAATTCCTGTGATTACCTTAACCTCTTTGTTTAGAATACCGAGTTCAGTGTAAGTGATGACGATGTGACAGAAGACAATAGAAATATTCAGATTAAACTGGTAGGAAAAGGTGCTGATTTATTTGAACTAGACCAAGACTCTGGTATGATGAAGTTAAGACAACCATCAGCATTAGATTGTGAGATTACATGTCGTTATGAATTCAAGGTAATTCTCAAATTTCGTGATTCTCAACTTTCGTCTATGAGAATGATAAACTTAATATTCTTCTATGATATATGATTACTGATACGTTATTCATACGAGTGGGAAATGCACTCTAAATTCATATACGAGTGGGAATGCACTCTAAATTAATATACGAGTGGGAAATGCACTCTAAATTCATATACGAGTTGGAAATGCACTCAAAACAAAGTTGTTACGGTAGGAATAATCTAGGAAATCAAAATTTCGTACAATGCAATATTTGTCCCAACTCTGTGTAGAAGTGATTGCACAGGGCTGACTTGGTTGTTGGACTTAACGTCACGTTACATTAGTACAAAGAGAGGAGGCAAATTGCTGACTGTGGGATGGTATGCTTAGAAATACGGAAAGCTTGACCAAAAGTTAGTTTACTCTGGTCTACATAAGGGACATCACCACGGAAATGAAAATACACAACACTCATAACATATAATCATAGTCACTGTTAAATATTCCCCAGTATTGTACAGAAAGGTAGACGTAAATCTCCATTTCATTTCAAAGTCAGGTAAAGAATAGTTTTTCGAAATAAAACCATTCTTTTGTATATTCTATCTGTAGTTAATAGCAACTGATCAAAATGGACATGGTCTTTCAACGTCTACCAATTTAACAGTAGAATTAATAGATGAAAATGATCATTCACCACGATTCCTAGATAACTATACATTTACTATCAGTTCATTGACGACTAAACTTGGTTACATTGGTAAAGTAGCAGCTGTTGATGATGACGCTACCATCCAAAATAATCAGATCACTTACCTCTATAAATCTGGTGGTTTTGGGAAGTTTTTTGTTGATTCTGAAACAGATCTGTAAATGCAATTCTATAGATATAATTTTGAATTTGCTTGTGGATGAAAAGCTATGAGTTGTATCTATTTTAAAGTATTTAAAAACACATACCTTTTCTGCCAAGAGGTTTGGTCAAGGACCAGCTGGGAGAAAGGATCCTAACTTTTCATGATTCATGACGTAAAAGGTCAAAATTTATTTATTAATATCCATAAACAGATTAAACACTTCCATTCCTTGCTCTTCTTGGTAGATATTGTGTCAGCTTCCGTCGAAATAACCATATCGCATTTCCATAATTCTTAATGATTTTTTTACTTTTAATATTTAGGCGAGATCATAGTGATTGATTCACTAAATCGTCATCCAAAATATGACCACTATAAATTGGTGGTTGTTGCCCAAGATAATGGAGTACCAAAACGAATGTCTGTCACCACTGTAAACATCAACGTACCGGTCAATCACCGTCCATGGACGACTATATCTAAACATGACATTACGCTATCAGAGGATGTCGAAGTCGGACATAAGATAGTTAATATCAAGGCAAAAGATAAAGACAAGCATCAGATATTAACTTATCATTTAAAGGAACAGTTTACTGGTAAGAAGGTCTTATTATTTCCCTAAAATGGTTGGTCAAATACTGTTTTAAAAATATAGCCAATTTAATTTACTATCAAGTAATGCTGACTAAAGGGTAATTTACTGGAGGGAATTAGACATCTGAATCTCCAATATTAAGTCCAACTATCAAGCATCAGATCGATGCGAAGATTTAATTTCCCCCAAAATTGATTATGAGCAATTGGCGTCTTAGGGCTTTCAACTGTCTAAATTCAGTTGCTCTGAGATTCTACTAATCGTAAACCCGACTCTCCTCGGAAGCTAAATATAATATAATTGTTTCAATGAAATAGGAATTACCAATGTGTTTAAGACTCGTGAATATCGTACGCGCAATTGAGGATTCTAGACGTAAATATATTTTGTCTCTTTTTTCAGTACCATTCCATATAAATGCCACAACTGGTTGGCTAGTGGTACAAGCTCCACTAGATAGAGAATTACGAGAATTTTATACCTTACATGTGATAGTTAAAGATAACGGTGAACCAACGTTAACTGGTAACGCCTTAGTTAAAATAAGGATAGAGGATGTCAATGACCATTACCCTCGATTTCATGGAGGCAATGTATTCCAAGGTTTTGTACATGAAAATGAAAAGAATGACAGAACACCCCAACGTGTCAGTTTGGTGAGAATGCTTTCAATATATCGTTAATTTGTTATGACCAAATGTTATCAAAAGGGACCCTATTCAAAGCATCTGATTAGATCTGTTGCAGTCGACGTGACGTATATATGGAATTGTAATGGTAAACGACTGATTGATCGAAGATACCGATCGCTTAGGTCAGATTCAATATTTAAAAGAAAGTAGAACACGACTGAGTACGGATATCGAGGTTTCCGGAGTACCGGATGCCGGATAAACGAGATCATATCAAGAACAACCTTAAGGAAACCCACATTATAAACGTTTGTTTTAAAGTCAAACTATTTCAGGAGAGGAATATAACTGTTACTGATGACGATGCTACACCAACTAATAGAAGAGTTAAGTTATATCTACATGGATTAGGTAGTCAGCTGTTTAAACTGAATCCTAAAACAGGTCAATTAACAACTAGTAAAATAGCCAACATTGATAGAGAGATCCACGACTTCTTTCATTTTAAGGTAGGAGAAGTTGATTACCGAATTGATTGAATAGATTTCAAAATACATCTTTTAATATTGCATGTGTATCGTTGATGTTATACATTCTAGTCAAAAAGTTAAAGAAACCTTAGACGTTGACGGAAAATTGGAATGCTGCAAATATACATTTAAAGATTCACCTTTAAAGTGGCACAGGCTTCATTTTCGTGGGTCGATTTTTCCAAGTCTCAGAAATGGGGACTTTTTTAGCTCAGCAATTTAGTACTGGTTATCACAACTCACCATTGAAATTTTAGTCTTCAAATCCATGTGCATCCATAATTATTAGCATTTGAAAGTTATAATGCCCTACTACACATTAGCGATACTATGCAATATATAGAAAAGTCATCTATAGAAATAGAAGGAGAAATGTCTAATTTAAGATATATATTTGAAGGAAATATGCAATTTTCGTACATTTCTAGTGCCTCTGAAGGATACTTATGTATATTCTAGACCCAAATCAACCAATAAAAATAAAGACTGGTCCCCTTTAACAAATATGCTGACTAAAAACCTTTTTTGAATCCTCTTAAGCCGTTGTAGCCATCGTAATATGCAATCGTGTTGCAAAAAGAAGCAATGATTTGACACGCTTATGATAATGTGAAATATGATGTATGTATCGTGGTATCTTTAGTATACTTGTTTTTAATCTTGGCAACTATATTTATGCACGTATGGGAACAAATAACTTTTTTTTTACTAATAATAATCAAACCTATTTAAGACAAACTTGTGTCCATTTTTACACAAACTTCTCCAAACAACTGATATGTTCATGTTTATTTTCAATTCGTCCTTACACAAATAATTGCTCACATTTTGTTCTCTAGGTAATGGCAGTGGACAGTGGAATTCCATCCAAAACATCAACAGGAACAATACTAATATCAGTTGTTGATATCAATGACAATCATCCCAAGTTTCTGTCGACATCATTTGAATTTGATGTAGCTGAAGATATAAAGCCTGGTGGTGTTGTAGGTCGTGCACTAGCTGTAGATAAAGATGCTACTCAACCCAATAATCTGCTACTGTATTTATTAGAGAACGAAATGAGTGGAAAGTTCAGACTCGACATCAATACTGGTATGTAAATGTTTATTTACAGTTTTGAATTTACTTGGATGTTAACAGTTCAATAATGCTGAAATTGCGTTAAACAAATTAATATTAGTATCTTTTTGGAATTTATACATTCAAAAACACTATATACACATTTAAATCAAACAATTTGAATTTTACTCTATGTAAAACGTATTAAAATAAATCATATATATACGAAAGTGTATGGAAGGTTTTAGCCAAAACGTAATAGAATTCAAAATGGATTGCCTTCCCTTGTTGAACATCTTTTTCTGATTTTCGACTAATAAAGCTATAAATCTTCATATATTCATTATATTGTAAATAACTGGCGCACCAAATGACATGTTTTTATTAAGGTAATAAATTTACTTCCAGGTACCATCCATGTATCGGAAGGATTCTTTTCTCAGCCACTAAAGCCAGTGTATAAATTCAATGTAACAGCACGAGATCTTGGCTTCCCTGCAGGTTTGACTACCACAGAGGTTACATTAAAGATACCAAATACAGATTTCACTCTTCGAGACATAAAGAAGCAAAGAGAAAGAGTCATGGTGCTTCCAGAAGAGATACCTATCGGTTCTATTATTGGTAGACTCGAACCAGAATTTGAACATCCAGTCCAAAATATTCAGGTTGATCCAGCGCAAAAACAATCAGGTAAGTGAACTATGATTTAGAAAAGAAGGACGTCTATATTGGTTTACCGAAAAATTATTTGATGTTATAAACCTCTAGTGACGTCATCCCATTGTTCTAGCGGGATTTTAAATCTCATAAAATCCCTGGGCAGACTTTATACAGAATTTCCCCGGGATTTTATATAAAATACCCGGGATTTTATATAATATCCCCGGGATTTTATATAAAATACCTGGGATATTCTGTATAAAATCTTGATATTTTATCAAAATATACCCCTATGAAGCTGGCTGGTTAAATCACTCCGAAATAACAACAAAAACAGATTAAATGTTTTTATAAAAACAAAAATTATATATGACAGACTTTTGACACATAACATCGACTCCAAGCGTACCCGCTCAACGGCAGGTTTTATCTGACTACACCAAGCGCTGCAGAAGTTATTGCAGTCTGCACAATGGGAACTACATTTTATCTTCTTCAGTGGTTACCGTGTTGATGGATGTTCGAGCAACTTTTGTTCAGTAGGAGCTGAGAAACCCTCTCCTTTTTGACCGTTGGTGATGTCCTGTAAAACAAATATCGTGATAATTATAAAAACTGGACATTTAAATCAAACATTGTTTAGCTGAATATTTAAATTTAATCTAATTGAAGTGCTTTTTTCAAACGCACTGTTTTGTTTTGCAAACGAATATTCGTCTAATGACGAATTGTTGTCCTACTTTTTTGCGTCTGTTTTGGTAGTCCTGGCAAAGTCATGCAGTCATGCAGTGTGCAATGAGAGACATTTGTCAGAACAGTTGTATAGCCTATTTTTTTCGATTTCCAAGTGTCGAGAGCTCTTTAACGTGCGTGCACAGCCTGTAGCACACACGGCCTCTACTAGTCAGATAAAACCTAGGCCTCTACCACTCAAAGGCATGTTTTATCTGACTAACAAGGCCTCGTGACAAACATTAATATTTTGAGCTATTCCATTTTTTTACTTAATAATATTATCAAGGCATTCATAAGACATTTTACTTATCTCAATCAATAATCTCTTCTCAATGTTTTCACCACATAAGGTCTCTCCAACCCTGTATTGGAAATCATCTCACGGTGTTCTCCTGTGTAAAAATTTCGTCTTCGCTGTCCATGGCGTCCTTTCTGAGTACAACTGACAGACCACGTGATTAACTACACTCACATGCACGTGTGAGTTGTGTTCGCGCTATACTCGTTTTGCGACATGGCTTATTTACATGGTGGATTGAAAATTAGTTTTTGGATAAAAATGAAATTAAGGTTCAAAATCGGTTTATGTATAGGATAAAACACGGCCGAGGGTTTTTATGATATCTAAAACCCGCATCCCGAGGGACATAATCACGAGGGGCTTGCCCCGAGGGATTTACCGAGGGAAAGGGTTTTAGATATCACAAAAACCCGAGGGGAAGTGTTTTATCTGACTTATAAACCGATTTTGAACCTTAATTTCATTTTTATCCAAAAACTAATTTTCAATCCACCATGTAAATAAGCCATGTCGCAAAACGAGTATAGCGCGAACACAACTCACACGTGCATGTTAGTGTAGTTAATCACGTGGTCTGTCAGTTGTACTCAGAAAGGACGCCATGGACAGCGAAGACGAAATTTTTACACAGGAGAACACCGTGAGATGATTTCCAATACAGGGTTGGAGAGACCTTATGTGGTGAAAACATTGAGAAGAGATTATTGATTGAGATAAGTAAAATGTCTTATGAATGCCTTGATAATATTATTAAGTAAAAAAATGGAATAGCTCAAAATATTAATGTTTGTCACGAGGCCTTGTTAGTCAGATAAAACATGCCTTTGAGTGGTAGAGGCCTAGGTTTTATCTGACTAGTAGAGGCCGTGTGTGCTACAGGCTGTGCACGCACGTTAAAGAGCTCTCGACACTTGGAAATCGAAAAAAATAGGCTATACAACTGTTCTGACAAATGTCTCTCATTGCACACTGCATGACTGCATGACTTTGCCAGGACTACCAAAACAGACGCAAAAAAGTAGGACAACAATTCGTCATTAGACGAATATTCGTTTGCAAAACAAAACAGTGCGTTTGAAAAAAGCACTTCAATTAGATTAAATTTAAATATTCAGCTAAACAATGTTTGATTTAAATGTCCAGTTTTTATAATTATCACGATATTTGTTTTACAGGACATCACCAACGGTCAAAAAGGAGAGGGTTTCTCAGCTCCTACTGAACAAAAGTTGCTCGAACATCCATCAACACGGTAACCACTGAAGAAGATAAAATGTAGTTCCCATTGTGCAGACTGCAATAACTTCTGCACCGCTTGGTGTAGTCAGATAAAACCTGCCGTTGAGCGGGTACGCTTGGAGTCGATGTTATGTGTCAAAAGTCTGTCATATATAATTTTTGTTTTTATAAAAACATTTAATCTGTTTTTGTTGTTATTTCGGAGTGATTTAACCAGCCAGCTTCATAGGGGTATATTTTGATAAAATATCAAGATTTTATACAGAATATCCCAGGTATTTTATATAAAATCCCGGGGATATTATATAAAATCCCGGGTATTTTATATAAAATCCCGGGGAAATTCTGTATAAAGTCTGCCCAGGGATTTTATGAGATTTAAAATCCCGCTAGAACAATGGGATGACGTCACTAGAGGTTTATAAAAGTCAGATAAAACACTTCCCCTCGGGTTTTTGTGATATCTAAAACCCTTTCCCTCGGTAAATCCCTCGGGGCAAGCCCCTCGTGATTATGTCCCTCGGGATGCGGGTTTTAGATATCATAAAAACCCTCGGCCGTGTTTTATCCTATACTTAAGGGCAAGGTAAACCTTGCAAGTTGGCAAAACCAAGACACATTCTAAAAAGTTCCCTAAGCATGTAATCAAGCTGCTACAGGTATCAAGGCATGTAATAAGTTCAATAATGGGTGATTTCAAAGTTGGTGTTAACACTAGGTGTTTACACTAAACCCAACACTAACACCCGTTTCTACACCAAATTTGTAATCAATCAGCGGTGTTGGTGTTAACACCTGGTGTTGGTGTTACCCTATTTCAAAGTTGGTGTTGGTGTTGACACCGACAGCGACACCAACACTAACACCCATTTCCACACCAACTTTGTAATCGAGCTGCGGTGTTGGTGTTAACACGTGGTGTTGGTGTAACCCCATTTCAAAGTTGGTGTAATGTGTCAACATGCCACCAGCTTAACACAGGGTGTTGAGCTAAACCACAGCTGGTGTTTTTTCACTTGAAATTTACACGACTTTCTATAGGTCTAAACACCCAACCCCTAGGGCTTAACACCAGATTGATTTCAAAATTGGTGTTGACTACTATTCTCTAACACCCAGACTTTCGTCACAGCAGGCCTAAACAAAGTATGTCTGGATGATAGAGGCAAGACTTCCATGGTATCTAAGCTGGTTTTATCATTAAAGTGATTGTAAAGATGTTTTCTAAACTTTTTATGTATATCGGGGACATTGATAGCATCGATTTGCACCATTCCAATTTTCATTCCGAACTCTGTGATTCTTGCAAATCCACTAAAACTAACGCGTTTTATGACGTCAACTGTGGCGAATTGCATTGATATCTGTAGTAGCTTCCAATAGTTTCACACAGTTGACGTCATAAAACGTGTTAGTTTTAGGAGCAAGGATCACAGATGTTAAAATAGAAAATGGAATGACACAAATTGATGCCATCAATGTCCCCGAAATACATAAAAAGTTTAGAAAACATCTTTACAATCCCTTTAAATGTGGACATTTTACCGAAGTAGCTTTACAAGTGGATGAATAAAACACAAAATATCACAAGCAGCCTTAATAAGAGTTACCCAGTGTAACACTAACCCTGGGTGTTAAACCAACACCGGGTGTTAACACCGGTACTGACCTGGACTTGGTGTTTTTGCCTTTGGTTCAACACCACTCATAAACACCCGGTGTTGTATATACACCGGTGTTTACACCAGTGTTGTCAACCGGCGTTAACACTTGACATGGTGTTTGGGGCACTGGGTAGACACCAACACCAACAGTGACACCTAACACTAACAAAAACACCAACTTTGAAATCACCCAATCACTAAAAAAGTTGATAAATTTTTTAAAAAAAACTTTAGTTAGATGTACTTACAAAATATTTGTCCAAATTGAGTTGTTTACTAACTCCCAAAAACTAAGAACACCTTCATCACTTCATTATTTTTTTTACGATGAATCAAACCTTCTATAACTAAAAGACAATAACCTAGGCTTGGAATCTGCAAAAATAAATCCAATTCAACAGAAAACTTTAGACAAAATAGTAAAAATTTCTCAGTAAGTCAGCCATTTTTTTTTGGACTACTTTTTTTTTATTGAGTATGGTGGACTGTACAGGCATTCTACTTTTAAAAGAGATTTACTTATACTATCAAACTATGCAATTTATTATTATCAAATGTCATATCAATATCAATTATTGCTACAAGTTTTCATTTTTAATTCATTGATGTTTTTTTAAAATTTATAAGGGAGTGTTTTGACACCTAAATTTGCAACTTAAAATAAGGTCATATGAGGTAGTTAGTCAGTTTTGTTGATTGTAATTAAATCTAAGCAATAAAACTGTCCAATTCTTGCCACGTGGAGGCCACCTCTTTCAAGAATCGAATTTTGAATTTTGAATCGCAAGCCAATGTTCCGAATGATCGACCTTTTACATTAATATCACATCTAAAGTTTCTCCAAAGGAGTAATGTGTACTCACCACACAGCACATCTAAAGTTTCTCCAAAGGAGTAATGTGTCCACACAGCACATCTAAAGTTTCTCCAAAGGAGTAATGTGTCCACTCACCACACAGCACATCTAAAGTTTCTCCAAAGGAGTAATGTGTCTACTCACATATCCAAAAATTTCACAGATTCCTCCTGATAATCCTGTACAAGATGATTGATGGAATAGGTTTCATCTTCGGAATGATAATAGATATCATACACAGCATCAGGGTTGCCATCAATTCCAGACGTAACTTCTAATACCCTGCCACGGTACCATTTACAGTTATCCTCATCCTCATCAACTATCCACTTATGGGAAATCTCACGACCCACAAAACGTTGTCTAATAGTCCTAGTGGTAGATCTGGTAGATCTAGTGGTGGTTTGGAGTTTACTTCCACTGCAACTAGGCTTACTACTACTACTACTACTAGACTTACGTTTGCGAGAAACTTCTTTCTGCAAATACTGTAAAAGAAAAGAAATAGTTATCAGAAACCCACTAAATACACAAAATAATCTATTAATAAAGTGTGTCAGTTCATTCTTTTCATTGGTGGTTTTTATTACTGTAAAAACAAAAGAAATCAAGTCAACAGTGTAAAATTCAATGGGTATACAATCTAAATACTAACAATGAAGCAAAATTAACAATGTTACTTACCCAGACACCAGGTTCCCTGATGCCTGGACTTTTCCCATATCTTGGTGCAGCCAATTCTGGTAACAAACAAGCATAGTAAAATGATGTGAGCTTTGGCAACATCTTTTTCTCCCACAAGTTCTTGTCGACAAAAATTCTCTCAACATGGAGCTGATGTGGAGAAATAGATCTTACAACAAAATCCAACCACTTCATTTCAAAGACATTAAGTTGACCTTGAACTTGGTAGTAGTATTTATGATTTCTCCTCAGCATCAGTTGATTTTCACCAGACTCCATTAAACAGAAATTTGACACAGATTTGGTTGCCTCCAAGAATGTGTAGTTTTTGCCCAATAGAAGATTTTTGACTTCAAGTAATCCATTTTCACCAGATGTTAATGACGTTACAATTCCATCTGTACTTGCAGCAAGAAATGGCTTACTTTGAAGAATCTGCAATCCTGTCTGCTGTACTCTGACTGGGTCACCCTCTTCACTTTTCTTTGCACAATACTCAGAAACTGTTGCCTTTTCTGCAGCTAATCCAGATCTTGTGAACCGGTTTCCTTGAAACGTGGAATATAACAGACGCTTGATGAATGGTGTCACTTTAGTTTGAGGATTTCTTGCCACGATATCTCCAAAATTAGATGAAGTCAGTCTTTTCCTCCTTTCTTCGTGCCACCTGACTGAATCCGACTGGGAGATTGTTGCTTCACAAATCTCCTTCACCTGCTCTTGGGACACTGTAACGGAATCTGAGTAGAATTTCGTCTTCAAAATTGAAAGCTGGTGAGGAGAGTGATCAGCAACAACCTCAATCGCATCTGGCCCATATTCCTGACGAGCTTTTGCGGAATCACTTTGTTTCTTTCCTAACATACGTTTTTTCCAACGTCTGGCTTTATAAGTAGGTCTAGCACTAAGTAAACGCTGAAGTTCAAGACGTTTCTCCCTGTTGTTGTACAGACATCTAAAAGAACTGGTTGGTTCTGTGTTTGTGACCTTTTTCCAAACAATAGGTGACCACATGGTTCCCAAATTTTGCCTAAGAGCACCACCATAGCATCTGCAGTGCCAAGATCCCCTAGAGCATCTGTTGAAGACTTTTCCACCATCAAACTTGGCACGAATATTCATCCAGGCCTCAGCTAGATTTGTAGTAAAATTGCCAAGTAATCTTTCAGCTTTGGATGCAATTCGGTTGAGTAGTGGAGAAACTTCTTTAATGATTTCCTGGTCATCCCCAGACAATCCTCTTCCTGGTAACGCTAATCTAGAATCTTCTTGGTCTTGTAAAGAACAACCATCAGTCCAAAAGTCATGTTGATCTCCCACAACTGAAATCACAGAATCAGTTAGTCCATCTTCAGTCGAGGTAGAATTGTTTGCTGTACTAAGAGTTTCACCTGAGGACTTCTTGCAGAATTCAGAACACCTAGTATGATCGCCAAAAACATGAAAAATGCAGTTTTTAATGTCATGAATTAATTTTTTACATGCCAGGGATCCGTTTTCTTCAGAAGACCTCATGCGAATAGCACATCGAACAGAAGACACAATTCTAATTCTGGTCTGCAAAGTCAGCTTTCCTCTTCCCTTCAGTTTGGGTAGTCTGTCAACCAATTTTTCCAGGCTGCTTCTGAGGCATTTACACGCATGGTTTGCGCATTCCAACTTAGAAACATGTGGACCCCAAATTGGTACGCTCTCCTGTATTCTTGCATACACAGAACTGTCTCCATCAGCAACAAGGCGCATGTATCGAATACCATGATCTTTCTCAGCATTCATGAAGCCTTCCACAATTATATCAGCCTCCATAGCTTGACTGGACTCATCCCAATTCTTGTAGCAGTCATGTTGTCCAGGATCTTTTTGTCTGGTCTCAGCTAACGAACATGTGTAGCAGTATTTATTACGGATGCCGATATGGAGCAACTTCCGTGTCACTTGTCCGATGATGATGCCAACACCTCCAAGAGCATTATAGGTATGCTTATGACTTCTTTTGCTCCAGCCACCGTCACAAACAACTGTTACCGCAGGAACGCCTTGATAGTAGTCGTTTCTTTCTTCAGCAAGCCTTTTTTCCTCAGCTCCAGCAAGCAACATGTCTTCTTTAAGGACTTGGTACCACCAATTACCAATTTCCTGCTCAATGGCAGTGAATGTGGGCTGCGACATTGATGGAATTCCCATTGTTCCAAGGCATTCTGATAAATGGTTAAGTCCACTACCTGTCACCATGGTTCCCCAAACAGCTCTCAAATTTATATCAAATCTTTTCAGACCCGATGATGATGTTGTTTTTTGAGATGTTGATAGTAGAAACTTCTGACCACATCCCTGACATTCAGCTTGCATGATGGAAGCCAATCCAAGTCTTTGTTTCTCAGCTACCAATTTAACCACAGGACGGTTGATCAATGCACACATTTGTGCCTTAGAACACAATGCGGTATGCATGGTGATTTCAGACACATGTTTTTGAAGTTGGTCTAAGTCAATTATCCTGTAGCCATCAAACACTGGTGTTTTCTTGAATTTCAAACTTAGACCAGGACCCTTTGATACCTTGTAATTCACCAAAGTTTCTGATGTCTTTAAAATGTCATCCAATTTGATCTTCAGTTTGATCGGCCGACGTTTACAATGTCTTCCTGAAGGTCGATTAAATTTTCGAAGTTTTTGAAAACGATTTATTGCCATGATTTTCAAAACCAAATCAAACAGTTGATAATATTCCAATACTTGGTGCAACAGATTCTGATATTGTGCAAAACTCCACCAAACTGTTTAGTTCCTTTGTCCAATACAGGAGTATTGAATAGAATTAGATAGCGAAGAAAGCCCTCACACTCCAAAATCTATATCAATACCCTGCAAGTGGCAATTAATTCTTGCATCTTGTTAAACTCTACCAAACTGTTTAGTTCCTTTGTCTGTGTCCAATACAGGAGTATTGAATAGAATCAGATAGCGAAGAAAGCCCTCACACTCCAAAATCTATATCAACACCCTGCAAGTGGCAATTAATTCTTGCATCGTGTAAAACTCCACCAAACTGTTTAGTTCCTTTGTCTGTGTCCAATACAGGAGTATTGAATAGAATCAGATAGCGAAGAAAGCCCTCACACTCCAAAATCTATATCAACACCCTGCAAGTGGTTATGGTGTGAACCAAAACAGCTGGTATTCAGTCCAGCAAAGAGGACCTTCACTGACTATCAACTCCAACAATCTTTGATGGCTTGGTACGTAATTTTCTTCATCCAAACTTTGGACAACATACCTGTGGAATGAATGCCATCTTTGTAAAGATTGAAGGAGTAGGATTGTGTGGTTTTGGGGGAAGTGGAGGTGACGGAATTCTTTTTTGTAGTTTTTTTGGACAGTTTATAAAGATCCACACAGAAATTAGGAGAATGACTACCAATTGATGAATTCAGATCATGGATGATGGAGTTTAATTCCAAAATCTGATTCACCAATTGTTTGTCCTGGTCACTAAAAACTGAAGGATCTTTATGTTTTTTATACTGATTCCAATGAGAAATTGAGTAAACAGGAACCTCTAAAAATGTCACTTTGCATGTTGGAAAGGACTTGAAAAACTGAACAATCTCTTGGTATTTCTGGGCTATATTTTGGACAGTGGAATTGTCCAAAGACACCAAACTGATACAGCCAGACTTATCACGAGATGTTAAGTCACAAGTCCCAAGCCAAATATACACCGACAGAGGCCCCCTATTCTCTACTTCCTCAGCCAAATTTGATTTTAGCCACTCCAAAGCCTCAGTCACCCTCCTTCCACCCTTACCACGAATTAAAATAGTTTGCTCTATTTTTGAGCTGCCGGAGCATTTCAAATGATAGCCTTTGCTATCTGACAACAGCAATGGTGTTAAATGCTGTTCTCCGGATGGATCTTCTATGGCTTTTTGTAGAAATTTTGCTAGTTTCCTTTCCATTATGGCGGTTGAAGCAGAAGTGTCTAATCTTACCGAAGTCTCACACGAAAAAGAGCGAGAAAGCACGTGGACAGGATATTTATACACATGTTTGTCCGATTAACTCTGACATTAGTTTTTTCAATAGACCTACTTGAGGATTAGGCCTAACCTGCACCTGTAATGAGTTTAGGTAGCCTTCTATAATACATCACTGTCAAAGTTAAAGACAAATGAATCTGTATATATTATGTTTAATCAAAATCATATTTAACATGGTGCTATAGTGCATAGTTATTTTCTGCTTGATTTTCATCCACTAGTTGAAAACGGTATCGATTTATATAGACCCAGGCTTACTTAGGCATATGACCTATTGGGGCGCTATGTTTGACCTTCAAAAAAAAAAAGAAAGACTGAGTTTTATCAAAGAAAATATAATATGGCTATGTGCTGGGAATGTAGAAGGAATTACACAAATCATTTGCTAAATCAATTCCATTTGGATAGACCCATTGTGCCAAAGAATGTAAGCCTGCTTTTTAAGTGGATTTTTTCGGGCTAAACCGCCGCTACACATCTGTCCACCCATACATTTTCTATGATATTTTATTTAGCGTTTATAACTTTAAATACTTTAATCAAGTAATTAGATTTCCTTATACAATTGCGTAAAAAAAACATTCAAGTAGTTGGAATGATAAAAATAAATTTTTTTTGACTTTTTTCACTATTTATTTTTGGATAGCAACGGTGACGTAATGGTCATGTGATGTTTTGGACAGGTAATAGGGTGCTTTTTTCGGATATCATCATCTTTTTGTATCAATCATTTATCACAATGATAAATATTTTGTCAGCCGACTTATGTACCAAATTATTCACACAACTAAAATGAACGCATTGACAATTGCTAGATTATTAGTATTTTTTAAAAATTTCCACATTTCAGCGCTGGGATAGCCCTATCACTAAGAAGGGTACACATACGCTCAGAATATAGTTCGCTTTTAATATTTTTGTGTAGACAGATTCTGAAATGCTTTATCTTTACTTTTGAGTTTTATTTTTATTTCATGGTTGTATGCTTCATATTATTCAAAATAGTCGATTGAAATTGCCTTTAATTGCAATTGCGTAGTGGACAGTGGTACATACAAAACGGACACGAAGGGTGAAACGACTGTGCTCTAAATAATCTTGTTTAGTAATGTTTATCCAAGGTTTACAAAATCAACAGTCTTGATTATCGGATTCTACTGTTGTCGAATGGACAATTACACAAATTTTCAGGTAAATACGTCAATTTACATTGTTGCTATTGCATTATAACATCATTTCAAGGCATGTTTGTTTAGTAGGAGAATCCGCCATTTTGTTTACAATGTGGTGCATGGATGATAAACATGTTGAATTGTGACTTAATAATCAATGTATTTGATAAAATAAGACTCGACTGTTGTAGTGGGATTATGTGAGGTTATGTTGAAGTGAGTTTGGATAGTTTCAGTTATGTCATTATTGTGTTTTCTGGGAGTTAGTAGAATTGAATTTTGTACTATTTTGACTGAGAAAATTTGGGTTCATCAAGTGCACTTTGAATTTTAAAGGAATTGCTTCCCCAAATTTTGCTTTTGATGGTTTTCTGCACATTTTGGAAATTTGTATCCAAGGACCCCATGTCTAATTTAGAAATAAATTTTGGGTAAATTTTCAGTCAATTTCAAAATGGCTGAGGTTTACCTTGCCCTTAAAATAAACAAAGTTATTGAAATATTCTTCTAGAGTGGGTGCAATGTAGATAGATATCTTGCCAAGCGAATTGTGGCGAGAAACATTTGTGGTAAAATGGTGCGGACAACCCATGCTTTGCAAATTTTAGGGGGGGGGGGGGCGCACGCCCGCCACGCCACCCCCTAAATCCGCCCCTGCAATTAACTACAAAACTTCCTGGAATGCAATTCTATCTATGTCCTTTTACGGTTTTAGAAAATAGTTAATATAAAAATTAAACTTTATATTTTTCAGTGCCATTTGATGTAAAACCCAATGGAGCAATTATTACTACCGGTAGAATTGATAGAGAAACCGGCAAACCTTACTATAACTTTAAAGTCCTTACGATGTACAATTGCACACCTCCAATCAACACTGTTCGTGATGTCACAGCGATAGTTAATGATGTGAATGATAACGCACCAGTTTTTCCACTCGAGCAATACACTTCAACTATTTCCAAGGACTTTCCAAAAGATACTGTTGTCGCTACACCTATTGCCTTTGACGAAGTTGATGAACGACCTTCTTCCTATAGTTACTCCATCACTGGTAATCAACCGGAATATTTAACTATAAATAAGACAACTGGAATAGTGCGAACTACTGGATTGGTCAAGAATATAACTACTCCGCAAATCGTGTCCTATACAGTGACGGCACGGGATAATCAAAATCCCAATTTGCACGCTCGAACAAAGCTAAATTTGCACATTATGCCTCAAAATATCACTAAAGACAATTGTTGAGAATATGTGTAGTGTATAATAATCTAAAAGCAATTTATAAACGCATCTAATATTGTTATAATATATAACATTGCTTAACAGTGTATCATTTAATAAAATATAAAGTACAATGTGTGTTCTTGTAGAAAATCTTATAGACGGATACCAGCTCCTACAATGTCCTTTGTGTTCAATGAAACGACGTTATGACATAAATGCGATAACGATTCATGTATTATATAACGGAACACAATATTATTGTATATTTTTCCTGCTTTTATAACTATGCATTTTTAAGGCAAGACAATTAAGTGTCAGATTTTTCCAGCAGCTCTAAGTTTATCAAAAAGCTCAACTTGTTTCAGATAAGGAATCAGTTCGGGATCTCGATCTGCCCTTTCATCTTCTAAATCCTTTACATCGATACCCTTATCCGGCGTCGCCAACTCTGCATTCACCATTCTTAAAATATCAAATCGACGTATTTTCCTTAAGGCTGACTTTAAATCTTCGATTTTGGTTCTTGTGTGATGACGCTGCCATCTTTTCAAGGCTTGTTTCGCTAATATTTCATCTCTTTCCCGCGACTCGTTGATTTTGCTTATATCTTTTTCAATGGTATGAGAGCCTCGAGCAGGGAAGAAAGGTAGGTTTCTATAAAGCTTCATCCAGTCTTTTTCAATATTGTCGGCTATGATTCCACAAACTGTATTGATCGGCCCTGAAACGATAGGGTGTACATTAAACAATATCAAGCATGGATTTGTTTCCATTCTAAAGGAAGCTGAAACTGGGATCTCTGAACAAAGAATTACAGTTTCAAAAGAATCAAGTGAAAAACCATCTTCCCGTGGTCAAGTTATTCTCTACCGTACATCTAATACATCTTTTGACGTACATAGTAAAGGAGAAAGGTATGACATTGGGATGATGGTGAAAAACTAGCGTTGTTATTCCTGTTAGGCGAGACTCGATCGACACAATTTGAAAGCGATAGACGAGAAACCTTCCGAGAAACAGATTGTTCGCTGAATTATCATTGCTGTGGACATTTACAAGATCAAATTGATTCTGTTTGGCAGTGTGCCTGTGAGTATCCAACAGATTGCAATTGCTGGTTGTCAGTTTATTTCCCAATACATATATCAAGTTTGCTTATGTCTACTGCAGCAGATGCTTTAAATTTGCTTATTTTTTATGCTCATACAACTAACTGACAAATGTGTAATTTTGAACAAGTTAAAAGTGTCAAATGAAATACTTACTTCCGCCGCTCAATGGCATATTATCTCGAGCTGACTTTGGTCCAAAAGGTAAATCATAATACAGTTTCTCTGCAGAGTCGTTGGTATTCTTACATAGAGCAATACGTCTAGCAACATCTACAGATTGTCTTGTTTCTTCAAACATATTGACAGAGGAGTTCAACTGTTCTTCAGCATCGCTAAGTTGGATCTTCATCTTCTGGACGTCGTTTTTAAGCTTATCCCTGGCGTTTTTCTTGTTGACTAACCATTGAATCTTATATTGGATTCCTGATAACTGCCGCTGCATAATAGGTAACCTGTCTTTTAGATCTTTCAATTCGTCCTCAATAATTTCGTAGTAGTCTGGTAATTCACATGACTCGGATAACCTGCTCTCTTTTCTAATCTGTGCCATCTTTTTCTCTTTAAATTCAATTGTTATATCCAGTTCACGTATTTTCTGAATCAGTGCCAATTCTTCTTCTTTTAATGGTTGAAGTTTTTCTTCTACGCAGCGACTTTCATCAGTGAGTTTCTGTAGATCCGATTCAGCGAGATACAATTTGAATGTTAGCGAATGAAACCTCTCCTTCGACTCACGCAGAGTACATGTTCGTTGTTCCTTCACCCTTTCAAGTTCCTTAGCATCTGCTTTAACATAAGATCCATAATTTTCATCTGCTTTCATCCATGAGTTCATCAGTAACAGAGCACCTCGGATGTTGGAGACAGCATCAGCAAAGATTACTAGGAACAAAACATTGCAACAATCAGCCGTTTCGGCAAATTGTCTCACAGGCGGACAAAGATGTGACGTGTCCAATGAAATCCTGTCGTTGCCCTTAAACCTCATGAACACAGTTCTAGCATTCGAAATGTGGTTTTTTATTTCGTCCCTCCATTTCTCGATTTGGAGTTCGAAATTTGCAGCTGACCCCAGATATCCGTCTGAATTCCGATCGTAAAAACTGATACAGTATTTGTCAAGATTTGTCAATAATTTTTCACAAGATTCGATCGTATCGGATAATTTAAAGGGAAGAAATGTTTGTAGTTTGAGGTACACTTCCTTTAAGGCTATCAAATCACTTTTATTCGGACGATATTGTTTAGGTTTTCCAGCACGAACGAATATCTCATCTATATTTGATGACTTGTTTAGGTCAAAGATCAAAACAGCCCTCATAACTGATTTGATCGGAGTCAGGTAGGTTTCGATCTCATCATGCAGGGTTCTTCCACCACCATAATAAATCCTCTCTAAACGCACTAGTCGTTTTGTTAACATTTTGATTTCGTTTCTCATCATTTTTCTGACTTCCCGAAGATTTCTTGGTGGTGCTGCTTCCAGATGAATCACTCCTCGTGGTCGGGGTATGGTAGTCAATACGTTTTCCGCCATATTGAATCCGGCCTTACCGATTAAGGTAGGCATCCTGTAATCTATGACAGGGTTCAGCTGAAACATATAAGAACACATATTAAAGGAATATCTTAGAATGATCAAAAATCAAAATTCTCAAACTTATAAGTTTATATTCGTAAGGCAACTTATCTAGCGTTATAAACATACCACGGATTATCTGTATAATCTGATAAATCTAGATTTACATTACATTAAATATATTTATTGAAAAATGCTTACAAAATACTTTAAGCCTTTTTCAATAATAACCTGTAATTTTATGGGAAATTACTTAGTTCTATAGGTTTAATTCCTTCCAGTACGTTTGTATTTTTTTTTATGGCCCGAAGAAAAGTCTACGATAACAAAGGAAACAAATGCCCTTTTAATAAGAATAACAACTTTGGTTTTGCTATTCCTGACTTATATTATCGGTATATATGCATGATATACCATAATATACCTCTAAAATTATTTTGAAAATTCAACATTTGAAATAGTTGTCGAAATGTTGTCAACCCAAGTCAATCAAGTAATTTTCAATCGAACATGCAGCGATTCAGCCTTGACAGAATTAAAATGGTTTAAAACAATCTTCAATTTGTCATAAACAATAATTTGAAATCAATATTTACCCTGGTAGCCATTTTAGAATTTAAAAGTTAAAATCAAATCAATTATCCTTTCACTGTTATTCTCAAGGCAAATTATTTGTTATGGGCTACCCATATCTCAATAGCGACCTTTCAAAATACAAACAGTATTGTATGAGAAAATGATTATATTTTAATAGATAGGTAAACATTCTATTGACTGGCCTTACAATGCTATCTTATATTGATTAGTGATTGGTCATATTGTCAATTTCTATTCAATTCTTCTATGTACCTTTTATATAGCGATATATTAGTTTGGTATTATCAATATACTGTAGTCAATAACAGTAGGTTTTAATATCAGTCATATCTTCTTGTTTGACTTAAAAAATCTTTTTTATTCTGTTCATATATTTCTATGGTACATGTAGATATGTGTGAGTAATAATTCAATGCATGTTTTATGCAATGAGAGTGTATAGAAAACATATGTTAATATATCTATGGCCCTTCTGTTCTGTTGTGTATAAAAAGTGTTTAGGTGAGCCAAATGTTAAAACGTCGCATGTTTGCCGTTTTATCATTTAAAAAGGGGGTTACAAAAGTTTTTTTTTATAAACTATGTATGTCAGATGTCTCTATAGTTCCAGAGATTTGACTTAATCTAAATGTTTGATAACGTCACGTAATCGAAAAGTATATTTCGATGGTATGACTTCACCAAGAACTTTAAGTGGAATTAGTAGAACCACAGACGTCTGATTCAAAATTGGAAAAGCGCAAATTGGTGCTATCAATTATCCCGAAACACATGCACAATTTAGAAAACATGTTAACAGTCCCTTTTAAGAGATTCTGTTAAACAATATAGACCTACAGTGGAAAGGCGTTTATCCGGCCACCGGTACTCCGGAAACCCCGATATCCGCACGCTTTTTTTTTTACCGGGAACGGAATATCTATACAAAGTAAAATGACCCGTTCTTTTACTAAATCTTATGTACATGTAGTAGCATTTTGATTTTAGAATGAATTGTTGTAGAAACAATATTTATGTTAAATATCCCGTGATAAAGACATATATAATATAATAGTTCAAACGATACATATAGGTATTAATGTTGAATATTCTAGTGATTTCCTTTCAATATTTTATAATCCACATTGATTGTTTAGTATACTACACTCGGATCAATGTTTCTTATTGTATATGCCGAAACAATTAAACCATTTTAATATCTCATTCTAACCAATAGAGTTGTATATTAAACAAAGTAGAGCCCATATTACATGTATAAGAAAAATATGTCCGCATGCATTCCAAGATGACTCTTCTTCATCCATGATCTTACGGAGTTGTTGATTGTATGAATCTCATGTTCTGGGTCATTTCATAATTATGCAAACAATAAATTGCTCTGTTGAATAAAAGTTATCCTTGCAATGTCTTATAAATTCTATGAATGGTGAAACATCGGTGCATGATAGTGCGTCAAACTTACAAAAAAACCGAAATGAAAAATCAAGTGCTTTTAGATCAGATTGATCCTTTCAAAATATATATTAACTCCAAAAATTGGAATTTTATAAATGACCATCGACTTGTATTAGCCTACTGTGTCAATAGCTTCATCAAGTAAAAAAATCAAGTAGGGTGTTGAGATGAAAATGAATAAAAACTGTAGAAAAACTGGAATCACATCAACCAAAACATTCTGCTACGGTGAGGTACTAGTACATCATTCTTGCATCGGGGATCAGATTTGGATTCAGGAATGAAAATTAAACATAATATACCCTTTTGTTTATTACAATGTTACTACAGAACAGAAAATACTACAGAAAATCAACTAAGCAGAGGAATAACATTAGATTGTTTTCGAATTTCAGATTTTACGTGATCACCTTCTGTACCTGACCAAAGCCACTTAGAACTTAAGACATCATCAACTGTGGGTCGTTTTTCAGGCTCAGGATGTAGAAGACTGCGGATTAATTTCTGACATTGGCTGTGAACTACTATAATATCATCTAAAGGAATAGCGATTTGATGTTGTATCTGTTTCTTGATCATAGCTAACAGATCTGATTCATCGAATGGCATAATTCCACAAACTAAAATATACAGGATACATCCCAAACTCCAAACGTCATTCTGTTTTGGATCATATGGTATTGATTGAAGAACTTCTGGTGAAGCATAAGCTTTGCTTCCACAAAACGTTTTACTGACAGTTACACCACTTGTTTCTAGTGTACGAGTCAATCCAAAATCACCCAGTACTACTGACATATCGCTCCTAACTAAGATGTTCTCAGGTTTCAAATCGCGATGCACAAATCCTTGCTGATGAAGATACTGTACAGCTGATGCTATTTGTCTAAACATGGTCTTGGCTTCTTCATTAGAGACGGCTCCGTGATTTTGAATGTGTGAAAATAGATTTCCTAAAGGTGCTAATTCCATAATTAGAATAGTGGCATGAGGAAGAACATATATTTCACTATATTTAATGATATTAGGGTGGTTGAGTCTTATAGCTGCAGTAAGTTCATTGGACACAAGAGTCGAAATATCCGTCCGTTTTATAATTTTAGCAGCATACATTTCACCATCCGATATCTTTTTAGCAATCCTGACCCGAGAATAACTACCGTGTCCAATTTCCTCTCCTAATCTGTACCCCTTTTCAGCAAATAACAATACGAGTTCTTGTAATAGCTTATTATAATTATAAGATTGTCTTAGTTTTTGCTTCTTGACCTGCTTTTGATTCCGATAATTACCGTGGTTGATACATTCCCGATTTCCTCCTTTTACTTTATTAAAGGCTCTGGTTGCTCGAGTATCAGGTCCCATTAGACAAGTTGTTGAGTCGGTTTTATGAATACCAGCTCTGGAGCAGAAAGTGAATCTTCTTGTATCTAAACGTTGAAAAAAATGGCGTATATTTTGAAATACACTGTTTTCAAGGAAGACATCTTGTTTAGGATAAGAATATTTGTGATTTTCTTTTTTAAAAACTTCAGAGTTGTTTCTTTTCATAGAAGGAAACTTTAAAAAAAAACTCACAAAAAACAATCCACTCAATTCTTTAGAATTATTATCTACATTGCACTAGCTTTCCAGATGACAACATCGCTTTGCGTTTCCAATAATGTATTATGACGTTTTAACAATGGGCAAGACAAAGCAGTATTAGCTTTGGCACTATTTTATTTCGCCAAGGCTACTTTCGTGACATCATAGATGATAGTGAGCCATGTGTGCAGTGGGAATTTAGGAAGGGATTTACAAGACGGTAAACAATCGAAAAGTTTGACAGGCATATACGCCCACTGGCAGGTTTGATTTGATCAACCTTCACTCCAATTTTGAACTTTTTGGGATGGTATAGGCCTTACTGAAAAATATAACCAAGTTTTGTCCACATCCATCAAGAAACGTCCCCTCACAGTATTTCCAGGTTAAAAATTGAACACTTCATCTGGTGTCATCAAAATCCCAGTGGTGGACTCAGGGAGTGGATCTGGTGGCTAGACTTAAAAGACTAGGTTATAGTGAGAATAGACAAGAAAGGATGCTGAAATATCACTATAGTAGAAAAAAGTAGGCTATTGTGTCTGGATCTGTAGAAAACTGTTCTATAATTGTTGTTTTCTAGTAGGCCTGTCAATAATCCCACACCTCGTCTGCTGCCAGTAAACTGACATTGCACCTGACCTGTCTTCGTTAGGCAATAGGTGCAGAAAAGAATGACGTATAACTCCATTTCCTTTCATTTCATGCATTTGCACTTTTATAGTGTTAAACTAAATAACACTGCAACAGGCCTAAAAACTCACGCGAGTCTCCGAATCCCATTCGCGCCAAGACTCGCGTAAACATCGTTTGCCCGAGTCTTTTTGGATTCGCGCAAAATAATTAATAAAAAGGTGCTTGTCCGATCCCATACGAGTGAAAGTTCTACTTAGCCGCCGGTTCATTGTTTATTTTCTATTAGAAGCGGGGTTATTTTTTTGCCGACTTGTCAAAATGATTTCAACTTTCATTTTCGAAAGTCGCAAATCATTGCGGGATGTGTTCGATTCACGTTGCTTTCAGTTCACCCGTGTCGTGTGCTATTATTGAAATCATATCAGAGGTGTATGGAACAAGAAATCGAACAAACCCGGAAACGCGCTACTCACACTACATCCAAACAAAAAAATGTCTGACAATTCCTATCACTCGACCATTTTCGGTTGACAGATCACAATAGATAACAATGATTACTTGACCAACGGTGTTAACTACACAACTGACATTATGAATACAAGAAAATGACCTTGTGAAAATTTAGTAGGTTACCGGTACCGATGCGACGTGGAAAATATTTTCAATTTACGCAATTGACCCAAGTTACAGTAGTCGTAGTGTTACACAATTGCAAAGCGATAACTGTGCCATTTGATTTCCTCCATCATTTTTACATGAATTGAAATATTTTAGATATATTAAGCATTGTCCTGTTGGCGTTGGCAAATTTCCTTAAATTTTAAATTTCTTATGACAATACTAATGGTGAAGATTGAATAAAGAGGATTTCCATGTGATTATATTACAGAACAAGGCATTGTATTTAAAAATGTTAGGAAACCCTACAGTATTCGGAGGACTCTCGCAGATTGTCTTTGCGAGAATCCTTCAGGATTCTCCTTGATTCGGACGAATTTTTAGGCCTGCTGCACCTTGAAGTAAATAGTTCTTGTTTCTGACCTAGGCCCGTGCTTTCTATGAGATCTATCTCATTTCACTTTAACACTGACAAACTCATCCAAACAAGTTGAATTTTTCTTAAAGAGTTATTCCCCTTTAACCATACAGACACAATGTTGCAGACGACAAAAATATTTTACTCTTTATTCATTCATATTTCATACCATACATTCCTCCTTAATTAACCATAAAAACATACATTAATTAATAATAATTACATCAATCATACGTCGTGTTATTTATCTTCATCAAAATAACAACATGCTTACTGGGCCTACAGGTGTAACAAAACAACAATTCACTTGTTAATGGCTGGCTAGACATATTCTCAAAACTGCACTTGAACATGAACAAAAAAGTAAACAATGTACAGGGGCGGATCCAGGCCTTAGAGAAAGGAGAGGCTCTGAAATATAACATGCTTCAAATTCAAGGGCAAATTTTTAGAGTCAGTCGGCCAAAAATGAGGGGGTGCTCGAGCCGGGGGAGCCCTCCATTGGATCTGCCCCTGATGTATACATGAAAAGATTTATTATTAAAGATACTATTTAGAATATCATTATTAAACATATTAACTATCCCAATTTATCATTAGCATCAGCAATAGAGGCGTCACAATCTGGTAAAAACGAGAAATTGGAATGGGGCAAAAAGATGCCTTATGTTTCCCTGATAACATCGACAAATGCATAAACATCACTGAAACACAACACACTTTTAAAATCTTCAGTATCACTCAATATGTTGATGTTCTTGCCATAATGTTTTTACTTTTTCAATAGCATTTTGTCCATACTGACTTTTGATAAACATATTAGATGAACATAATATAACAAAGATCCAGGCACACCATAATAAATAGTCTGGTTCAACAGTGGGTATGGAGCTTAATGGTCCAATATAGTCTTCATCTTCTACTTCAATTGATTTATTTGGCTCCAACCCTGCAATAATCATTTTGTCATTATAAAGTGTTTATAAGGATACATCATTTAAGTTCCCAAACTCAGTAGACTTTGGCCAATAAAACTTTTTTAAAAATTAAAACTTTTCTCAATAATTATATTATTTGTAATTTTGTGAATAATACCTGAAGACTTTTTTGATTTATCACTTAATTCAGGGTACTCACTCATGAATATATTCTTTTTGGTCAAGTTTAAAATTTGAAATGTTATGTTCATTCTTAGAGGTTGAATTACTTTAATGATAGCAGGGAAATATTTCACACACTGACGTGAAGATTTACATCTACCTTTTTTTTGCATCTGATTGGGTTGTAGTATAGGACCAAATCATGCAGTGTGCAATGTGGAAAATTTTGCCAGGATACTAACATAAGCTTACTTTATCTCTATTTCAACTGTTGAGGAATCTTTGAGGCAGATATAGAAATTCAAAGGTGAATACATACCTGTAACATTAGTAACAAATTCTACCAATTTATCAAATGATCTCACTGTTTGATTAAATCTTATAGCTGATCTTGAGGAATGAAACACCATTATATTAGGTACTGCAACTGTCCCAAATCTTGCATTTAAACTGAAAAATACAAACACTTAAAAATACACTTTCAATTTAAAAATTATCTACTAAATGTGTCGCTAGATTAGTTAGCAAAAGCATAAAAGAGAAATTTATATACACCTAAAAATGTTTGGCTATAAGGATTCCATGTATGCTAATTTCAAAAGTTGACAGACCCAATAACAAAGTGATATGAGGTATCTCCTCTGAAACTCCATGATTAAATCAAAATCTATAAAAAGCAAACCAATTCTCTTCATCAAAATCTCATCCAAATCATGGTAATATCGAGAGCAATATTTATATATAATAAAACCAAGCACGAACGATCCCAACCGTAAAACAAATCTCGAAATCCATGTGAACACATTGGCAATATATTGGTAGCAGCTAATGAACAATAGTTATATGGTAGTCAACTTCTTCAACAAGAAATTTACAAAAACCTACAAAAATTTCACACCTACTTGCTAAAATGTACAGCATCAACAGCCAAGACATCTAACTGAATAAACGCCCGACCTAATGCATTAAACTGGGCAGCCGTTCTGGCACAGAATTTACACCATGGTGCATAAAACATGATCAAAATACAATCAGTAGAGTCATTCTTTTGATCAAATGTCAAAAAATCTAATAAAACTGAACTGTTTACGAGTCTCACAATAGCTGTAGTGTTTTCAGTCACATTTCTACCGGTACAATTGAATTTTACTCGTTTTCCAACATCAGTCACATTTTTCACATCACTTTCTGTATTATTTACCAGTAAATCAGTGTCTAACTGTGTAGTGTTCACATTTTCTGTTGACTCATTTTTATCTTTGGCCACATTCAATCCTTCTTGAAACTCTTGTAACACAGGATTGAGCCAACTTTTGATAAAATTAGTTAATGAGAACACTTTTGACGTATCCTTTTGAGTGTTTATAGAAACAGACTCCTCTATGATGTCCTCCAATGAAGACAGCTGCTCATCTGTTTTGTGATCACTATCAGATGAAGCTGCATCCTCCTCCAAGTTATCTTTTAAACTATCTGTATCAGCTGCAGTCCGTGTTACAACAGAATCATCAGATGTATCACGGTATTCATTCTTATGATGATGAGGATCGTGTCTATGATGTAGTTCTTCAGAATCTATATGTGAACTGCCATCTTCACTGTGTTGAACTTCTTGTTGACCCACAGTTAGTGGCAGGAGACAAATCACCACAATCATTAACAAATTCCACACCATTTTGCTGTGAAATGAGAAATTCAAAATATTAATCTCAAAACCATACCAATAGATCTCTACATTTGTCAATGTTCTGAAAACCCATGACAGAAGATATGAACTATAGTAGAATCGCAAAAAAATAACCAAAATCAAAGATATCACTATAAAATTTCAGACTATTTTTGATATGGTATCTGCAGTTTCTGCACATATTTGCTGTTTGTAAAAGTAAAGGTCAACTAATTTAATGTGACAAAAAAAACATGGTAGGCTTATAGTAGGCCCTACTACTGTAGGCTACTGTCTTCCCACTCTCATTGGTAAAACACATTTATGAAATAAGCGTCTGACTATCTGGGCCTTTCTTCTTGTAGACTAATGCCAATGGGACAATAAGTTGAGATACCTAAACTATGTAACAGGCTGTGCATCACTGCATGTGAAAGATCCCTCAACAGTTTTAAATAAAATAAAGGAGCAGCCTAGGCTAATGCTGTTGTGCTGACAAAATTTCCAAAGCTGCATACTGTATGGAATGTAGCCTATCTGTAGCCTACTAAGACTAAGAAGAGAGTCAAGTGGTGTTGGCAGTGCCAGAGGTTCTGTTCAGCAGGCAACTATCAAACGATGTAAGACTAAGTCGTACGATAGGAAGCTGTGGATGGTACCGTACCTAAATCTGTCACATACGCATTAAAGATCTATGTAGCAGTCATTTTGGCTCTGCAGACAAAACCATAGTTTAGTTATAAGTGTCTCTTGTTTTGTTTTTTATGTCATGCCTTGTACTTCCGGTACATTGTTATCTGGACAATCGAGAACAATTGCGAGTTATGCCCCTTTAAAACGAACTATCGATTGGCAGACGAATCTTTTAATGAGATGATATATGACGATTTTCACAAGTTATTATTGATTTCTAGAGGGTTTTTACATTGTTTGTCTATAGTTTCTTCCATTTAGGGCAAATATGCACAATTGTTTTAGGTTTATATATCGTACTTTTTTAAAAAAATAAGAGTTATGTGCATCTTCATTATGAATGAAACCATGTGCAAGATTGTCCACGCGTTTTTCTCAATTGTGCCTTTTGATTGGCTCAGCAGTCTCAGTTCATAGAAATGGTCCAATCAAAATGTCGATTTGTTTTATTAATTTTAGCATGGTTGAGTAATCCCTTTCACGAGAAGCCGGCCGGCTCGAGGTCAAATAACTTAACAATCATAAGAAGGGTGGGATTACATTCTTGAAATATCTGATAATCTTGTAGTTTTAGTGTGACCTAGGCCAACTTCTGATTTTTAACGAATGGATACCGATATGAACAATGCACACAATTTCTCTTATGTATTCTTTTTTGAGAAAAATTGGCAAGAGGCTGCATTTTGGAAGTATATGGTTGAACGTTGGACAGACAGTTTCTTTTATTCCGTGATTTATGTGGTCCTTATTTTCGGGGGACAGTATGTCATGCGAACGCGTCAAAAGTTTGATTTGCGTTCTGCCCTTGCCATGTGGAGTGGAACTCTGGCAGTGTTTAGTATTGCAGGTGCCATAAGGACCATCCCAGAATTAGTGTCTGCATTACGAAATCATGGTATGCAATATTCTATTTGTGTTCCGACATATTTCAATGGTGTGACGAGCTTTTGGGCGTTTATGTTTACTGTATCTAAGGTGTATGAACTTGGTGACACAATATTTATAGTACTAAGGAAACAACAATTGATTTTTCTGCATTGGTATCACCATATAACTGTTTTATGTTATGTGTGGTATAGTTATACAGATCATACAGCACCGGGAAGATGGTTTATGGTTATGAATTACACTGTTCATTCAGTTATGTACACTTATTATGCCCTAAGGGCTCTGAAAATCCACGTTCCTAAGAAAATCAGTATTCTGATAACATCTTTGCAACTGATGCAGATGATTATGGGATGTGTTATCAATTATATGATATACAGTATCAAGAACCGTGGCGAATTTTGTCAACAGACCTATACTAATTTACGATATTCTTCAATGATGTACTTTAGCTATTTTGTGCTCTTTGCACATTTCTTTTATAATACCTATTTATCGTCCCACAAAAGATATGTTAAAAAGGGTCAATAATGGAGAACTTAGGCACAATCATGTTTTATTATTATATGAATATCAGTATATATGTGAATGCTTGTATGACTTTAAAGAGCTTGAATGTTTGTATACACGAACTGATCTTAAATCGCTTCCTTTCCAGCGCTTCATTTGTACGTTTTATTTCTCATACGAATTGATGCAAGTTTTTTTCGAAATTTATATTCCTATATATTAATATGCTCAAAAGGACGACATTATCATTTGATTATTCTTTTATGGTAATTGTTTCTGTAGGTTACTACCAGTTCTCCATCCTATCTCTCTATTTTGTTTTGTTTTTGTTTTGTAAGGGATATGTGGATAAAGACCAGATAAAAAGTGTAATTTTGTACCGGTATTCGGTATACCAATATCGTATGTAAAGGCATTTTTTCCAATATACATGTACTATGTGCAGCAATGTTCAAAATATCATGAAGGATTTGTCTTGTTAACGTACATTCAGTTTGTATTTTACCGGTGATTACCAGAGGATCTCTTCTCTTTACTTACCCTGTCTTTCATTATTATTATTTAAAGAAAAATCTACAAAATCTTTCTTGCCCTTTCCTGTCTACATACTTTGCTTTGATTTTCACTCAAACTTTCTGACTTGAAACGGTACTGGTACGGCAGTATACGTTGTGAGGACCCGTGGAGCTAACAAATATTAAGAAAATATACCCTTCTACCCACCATGTTTCATGGATGTACTAAGGAAATTATTCAAATTGTCTAATGTGGTCGTTATTCTACTAAAAATGTAAATGGTTCTATATCCTTATGAATCTCTAACATTAATATCCACTGTCATTGATATTGTGGAAGTCAAATGAACAATTTGAATCTCACATTCTTTTCACTAAAATTTGATTAATTTTGTTGTAAGATTAGTTTTTATTCATTCATACTATAGAAGTAACTTTAAACATATGATCTTATTGACCAGTAAAATTACTTATTACTTCAAAGATCTGTATTTTGTCTCAGATCTAATTTTGGAAAATATCACTTTACTCTCTGGCCACATGAGTTCAGAATCGTATTTTGCTTGTTATTTTTTATGAATTGCAATACATGTATATGAGAGTCTTAGATTATCTTTGGGTTGATAAAAATGACAACTGGTAAAAAAATATTTCATATTGAATGTTTTCAAAACTTATATTTTCATGTACCCAAAGGCGTTCTAAGACACATGGCATACAATTGAACAAAATATTTTGAATATTTGTGACCTGAGAGAAAAAAATTCAATTCAGACTTCAATGTGGCCAGAGAGTAGGTACATTACTGTCGAAATATTTTGTTTAGAACAGATATTTTTTCTCTGTTTATACATTGTTATATTGTCCTACAACATTATCTGAAACATTCATTTTTGAATTACATGTATCCATTTACAATACCGATATTATTTATAACTATTGTATATTTACTGAATTTATTCCATGTTTGCCAAGACTGTATTTCAGGAATTGTGTGTAATAAATGAAATATTATGCAATTCTGCATTGATTCTCATAGCATGTTTTCCCATGTTGATTTAAAAGGTGAGGATATTCTATAGGCCCTTTGATACAGAGAGGCATGGGGGATGTCCCCATCCCCAAATAGAAACAATTCTGATCGCCACCAATACCATTGTCTCTGTAACGGAGTTTCGTTAGAATTTCTCTTCATTAATTTTGTATATTGTGTATTTAGGCTGTTACATACGGATACCTGGTGGCGATTATTTGGCCCCAACTCGTACACACCCCGCCCCACCCCCAACCTTAACTTACCTAGAAACGCCCCTGTAGATAAATCCTGCCTACTTATTTTAATCCAAATGGCCGAAGTCGCAAATATAATCTTCTTTTATACGCACATCGATCATGAAGAATCTAACGATAGGATATTTCCAACAAAGTCTATCTGTTTCATCCGTTATGTCATTAGTGACGCTTTTTAAAGGACATAATTGCCTGTGTCAATGTCAATGAATATTCTGTGACTCCGACTCAACAGCCTAGCATAATGATTTATGGAAACGGCACAGTATAGTCTGACAATTCCGTAGTGTGTAAATAACAGTTCACTTACGTATATATGGGATTATGTCATTAACTGATGGAAACTCACTAATCGAAAAAAGAAATATTTCAACCGTCACTATAAATTAATGTACCATTCTTAATATTCTTAGGCAAACACCCTTAGATATTGTTCAACGTGTAAATTTAATCATCTGTAAATGGCCTTGAGTTGAATTTCAAGGTCATTACTTCATAATACAATATGTAATTTTAAGATAATTTTATCAAGATAATGTATTGATAACTGACAATATTCGATTGATTTGGACTTAATTTCAGAGGATTGGCCACTGTTCACCACTTATTAAAATGATAAAAGTTGATAACGAAATGCTAATGACTTTGCGATTTAAAAAAAAATCGACTGTGATATGTGAACATTGATATGTTATAACACCCTATTTTTAATAAACTGGGCAAACGAACGTAAACGCCAACAGCATCCCCCCACCCCAACTCTTTTTATTTACTTTGGGTGTGTACGATGCTTTTCTAGTTCACAGAACATTAACTTAAAATATCAAATGATGTTGAGATTATCGTATTAATCCTGGTAGGCCTACCAGTATTAAATAAAATCTTGGACCCAGTATAATGTTACAAAAACAGATTAATCGATACGCGTATGTGATTATATGTTATCATATTAATCGTAATTTTAGTATTAGAATAAAAATCATGCCCATCTTGATACTCAAGTGGTCGCCTGTTGGGTCATCACACAGCTGATATTTCAAGAAAGTGTTAATCCTTTCAGAATTATCACTTTCAACTTCATATCAACTATACTCTGTTTTCGCCGAAATGCAGGAGAACTGGATAACATACTTTGAAATCTGGTGCAGATAGCTATATTTGTTAGAAGGACATATTGCGACTGTGACTGAACATGAACTGAAAGCCAGGATAGTCGCTTCTTTAGAGATACTACCTTTATATGAGATCCGTGAGAATTTATCAGGATGGAAAATGGTTGATATTAGTGGTCGATGTGGTCGATGTGGTGAAGGCAGCATGAACACAAATTCAAATATGTAAATTTGCTCTGAACATGCTTTTTTGTTCGAGGCAATACTTGTACAATTTTTATTTGATGACTTTCATATTCTGTGGGTCTGACAAGGACATGTTGAAGTATATCGGTAAGATCGGTTCACCAACAGCTGAGATACTTCCCATCAAACTTGGGGACATTTTTTCTGGGACACTCCGTTTGGAGAAAGAACATCTTTCAAAACTTGCTATTCATTAATTTAAAGAATGAAACGAAGATAAAATATTTACATATTTTTTTACTTGATAAATTATTTTTAAATTGCATATAATAACAATAACAGGATATCTCATACTCTCATTTTGTTCATGGTCATCTATTATTAAACAAACCACAAACAATTTATTTTATGAAATTATCAGTTGCATCAGCATAACAACTTGTACGATAACCCCTCAAACTTAGATCTTCGGACATTGGACCATTGGAACAACATTTCGTACATAACAAGGTTAAAGATTGCCTCTTTCAAACAACTTGAAGATATGATACAAAAAAAAAACACAAGTAATAAAATAGAGTATCAAAGTATCAAAAACATTTTTTTTTTAAATTATATATTACAAAAAATATAGGCTAATAGGCCTATATACGTCATAGTATCGTCACAATCTAGTTAAGAAAGAAAATGCAAAGATATACGATATAAGATAGATATTATCTACCTTTTTCTTTACACACAATAATAAGGTATTCAGCAGAATTTGAAAAGACTTTAAAGTATTATACAACGTTTTCTATAATATTGTACAATTCCATATTATGTGGGCCAAGGTTGTCATGTTAGAGTGACAATTTTAGATTTCAAAAGTGTCAGAATTGGCTGAATCTATCTCGTTGAAACGGCTGTGTAGGCCTATGCGATATTGCTGATGTTTAACAACTGAGTATTGCCAAAACCCCACAGCAGTCGACATACAGAATACTGTCTTTATGCCAAGCACAACTAAATATCACTATTTCATAAAAGGAGTTATTTTGATATCTTCAGTTAGTATATTTTTTACAGTGTCTTGTAGAACCAAGAGGTTAACTATGAAAAAATATTTTGTACTGTTTAAAAGCACTAATTTTTATAAAATGAACATAATATTATGTCATATAAAAACAATGAGCATAAAGAATAAATAAAATTGTTAGTCAGATTTGTGTTGCTTTGTACTTTTTGATCTTGGAACCAGGTACGATTTATAAAAGAAATTTGCAAACAGAAGAAAATATGAGAAATACATGGCAGTAGACAAAACTAAATTCTTGTCAGTTTGTTGACAAAATTCTCCTCTCGATTTATACACAAATACCATAATATTAATTACACATCCCATAATCATCTGTAATAACTGCATAGAAGTTATTAATAAACTAATTTTTTTAGGAACATAGATCTGCATAGCTTTCAGAGCATAGTATGAATACATGAAGGAATGCACAGTAAAATTCATAACCATAAACCAACGACCAGCGGCGGTATGTTCAGCAAAACTGTACCACGAATAGCAGAGGACGGTAATATGATGATACCAATGTAAAAATACTAAGGGTTTCTTCCTTAACACAATGAATAGGGTATCTCCTAATTCCCACACTTTAGACAATACAAACAAACTTCCCCAAAATCCGGCTACACCATTATACCAAGTAGGTCTACACACTGAATACTGAAAACTCTGTTTGTTTACGGCAAATAAAAACTCAGGTACCGTTCTCACTACTCCAGCAATGCTGAAAACAGCTAGTCCCGTGCTCCATAACGCTAACGGTTGTCGTAGGTCATATTCCTCTCTATTTCTCATGTAATACTTGATACTGAATATTACAACTGCATACAACAGCGAATATATCAAAGGGTCCATCCATCGCCTGATTAAATACTCGTTAAATGCTGGTTCATTCCACACCCTTTCAAACTCATATTTATTTGAGTAGTTGTATACTATACTTGATAGATCCGAGGTAGACATTTTGTAGGCTCAAGAATTTTCCTCTTTACTTGACTTCCTTTAAGATAAAATGTCGTTGCGCAACTCTTCTTAGAAAAATTCACTGTGTCCCTGTTTAAAAATAAGTATGATTAACTCTCATATACACAGAGAGACAACAATAAGGGTTTGAAGCATGACTTGTAAAATAGATATGACGATCACTTTATAGGACGTTGTAGGGTATATAAGGTTAATAACTAGTTTAAGATAACAGAATGTATTTTTATTATTATTTTACCTATTGAGGTGATCTATATCATTCAGCATTAATATATCAGTTTTATCAGAAAGTTTCAAAGTGTCATACTTCATGAATCACTTTTGAAGCATAGGCCTACATCTGATATGTGCACCACAATTGATAATAAGCATCACAAGGAGAAAACGTTTTCAACAGTGCAGCACAGTGTTCATTCTTGTCAGAAATTCTCATGAACTAGAAAATTATGTATCATGGTACTTACCGAGTCTTTGATTTTCAATGATTTAACGTGGCTTTCTTGATTAACTGAATTAATAGTAAATATATTGAATATTATATTCTATTATGCTCTAATTCCTCATAATTGAGAACCGTTGAACCGTTTAGTTCAAATACCGGAACGTTACTAACAATATTACTCACTGCACTGCACTGCACGGCACAGTCAATATTATAATATTTAAATTATCTAGTGGCTTTATATACAAATCTTGTTTAATAAATATATACTCTTTGTTAACCCGTAGTCAAGGGAATACCTGTGTTAACTTGTCCAAGCAGAAACCGTCTTGGATTGTATATTATTGTTCATTTCAATAGAAGCATTAACGTTTTGACTTATCTATTGTGACCAATGGATATCATTAATAGTTGAGTTTTTTTCCTATAGATATAGAAATTTTAATGACCTTGATATTTTGTATGTAGGGTAGGCCTACATTTATTGACGAATCTGTGATCGTGCACCCGTCAAAATCATTATTCAGTCAATGTTTGAACAGATTATCCTAAGATGGCTTACCAGGAAAGATAATATACGCCGACTGCTAAATGTGTCTGTAGTAATATTACACTATTAATCAAATTATATTAAATAATTTCGTAATGAATTTGTAGTTTGTAGTAAAGCCTCATATTTCCATGGAGGAATATAAAAAATGCCAAATATCTTCCATGTATACAAACATCGATATCAGAACTGAGCATCATGGAAATCGGTCATATCCCAGTCTTTTGCATAAAATGTATTCCTTAATATTGAACAAAAACATAAAAAGGGTCCTTTCCCTTCAGAGATGCATAGGGCCTAAACTGCTAGAATCTGGGAGATGCCAAACACTTACTTAACATGTGTTCCAAAATAGAAACTTCTGAAATTTGAGAGATACCAACCACTAATTTAACATATTATGTTTCAAAGAATGAAAGAAAGAAACATCTATGTCTATCATCCTTTCTCCCAGCTGGTCCTTGGCCAAACCTCTTGGCATTGATCCTTCCCGGATTATCTGTACCCATTTACAGCTGGATGGACTGGAATTATGACTTTTTCAAGGTCATCGGACTTTCACATTCTGATCCAGAACCGAACTCTCTCAAACACAACAACCTTCATTTCCTCGTATCAAAAGAAAATGACGTCATGTTTGTAAAGAACGATGCGCTAAAAACTGAGAGATGCCAAACACTAACTCCCCACGTGTTCCATATCAGAAACTGCTAACTGAACACATGTTCCACAACAAAAACATCCAGAATCAGAGAGTAGAAACTGCTAGAATCTGAGCGATGCCAAACACTTACTTAACATATTGTATTCCACAACAAAAACTGCTAGAATCTGAGAGATGACAAACACTTACTTAACATAATATTGTATTCCACAACAGAAACTGCTAGAATCTGAGAGATGTCAAACACTTACTTTAACATATTGTATTCCATGACAGAAACGACTAGAATTTGAGAGATGTCAAACACTTACTTAACATATTGTGTTCCATGACAGAAACTGCTAGAATCTGAGAGATGTCAAACACTTACTTAACATATTGTATTCCACAACATAAACTGCTTATAGAATCTGAGAGATGTCAAACACTTAATTAACATATTGTATTCCACAACAGAAACTGCTAGAATCTGAGAGATGTCAAACTCTTACTTAACATATTGTATTCCACAACAGAAACTGCTAGAATCTGAGAGATGTCAAACACTTAGGCCTACTTTACATATTGTATTCCACAACAGAAACTGCTTATAGAATCTGAGAGATGTCAAACAATTACTTAACATATTATATTCCACAACAGAAACTGCTTATAGAATCTGAGAGATGTCAAACACTTAATTAACATATTGTATTCCACAACAGAAACTGCTAGAATAGGAGAGATGTCAAACACTTAGGCCTACTTTACATATTGTATTCCACAACAGAAACTGCTTATAGAATCTGAGAGATGTCAAACACTTACTGAACATATTGTATTCCACAACAGAAACTGCTTATAGAATCTGAGAGATGTCAAACACTTAGCCTACTTAACATATTGTATTCCACAACAGAAACTGCTAGAATCTGAGAGATGTCAAACTCTTACTTAACATATTTTATTCCATAGCAGAAACTGCTAGAATCTGAGAGATGTCAAACACTAAGGCCTACTTTACATATTGTATTCCACAACAGAAACTGCTTATAGAATCTGAGAGATGTCAAACACTTACTTAACATATTGTATTCCATAACAGAAACTGCTAGAATCTGAGAGATGTCAAACACTTAGGCATACTTAACATATTGTATTCCATAACAGAAACTGCTAGAATCTGAGAGATGTCAAACACTTAGGCCTACTTAACATATTGTATTCCACAACAGAAACTGCTTATAGAATCTGAGAGATGTCAAACACTTACTTAACATATTGTATTCCACAACAGAAACTGCTATAATCTGAGAGATGCCAAACACTAACTTAACATATTGTATTCCATAACAGAAACTGCTAGAATCTGAGAGATGTCAAACACTTAGGCCTACTTAACATATTGTATTCCACAACAGAAACTGCTTATAGAATCTGAGAGATGTCAAACACTTAATTAACATATTGTATTCCACAACAGAAACTGCTAGAATCTGAGAGATGTCAAACACTTAGGCCTACTTTAAATATTGTATTCCACAACAGAAACTGCTTATAGAATCTGAGAGATGTCAAACACTTACTTAACATATTGTATTCAACAACAGAAACTGCTTATAGAATCTGAGAGATGTCAAACACTTAATTAACATATTGCATTCCACAACAGAAACTGCTAGAATCTGAGAGATGTCAAACTCTTACTTAACATATTTTATTCCATAACAGAAACTGCTAGAATCTGAGAGATGTCAAACACTTAGGCCTACTTTACATATTGTATTCCACAACAGAAACTGCTTATAGAATCTGAGAGATGTCAAACACTTACTTAACATATTGTATTCCATAACAGAAACTGCTAGAATCTGTGAGATGTCAAACACTTAGGCATACTTAACATATTGTATTCCATAACAGAAACTGCTAGAATCTGAGAGATGTCAAACACTTAGGCCTACTTAACATATTGCATTCCACAACAGAAACTGCTTATAGAATCTGAGAGATGTCAAACACTTACTTAACATATTGTATTCCACAACAGAAACTGCTATAATCTGAGAGATGCCAAACACTAACTTAACATATTGTATTCCATAACAGAAACTGCTAGAATCTGAGAGATGTCAAACACTTAGGCCTACTTAACATATTGTATTCCACAACAGAAACTGCTAGAATCTGAGAGATGTCAAACTCTTACTTAACATAGTATTCCATAACAGAAACTGCTAGAATCTGAGAGATGTCAAACACTAAGGCCTACTTAACATATTGTATTCCACAACAGAAACTGCTTAGTGCTTATAGAATCTGAGAGATGTCAAACACTTACTTAACATATTGTACTCCATAACAGAAACTGCTAGAATCTGAGAGATGTCAAACACTTAGGCCTACTTAACATATTGTATTCCACAACAGCAGTTTCTGTTATGGAATACAATATGTTAAGTAGGCCTAAGTGTTTGACATCTCTCAGATTCTAGCAGTTTCTGTTATGGAATACAATATGTTAAGTAAGTGTTTGACATCTCTCAGATTCTATAAGCAGTTTCTGCTTATAGAATCTGAGAGATGTCAAACACTTACTTAACATATTGTATTCCATAACAGAAACTGCTAGAATCTGAGAGATGTCAAACACTTAGGCCTACTTAACATATTGTATTCCATAACAGAAACTGCTAGAATCTGAGAGATGTCAAACACTTAGGCCTACTTAACATATTGTATTCCACAACAGAAACTGCTTATAGAATCTGAGAGATGTCAAACACTTACTTAACATATTGTATTCCACAACAGAAACTGCTAGAATCTGAGATATGCCAAACACTTACTTAACATATTGTATTCCACAACAGAAACTGCTAGAATCTGAGAGATGTCAAACACTTAGACCTACTTAACATATTGTATTCCACAACAGAAACTGATTATAGAATCTGAGAGATGTCAAACACTTACTTAACATATTGTATTCCATAACAGAAACTGCTAGAATCTGAGATATGTCAAACACTTAGGCCTACTTAACATATTGTATTCCACAACAGAAACTGCTTATAGAATCTGAGAGATGTCAAACACTTACTTAACATATTGTATTCCATAACAGAAACTGCTAGAATCTGAGAGATGTCAAACACTTAGGCCTACTTAACATATTGTATTCCATAACAGAAACTGCTAGAATCTGAGAGATGTCAAACACTTAGGCCTACTTAACATATTGTATTCCACAACAGAAACTGCTAGAATCTGAGAGATGTCAAACACTTACTTAACATATTATATTCCACAACAGAAACTGCTGGAATCTGAGAGATGCCAAACACTTACTTAACATATTGTATTCCACAACAGAAACTGCTAGAATCTGAGAGATGTCAAACACTTAGGCCTACTTAACATATTGTATTCCACAACAGAAACTGCTAGAATCTGAGAGATGTCAAACACTTACTTAACATATTATATTCCACAACAGAAACTGCTGGAATCTGAGAGATGTCAAACACTTACTTAACATATTGTATTCCACAACAGAAACTGCTAGAATTTGAGAGATGCCAAACACTTACTTAACATATTATATTCCACAACAGAAACTGCTGGAATCTGAGAGATGTCAAACACTTAGGCCTACTTAACATATTGTATTCCACAACAGAAACTGCTAGAATTTGAGAGATGTCAAACACTTACTTAACATATTGTATTCCACAACAGAAACTGCTTATAGAATCTCAGAGATGTCAAACACTTACTTAACATATTGTATTCCACAACAGAAACTGCTATAATCTGAGAGATGCCAAACACTAACTTAACATATTGTATTCCATAACAGAAACTGCTAGAATCTGAGAGATGTCAAACACTTAGGCCTACTTAACATATTGTATTCCACAACAGAAACTGCTTATAGAATCTGAGAGATGTCAAACACTTAATTAACATATTGTATTCCACAACAGAAACTGCTAGAATCTGAGAGATGTCAAACACTTAGGCCTACTTTAAATATTGTATTCCACAACAGAAACTGCTTATAGAATCTGAGAGATGTCAAACACTTACTTAACATATTGTATTCAACAACAGAAACTGCTTATAGAATCTGAGAGATGTCAAACACTTAATTAACATATTGTATTCCACAACAGAAACTGCTAGAATCTGAGAGATGTCAAACTCTTACTTAACATATTTTATTCCATAACAGAAACTGCTAGAATCTGAGAGATGTCAAACACTTAGGCCTACTTTACATATTGTATTCCACAACAGAAACTGCTTATAGAATCTGAGAGATGTCAAACACTTACTTAACATATTGTATTCCATAACAGAAACTGCTAGAATCTGTGAGATGTCAAACACTTAGGCATACTTAACATATTGTATTCCATAACAGAAACTGCTAGAATCTGAGAGATGTCAAACACTTAGGCCTACTTAACATATTGCATTCCACAACAGAAACTGCTTATAGAATCTGAGAGATGTCAAACACTTACTTAACATATTGTATTCCACAACAGAAACTGCTATAATCTGAGAGATGCCAAACACTAACTTAACATATTGTATTCCATAACAGAAACTGCTAGAATCTGAGAGATGTCAAACACTTAGGCCTACTTAACATATTGTATTCCACAACAGAAACTGCTTATAGAATCTGAGAGATGTCAAACACTTACTTAACATATTGTATTCAACAACAGAAACTGCTAAAATCTGAGAGATGCCAAACACTTAATTAACATATTGTATTCCACAACAGAAACTGCTAGAATCTGAGAGATGTCAAACACTTACTTAACATATTATATTCCACAACAGAAACTGCTGGAATCTGAGAGATGTCAAACACTTAGGCCTACTTTAAATATTGTATTCCACAACAGAAACTGCTAGAATTTGAGAGATGCCAAACATTTACTTAACATATTGTATTCCACAACAGAAACTGCTGGAATCTGAGAGATGTCAAACACTTAGGCCTACTTTACATATTGTATTCCACAACAGAAACTGCTGGAATCTGAGAGATGTCAAACACTTACTTAACATATTGTATTCCACAACAGAAACTGCTAGAATCTGAGAGATGTCAAACACTTAGGCCTACTTAACATATTGTATTCCACAACAGAAACTGCTAGAATCTGAGAGATGTCAAACTCTTACTTAACATAGTATTCCATAACAGAAACTGCTAGAATCTGAGAGATGTCAAACACTAAGGCCTACTTAACATATTGTATTCCACAACAGAAACTGCTTAGTGCTTATAGAATCTGAGAGATGTCAAACACTTACTTAACATATTGTACTCCATAACAGAAACTGCTAGAATCTGAGAGATGTCAAATACTTAGGCCTACTTAACATATTGTATTCCACAACAGCAGTTTCTGTTATGGAATACAATATGTTAAGTAGGCCTAAGTGTTTGACATCTCTCAGATTCTAGCAGTTTCTGTTATGGAATACAATATGTTAAGTAAGTGTTTGACATCTCTCAGATTCTATAAGCAGTTTCTGCTTATAGAATCTGAGAGATGTCAAACACTTACTTAACATATTGTATTCCATAACAGAAACTGCTAGAATCTGAGAGATGTCAAACACTTAGGCCTACTTAACATATTGTATTCCATAACAGAAACTGCTAGAATCTGAGAGATGTCAAACACTTAGGCCTACTTAACATATTGTATTCCACAACAGAAACTGCTTATAGAATCTGAGAGATGTCAAACACTTACTTAACATATTGTATTCCACAACAGAAACTGCTAGAATCTGAGATATGCCAAACACTTACTTAACATATTGTATTCCACAACAGAAACTGCTAGAATCTGAGAGATGTCAAACACTTAGGCCTACTTAACATATTGTATTCCACAACAGAAACTGATTATAGAATCTGAGAGATGTCAAACACTTACTTAACATATTGTATTCCATAACAGAAACTGCTAGAATCTGAGATATGTCAAACACTTAGGCCTACTTAACATATTGTATTCCACAACAGAAACTGCTTATAGAATCTGAGAGATGTCAAACACTTACTTAACATATTGTATTCCATAACAGAAACTGCTAGAATCTGAGAGATGTCAAACACTTAGGCCTACTTAACATATTGTATTCCATAACAGAAACTGCTAGAATCTGAGAGATGTCAAACACTTAGGCCTACTTAACATATTGTATTCCACAACAGAAACTGCTAGAATCTGAGAGATGTCAAACACTTACTTAACATATTATATTCCACAACAGAAACTGCTGGAATCTGAGAGATGCCAAACACTTACTTAACATATTGTATTCCACAACAGAAACTGCTAGAATCTGAGAGATGTCAAACACTTAGGCCTACTTAACATATTGTATTCCACAACAGAAACTGCTAGAATCTGAGAGATGTCAAACACTTACTTAACATATTATATTCCACAACAGAAACTGCTGGAATCTGAGAGATGTCAAACACTTACTTAACATATTGTATTCCACAACAGAAACTGCTAGAATTTGAGAGATGCCAAACACTTACTTAACATATTATATTCCACAACAGAAACTGCTGGAATCTGAGAGATGTCAAACACTTAGGCCTACTTAACATATTGTATTCCACAACAGAAACTGCTAGAATTTGAGAGATGTCAAACACTTACTTAACATATTGTATTCCACAACAGAAACTGCTTATAGAATCTGAGAGATGTCAAACACTTACTTAACATATTGTATTCCATAACAGAAACTGCTAGAATCTGAGAGATGTCAAACACTTAGGCATACTTAACATATTGTATTCCATAACAGAAACTGCTAGAATCTGAGAGATGTCAAACACTTAGGCCTACTTAACATATTGTATTCCACAACAGAAACTGCTTATAGAATCTGAGAGATGTCAAACACTTACTTAACATATTGTATTCCACAACAGAAACTGCTATAATCTGAGAGATGCCAAACACTAACTTAACATATTGTATTCCATAACAGAAACTGCTAGAATCTGAGAGATGTCAAACACTTAGGCCTACTTAACATATTGTATTCCACAACAGAAACTGCTTATAGAATCTGAGAGATGTCAAACACTTAATTAACATATTGTATTCCACAACAGAAACTGCTAGAATCTGAGAGATGTCAAACACTTAGGCCTACTTTAAATATTGTATTCCACAACAGAAACTGCTTATAGAATCTGAGAGATGTCAAACACTTACTTAACATATTGTATTCAACAACAGAAACTGCTTATAGAATCTGAGAGATGTCAAACACTTAATTAACATATTGTATTCCACAACAGAAACTGCTAGAATCTGAGAGATGTCAAACTCTTACTTAACATATTTTATTCCATAACAGAAACTGCTAGAATCTGAGAGATGTCAAACACTTAGGCCTACTTTACATATTGTATTCCGCAACAGAAACTGCTTATAGAATCTGAGAGATGTCAAACACTTACTTAACATATTGTATTCCATAACAGAAACTGCTAGAATCTGTGAGATGTCAAACACTTAGGCATACTTAACATATTGTATTCCATAACAGAAACTGCTAGAATCTGAGAGATGTCAAACACTTAGGCCTACTTAACATATTGCATTCCACAACAGAAACTGCTTATAGAATCTGAGAGATGTCAAACACTTACTTAACATATTGTATTCCACAACAGAAACTGCTATAATCTGAGAGATGCCAAACACTAACTTAACATATTGTATTCCATAACAGAAACTGCTAGAATCTGAGAGATGTCAAACACTTAGGCCTACTTAACATATTGTATTCCACAACAGAAACTGCTTATAGAATCTGAGAGATGTCAAACACTTACTTAACATATTGTATTCAACAGAAACTGCTATAATCTGAGAGATGCCAAACACTTAATTAACATATTGTATTCCACAACAGAAACTGCTAGAATCTGAGAGATGTCAAACACTTACTTAACATATTATATTCCACAACAGAAACTGCTGGAATCTGAGAGATGTCAAACACTTAGGCCTACTTTAAATATTGTATTCCACAACAGAAACTGCTAGAATTTGAGAGATGCCAAACATTTACTTAACATATTGTATTCCACAACAGAAACTGCTGGAATCTGAGAGATGTCAAACACTTAGGCCTACTTTACATATTGTATTCCACAACAGAAACTGCTGGAATCTGAGAGATGTCAAACACTTACTTAACATATTGTATTCCACAACAGAAACTGCTTATAGAATCTGAGAGATGTCAAACACTTAGCCTACTTAACATTATTGTATTCCACAACAGAAACTGCTTATAGAATCTGAGAGATGTCAAACACTTACTTAACATATTGTATTCCACAACAGAAATTGCTAGAATCTGAGAGATGTCAAACTCTTACTTAACATAGTATTCCATAACAGAAACTGCTAGAATCTGAGAGATGTCAAACACTAAGGCCTACTTAACATATTGTATTCCACAACAGAAACTGCTTATAGAATCTGAGAGATGTCAAACACTTACTTAACATATTGTATTCCATAACAGAAACTGCTAGAATCTGAGAGATGTCAAACACTTAGGCATACTTAACATATTGTATTCCATAACAGAAACTGCTAGAATCTGAGAGATGTCAAACACTTAGGCCTACTTAACATATTGTATTCCACAACAGAAACTGCTTATAGAATCTGAGAGATGTCAAACACTTACTTAACATATTGTATTCCACAACAGAAACTGCTATAATCTGAGAGATGCCAAACACTAACTTAACATATTGTATTCCATAACAGAAACTGCTAGAATCTGAGAGATGTCAAACACTTAGGCATACTTAACATATTGTATTCCATAACAGAAACTGCTAGAATCTGAGAGATGTCAAACACTTAGGCCTACTTAACATATTGTATTCCATAACAGAAACTGCTAGAATCTGAGAGATGTCAAACACTTAGGCCTACTTAACATATTGTATTCCACAACAGAAACTGCTTATAGAATCTGAGAGATGTCAAACACTTACTTAACATATTGTATTCCACAACAGAAACTGCTAGAATCTGAGATATGCCAAACACTTACTTAACATATTGTATTCCACAACAGAAACTGCTAGAATCTGAGAGATGTCAAACACTTAGGCCTACTTAACATATTGTATTCCACAACAGAAACTGATTATAGAATCTGAGAGATGTCAAACACTTACTTAACATATTGTATTCCATAACAGAAACTGCTAGAATCTGAGATATGTCAAACACTTAGGCCTACTTAACATATTGTATTCCACAACAGAAACTGCTTATAGAATCTGAGAGATGTCAAACACTTACTTAACATATTGTATTCCATAACAGAAACTGCTAGAATCTGAGAGATGTCAAACACTTAGGCCTACTTAACATATTGTATTCCATAACAGAAACTGCTAGAATCTGAGAGATGTCAAACACTTAGGCCTACTTAACATATTGTATTCCACAACAGAAACTGCTTATAGAATCTGAGAGATGTCAAACACTTACTTAACATATTGTATTCCACAACAGAAACTGCTAGAATCTGAGAGATGTCAAACACTTAATTAACATATTGCATTCCACAACAGAAACTGCTAGAATCTGAGAGATGTCAAACACTTAGGCCTACTTAACATATTGTATTCCACAACAGAAACTGCTAGAATCTGAGAGATGTCAAACACTTACTTAACATATTATATTCCACAACAGAAACTGCTGGAATCTGAGAGATGTCAAACACTTACTTAACATATTGTATTCCACAACAGAAACTGCTAGAATTTGAGAGATGCCAAACACTTACTTAACATATTGTATTCCACAACAGAAACTGCTAGAATCTGAGAGATGTCAAACACTTAGGCCTACTTAACATATTGTATTCCACAACAGAAACTGCTAGAATTTGAGAGATGTCAAACACTTACTTAACATATTGTATTCCACAACAGAAACTGCTTATAGAATCTGAGAGATGTCAAACGCTTACTTAACATATTGTATTCCATAACAGAAACTGCTAGAATCTGAGAGATGTCAAACACTTAGGCCTACTTAACATATTGTATTCCACAACAGAAACTGCTTATAGAATCTGAGAGATGTCAAACACTTACTTAACATATTGTATTCCATAACAGAAACTGCTAGAATCTGAGAGATGTCAAACACTTAGGCCTACTTAACATATTGTATTCCACAACAGAAACTGCTCATAGAATCTGAGAGATGTCAAACACTTACTTAACATATTGTATTCCACAACAGAAACTGCTAGATTCTGAGAGATGACCTCTGGAAAATAAAAAATTTCACTGCGACTTTACAGGTGTGTAATGCCCATAATTTCTGGTTCTACAATTGACTTTTTAAACAAGGTTCTTATAACAGCAGTTTCAAAACATTGAGAATCCATGTTTAATATATGTTATTTATGATTTCCGCTGTTGGAAGCCGTGTAGGCCTACATGAATTTAAGATAGCTTGCCAGGCAACGTAACATACGCCCACTTCAGCAAATTTGAATATTTGAAAAAGTTGATTGCACCATCGCACTTATTTGAGCTGATATTTAGATGAATCAATTAGAATGAAAACTCGAGCCTCTATCGTGTACACAAGTTAATTTTAACGTTTTTCTAACTAAGTCAAGGGCAATAACTCATAAACCAACAACTGTAACAATTTTCGAACTCATTTGAGATATTATCAAGATGAATACACATACCAAGATTCATTCACATCGGACAAAAACTCGAGCTTCTATTGCGTACACAAGTTACTTTTAACGTTTTTTCACTAAGTCAAGGGCAATAACCCATAAACCGATGACTGAAATTGCGTCATTTTCGAACTCATCCGAGATATTATAACGATGAATACACATACCAAGTTTCATTCAAATCAGATAAAAACTCTAGCTTCTATAGCGTACACAAGTTAATTTTAACGTTTTTTCACTAAGTCAAGGGCAATAACTCATAAACCGACGACTGGATTTGCGCCATTTTCGAACTCATCCGAGATATTATAAAGATGAATACACATACCAAGTTCCATTCGAATCGGATAAAAACTCTGGCTTCTATCGCGTACACAGAAATTGTTGACAGACGGACGGACGGACCGACGGACGGACAGGGGTGACGCAATATACGTCCACAAGTAACAAGTAGGCCTAGATGCGAGATCATTTAGTAAACATACTGTCAGTTTAAATGATACAATTAGTTTCTTAAGATCTGATTCAGAAACAGATTTAAATGACATAAATTGTGGTCCACTGAATTTGTCATCTTGACTTCATTTTAACATTGAATTAACCGATGAATTAAGAAATTTTATGGTCGTCATCATTATTTTATTAGAAATTATGTCCGTTTCTACTTTCATCTCGGATGTTTTTGTTTTATACGAATATTCACTCATTGACCTACAATAAGTTAAAACTATATTTCAATTATCAGTTATTTCCCTTGAACAATTAACTTAAGAGTTATATCCTAGAAAATCGACAGACTTGGACAACCTTGGACCTAAAATTCTATAATTATCTGCAGATTTTATTTTTAGTCCGCTCACATACATGTATATTATTAATCTTTCTATTTCAAACAATATTTTTCCAGATGAACTAAAACGGACAAAAGAATGCATTTAAAATTATTGACCCATTTCTGCCCACTATTTCAAAAATATTTCAAAAACATATATCTTAAACATTTTATTTTATGAATAAGCATGGCATAACTTATTTTACACAAACCTATCATTCATGTAGGCCTACAACAGCATAGCATTAGTAAGGATAACATACGCCTGGTTAGAAGCCTTAGATCGAGGTGAATTAACTGGCATCATCTACCTTGACTTTAGTAAGTCCTTTGATCTTATTGATCACAGATTGTTATTAGAAAAACTCCAAATATATAAATTCCATCCAATTTAATTCAACTGTTAAAGTGCTACCTCAATAACCGTCAACAAAGAGTCTGTTTTGAAATGCTGAATCCATTAATAGGGTGGTCAAATGTGGGGTACCACAGGGATCTATACTTGGCCCCCTTCTATTTCTGATTTTCATAAACGACCTGCCACTTTTCACCAAAACAAATGAAAAAAAAACGTGACAAAGTTTTGACTCTCTCTATAAATGACATAGACTTAGAAAATAACTCTGAAGCAGTAGGTGCGATTTTTTCTTTACCTCAGGTAAGTGAGGTTTCACAAATTGTCTATAGACACATTAAATTGTTCCTCCCCACGGAAATCTTTAGTAAAAGGCAGTGTTACTAGGTGTAACAATAGATGATCACTTAGACTAGGGTAAACATATAAATAAAATTTCCTCTATATCATCTAATACCTCGGTTCCCGATAAGGGGTACTAGTACCACTTGGGGCTTTCCAATGCCGCCGACCGGCCGCAGGCATAAACATAAAAAAAATCCAAAATTTAGCTTCAATTAGCCTGCTTCAGCGTCCCATAGCACTTCTCAAAATCAAAATTGGACCTCCGATCACATGCAGTTACAATTTCATTAGATATTGTATACGTCACATACGGTTAGGGCGTGACCGAAGTTATTTAGTAATTATATACTATAAAATCTCACAACTGTTTATTTCAGCTTCATATTCTTTGATTCGTGCAGGATTGCTAAATGACATTAGCCCTGCCCTAACCGAAAATGATGTATTCAAAATGAGCTAATAATTGAATTGTTGGTGGCCGTGGAGCCTGGTGTCTCTAATAATATACCAATTGTTCACCGAATAATTTATTATCATGAGACATGAACGTACGTATGTATAATGCTAAAAATTCAGTTATCATCTTCGTCGTCAACAGTAACTTCCTCAGAATTCTTACAGTTTTCTCCTCTGCATTCCCCACAGGCACTAACGCATTTGATTTCATGTTTGCGACATGAGCAGCTGTTGCTTTCGCATTGATTTCTGTTTGTTGTCTTACAATTGCATCTTACAAATTTCAACAAATCTTCTGGAGCTGCATCTATATCAGTCAAGATTGGCGTAAGTACTTGATTTACAACTTTCCGAGTTTTTGTGGGTCATCTGCATATATTTCATAAAGCGTAGATTATTCAGAGTGTCAAGTTCTTTGCCTCCGTATAGAATAATGTATACTCTTTCACCAGCTGCCCCAACCTGCTCCGCAGTAGCCTTCGGATTACTGATTATACTGGATGGATCTTGCAACTCTTCTGACTGAGTAATCTTTTTCAACAAAACGGTTTTTCCATGTCCATATGTCGCAGAAGTGATGTCACATCCGCTCCATGCATGGATGAACAGGAGATTTGATGTAACTTCTTTATCTGTATTCTTTATCAAGTCTTGAATTCTCCATAACCTCAAACCTTGCTTTTTTCTGCTAGCTTCTGAGTGAAAATATACATCTGCCATATGTTGTTTCCAGTGATACACGAGAAGAACAAGGACATCCGTATCATCTGCATTAACACTCACTTCTCTTCCTCAGCTTGCTAATTTTAGAGCAGCACTTTTTACTACAGTATCAATGTATCAGCATCGCCAGTACTACAGTACACATCCTGACCATCAGCTTCTAAACTTCGACCCAGCAATGCGATGAATTGACTCTTGTTCTTTTCATTCGAGAGGAATGTATGTTGGTCCTTATGGGCCCTGATAGATTCATCTAGTTAATAATGCACAGGTTTTTCCAACACTTCTAGCTGGTGCTAGTGATCCTTGATAGACGGACCGTGTCCATAGCCATAGAAATACAACAGTCACCATACCTTGTACGCACATATTTCACATATTGGTTTGATAACTCCTTGTACGACACATTCTTCTGCCATTTCACTCTATGGAGTAGAGCACCACCATCTATAACATGCATTGTAGATCGGACTGTTTCCTCAGGAGATTGAGCACCATTTTCCAAATGTTTTGCAAGTTGTGACTTGAGTAGTTTCCGCATGAAATTGTCATTAAATAGCGAAGTTGGCAACGCTGTAAACTCATAGTTGAAGTATGGAGCCATGTCATTCTCCCTTTGTGCGACAGCTATCAGACGATTAAACAGGTGGTGTGGATGGATGTGGGCTTTCTGTTGATCAACAAGGATCCCTGGATACAAATGATCTAAAGTCTTTACTTGATCTTTTCTTTTCATAGATGCTTTCATAATATTCACGTTATCGAGCTGTTTGTGTATGTGTGCACCATCCTCTTCTGTTTTTTGACAATTAACACCATCAACATCCGTTGCTGTTAAACCTGATGATATTGAGCGCAGCCTAGTTAGCCCCCCCCCCCCCCCCCTCCCCCCTCTGCTCTTAATGGATCTCATCATGACCTGTTCAATTGTAAGGTCCGTCCATAATCCTGCCCAATAGCGATCACTTCTGCGGACCGTGTGGAAGCCCTGTTCTTAAAAGCAATGGTATAACCAAGGATGATCTTTTGGTAATTCCGTCATCAGTCCAATCTCCTATTCTTTCGGCTCGAATGAAAAGCTTCAATGTATTCGATGTATTGCAGCCACAACTTTGCTGTAGGTGAACGACTTGTAAGCAGTGCTTTTTACTTGAACAGACATTCTTCTAACTTCATCCGTTCCTTACATTCGGCAATGGCAACAGTTGGTAGGGATTTGTCCTTGAATCTTTCATTTTGAATCTTCTCTACTTCTCTACTTCTCTATCCTGCAACTTGTCGATATCAGGCTGTTCATCTACTTCTGTTTCTGCATCTATTTCCATTCCCACATCTAATGTGGTGTACTAGAGATCTTCTTTAGTATCAAGAAGAGTATCATCGTTTGCAGTGTTCTAGTTTGAATCATATTAGTCATCGTGTCGCTTGGTGGATTGTTATCATCTTCTTCTGCTTCTTTAGGGGACAAACTCTCGCTATTTATATTTGAACTAGCATTTGGTAAAACTGACAGCAACAACTTATTTATCAACGCAGACTCTACTAAAAAGTGGCCGCACAGAGCTCTTGATACAGCCTTCCCTGACATCATATGGTTTACTGCATTAGGTCCATATACTGTTTCTAATGCCTCTTCTATACCAGATCTTTTCATCATGGATCCAATACTACCAATAAAGCTCATCATTGTATGGAATCCGCCAAGTCCGCATACTATGTTCATGGACTTTGCTGTGATAATATATCCGTCACTTTGACCCACAAGGGTTGGTCGAATGTGGTGCACGGGGTCGGAATATGCAATCTTTCAGCTTGCCTTTGGATGCCTCCTGTAAATATAATATATGTCAAACATTGTTATACCATGTAACTGTTCTCTTTGTATATATGTTATTTGTAGTTAGTATATTCCAGGGAAGATTACCTTTGGTAACTGGGTTTCTAATACCGATTTTATTATTATTTTATAACTTTTTATTTATTTCATATAAAGACCTACTTTTTGTTGAAAACTATTTATACAACCAGTTACGTCCCTTGGATTATTAACTTTACTTTTCAACTGATTTATAATATCTATTTAGAAAATACTAGATATTCATATAGTTTTACAGAGCACTATGTTTGTTTTAACCTTAATGTTTTATGTAAAATAACATGATTACTCTTCTTGTACCACTTTCCATAATGAAATATCTCCTCATTTTTTTTACATATTTTCTCATTATGTATGATTGTTAAAAGGCAATCTAAATAAATTTAGATCATATTTTCGTTTCTTTTTTATTTTGATATGCACTCCAAACACGCAGAAAAATCCGAAACGAAATATTAAGATCTTATTTTAATAAGATTGGTTAAAATGATACTTTGAATTTCTTTTTTCATTCTGTTTTATTTATCCAAAGTATGCTTAGGCCTACATAATATGGACAATGGTGAAGGTTACAGTTAGGCTCTGCATTACTCGAGGCTTCTTTGACTGTTTACATTTTGTTCAGACATGCTGATTACAATAATTGCAAATTTTCGTCGGTTATCTCCCGTAATGTTTTGACCTAATTATTAAAATAAACAAAAAATTTTGTGACAGAAATCAATCACCTATTGATGTAATATCAATGGGCAGCGGGTGTGGTGGGCGCCCAGCAGGGTATGCTATAATTATAGACACCTGATACCACTTTTCATTACGAAATATTTGCTCATTTATTGATATATACTTCCTCATATTAAAACTAAAAGTTCACTAGCTGCTACCAATAATGTATTGCCAATGTGATTTCGAGATTTGTTTTGCGGTTGGGATTGTTTGTGCTTGGGTTTTATTGCAGGGCGTACTTTACAAGTACGCCCTGCTTTGTTTTGCAAATGATTATTGCAGGGCGTACTTTACAAGTACGCCCTGCTTTGTTTTGCAAATGATTATTCTTTTTTTTTTTTTTTTTTTTTTTTTTTTTTGATTTCTTGACAGAGTACAGGGACGAAACAGCACATAGTACAATAATGCTCGTACCATGTCGTATTTGTACACCGCGGTCATTAGATTTTAAATGTATTACGGAACAGTTATGCAAATATGGTTATGCATAAATTATGCATCCATGAAATATTTCGGACAGTACTGGGAGTCGTATTTACACTTCGATTTGTATAGAGTTTCCTGTATTGTATTGTACGTATTTAACAACATAGTATCGATTTATAAAAAATGTCCATTTGCAAATATATTTGCACCTTTTTGTAGCAAAACTATTTTAGCACTGTACTAAAATGTTTATTTATAATGCAATCGATCTGAAATTAAAATTATATAATACTATCATAATGATAAACCTAAATCCGTTTTCAGAAATTGTGCAACGTTTCTGTTTTTTGCAAAAATTGCACTTAAAGTTCGATATTCAACTTTTTACCTATCACAGATGCACGGAAATAAATACATGCATGCAACTAGACATATCATTAGACACAGATTTAGCAAAAAAAATTAGACCGGAAACGTCAAATCTTCCGCCATCTTGGATAATAGTAACATTTCTTTAAATTGCTACTTGTCTCTCAATTATTATCCGATTTTCATGATTCTGGTACTCACCGAAACGTTAGTCGTTTAAGACCATTGTGTAGGGATCCGAATTTTGAAATTTTATTTTGCTTTCTTGTAATTTTTAATTGCAATTTTTTTAGATTGCTCAATATTAGAAGTCATTTTTCTTGTGACCTTGACCGCCCATGACCTTGAATTTCTCCTGACACCAGGTTCTCGACAATATCTATCCACTGGTATTTTCATTTTTTGTTTTTGACCGTAACTTTCGGTTTTAAAAGCGATTGAAAAAAGTTTAAAATTTGTCTTAAATGGCTCTAGCAGCTACCCTTTTTGTGCAAATATCATAATTTTTGCATATTCGTAATCTACGCATCAAGACGCATCCAATGATGTATAATATGCATACCTTTCAAGCATATTATTCAAAATTGGCATACCAACGTGCAATGTATTTAATAGAGGTATTTCGGTTAATTAGTGTCAGTGACCCTGTCAACACAGATATAAATCAAAGTTTAGGGTGTTAATTTAAAGCTATGTTCACACTGTTTTCTGATAACTATTTCTTGTGTCCAGTTATAACATATAAGAACACTCTAGGTTGGATTCAACAACGTCATGCTGTAATTTATGCATACGGAACTACATTTAAAGGTACATTTCCACTTAATTTACTAACTTTTTTATTTCTTATCCGAATTTTATGAAACTTGGTACGTATATGCATGATCGGATTGCGAATTGAGGGGAAATGTTAGATTTAGGTTCTGCGCATGCGCATTATCAACTTTCTTAATTCTCATCCAAATTTCTTCAAAATTGACATATATGTGCATAATCAGATTCGAAATATCATGGATATATTGAATTTGTGTAGTGCGCATGCGCAACGCCAACTTTCTTATTTCTTATCCGAATTTCTTCAGAATTGGCATGTATGTGTATAATTAGATTCAAAATATCATGGATATATTGAATTTGTGTAGTGCGCATGCGCATCGCCAACTTTCTTATTTCTCATCCGAATTTCTTTAAAATTGACATGTATGTGTATAATTAGATCCGATATATGAACATTATATTGAATTTGTGTAGTGCGCATGCGCATCGCCAACTTCCTTATTTCTTATTCGAATATCTTCAAAATTGACATGTATGTGTATAATTAGATCCGATATATCATGAATATATTGAATTTGAGTTGTGCGCATGCGCATCGCCAACTTTCTTATTTCTTACCCAAATTCCTTCAAAATCTGTTTGTGTCGCATGTGCTATAAGAGTATGAGTACAGGACATGCACAAGAAATATTGCCGCACCGGTCGTACCTTTGTGTCGTAACAAGCCCTGCATCAGTACTGTTATCTGAACAGTTCTAGTTCTTTTTTTCTTTTTTTTTTTCGAATTCTTGACAGAGCACAGGGACGAAACGGCACATAGTACGGTAATGTTCGTACCATGTCATATTTGTAAAACGCGCTCATTAGATTTTAAATGTATTACGGGACAGTTATGCAAATATGGTTATGCATAAATTATGCATCCATGAAATACTTCGGACAGTACTGGGAGTCGTATTTACACTTCGATTTGCATAGAGTTTCTCGTATTGTATTGTACATATTTACATATTTAGTATCGCTTTATAAAAAATGTCAATTTGCAAAAATATTTGCAACTTTTTGTAGCAAAACTATTTTAGCACTGTTTTAAAATGTTTACTTATAATGCAATCGATCTGAAATTCAAAGTATATAATACTATCATAATGATAAACCTAAATCCGTTTTCAGAAATTGTGCAACTTTTCTGGTTTTTGCAAAAATTGCACTTAAAGTTCGATATTCAACTTTTTACCTATCACTGATACACGGAGATAAATACATGCATGTAACTAGACATATCATTAGACACAGATTTAGCAAAGAAAAATTTACCGGAAACGTCGAATCTTCCTCCATCTTGGATAATAGTAACATTTCTTTAAATTGCTACTTGTCTCTCAATTATTATCCGATTTTCATGATTCTGGTACTCATCGAAACGTTAGTCGTTTAAGACCATTGTCTAGGGATCCGAATTTTGAAATTTTATTTTGCTGTCTTGTAATTTTTAATTGAAATATTTTTAGATTGCTCAATATTAGAAGTCATTTTTCTCGTGACCTTGACCTCCCATGACCTTGAATTTCTCATGACACCAAGTTCTCGACAATATCTATCCACTGGTATTTTCATTTTTTGTTTTTGACCGTAACTTTCGGTTTTATAAGCGATTGAAAAAAGTTTAAAATTCGTCTTAAATGGCTCTAACAGCTACCCTTTTTGTGCAAATATCATAATTTTTGCATATTCGTAATCTACGCATCAAGACGCATCCAATGATGTATAATATGCATACCTTTCAAGCATATTATTCAAAATTGGTCCATTAAATACCAACGTGCAATGTATTTAATAGAGGTATTTCGGTTAATTAGTGTCAGTGACCCTGTCGTCAACACAGATATAAATCAAAGTTTAGGGTGTTAATTTAAAGCTATGTTCACACTGTTTTCTGATAACTATTTCTTGTGTCCAGTTATAACATATAAGAACACTCTAGGTTGGATTGAACAGCGTCATGCTGTAATTTATGCATACGGAACTACATTTAAAGGTACATTTCCACTTAATTTACTAACTTTTTTATTTCTTATCCGAATTTTATGAAACTTGGTACGTATATGCATGATCGGATTGCGAATTCAGGGGAAATGTTAGATTTAGGTTCTGCGCATGCGCATTATCAACTTTCTTAATTCTCATCCAAATTTCTTCAAAATTGACATACATGTGCATAATATCATGGAAATATTGAATTTGTGTAGTGCGCATGCGCATCACCAACTTTCTTATTTCTTATCCGAATTTCTTCAAAATTGGCATGTATGTGTATAATTAAATCCGAAATGTCATGGATATATTGAATTTGGTAGTGCGCATGCGCATCGCCAACTTCCTTATTTCTCATCCGAATTTCTTTAAAGTTGACATGTATGTGTATAATTAGATCCGATATATCAACATTATATTGAATTTGTGTAGTGCGCATGCGCATCGCCAACTTCCTTATTTCTTATTCGAATATCTTCAAAATTGACATGTATGTGTATAATTAGATCCGATATATCATGAATATATTGAATTTGAGTTGTGCGCATGCGCATCGCCAACTTTCTTATTTCTTACTCAAATTTCTTCAAAATCTGTTTGTGTCGCATGTGCTATAAGAGTATGAGTACATGGCATGCACAAGAAATATTGCCGCACCGGTCGTACCTTTTTGTCGTAACAAGCCCTGCATCAGTACTGTTATCTGAACAGTTCTAGTTATTGATATTCATATCAATATATGGCGCGAACGAACACAAAGTAATAGTTGCATACTGAGGTCAACGACCCAAGTCTTAATCATTTCAACATTAGAGACGTTTTTGTTTTGTAATTGTATGCGGGGATACCAACATCAATGAATCAAGCAAAAATAACATAAATTTTTTACTGGATAATTCGAGAGATAGGAGATACAGAAACTGGAAGATAGAACTGTGAAGGTTAAAAACTTACTAGGAAGACATCCTCAACTTAAGGCAAGACTTTTAAAAGAACCTGTACACTCGTTCTTGAAAGCTTTTTCGGAGTTTCAGATCAACAATTCCCTTATGTTGAAGTTCAAGTTCTGGACATTCTTCAACTCAAGTCCTATTTTTCGGATCTGCTGGAAGCGAAAGTTAACTTTATCCCCATCTATGAAATTTCAAGACTTGCCATTAGAACAAAGGCCCCAAGTATCTTCCAAAATATACCTTCAACCTCCCTGTTGAAGGTAGAAATAACAAAATAATAACTAAAGTTATAGCAAACCGTCAACAAACTGGTTTACTATCGGATAATCTGGAACATAGAAGGATAACAGGCGATCAGAAAACAAATGAAACCCGATTAGCTTACGATCACCTACAAGTTTTTGATAGGTTGCACCCTCGGTTCCCATCCGGGAGTTCTAGTACCCCGATCTACCTTATAATATTACATAATTATATCGTCTAATATTTGCTTTAAGACATGCTGATTACAATTGCAAAATTTAATTTGGACAGGAGTTGTCTCCCGTATTGTTTTGACCTAATTATTACAATAAACAAGATAATTTTTGACAGAGTTGCCTCCCTTAATGTTAAATTTTATTAAATTAACTGTCTTGTCTTGATAGTTCAACTCAATTTTGTGACAGAAAGCAGGGTATGCTTACTCTTCTAGTAACCCGATATCATTTTACATTTTGAAATATTTACTCATTTATTGATATACAACTGTACTTCCTCATATGAAAAGTTCACTAGCTGCTATCAATGACAGTGTATTGTCAATGTGTTTACGTGGATTTCGAAATTTGTTTTAGGCTCACGGTTCGTGCTTGGTAAATACACACGTCAACCATCTAGAGCTGTAACTGTGGCTAGGAATAGATTAAATAATATCAAACTACATCAATCGACAAATATCCTTTTACTTTCATGTTGGATCTTAATGTTACTTAAGGTGGTACCAGGAGATTGCGCAACAAAATAGGGGTACGAAGGGTCAAAAAGGTTGGGAACCGAGGGGTTTCGCTTCCCATAGGGGCTACCTGATGAGGTTACTAGAACATCTACAGTTCCCACTTCTCATCTAAAACTGGGTAAAAAAAATACTGTATTCTGATCTGGTAGTGTATTGTATGGAGGGTGAAAATGGTCAAAATGTTAATGCTAAATTTCAAATTACAACTAGTATAATCCATAATTTCATCTTACAGATTTCAAATTCCAAATTCTAAATTCTAAATTTTATATTGGCTTGTTATGAATTCTAAAATGTTAATGCTAAATTTCAAATTACAACTAGTATAATCCATAATTTCATCTTACAGATTTCAAATTCCAAATTCTAAATTCTAAATTTCATGTTGGTTTCTTATGAATTCTATATTCTAAATATGTCTTCCTAAATTACATATTCTACATTATAAATTTGATTTTCCAAAATCTTTATTTTACGTTAAAAAAATAAAATTTCTTATTCTAAATCACAAATTACAAGACCGTTATTCTACTTTCCAATTTACAGATTTTTAATTACAAATTAGTGATTCCAAATTGTCACTGTTATATTCTATAGTTTAACTTCTTATGCCTACAAAATTTTTCTTACGTGAATTTTTTCTTTAATATCATATTCTTCTCCACGTTAAACATTTTATCTATAACAAAAATGCATAATAACAATTTTTCGTTTTCTTATTATGAAAATGCTAATCCGCTTTTTGAAATTTGAAAAGTCTCAAATTGACGTGGGTGAAACTGGTCAAAATGTTAATGCTAATTTTAAACGACTGCTCCCCTAGCCTCGAACATCAAGCGCTTATTAGTATTTTACGACAATCGCGAGTGAATAGTATTGTTTACAATTTACTTCATGTCGCATTATAATTACTTCCACTCAAATCATTTAAATTTCATATAATATATTTATGTTGGCATTCGAGTAGAAAATGACAGAAGTTGCAGTAGAAGACGAAATCATTGCTTTATTGCGGCGAAAACTACATACGATAATTAGAGTCATCATGCCAACATAAATATATTATATGAAATTTAAATGATTTGAGTGGAAGTAATTATAATGCGACATGAAGTAAATTGTAAACAATACTATTCACTCGCGATTGTCGTAAAATACTAATAAGCGCTTGATGTTCGAGGCTAGGGGAGCAGTCGTTTAAAATTAGCATTAACATTTTGACCAGTTTCACCCACGTCAATTTGAGACTTTTCAAATTTCAAAAAGCGGATTAGCATTTTCATAATAAGAAAACGAAAAATTGTTATTATGCATTTTTGTTATAGATAAAATGTTTAACGTGGAGAAGAATATGATATTAAAGAAAAAATTCACGTAAGAAAAATTTTGTAGGCATAAGAAGTTAAACTATAGAATATAACAGTGACAATTTGGAATCAATAATTTGTAATTAAAAATCTGTAAATTGGAAAGTAGAATAACGGTCTTGTAATTTGTGATTTAGAATAAGAAATTTTATTTTTTTAACGTAAAATAAAGATTTTGGAAAATCAAATTTATAATGTAGAATATGTAATTTAGGAAGACATATTTAGAATATAGAATTCATAAGAAACCAACATGAAATTTAGAATTTAGAATTTGGAATTTGAAATCTGTAAGATGAAATTATGGATTATACTAGTTGTAATTTGAAATTTAGCATTAACATTTTAGAATTCATAACAAGCCAATATAAAATTTAGAATTTAGAATTTGGAATTTGAAATCTGTAAGATGAAATTATGGATTATACTAGTTGTAATTTGAAATTTAGCATTAACATTTTAGAATTCATAACAAGCCAATATAAAATTTAGAATTTAGAATTTGGAATTTGAAATCTGTAAGATGAAATTATGGATTATACTAGTTGTAATTTGAAATTTAGCATTAACATTTTGACCATTTTCACCCTCCATAGTATTGTAACCTTAAAGAGGCACAGGCTTCATTTTCACGGGTCGATTTGTTTAAGTCCCAGAAACGGGGATTTTTTAGCTCAGCAATTTAGTACTGGTTACCCACCCGATCCTGTAAAGTTAGCCTTTATATAAAGCTAATAATTGAATTTTTTAGCCTTTTAATAAAAGGAACAGCAGTGAACGGTAGACGGTGCCGTTTATTATTAGCCTTTCTATAAAACCTAATAAAGGCTAATATATCAACCAATCGGATAGGTTATTGGTAGCCAATGAAACATCGTTGATTTCCCGCTGTAGGCCTGTCCCTTCGACTTCTTGCTACTCTAACGATGACCTTATTCTGGTTCACCACCTAGATCATTGATTATTCAAGCCCAAGACCATGGAATGAAATGACTACAATGTAAAGTTCAATACCGTAAGTAATGTAGAATGTAAAATATTGTCAATCGTCGGAGAATTGAAATATAATTCAATATTATATTTCAATGTTCGAATAAAACTGAACATGGCGATAACTTCATTGAACATTATCACGTGATATTACATGTCATGTGTCCTTTCAAAATGGCTGCTCGCATGCAAAGTTGTCAACAAATCTTTTAACTTGTCTGATCGACATGATATTTGCTGTAACACATAGCCGTAGGAGACAGAAGGGGGTCGGGGGTGGCCTGACCTTAGCCTAATTATTTAGTTTAGTCAACACCACTGTCTGTTATGAAATGAAATATCTGTTTAGCGCGGAAATTAACTTACTTTCTTTATTATTTGGATTCTAATTATGATTAATAAGGCTTTATATATTGTAGGATTCGTGATAAAAGTTTTCTCAGAAACAAAGAAAATGCATCAAAAAGAGTTTGAATTAGAAGCAACATTTCAAGGCCACCCCAAAAAAGCCTTAGTAAATATCAGGATGTTTTAAGGCAAGTCCAATTTTTATACGCCCACACATTAATGTGGGCGTATGTTGTAGTCGTCCGTCCGCCCGTCCACAATTGTTGTGGACACGATAGAGAGCTGGTTTCTTGATGGATTTTGATGAAACCTGCTGTGAGTGTTTGTAATCACCCATGGATGAACCCTATTGAAAATCAGACGAATCGAAAAATATTTCATGAGTTATTGCCCTTGCTTTTGAAAATATGTTGTGGACACCATAGAGAGCTGGTTTCTTGATGGATTTTAATGAAACTTGGTATGAGTGTTTGTATTGACCTTGGGATAAACCCTATTGAATATCAGAAATATCGAAAAAATATTTGATGAGTTATTGCCCTTGTTCTTTAAAACACGTTAATTTTCAGCCCATTACACTCTCAAAGTTAAGTGTGGACACGATAGAGAGCTGGTTTCTTGGTGGATTTTTAATAAAACTTGCTGTGAGTGTTTGTAATCACCTAAGGATAATCCCTATTGAAAATCAGACGAATCGAAAAATATTTCATGGGTTATTGCCCTTGCTTTTGAAAATATGTTGTGGACACCATAGAGAGCTTGTTTCGTGATAGATTTATGAGTGTTTATATTGATCTTAGGATAAACTCTATTGAAAATCAGAAACATCGAAAAAATATTTTATGAGTTATTGCCCTTGTTCTTTAAAACACGTTTATTTTTCAGCCCGTTACAGTCTCAAAGTTGTGAACACAATAGAGAGCTGGTTTGTTGATTGATCGTAATGAAAATTGTTGTGAGGATGAACCCTATTGAAAACCAGACAAATCTTAATTTAATAGGTTATTGTCCTTGTTCTTAAACACGTTAATTTTTCAGCCTGAACACGATAGATTGCTGGTTTCTTGATGGATTTTGATGAAACTTGCTGAGAGTGTTCGTAATCACCTAAAAAGGAACCCTATGGAAAATCAGACTAATCGAAAAATATTTCATGGGTTATTGAAAATCAGACAAATCTTAATATATTTAATTGGTTATTGCCCTTGTTTTTGTAAATATGTTGTGGAAACAATAGAGAGTTTGTTTCTTGGTGGATTTTGATGAAACTTGGTGTGAGTGTTTGTATTGACCTTGGGATACACCTTATTGAAAATTAGAAACAAAATGTGACTGTTCTTAATCATTTTTAGGATGAAACCTTATATTGACATATTGCCCTTGTTTTATGCATATTTCAGTGACATATTTGTTTTTTCCAGGAAACTTTAACCCATGGTTTTACTTTCGTAAAAAGAAAAAAAATGTCATTCTCAGAATCTTTCATTTACTCTCCCCGACGAATTTATATATAACCCATTTAGGGTTATATATAAATATATATAATTTTCCCAGTGAGAATTATCTTTAAAGGCATTAAACAACTTTCTTGCAGTTGTAGTGAATTGATGAAAATGTCCATCATTACACGCTACATGGTGTTAGTGGGTCCTCATTAGCCTATACAGGTGCAGTCAAGTAGGACAAATAACTCCATAAAACTCAATTCCATTTCATATCCGCTTTAAAATAAAGACTTTTACGCAAGCAATGAATTTTTGAAATTTAAGCATTATTGAGACTATTTTATCTTTATTGATATTTTGAATAATATGGAAATTGTTGTTTATTTCAGGGATGATTCAGAAAGAAATCATGGTAAGTACAAAATTATTTTGCTTTAAGTCACATACATTTGTTGCTCATTGAATGTGACCAATGTGTGAGTTTTTAGTCATTAATTCTTGTTGGACGAGACTTACTTGTAACGTTTAGTAAATTTAGTTCATAGCTATGGAGTCTTTTTTTAAGATTTTTTTTCAAATGTCAAAGCAGAAATTGTATGTAGTATGAGTTTGAGTTGATGCAGCAACTGGCCAGTCGTTAAATAATCTTTGGTATTTTATTTAATCCATATAAACATTCAAGAAGATGCAGGGTTAGACACATTTATGAAAAGTATAGAAACTGTTCTCAATCAGAAATGAACTGTGAAGAGAATTGTATTAAGTATTTTGAACATTATCTCATGTAGAAATATATGTATGAGCAATTTTATGTTTATTGTTAAACATTTACTTCTGTAATTTTTGTTTTTCAGGCTGTGTCAATGGAAATATTGAAAGGGTTTCTTCTACAGAATGACCATACAGTTAAACCAACTTTCATGATTAAAGAGGATATAACAGATAGACAATGTGTAACTCATTAATATGCTGAAAACTTATTAGATATGCTATAATTCATAAGTCTTATATGTAACGGAGGATATATCCCTTTGAATGTTTGTGTGTTTGTTCAATCTTGAACAAAATCCATTTTTTCTTTGAAACCTATAAACATGCTTACAAGAATTATTGAAGAAAAAAAAGATAATTAGTTAACTCTTACAACTATTGACGTTGTTTCAAAAAAGTAAATATTTTTCAATTTCGTATGAAGATGTGTTCAATATCTTTAACTTCTGCAAGCAAAGATCAGAGAATTTAGTCCATTGGGGAAATAATGTCTTAATATTATGATGGTGCTTCTCTTTGGAGAAGTCAACTGATATATAACTATTGCTCTCGATTTTGACATATTTTGTTTGTGGATGCGATTTTGATTAATGGTATTGTTTTGCTTGTACAGATTTTTATTATACAAATAAAAGATTGAGAATTTTTTTCTTTGGAAGTTGGTAGTCTTAAATTCTGTATCATTCTATAAGCAATGGACGGAATATAGTCGATTTTGGGGTTTTAGAACAATTACCATTATGTCATTGAACTACATGTATATTAAAACCTGTGTCACATCCCTAGAGCAAAGAACATATTTCTGACAAAATGTTTTGCAGGAATCACAATCCAATAAATACAACGCTGCTACAGAAACGTGTAGAGGTCTAGGTATTCTCAAAGCTTGGACTTAAAATAAAATACAATATAACAAATTTCTGTCTACATATCACAAAAAGGCAGGAAAAAATACATAAAATTCATATGCAGGAAGAAAGAATTTACATTAAAAAACATAATATTACTACACTTCTTGGCTAGTTGATTAATGCCCTAACGTTGGAGATAAATTCTGCTGATTATTCGCAAGGCATAAAAGAAAGAAATAAACTGAACAATATAGTTTCTTATGTCAAAAAAGTAGGTATGTCTTAACGTCTCTTTACACACTAAATCTCTTTATACATGTACACAGAATTCATTTCAGATAGAAAGTGTTATCATCTAGTAATGTTGATTTGCATTGCGTGAGCATAATTAATGAAAAAAATATTCTTTTGGGTTGGTAGATTCTAGCATTATTAAAAAATAAACCACTGTTATTCCTTGACTGTTTATGTAGGTACATGTAACATACTGTCTGGATTGTATACATACAACATACAATACTAGTTGAATATGCGTTTAGGCAAAATATTTTGAATCTGATTCGGTTTTATTCTTTTAATATATGTATACAATATAAGCAGAAAGATGGGTTGCGTGGCATACACCCAATTTATCAAATTATACGATCTCTTTAATATCTCAACGGTTCTCATATCAAAGAACTTTACATGCGCTTGTTGAAATATTTGATCACAACGAGATTTTCAATCTTCTATGCCTTATTTCTCTATTCTTATATACAACCAGTACAGGGCGTTATATACCTAACATTTTGACAAGGAAATAGATATTCAAATTGTGCGCCTTTACTTGCTGACATATTTCGTAAACCTTAAATCTATCCAGAAGAGTTGGAAAAAAAACCTACTGATTCTAAGACTTTCCGCATCCTTTTCGACTTGCTTCTAGAAATAATCAACAATCACGATCTTTGTTTTCGACTTTATGACAAACGTGACGACTTTAATTTTCCTATCGTTAATTTTCCATGCATGTGTAGTCAGATACCATCACTTGCTTATGGTGTGTATTTTTCACAACGTATCCGATATGCTAGGGCTTTTTTTTTTATTTATTAAGACTTTTTGTTTAGAGATCGACCTTCAGATCGCTTAAAGGGGAACAGTGGTTATTTTGGGGGGTTGTTAGTACTAAAACTCCCTTCAAATTTGCCTCAAAATTACGTTCTATTTCTTTAATGTGTTGTCTCATTAAAGTCGTTTTATTTTTTCCTTTTTTTTTATGCCAATAATTATGAATACATATGAATTGGGGCAGGCTTGAATTTCGGTGGTATCACTATTACTGATTAGCTTAGCTAACCAATACGAACGGATGGTAAATGTGTCCGTTTCATCAGGGCTGCTTCAACTTCAGTAAGGAAATTGTATGGTTTACAGCTTACTATTTTGAAATATCTGATGGATTCCACTACTATACAATTATTGCTCTCGTTTTGGTTAGAATTGCGTTGCTTGTTCGGATGATGATCAATTTCAACCGAAATCTATTCCATATGATGTAAACTCTAGACTCTATAGCTCCAATAGACCTACCAAATGGCATGGTTAAATTTCCACTTGGGCATTATGGATATAAAACAAAACGAAATTTGTGGTAATAGTTTATATTTCAACATTAGATAATACATACAATCATCAGGATAGATATGTAGGCCTGTGTTAAATCAGACTGATGAAATTAAATAAAGCGTTTTTTGAGCAGGTCAATTGTTCAAGTTGACCAATGTATATTACATATTAAATATATGCTGTTTTCATAACTTCATAACTTCTTTATATTCATTTTATATTGTTTGAGAATTAAATTCTGGAAAAATCAATCAGAAGTTTTATATCAATCAAATCATTTAAAACAGGTCCACAACTATCAAACAAATAAACAACATACACTATTAAAAAATAATCTTGCTATAATTTTTTTAATGCATCTTTAAGTAATAAAATTTTCCTAGAAATATGGACAAAATTATAATGACAATGGTGTTTCATTTAGTGTTAAACAATACTAACAAAGATGTATGAAAATAGATCAAACATTCGGAGTGTACAATAAAAACCAGGGCTTTCCAGGCAATGATCATATTTTAATTACAAATTTTAATACAAATTTCATTATAACAAAAGAATAAAAAGTCAAGGGCAATAACTCAAAAACTGTTCATCGAAAATACCTCATGTTAGAACTTGACCGAGATCTGATCAATTGCAATGATCACACCATTCAAGTTTCATCAGAATCAGTTTAACTTTTATGATGCTCACAAAACTATTTTTGATGCGTTTTGGCAAAGTCAAGGGCAATAACTCAAAAACCGTTCATCGAAAATGCATCAAGTTAATACTTGTTCAGGATCTTATCAATTGCAATGATCACACCAAGTTTCATCGGAATCGGTTCAAAATTGTAGCTTCAATCTTGCTCACAAACTATTTTGACAAAGTCATGGGCAATAACTCTGAGATCTTATCGAAAATACGTCAAATTCGAACCTGGCCGAGATCTTATCAGTTTAAAAGACCATACCATAATTCATCAAAATCAGATGAAAACTGTAGTCTCTAGAGTGCTCACGAACTAAATTTGACGCGTTTTTACAAAGTCAAGGGCAATAACTCAAAATCCATTCATCGAAAGTACGTCAAATTCGAACTTGACCGAGATGTTATCAATCTTAGGCAATAGGCATCATACCAAGTTTCATTAAAATCAGATAAAAACTGTATTCTCTATAGTGCTCACAAGAAATGTTGACGGACAGGGGCGACGACAATATACGACCACATATTCATGCGGGTGTATAAAAACACATAAAAATCTATAAATCAATTTCAATTTATAGGAACAATGTTAATCCTGATATATCAATATTTTATGTTAATTCAAATACAGTTGCATATTGTCCTGGTGTTTCTTAAAGAACAAAACTAAGATGCTGCTGGGCTAAGTGGCACAAGTGTAGTGAATTTTTGCACGCATGTTCAAGGCCACTTTTCTACATTATAAAACACATAACATAAGATCATTACTCTCATTATCCAAAACATAAACGAAATATTTTTCACATCACGTAATCTATAACTAGATTTTAATATTGAAAGACCTCCTTTATTATGAACTTTTCAAACTTTTATTGAAAAACTGTCTTCAGTGGAACATCTATGATGTCAATAATTCTTCAAGTGGAATAAAGCTACCTGAAATATATTCACAGTTTAATTTATATAACCTGTACACTTTTAAATATAAACATTTTAATATTGAAATAGCAATTGGAACTTAGTCCATTCTTTCTAGTGCGCATTGTAAATTTAGAAATAAAAAATTGAAGGAGCAAAATCTCCAAATATTCAGAAAATACATACGTAGGCTCATTCGAGAACATATACATAATGATATATACATGTACTAAGGGAATTTATGCATCGGATATTTCACGGTACAACATAGCGCCATAGTTGTGCATGCTTTTTCATGTTTGGTGTGGGCCTTTATGCATAAGCTTAACTGTATGCTGAACTGTATTATCTTTGCCTTTAAAATGCCTTGCAAATGTGGATGGGTGTTCTGACATCTGTCTAAACTGACATACATAGATGTCAACATATTTAAAACAGACATTTCAGCCAGTGATAAACAAAATATGTTGTATAATAATATTAAAGTTACCTGGTATTCAACTTGCATGGTATGGTGGAATAGATAAAAAAAAATAGCTTAACACCAGAGGTTTGTTTCTGTAAAAAAATACATGATTTACTTAATTATTTTTTCAATCAAAATTTACCAATAATTATTACACAAGAACATCAGTTTTAGAATAGTAGTAAACATTTGGGCACTGGTTATCATTTTAAATTTTTTTTTTATAGAAAAATGTGTTTTTCATCATACTTTTCTGTACCAAATTGGACTTCTGAAGACTGACAATACAAAGCTGTGTGCAATGAGGAAAAGTTTGGCCTGACAGCAGCTTAAGCTAATTTTTTTTACGATTCCGATAATCAAAAATTTCGTCCAGAGCATAACAAAATCGGGTGCAATGGTTATATACAGTAAGTAGGTAGTGGAATTCCCATACGAAAGGTTCTGTCAGGTGTTCGAAAAGAGTAAGCGTGTAAAAGTGTAAGCCTATTACTATCCGAACTCACCTGTAATCAAATTCCATCTTCAATCGGCTGAAACTTCAGCTTCAAATTAAATCCATACAATCTGAAATTCATAATTTTGATAATAAAACAGTTTATTGATGGAGAATGATGATAAGACGCTAATAATCAAAACCAAAACTCGATTTGGTTACCCTGCCTGGTTTCGCTAGGCAATGTAAAAATCTGACATTAAGCTGTGCGACCAACAGAAAGGGCAGAGGCGTCGACCCCCTTCCCGACCCCCGCCCGATCTCACAACAACAACAAATTGATTGGCCCGGCTTTTCCTATCCCTCCCACCCCTGCTCCCTTTTTCTTACTGTCGAGTTCTTGCATGTCTGGTGCTTTTAGCCCCCTGGACAATTCTGTGACCCCTGCTCGCCCCCTCCACCTAATATTTTCACAATGGCGAATTTAGGGGGGGGGGCTGCCATGTCCAATCCCCACTCCCTCCGACCGAAGAATTGGAATGCGCAAAATTTGAGAATTTTCATAATGTTACACCCTATCCCCTACCCCCTCAAAAAATTACTCGCTACGCCAATGTCATTTCAAGAAACGCCGGGGTGGGGGGGGGGGGGCATATCTGGAATGAGATTCTATGAGGAGTTAGAGGTTAAGCTTAGCCGTAACTTCTCTTTAAGTAATATGTCTAGGCACTGCACTAGGCAGCAATTTACCTGAATATGATGAATTGTCGACTAGAAATAGATGCCTACTGCTACTGGCACTGATCCACACGTGATATGTAGAGATTTGCGAACTAGCCTAAATCTTAGATAGGACTCCAATGACACTAGATCGTTTTAGGCTCAAGGTCCAAAAATTGTGATATTCTTCTCCCGCCGAAGTTGGCTGAAATTGGTGGACCATTTGCTGCTTTATTCTGCATTATATCGCGAAAAGGCAGTCGTTTTTAGGTTGACATCGGAAAGATAAAATGGCTAAATATACAGTATGCTATTTGATTGGATATAGTTTTCGCTAAGATTGACGTCTGATTGGTTGATATATAAGCCGTTGTTAGGTTTTATAGAAAGGCTAATAATAAACGGCACCGTCTACCGTTCACTGCTGTTCCTTTTATTAAAAGGCTAAAAAATTCAATTATTAGCTTTATATAAAAGCTAATTTTACTGGATCGGGTGCGTTACCACAACTCACCATTGAAATTTGAGCCTTCAAATCCATGTGCATCCATAATTATTAGCATTTGAAAGTTATAATGCCCTACTATACACATTAGCGATACTATGCAATATATAGAAAAGTCATCTATAGAAATAGAAGGAGAAATGTCTAGTTTAAGGTATATTTGAAGGAAATACGCAATTTTCGTGGATTTCTAGTGCTTCTGAAGGATACTTAAATATATTCAAGACCCAAATCAACCAATAAAAATGAAGACTGGTCCCCTTTAAAACTTATGGACATTCAGCACGTAGCCAGATTCATTAATATTATCATATCGATTACAGTATATCTATATCTACCAATTGGTAATTACACATAGCGTTCTACTTATAACTTTTATATTCACTACATTAAGCATGTCTTTTGTCACACATATATTTGAAACATTTTCATCATTAAAATTCTAGACAACACATTTGATACAAATCAGTTCGATCAAACTCGCTAACAATGATACTAGCGTAGGTAATTAAATTTTGAATTAAATGTGTCAACGTGGTCGGTTCATCTAAATAGAAATATGTTACCGATTGCTATATTCATTTTCACTAGTTGTATTGTTTTCTGGTTAGATACTCGGTTCCAAACCAGGGGTATTAGTACCCCTAGGGGGTACCAGCGAACACCACAAGAGGTACCTGAGAAGCCTCGCAGATAATTTTAAAAAGTATGGAATAGATTAAATATCCAACACCCATCAACCGACAAAATATCCTTTTACTTTCATGTTGGCTCTTAATGTTACTTAGGGTGGGCGAAGGGGTACAAGGAGATTGCTTGAATAAGATTAGTGTACAAAGAGTCCAAAAGGTTGGGAACCAATGGGTTAGATCAACTCTTCAGACTTATAAGTCAATATTTCTAGTGTGATTAAGTATTTTGGTGATGTATGAAAGGACCAAGTAAATTATAATACGATTTGATTCTGTCTGCATTTTGTCCGCAGCCTTGAATTCATGAATCTTGTTTTAAATGAAGAAAACGAATAACTAAGGAAAATTTAAATGTTTGCCCATTTTTTCAGTCAGTTTAAAAAACGAACGGTTGCTGGCTAACATTTTGCGTTTCAACTCCTACTGATAAAAATCCGTACAGGTAAAACAATACCGTTAGTCAATATCGCTTCCAAAAACTTGGCAAAATCGTAAAATTGTCTAAAATAGTAACTGGATATACGCAAGTCATGTACCTCCTTTCAGACTCTCACATGTAACCAGTTACTACGTATACGTTTGACTTAAACTGTGTTAAAAGACTAAAATAAAAGACATCAAATGGTATGCTTGTTCAGAGAAGGAACAAAGGTCGTTAAATCCATGGAAGTTGATATAAACCATCAATACTTGTCTTGTAACGTATTGAATAATGATATAAGAAGAAATCATTGACGAGCCAATGGAGCTACGCGAATATAGACAGATTTTTCATTATTGATATCGCGAGAAATATTACAAATTTTTTTTTTCACTTTTAATGAACGAGTGATTTAATTACGCCGGCTGTTAAGGATAATTGTGGTGAAGTTGTGCGCATGTCAACTCAGAATTACAATGCTGCAGTACTATGTAATTGTATACACACTGCCAGTATGAATACGACTGTAACAGCCGGCTTGATGAAAATGTCGTATGTTTGTTGGTTGGACCAAATGAGTGAATATTTCTGATATTGCGGTGTTATAGGATAATTTTAGTGTTGAAAGTTCATGTGACGGTTTTCAATTTACAATATTATCGCCACAGAATCTGTGAATACAAATCTATCGTCCCTCACAACGGGCCATAGAATGTGAGCGATAAATGAATCTGGAGCAAGTTCATTCTTAATAAAAATCGAATAAGAGCAATGAACTACTAATAACAATACATTTTATATTAATGTACATTGTGCTGTATAAAAATCAGGTATTTTAGCAGTGTTTGGTACTTAAACGCAAATATATAGTCGTTGTTTTACTCCAGTTATAAGATGGAGTTTGAAGTGTACAACAATTATTCTTATGTCTTTCCATTTGAAAGAAACTGGAATGAAAGTGGCTTTAAGGACTATTGCAGTGAAAACTGGTATCATTCGCTTATTTTTTCGCTAATATATTTGATAATTATTTTTAGCCTTCAACATCATATGAAAAATCGTGAGGAATTCAATTTAAGAATACCGTTAGCAGTGTGGAGTGCCCTACTTGCCTTATTCAGCATAGCCGGAACTGTTAGATCTCTTCCGGAATTTATAGGGGCTGTTATAGAAAAAAGTTTCCATTATTCAGTTTGTATTCCCGGATATTTTGGGTCGGTACCAGGATTTTGGGGAAGTGTGTTCGCCTTGTCTAAAGTTTTTGAGTTAGGTGATACCCTATTTATTGTTTTACGGAAGAAGCCGTTAATATTCCTTCATTGGTATCACCATGTGACCGTTTTGATACTTTCCTTTCTTGTGTATGGAGAACACGATGCATCTGGAAGATGGTTTTATGTTATGAACTATGTCGTCCATTCCTTTATGTACACATACTATGCCCTGAAAGCTATGCAAATCTATGTTCCTAAACAGATTAGTTTATTAATAACTTCTATGCAGATATTACAAATGATTATAGGATGTTTAATAAGTATTATGGTATTTGTGTACAAGCGAAGAGGTGAATTTTGTCAACAATCGAACATGAATTTATTTTTGATATCTCTTATGTATGCTTCATATCTTATAATGTTCGGTAATTTCTTCTATAAAGCTTATATTATAAGGCCGCGATCTTCAAAACGTACCAAAATTGAGTAAGATATTGAAATATATGAATTGCAAGCTCTTATCTGAAAGTATGATTCTGTTAAAAAAAGAGTAAAAACCTTATTTGGTTCTCTCTTTTCGTCTAAATGACTTGTAGAGTTATCGCCCATCTTCTTGTCAAAGCGCTTTCATTTGTTTTCAAATGCCCGCATATTCCTTCACGTGTCTTCAAGTTGACGAAAGTATGTCGTTCATATTATATGAACTTAAATTAATACTACCTCTTTGAATGGTCAAAAAAAGTTACGAGTTATTATTGAAACACGTTTTTCAATTATTATTGTTACGTACATAGTTTTTCTTAAAATCTTGATTTTATCTAAGTTCAATTTCCGGGAATACTATCCCAGGTAGTATTTCTTCTAAACGGAATGTGTGTGCAATCTGCATAACATTATACATTATGTCTAAATCTCTCAGTGGCCACCTTTATATGTTGTTTTATTTATTGAGATGTTGATATTTTCATATCGATGGAGCGATTATTTCTAGCTTTGTGATCTTTACTTGGCTATTACCTTTTAACCTTATATTCATATCTCGTTTATTTTCCTGCACCCATCTTTTCATTACAGTCCCTCCGCTTTATGAAATTTATTCTGCGCCCCCCCCCCCCCCCCCCCCACTCCTAACGTCAAACCTGTTTATTCCATTTGCATTTCAATCTATATGAATCTAATGTTCATTGTTAAGTTCTTATTGTTAAAGCATAGCTGTACATTAGTTTTTATATTTATAATTTAAAACATATCATTTTATAAAGTTTTAATAGTTATAAAATCAAACATACCTGTATGTGAAGTTTTTCTTTTTAATAATTCAGGATATCTTTATTATTATGACAATATAATAACATGGAACATAATGTTATGTTAAAACACTATTTAATGTGTAGTTTGTTTTGGGGTTTAAAATTGTGTTATCCATTAGCAACGTATCATATAATGTTGTCGTTGACAATTCCATTTACACAAAACGATCATGATTTATCATAAAAAAAGAAATAGCTCTCTTGCTGAATATCATCTTTTATTGTCTAAAAACTACCTCTAGAATGCGACCGTTTTGGATTTGTCCCCGAAGTGGTCTCTTTTTTACAGTTTTTACTGTAAATGTGTGTGCTCCGTTGTTTTATATAAGATTGATTGTGCTCATTTTCAGTATACTTTTGTCTTAACGTTAAAAATTCACATTGCTACTTTATGTATAATATTGTGCTCCGTTATTTAGCCCTTAAATAAAAATTGTGTTTCTTAAGTTTGAAAACTGTGTTTAGTTAATGTAAGTGCTCTTTACAATGTGGCAATGTATCAAAATTATTTATTTATTTATTTCAAATTCGGTGTCATTCATGCACTGACGAGGCCCAGAGGTCGAAGCAGTACAGTTTTCAAAAAATATATATATTTTATGAAGTTCTATATACGTGTCATTACTCCAAGGTCTGATAATATCTATTGAAGTTTATTTTATCAATAAAATTTCAATATCAAGTATAGTTGTGAGACTTTTAATTGAACAGCTGATGATTTGACTTGGTGATGATTTGACTTGGTCGTACGATGTTAAAATATGAACTCAAAGGTCTCAACCTCATGTCAAGAGTCAAAGTTCGTAGTCCGTAACACCAGCGTTATTTAATTGTCCAACATTACCGTAAACTGTACAATTAAAATCACTCCGAAGGTCAATTCTTAACAGTAAAGCTGTTATTTGCCCATTTAAAAAATAGTTTGTACCTCGACTTTTATTTTTATAAGTTTTACCCAAAATACTCTGGAAATATAAAAAAAATCGTGAAATTCAAATTTAATTTTGTAGAAAATGACACTAGTGTTATACTGAAAAGTTTTATGAATGTAACCTTACAGTTTATGACTATGCACAGTGGATAAGTAAGTAAATAAGTAAATTTTAATTGGCAGTGAAAGAAGAAACCATGTAGAACGAAGCAGTATCAGGGCATGCGTCGGTTACGAGGTGCTGATACCACGAATATCTTTACGAAAAAAGTGACAGAAATAATTCCAAATAACGCAATAGCATACAATAATAATATGTGATTTAAGGCCTGCAATATATTCAACATGTTTATTAATACAATTTTAATGAATTTGAATATTTTAATATCAATATAAAAACGCTGTTTTCGTCATGCATTCGCGATATTGATTAGTAACCCGTCATACAAAATATATATAGGCCCACTCCCACGGACAATTGTTAGAAATTACAGAGATACAAAAAGCATAATTTAGAAATACTTTCAAAAAAGCATAAGGGGTGGCCGAAGGGATACCTGGAGATTGCGTTAAAAAAATAGGGATACTAAGAGTTGAAAACCAAGGCTCTATAATGTCGATCTAAAATATCGAGGCAGGCCCATAGACAAGGGGTCCTAGTTACAATCTCGCACCCCCCCCCCCCCCAAAAAAAAGATAACAAAACAGTATAATTTGTCACGCAAAGAAGGCCTTTTGAAGTTCAGTATGATCTAAGTTAGAACCTATTTTCTTACAGTTATTATTTCCTATAACGAGTGTTACAACTCATTAAAAAATTTTCTGATTTTCGATAGGGTTTATCCTTTGGTGACCGTGTGTTCAACAAATATGGGATGGACATTACACATTTGACCTCATCCAATGACCTTTGTGTTTCATTTATAATATCACACGATAAAGTATCGTTATCTGGCGATAACAAGATCTACATCCATTCCTTAATCACAGACGTGTAAGTGGTAAGGTCAATGTCCATAATATGAAGTATACATGTAAGGGAATACTACATAGATGTAGATGTATAGTCTTTGTAGTCCATAGCCAACCATTTTGTTTTAAATTACCTCCCTTGAAAGAAAATTGAAAATGATTGACCTAAATATTTGATTAACTTGAAAGCATTTGTATTCAGGTACATGTATATACTAATCATACACGATCTTGTCTGTATGTCATTGGTCAATATATTGGATGATCGTCTGGTCAAGACAGTTCAGACCAAGGGCGTTGTCCTAAATTTTTTAGTGTAAATAAGAGTTCAAACACCTTTCAAAAGGATTATAACGGTGATAAAGATAAGACGGTAGGGGCACTGTCATCATTACTATTTATTGTGCATATTGAATAAGATGTCAAATATCCTGCCATATACTAAAATCTATTGGCTCAATTGATACTGATATATACTTCATACTCAATGTCAATGATGTGCTGTAATATATTAAAATAAGATTATGCAGATCAAACAAAAATGAAATAGACTTTGAGCCACACCACGTGTGTTGCCGTGTTCTGTTTGGTTGAATATACAACGTGTAGACGCTTAGATACCTTTCAATAGGCCATATAGGTGGGACATAAGGCAAAACGTTAAGATTTGGCGTGAATAAGAATACCGTTAGTAATAATGAGGACAGGGGTCAACGACAGACAGTGGAGAAAAGCCGGTACGACGTGTTGTGGTTCAGAACAAGGAAGATAGAATAATCAACGTTAAGTGTTAAATTGTTAAGACGCCATCGGTTATAGCCTATGTGTAAAGCAGTTGTTCTTCAATATGATATCTGTATTGACATTTGCCCACGGTTGAGTGGAATTCAAACGGGGATATAGGGAGTGTAAGGTACATATATGACATTTTTGTCGTAGCGTGATAGAGGACGAACTAACATCATGAATTTTGAAGTGTATAACTACACGTATGTGTTTGATTTTGAAAAACAATGGAACGAAACCGCTTTCAAGGAATACTGCAAGAGAAGGATTATGGACCCTGTGTATTATTCAATAATTTACCTAACTGTGATTTTTTGCCTCAAGCGATATATGAAACACCGTAAAGAATTCGATCTAAGACAATTGTTAGCTATATGGAGTACTATATTAGCCTTGTTCAGCATTTTTGGATCTGTTAGATCTCTTCCAGAACTTATGGTGTCGGTTAAAAAAAGTTTCCAATATTCAGTTTGTATTCCAGCATATTCAGGGCCGGTACCAGGATTTTGGGGAAGTGTTTTCACCTTATCTAAAGTGTATGAGTTAGGAGATACCATTTTTATTGTGTTACGGAAGAAGCCTCTGGTGTTTTTACATTGGTATCATCATATAACAGTGATGCTATTTACATGGCATAGCTATAGTGAACATGCCGCAGCTGCACGTTGGTTCTACACCATGAACTTCGTCGTTCATTCCTTTATGTACACATACTATGCTCTGAAAGCTATGCAAATCTATGTTCCAAAACAGATTAGTTTATTAATTACTTCTATGCAGTTATTACAGATGATTATGGGATGTATAATTAATATTATGGTATTTGTGTACAAGTTAAGAGGTGAATTTTGTCAACAATCAAATACTAATTTAATTTCATCTTCATTAATGTATATCACGTATTTAATTTTATTCGTGAACTTTTTTTATAAATCGTACCTTGTACCAAAATCAAAAACACTAAAGCAAAAGTAAAGACAACTTCAAAATTGTTTTAGACCAAAATCAAAAACACTAAAGCAAAAGTAAAGCCAACTTCAAAATTGTTTTAGAACAATGGTCCATAATGCTGATCTGGCATGAGTAACTTTGGCAATGTCTTTCATAGAAGTGTATGCACCATTTTGCTTTATTCATTCATGTATGAACACGTATTGTATGCGTTTTATTTTTTGGCTTTTCATTGTTGTTTTCACCTTTGCTTTTTTATTGTTTTCTATGGACTAGATAAGTTGTTTGCAATAAATAATTTTCATATTATGGTTTTTTTTTTTTTTACAAATTGTTGGTAGTGTGGCGATATTTTCCTCGTTTGCAGTTTGGCCCATACGAGGAAGAGGAATGTCGAGCTTGACTGCCTTTCATGGCTGATTGACTAATATAGCCAACGCCTTTCCCATAGTCATGGGTCATCTCAACTCGGCCAAGGCCCGGCTTTATTTAGTGTCAGTGTATTGTTGGTAAATGGCCTTTGTCTATCCTAGAATGGCCTGCATGACATGCTCTCGGTAGGGGAACAATAAATCACGATGTGTACTCAACATGCTTTTGAAAACTGAAAAAGGTGATCAGAAATGGGGTCAACTGTCGATCACCTGTATATACGACATATTTTCATTTGGCCACTTAATACCGGTTTAATCCCCTGGCTTCTTGTTGAAATAAAAGTTGAATGCCCGTCAATTGCTGTTTTGGTCTTGTCAAGTCGCTATATGATCATAATCAAAGCAGTCTACACTTCTCAAGCAGGGAACGAATTCAGTTTGAGATTTTAACTTAAATATAAGTATCGAATATTAATACCAATTTGATTCTTCAGGTAGGTTTTCAGGATGATCCCTTGACCTGACATAATTGTTGTTTTCGGGAAGTATGTCAATGGGCTTATCTCCAAAAGAAATCGAATTGATCATAAGACTAGTCAAGTCACGATAATATGAATTGATCTACCTTCATGACTACTATAACTCATCATTACATTGCATACAATACATTATTTATATATATGTTATTAGTGAATGACAAAGTCCAAAGTTCAAACGTGACTCAATTGGGGTGGGGTAAGGTGTCAAAGTCTATCTTGAGATATTACGGATTTAAACCATGCATATCTTAACGCCTCCCAATTTAAATAGCTGCACTGTGGGTTGAATAAATTGGCATGCCAATGACACCTGTCACTCCTACACACACAAAATACCTATGTAGTATCTCTTGAAATAAAAAATATGGTCACATATTTGAACCGGGCGATCCCCTGAACAACAAAGTATAGCTACCGGTGGCATATTTCCACCAAATTGAGGGCAAAAAATACGTTAAAATAGCAATGCTCTAGTTAAAAAAAAAAACTTGATGATGAAAGTGAAGGCGATTTTATATGAGATCAAACATTGATACGACTATAGAATACTAGGTATTAGATACATGTATCATAAATTTACTGATCAGAAACGCTTCCTATTTTAATTAGATATATAAATCTAACTATCACATGCTTATTCTTCCGTCCTAAATGTTTTTGTGAAATATTGTACATCGGGTGTACGAAAAAAAACGTCCCCATGTTTGACGGTAAGTATCTCAGCTATTGGTTAACCGACCTCTTTCAAAATTCTCACAGATTTACTTCAGCAGGTCCTTGCCTGAAGATATGAGAGTCATGGAATAAAAATTGTACAAGAACGGTTCAGGACAAAACAGCCCAAAACAAAATGGCATGTCAAAAAATTCAATATCAGAGCAAATTACAAATTTCAACCTGTGTCTTTCATTACACCGACCACCAACCACCAAAATTTTCCATCCTGAGAAGCTCATCTAAAGGTATTTTTTCTCAAAAAGCGACCATCCTGCCTTTAAGTTCCTGTTTAACCACTGGTGCCGGTAATGATTCCGAGCAGTATGGGATACTCTTAAATAACATGTGTACATGTGGGTAAGAGGGACACACTGACTAAACAGGAACTGAAAGGCAGAATGGTCGCTTCTTGAGAGATTGTACCTTTAGATGAAAGCTCATCAGGAAAGATAATAGTTGATATTGGTGGTCGATGTGATGAAGTTAAGATTGATTTGGGGCAAGAGCCAATTGATCAAGAAGTCTGAAAGGGATAATAAAAAGAAAGTGTTTTAAACCCCATGCCCTTAATGCAATGCAAACTGGAGTAAGAGACAAACAGTGATCCAGGAGCAAGCGGGCATTTTGACCGCCGATAAAGTCGGTCTGTTTTTAACATTAAATATAAAAATATGCCTACGTTTGGAAGTATGACTTTACACAGAGAAAAGTTCGGTCAGAATTTTGGATTCGTTTCACGTGAAGGCATTCTTAGGCAAATGGCATATATTTTGATCATTGTGACATGAGAGAAAAAGTTGAATTCTGAACTCATTGTGGTCACGCAGCGTTGTCTTACAACGATTCGACGTTGATAGAAGTTAGCACAATGCATCCACCTGAAAACTATCATGCGAAAAAAAAAAAACAAAAAACAAGTAGGCTGTAAAATGCCGCTTGAACGAATTTTTTTAATTACTTATTATGAGACAATACAAATTGACCAATTAACTACTTTTATATTTATACATTTTTATACATTAAGTCAATGATGTTCTAAACTGTCAATGCTATTTTAAGGCTGCTCGATATTCTTGTTTTCCCTTTGATTCAGTGTTCAAAATCGATCTGTATTTTATTATTTAATGAAATTTAAACCCAGAGGACATACACACAATACTGAATGCAGCTTCTCATATTGAAGTTTGGGTCACTGGGGTGATAATTACCGACAACTTTTTCCATTGTCATTGTACAGTCAGTCACTCACTCGCCTACTGACACTAGTCGAAACTTAACGTGGTGTTAAAGGTCTCTTTTAAGATAACATATTATAGGCCTATCTCTAGTGAACTAAGCCAATGAAATCCATTGTATTACTATCGTACCATACCTGTGACCTACACACACACACGTCGTCTAAACTATACTTGAATTACTCGGTTACATTGTGGTGATGATTATTGTGCAGACGGCACAATATTCGAGTCAAGAGCTATGAATTCTTCGCTTGGCTTGAACGTGGCTGCTCATAACTATTCCTATGTGTTTGAATTTGAAAAGAATTGGGATGAACCATGGTTTTTGGAGTATTTAAAGGAAAGATGGACGGACAGTTTTATATATGCTGCAGTATATGTGGTGATCATTTTCAGTGTTCAGCATTTCATGAAAAGCCGGCGAGAATACGATTTACGACAAGTATTAGCGGTATGGAGTGGGATACTCGCTTTGTTTAGTATTTCCGGTTCACTACGAACACTTCCAGAGCTAGTTTCATCCATTAATAATTACAGTTTTCAATATTCAGTGTGTGTGCCAAGTTTTATTCTTCAAGGCGTACCACGTGTTTGGGTCTTTCTATTCACTGTATCGAAAGTTTACGAGTTGGGAGACACGATATTTATAGTGTTAAGAAAGAAACCCCTTGTATTCTTACATTGGTACCACCATGTTACTGTGTTGATATATTCCTGGTATACGTATACAGATCATACCGCGGCGGGACGTTGGTTTATTGGAATGAATTACGTTGTTCATTCTGTTATGTATACATACTATTGTTTAAAAGCTATGCAAATCCATGTGCCGAAGCAGATCAATTTAGTCATTACCGGTATGCAGTTATCCCAAATGGTAATGGGTTGTATAATAAATTTCATGGTATATACGTACAAACGAAGAGGAGACTTTTGTCAACAGACATACACAAACTTAGCATTTTCAACTTTAATGTATTTTAGCTATTTTATATTATTTGCCCAATTCTTCCATAAAGCATATATAGTACCAAAATCTAGAAAATCCAAACAACATTAAGTTATTTCCAGTGCAAGTTTTAAAACATTTTTTTGTTATTGTGAACTTTAGTTAGTGAATGAGTGAGTGAGTGAGTGCTCTGTGGAACATTTTAAGACCATTGCTTTGTTGGCTAGTCTTTGATAGTGCTATCTAGTTTTAGATTTAGTTGTAGATGTGCAATGATTGCTTTAAGGATATGTTTAGTGGAATTTTGTAATTTATTCCAAACATAAAGCTTAATTTTCCTCAGAATTCTAAGAATTTCTTAGAAAATATCACATGAAATTTACCAATGGTACTAGCTTTGTCTCCTATTTATTCTAGTAAGACAATCATGAAATTCTATCCGATTTTGCCTGAAAGATCAAATTAAGCTTTGTTTTTGTAATGAATCTTGGTTATGAGTTGATAATTGTTTTTATCACAAGAGTTTTGTAATGATGTTTTGGTTATAAGTTGATAATTGTTTTTATCACAAGAAATTTGTTATGATAAAAGTGAGCTTGTTAGTACTCTTGTTAGATAAAGATATTGTTCTTACTAAATGTTAAGAATTGTAATAGATGCAGTTACCAATCAAGTATTTTAATGTATTTATTTACAATAGATTCATGTATTAAAGGGGTTGTAAAGAGGTTTTTCTACAAAATGTATGAGTATCAGGAAAATCTATAGCATCAAATTTTCCATCTGACCCTGTGATTCCAGCTAATTTCACATTAACACTTTAAGTGTTTGATGACGTCACATCCGCGAAAGTATTCTGTGACTTCTGACACTTAGCTTAAGTGGAATTACAGGAACTACAGGAAGAATTCTATCAGGTTTTATTAAGATCAATAGAAATGCCAAAAAATAGTGCATTATTTGTGACGTAACTAAGCCTTTAAATGCAGTATTTTGGTATAAGTGACGTCACAATTCTTTGGAAATGTTCACATTAAGGCTAAATTTGAAAACGTCAATTTTAATGCTACCACCTGTTACAATTTGATTAGGGCTTACATTTTCAATCATAAGTGTTCAATTGAATTAAAATATTACTGTCTGCAAATTTTCAGAGCAGCTACATATTTTAAAGTAGAATGAACAACAAATCTAAATTTTCAAACATGGTCAATAGGATTATATTCATCATGGGACTTACCTGGTGGTATAGCTACACAACATACATGTATTACCTAAATAACCAATAAATCCAGAAAACGATGTATATATACAATAATTGAAACACGCTAATTCAAATTTTAAGCGTTTTTTCAATGATAACCTAGCAATTTAATGGAAAATTACATAGTTTTATGGGATTATCTGATTCTGTTTGTATACTTTGGATACCGTTGATGAAGATATACTCTGATTATTGACCAAATTTTGAGAACTTAGTTTTTTTGAGTCGGATATCGATACAACATTCTGCGTTTAAAGGGATTGTAAAGTCGTTTTATGACGTCACTAATAGTGATCTGCATAGATATCAATGGTAGCTTCCGGTAGATCACTATAAGTGACGTCATAAAACGCGTTAGTTTTAGTGGACTAGCAAGAACCACAGACGTCGGAATAGAAATTGGAATGGTGCAAATTGATGCTATCAGTGTTCCAGATACACATACAAAGTTTAGAAAACCTCTTTACAATCCCTTTAATGGTGCAGATTTTCCAAGTCTCTACAGTCGTATCGTTAATCCCACCTACCCCGTTTGGACATAGTATTTAGTCTAGTTGTACCTCTGAAGGACATTCAGTAATAATTTTATAACTGATATACTTAGTTATCTCTTAGTCTAGGGTTCAGATATCGTCTGAAGGTAAACAATTTTGATAACGAAAGTCAATTTATTTCTGTATCTAGTCATAAAATTGCAAAAAAAAGACGTTTCGTGTCTGCACTCTGAGGGACCCAAATGCACTTTCTTGCTAGTCCACTCTCAGGGGGAATACATGGATTTGAAATAATTGTAATTATGAAATTCGTGTATTTAGTTAGAGTATTGGTAGATTAAACCAAAGAATCCACCAGGAAGTCACTATCTTTGAGTCAGGCTACTATTCAAAATACTTTTTTTTAGCAAAAGAAGCAATCCAAAGTTATAAGTCTTTAGAAAACTACAAAGGGCATTAGGGACAAGCTGCTCTATGCAATTTTCTAAAGACTCTTATATTTGGATTGTCTCTCTCTAAAAAGTGTATTTTGAAGAGTTATTAGATAATGTTCATAAGCTACATTTTGCTTTGCAATTAAGCAGTATTTTGATGCATTAGTCAATTAAGTACATTATTAACTGTATTTTGAATGTATATAGGCCTACGTCTAGTTTGCCAAATCTGATCATTGTTATGGCAAACACTTGTTCTCAGTTCTAAGTCAAAAGTTATCCCATCACACCATTTTTGAAGAATCTTTTTTTTATGTATGATTTGGTTGTACAACGAATCACAAGTTTAGAAACAAAGATCTAGGTTTTTATATTAAGAATATGTTTTGATGAGGATGTACAACAAAGTTCAGGTTAAGAACAACCTAGGACAACTAGATTTTTATTATTTAGACTTCAGACTTATTTGTTTTGATGAGTTGTACAACAAAGTTCAGGTTTAAATGATGAACTGTTGTAGGTCTTCATTAAGAATATTTATATTGATGAGTTGTACAACAAAGTTCAGGTTTAAATGATGAACTGTTGTAGGTCTTCATTAAGAATATTTATATTGATGAGTTGTACAACAAAGTTCAAGTTTGAATTATGGACTGATGTAGGTCTTTATTAAGAATATTAATATTGATGAGTTGTACAACAAAGTTCAGGTTTAAATTATGAACTGATGTAGGTAGGTCTTTATTAAGAATATTAATATTGATGAGTTGTACAACAAAGCTAAGGTTTAAATGATGAACTGTTGTAGGTCTTTATTAAGAATATTAATATTGATGAGTTGTACAACGAAGTTCAAGTTTGAATGACAAACTAGGTTATTATATTTTAAACTATTAGTTTTGATAAACTTGCAAGAATATTAGCGATAAAAAGCTGTACAACCTAGGTTTTTATCTTTAATGATATAAGTATTAAATTGTTGTACAACAAATCACATCTGAAACATGTTAAGTTAAATTATTAAGAATGAATGAGAATAAGTATTAAGAATGAATGAGAATGTATATAAATAATGATGAGTTGTAGAAGAAGCTAGATGTATAAATGCAGAGCTAGAATTTTTTTATATTGACGAGTGAGTGGGTGATGCAGGTATTAATTTTATCATCAAGATTAAGAAGTGGTGCTATAATGTAATGACCACAGAGTGAATCCAAATCTACACATAGTTGAATTAAAACCAAATGAATAATTTTTGATAATGCGTTACGTATATATTACTTCTGTAATATTTATCATATGAATTCCTTATCGTAATTTGTCTTGCATTAAAAAGGAAGGTCTAATTCCAACATTTCCTTGCTGATCAATCAGCACAGTCTCTTTTTTGATTATGTTGACCCCTTTAAAAAATCCGGTTGGTCAGAAGGTTTCATATTTTAGAAATCTTTTCACGTGTAAATGTCGACTTTTTTTTCAAGAGAAAAGCAATAATATTATATTTAATATAAGATCTCATTACTACACCATCTAGAGATCACTTTAAAAATGCATGCCATGGTGCCTTTCATGAAAACATCGAATGTCTTTTATATTTATATTTGTATCATTTTAGAGTGCCTCTGATCTATAAACAACGTATAAAAAGCTTGAACCATGCATAAGGCATTATTTTATGAAAAAGTCACCCGGTGCCTTATCCATTAGGCTAATATTTTTTTTATTATTTAAAATTATTTTGTTGTGTTTGAAGGGAACTAAAGAACCTTATTTGCAAACATGTCCAATTTTTGATTTATTAAATTTGATTTTTTTGAGTAATTTGTAGCGTTTTTACTTTATCAATTTCTATCAGTGATGCAGGTCGGATGGGCTGCCATGGAAAAGGTGTCTAGTCGTTCGGATCAGACATTAAGCCGAAGCCACGTGCGTAACATACTGTGCACATTTAAGATCCCTAGACAGTTCAAAATCGAAAACTAGAGATGGCAAATTTTCACTCAGTGTTGTTACACTATGCGTCCTGATGTGTGGTCCGAAGACAACTCTGTTTATGCTTATGCTCGCATAATATGCTTTATATGCACGCTTGCTTATGCCTCTTATCATGGTCTTGGCACTCCCTTTATCTTGCATCACGCCGTGGCTGCATGGAGGTAAACTTGGTCAGCTGTACCTGATATTTACCCCTGTTGGCTGTCATCACTATTTTAGAATAAATATTCAATAAAACTAAAATAGCTCATATCATAATATGATGCAGTCAACACGTATGCAGTCACTTTTGCTCTTATAGTTCATTTTGAAGTACCGACCAATAATAGGTCTTAAACTGAGCATGTGATACAGGGAGGAGGTTGACCCCGGATCAGGGTATATATTCCGAAACGGAGCTGGTTTCGAGGAGCTTAGATTCTGCCGCAACCAAAACAACTCCTCTGATCAGAAGGCAAAATACAAATACACAACGTGAAGTCTGTAGCTATAAAATAAAAGAAGTAATAGATTTGTATCGAACACCCCGGAAGTGTCACATTGTGCATGGCGATGGCCCAACCTCATTAGCCAAAGCCGGTTCCATAAAAACGTGTCCAAGTTTGACGGGACACATCTCCGCTTTTCGTAAACCGATCTCTTTCAAACTTTCCACAGATATGTTGTAACATGTCTAATGTCTTTGTTCAACCCTTAAAAGATGAAACAAATAGCATGTTACCTATTTCAATCGTGTTCAATTTGAACTTCACCACTTCGATCCCTTTTTTTTCCATTCCCAGATGCTGTCACGTGTCTTATCTAAAGGTACCTTCTCTCAAGAAGCCACCATCCTGCCTTTCAGCTCATGGTCAGCCAGTTTTTTCAGCTGGCTACGGAAAAGGTACTCTGAGGTTAGCTGGGCACACTTGCTGAACAGGAACTTAAATGCAGAAGGTACCTTTAGATGAAATACGTGACAGCAACTCGGGGAAAAGACGGTTTAGATACGTGATCGGGGTTGAAATAGGTTATTTGATCTGGTATTGAATTTGAGCAGTTCTTGTACTACATTGTATTATCATTTGATAAATTTGATATTTTCAGGTATGTTCAAGGGCATCTTGAAATAAATTTGTGTGTATTTTGAAAGAGATCGGTTTACCAATAGCTGAGATACTTCCGGACCAAGTTGGGTACGATTTTTTTAAACACCCGCTATAATATATAAGAATTGGGATGGGATTTTCCCCTACGGCGGATCCAAAGGGGGGGGGGGTGGGGCTCCCACGGTTCGATTTGCGCTCGCGGTGCAGTTGAATTTGAAGCATGTTATATTTCAGAGCCCCCCTCCCACCTTTCTCTAAATCCTGGATCCGCCCCTAGAATATATAGCCATAAGATGTAGGCTACATTTGAAGAATGAAGGAAGTGTGTTAAAAATTATTTCAGTTTTGCTACTATTTCTTTTTGACAGTTGACCTGGATTCCACAATTAATATTCTCATTTTCTAGTTAAATTAAATGAGGTGAATCTGGCTGTTAAAGAAATTGTAAAGATAATGGGGGCTCAGAGGACATTAAATCTTGGTGGCAGTACATCTTATTAGTCCAAAAAGGTTGTACAATTTCCACGTACTTTCTACATCCGTGGAAAATCAAAAGGTTGTAGGAAGAAAAGTGGCCTGAGGAGGATAAAAGTAGGAGCAAAGGAAATAGGATGAAAATTGGAAGGGTTGATTTGAAACTTACTGACTCTTTCTCCAGCCTCTGATAGCTATTTGGACAGATATGGCTGAGTCACTTGTAAAGGTGTATTATCAATCCTATTTATTCATTTCTTGGTTCCTATGTTTGTAGTTGTGATTACAAGTTTGGGGTGAGGAGGAATCCCATGAGAAGTGCCGAAATTCGAAGCGAGATTGAGAACCACTATACACGCTTCCAGTAATGTGGCGCTGTTCGACGGCAATTTCGAAATGTGACGTCATAGGGGGAAAAAGATAGATGGAGCTTCACAGCTTACATAGGCCTACTTGAAGTTTACGGTTGTTTATTCTGTATTCAGACATAATGGTAAGTTCTCATGATTAAATTTAGTGCCAAGAAGAGTGTTCTGAATGATAAAACTCGAAACGGTAGCATTACGAGACGAATTTACGATTCCCCTTCTTTGTTTATCTTTGACCTATTTGTACTCGGTGAATTCGTCTCAAATTTTAGGGTGTTCATGTGATTTTTTATTTATGGGAATAGTTTTAATTGAATGTGGAACATGTGAGATATACAGAACTGTTTGAATTTTTAAAATCCGTTCATAATTAAGTGAGTTATGGTAAATTTTTGTAGCTAACTGTAAACTGGAACATTTTTTTCGAATCCACGGCACCATTTTGATCAGTGAAATCTTTGACGTCACTTCGCATTGTAGCCTTTGAAATGTTTACGCTTGTTTTATAAAACATGGGATTTCATACACTCACAGGTCTTATTATTTTGATTCAATTCATGTTCGAAATTAAAATATGTTTGATAAGCAATCTATAAATTTGATCAACAAACTCAAGCCGACATTTGATCGAAGAGAAGAGAACACGGAAGAGTTCATAACGTCATTATTTACGGGGTGTTAACTCTACTCAAAGTTAATTCCGACGGTTACTATTCTTTAGATAATTCTAATAAATACTTTTTCTGAAGTAGAAATGGCTGCTGATTATAAAATTACGTGATTCAAGTTATTTTTAGCTTAAATTTCGGTGAAAAACGTCACTTTTTAAAAAAAAACAATCACACCATACACCCCCATATGATAATGAAATCTTCCTTCAAGCACCAATGGAAAGGTCAGAGATCGGGGAATCCCAATATATTAATTTCATTGGTCGTTATTTTTATATTCTTGCGGAAATAGCCAATAAAAAGGGGACCCCCCGACTATGACGTCATAAAATCGGTGCCGAAATACAGCGAAGCGGTAAAAAAAATCCCTCTCTTGTAGTTCTTCACACGTCTGTGACGCATTTAAGTTTATAATTACAGCTATTTTCTTTGTACATTCATCTCAATGGATAAATATTTTAAACGTTCACAATCAAAATAAATCCATTTTTTTTTAATTTGCCTCTATATTTTAGCATTGAAATCGGCTAATTACAATAACAAACATGTCAGTCGACGATAGTTTCGCTGGGCTTACATTTTACAAACAATATTTTCGCGAATTAAAACCAACAATATTGTGAGCAATTATATTTGATTCTTACGATTGACATAAAATATCTATTAAAGTGTGCATGTACCTCTTGTGAGCCTTGGTTTAGATCCATTGTTTTTTCAGTGTACTAGTCAATACAGCCTTACAACTTACAGGCATACACAGTGTGTTTTCAATGACACGCGAGAGACCTGTCAGAATCTTTCCCCCTATGACGTCACAGCGATAAGCCGCCATCTTTACTGGAAGCGTGTATACATGAATGTTTTTGAGGAAATTGCTGTTGGTACTGAATTGACACTCGAAGTTGAGAAATTTGTCTCATAATCAATGTTTCTTGTACGCAAGGAAATATGCACACATTATCACAAGAATTTCCTTATCAAACTACATGTACTTAAAGTTCGCTTGATCTTCGCCAATTTGTCAAGTTTCATTGCAAATGGTGCCTTTGGTGCATCGAAGTTAATGTCCCTATGAAAGGAAGATAAAAGGGCTGTATTGGGTGCTTTGGTACCAACACGAGTGAAATCTACATAAAGTATTTTTTAAGTCAGTGACCGGGTGAATTCGGTGGGACAAACTAATTTATAGACTAAAATAGAGCTACCGTCTTGACTACACCGATATGTGATATCTTTCAAGGATAAATAGAAAGGACAAAGTCTAACATTGATATATTTTATTTTTTATCTTGATAATGATAAATATATATAATACATAAAGATAATAATTATTTAGTAATTTATCTTGGTCCGGATTAATGACAAATACCATTCAGGTCAGCAGAACGTTCTATTAGATAACGAAGTTTAAATATCTGTCACAGACCATACTAAACAGGGGCCTCGTAGCGTTTTTGAAAGTGGGGGGGGGGGGGGGGGGGGGGGGGGGGCTTGGTTGAAATTTTTTAAAATCAACCTCTCATCCTCACCTCCATCACGAAAACTTTCAGATTTCGGAAATTATAAAAAAAAGTAACTGCCAAAAAGGGGGGGGGGGGGCATTTATATGTCCAAATAATAATCTGTGACCCATGTTACTTAAGCAACAAAATTTGATGGCAAGCGTTTCACAAAAATTCTTCCGATCAAAATTTATTGAACAAAAAGTAAATTCCTGAAAAAATTCACTCTAAAGAACCGATTTTGTTATACGAAGCTCTGATATGAGTCAGTCGAATCGAACCAATATATGTTTAATTGGTTCAACTAGATGAGATAAGTGGGCCCGTGGATTAGCGATAGGGGAGAATTGTTTGAAAACATATCGATCCTTTTAAGGGGGTAGTGGTGGGTTCTGGCTTGCTTGATTCAACCATGTGCATTTGACCCACTGACGTAATTTCTTTGATGACCTACACCTACTGAAATGAACTCAATTTCAACCTGTGTATTTTCCTTGTACTTAAAATGATAAAAACCTAAATAATCTCAGTGACAACGTTATTTTTTGTTAATATTTATTTAATAAAAAGAAGATAACATAGTTTGTAGATATTATAATAAATCTGTAAGCACTATTGACTAGGTATCATAACATTCGGCATACTAACAAGGGCGTGGATTTGTCAAAACATTTTGGGGGAACCAACCAGCATGGGTTGAAAAGTCTAAGTACGTCGCGAAGCGCCGCAACTGCAAGCCAAAACATAAGGTCCTCGACCCCAGAGAAAAAAAACGGAAAATGGCGTTAATTTCGTGCATTCTGACAGATAATTTCGGGTTTTTAGTTGATAATAGAGACTTCCTACTATGATTTTCATGTGATCGATTTTGATTCTTCAAAAAATATATTTTACTAATCAAATTATGGTGGGGTGGGGGGACCAAGACCCTTTCGCCCCCCCCCCCCCCCTAAATCCACGCCCTTACATACTAAGTCCAAGTTGAATATTGAGCAAAGGTTATTAAGTATTTATTCAACAGTGTAAGCATCCGCTGGTTTTTTACCTTGAGAGGTTAGTTCATCAAGATAATCAAATGGGTCGATAACCTATAAAATAAATGATAATTTAGATAAAAAAAATAGTGTTTACGTCATGACCGAGGTACGCAGATAAATTGAAATTTTGAACCTTAATACCATGGTCAGTGACCAAGTTCTCTAGATACTCTGCTGGGTTGTTTCTTTGCCACCAATAAAATGGGTATAAGGACAGACAGTCCTGTTTGTGTTCCCTACATGGGCACTCCACCTAATAATTCCTAGAAACGCCAGGAAGTCAGGAAGAGCAGAAATGAAATATAAAATAGATATAAAGCCTATCTACTTATTTCAAATTTTAACCCGACAGAGAATAATATATTATTAGACCTAATTCAAAAAATTGCTATGGGTGTTCTCATATACACTAGGTTAATATATATCTGCATAATTGTGAAATTCTGTAAATGAAATATCAGTAAGGTACTAGGTATTTCTGGTACCTAAATAGAAAACTGTTATACCAACCTGATTATCAATGATCTTGAAGTTCTTTTTAAATCTGCTATTGGTGATAATAGAAGCTACAGTTCCATCAACTGGTCTCATTTCTCCCGTCTAAAATAAATAATTAGTGTCTGAATCATTTCATCTGAACAAAATTAAAATTACCAGAATATCTGAATAGACAAATAACCACACTATTTATATCGGGTGGGCCTAAAAAAGTGGCAACACACTTTAATATGATATTATGAAAAATGTATGGGAGCTATAATTTTGATATTACACACCCATCACAATATAGTAATTTCACATCTTCACTAGAAATTTCAGACCAAAAGACCAAATAGTGTTAATTTGCCAGCAATTTTAAAATTAAAGGTCAAAAAGTGCAATATCGAAGAACGTCAAATGTTATCTATCCGTACAATGACTATTTGTTTCAGCAGGATGGAGCAACTTCCCATACCAGCAATGCAACACAAAGTTACCTAAATGACGCGACCCCAAAGTTCATTAAAAAATATGAGTGGCCCCCGCAGTCCCGTGATTGCAATCCCATGGACTTCACTGTGTGGGACTCCCTCTCAGAAAAAGTCTATGCGGATCGAACAAAGGTGTTCACGGAAAATGAACTAAAAGATCGAATTCGTGAAAAATGGAACGAAATCCCACAGGCGGAGATCAGAAAGTGTATTTCTTCATGGAAAAAACGATTGAGGGCTGTCTGCAATCAAGACGGTGGACACATTGATCACCTTTTCAAGTGAAACAAAGTTTAGATAACATTTGACATTCTTCGATATTGCACTTTTTGACCTCTAATTTTAAAATTGCTGGCAAATTAACACTATTTGGTCTTTTGGTCTGAAATTTCTAGTGAAGATGTGAAATTACTATATTGTGATGGGTGTGTAATATCAAAATTATAGCTCCCATACATTTTTCATATCATATTAAAGTGTGTTGCCACTTTTTTAGGCCCACCCGATATTTCTAATATCAAGTTTAAAGTTATACTTACAGGGAATATATTACTAACATCAAGTTTAAAGTTATACTTACAGGGAATATATTTCTGACATCAAGTTTAAAGCTAAACTTACAGGGAATATATATAACATCAAGTTTAAAGTTATACTTACAGGGAATATATTTTTAACATCAAGTTTAAAATTGGAATATATTTCTAATATCAAGTTTAAAGTTATAATTTCAGGGAATATATTACTAACATCAAGTTTAAAGTTATACTTATGGGGAATATATTTCTAACATCAAGTTTAAAGTTATGCTTATAGAGAAGAAGTTAAAAGTTACACTTACAGGGATTATATTACTCACATCAAGTTTAAATTTATACTTAGAGGGAATATATTTCTAATATTAAAAGTTACACTTACAGGGATTATATTACTAACATCAAGTTTAAATTTATACTTAGAGGGAATATATTTCTAATATTAAAAGTTACACTTACAGGGAATATATTTTTAACATCAAGTTTAGTTTATACTTACTGGGAATATATTTATAACATCAAGTTAAAAGTTATACTTACAGGGAATATATTTCTAACATCAAGTTAAAAGTAATATTTACAGGGAATATATTTCTAATATCAAGTTTAAAGTTATACTTACACTTACAGGAAATATATTTCTAATATCAAGTTTAAAGTTATACTTGCAGGGAATATATTTCTAACATCAAGTTTAAAGTTATACTTACAGGGAATATAATTTCTAGCATCAAGTTTACAGTTATACTTACAAGGAATATGTTTCTAGCATCAAGTTTAAAGTTATACTTACAGGGAATATATTTCTTACACCAAGTTTAAAGTTATACTTACAGGGAATACAGGGAATATATTTCTAACATCAAGTTTAAAGTTATACTTACAGGGAATATATTTATAACATCAAGTTTAAAGCTACACTTACAGGGAATGTATTTCTAACATCAAGTTTAAAATTATACTTACAGGGAAGTATTTCTAACATCAAGTTTAAAGTTATACTTACAGGGAATATATATAACATCAAGTTTAAAGTTATACTTACAGGGAATATATATAACATCAAGTTTAAACTTATACTTACAGGGAATATATTTACAGGGAATATAATATATAACATCTAGTTTAAAGCTAAACTTACAGGGAATGTATTTCTAACATCAAGTTTAAAGTTATACTTACAGGGAATATATTTCTAACATCAAGTTTAAAGTTATTTTCACAGCCTTGTATATCACCTTGATATTGAAGAATGGCTGGAGAACATTGTTTCTCTGGTAGTTTGTAGAGTCTATAGGTAGCTGATAAAAATCTAGCACCACCTACAAAACAAGGTACTGTCTTCATAAAATAATTAAACACATAAGTCGTTACCATTAAAAGAATCAAAGTTGAATGTCACTGGCTAAAATGAAAGTTCATATTTTGGCAAAATGGACACATTAAATGTTGCTTAAAGGGATTGTAAAGAGGTTTTCTAAACTTTGTATGTGCATTCTTGGCACTGACAGCATCAACTTGCACCATTACAATTTCCATTCCGATGTCTGTGGTGCTTGCAATTCCACTTTAACTAACGCGTTTTATGACGTCACCCAACTTATCTGCATAGATATCAATAGCAGCTTCTGGTAGATCAGTAAGGTAACTTCATAAAACGCGTTAATTTAAGTGGAAGTGCAAGAACGACAGACAACGGAATGGAAATTTGAATGGTGCAAATTGATGCTATCAGTGTCCCCGATACACATACTAAGTTTAGAAAACCTCTTTACAATCCCTTTAAGATTATATCAAATTTTGGTTCAATGAAGCAAACAGGTAGGCCTAAATCAGTGTTTTTAAATTAAATTTTTTAAAACTTATTTATATTAATTATTTGTACAAGCTGTTGTAGGCCTATTCAGTCTAATAATATAAAATATAATAATAATTAGCATGCATGATGGCTTTCATTTACTTTAATTAGCTTTGTTTCAGACACAAAATACAAGGGAGATAATCAAATTAGTACATCAATATTGAGGAAATTTATTTTCAAGGTAGATGAGGTAAAGGGATTGTAAAGCGTATTTCTTAACTTTGTATGTGTATCGGGGACACCGATAGCATCAATTTTCACCATTCTAATTTCCATTCCGACATCTGTGGTTCTTGCAATTCCACTAAAACTAACACAGTTTATGACAGTCTCTGATAGTGTTCTACTGGAAGCTACTATTGATATATATATCAAAACGTGTTAGTTTAAGTGGAATTGCAAGAACCACAGACCACGGAATGGAAAATAGAATGGCGCAAATTGATACTATCAATGTCCCCAGTACACATAACAAAGTTTAGAAAATCACTTTACATTCCCTTTAATGGTAAATATTTACATTTTGTTGTCACGCGCTTCAGTGAACCCTTGTGAAAATTTTGCATTCATTTACCAATGAACGCAAAATTATAGAGTGATCTCCCGTGACGTCGCTATACAAAATCTTCCCTGACAACGTAGATTGCGGCGTATGAATACACACCATCATTATTTTAAGAATAGACAAATGATGGATCAAAAATCGGCCTGGGTACTCTAAGACATCAAAAAATAAGATATTTTGAACTTATTTGATATGAAATAAAGTCTCATTATAGACAAACAATGAATATAAAAATCGTAAATGTCGACTATTTAAGTGATCTGCCTTGACGATCTCTCTTTTTGACGTCATTCAAGTTTTGACGTCATGTTAATTGACAGGAGTTCTGTTGACGATTTCGTTCCCAATTTTCTTACAATTTTAACTACATTATAGCCATTAAAGCTATAATTTTACCACTAAAATATGGTAAAAGATACCCGAACTCTGCCGAATGTAAATATAAGGATTGAATGCAGATTTTTTTGGGTTCATTGGGTGATGAACGCCGAATTTTCACATGTTAAACCTGACATGAATGGCTTCGCCATTCATTCGATTTAACACGTGAAAATTCTGCGTTCATTACCCAATGAACGCAAAAAAAATCTGCATTCAATCCTTAACTGAAAACCGAGTTAAAATAAGCTGGGGCCTTATTCTCAAAAACTTAACTTGCAATGATTTTAGTGTTCCAGTTATCTGATTAGACAATCTCTAAAATTGATTTTAAATATAGTTTTATTATCCAATCAGATAACTGTATTTCTTTAAATCGAGATTTTATCTTAGTTAAGTTTTCGAGAATAAGGCCCCTGGACAACATTGTTATGTAAAAACTTACCAAGTAAATCCTTGAACTTCTGATTACAGATAGGAACTGGAGCCACTTCTACCAGCCTTGGTTGAGAAAAACCCACCTCTTTAGCTAAATCAAAAAGAATTTTCCACCATAATGTACCAGCTATACATTGTCCTAGAGATAAAATGAAAGACTGATATAACAGGTATTAGTTTATTGGGGGACATGTATGGCTTCCATTTGCATCATTCCATCTTTTTGTCAGGTTCTGTGGTTCACATAAATTTAGAAATGGAAATGTCACAGAAAATTTTAATGGTGCAAAGGATTTTAATGCTTATCAGTTTTATTCCATAAAGGCTTCTATTTAGATATTTCCATAAGTTAGGCCTACCCCAAAATTTTTTTTGGCTTAGTTTTGTAAAGTTGAAACACAACTACGATATTTTTTGAATTTCTTATTTATCTGTTTCTTTCTCAATACGATAACTAAAGATTTTTTGAAAAATTCTGAATTGTTGATTGATCATAACATTTCACAATTAATCATCTTGTGACTGTATATATTTGTTCTGCATAAAAAATATTCCTCTTGGAACAAACATGATTATAATAAATGATCTCAAGAACACTTATCATATAATATTTTCTCAAATTTAGGGTTAGGTGATAGGAGGTGTTTAAGCCAACACCGGGCTGACTCTCAAAAGCTCTGGCAGTGGCATCAGAATTTTTCCACCTTGAGGGGGATTGGAACTCAAGGCACCTAATCGCCTAGCAGACGGCAATCCAACTCGCTACCAACTGAGTTAGGGCTAGTGTTATATAATAAAAGTTCCAAATGGAACAATTATCATATATCAAATGTTCTTTGGAACAGTTATTATAGTGGAACTTTAACTTATATATCGTCACAATCTTACCCCATAAATACTGATTCTTGCGAACTTCTTCTGATAAAACCATATTACAATAAACATCAGTAAAATATAATTCACCTCCAAACTAAAATACAATTGAAATGAAAATGAAATTTTATTTCCTAATTTTCTGATGGTCCATTCCATATGATGTGGAAGAAATTTGGTCTGGGCAGCATCAATCTTCTTAAAAAATGCTGCACATCATCCAAATAATTTGATGCTTTTTCCTGCAATATGCATTATTGACAAGGGAAAACTAAGTTACAAAAATCTGTACAAACTATAGGCTACTATAGTACAACTGAAATGAAAAATAAAAAAATTTGCTTTCCTTTCAGAAAATGAGTTGTGCCACATACCTTGAGTACACGATAAGCTTCAGCTAAAACTGCTTTCTTATCTGGTGTTAGGTTGATCACTCCATTAGATCTGAAACAAGAGACACTATTTTAATTGTTTCTTAGCAGTGGATTAAAGAAAATACAGTACCGAGAGGAAATAACATACCTTATACCTAGAGTTCTTATGTAGAGCTGATAGATATATCTAAAGGATTTTGAGAAACCTTCAAAATATATTTGGTTTTTGAAAAAAAATACAAGAATCACAGACCTATGACTGAAATTTAGAATAGCGGAAATTGATGATATCAATATCACAGATACCCATAAAAAATCTCTTTATAATCCCTTTAAAACACACATACAAAATACTGTTATTGTTATTGTGGCCTCAGTGGAGTTTGTACGAGAATTTAGACTGGTCCGGTCTTGGCCCCCCCACTTTGAAATTTCGTATAATATTAATATTACATATGGATACTTGGTGCTGGTAACCCACCCTGACAATTATTTGGCCCAAACTCAGCCCATTGCCACCAAAAGATTCCTAGAAATGCCACTGTGTGGCCTACTTACACTAGAACATCTTGAGATTCAGAACCAATACCAATATCACCTAACTTCTCTATAAATCCCAATTTAAACTCAACATTGGTCTTATCTTGTTTATATTTATCTTTATGATAATCTATATAACTATTAGCTGTCTTTACCTGGAAGCCAAAACAGAAATCAAAACAGTAAAGGGGAACAGGCTTTTTCAGAGGTTGATTTTGGTCTTGAATATGTGTAAATGGTCTTCAGAAGTACTAGAATTAAACCAAAATTACAGATGCACTACCAATATTTTGTGTTTACAAATGAACTTTGTGTTTTCCCTAACAAATCTATGTTGTTTATCACCTACCCAGGGGCCCAGGGCGTCTCTTGGCATGGAGGGGCTCCAAACCCACCTCGCTTCCACCCTTACCCCCAGACCAAAATTCCTCGGATTTCGGCCACTAGATTTTCAGATTGAAGACATTACCATATGAAGATGAGAGAAAAAAATTAAAATTTATGGGCCAAAAAGTGGGGGCTAGGACTCCCTCCGCGACCCTCTGACCTACCAAATCTTCAGTCATATCAACACCAATAACACGACCATTAGGACCAAGTAAACTACTGATTACAAATGATTCTCTTCCAGATCCACTACCTAGATCTACCACATTTAATCCTTCTAATTCTTCTGGTACTGCTACACCACAACCATAAAATCTGTAATGAAAATCAATGATAAGTGTCAAGAATGGTGTGGAAACTAATGGCACTCTGTGTCCTCATGATGGATTATCTTAGACTAAAAATACAGTATCTAAATATTTGCTTTATCAAAGGGGAATGTTCAACATTTGCGAGGATCAATTTGGGCCTTGATTATTATATATATATAAATAGCCTCCAGAAATACTAGAACTGCACAAAAATCATGTAATTCCTTCAATTATACCCCATTTATTTTTAATTTTCTGTTTATGCGTTTTCTATATAAGGCATAGTCTTACTAAATGACAAGTCTTATTTTTGACTTTCACACGCTCATAATTATAGCTACACAGTGATTTGAAGGCTTATATTTCCAGGGAGAGTTGTAATTATGGATTAGAATAGCTAAAAAATTCCAGGTTCTGAGACAAAAATTGTATTGGTCGAACAGTTAGTGAACATATCCCTTTAAAGGAAGGTAATATAATGAAACATTTTTTTTCTATATTGCTGTTTTTTTAAAATGACCTAACCTTTTGGTAATCTCTGGATGAACGAGTGCCAAAGCTTCTTTAATCTGTCCTGCCAATGTTCCACTGTAGCCATATTTATGTTCTGTACCAGACTGCGACCAGGCATTATAAATATCTTTTACTGTATTTAATGTACAAGCACCATTATCAGTACCAGCACTACAACTCTGATTGTCTGTCATTTTTTATGGAATCTTAAAACTGACTTTTTCTGAAAGAAAAAAATGTTTATACCTTATATAGTCTTATAACTACAGTCTGTGCAAGTTGAAATTAACGTTTTTTGAATTTTTGCTATAATTTTTTTTGAGAACTGGAATATGAGCTTCAAATTAGTATTGTTAGTCTAAGAATGTGTTTTCTTTGATGAAATTATAAATAGGAACACAATTTATGTCTTCAAAATTTGATTTTACAGAGAACAATTTTCATTCAAAATTTTTAGTGATCTTTTTGAGTTGAAATGTCTAGGAGAGAAATTTCTGAGAGAGAAATGCATTCCCATTAAATGTAAACATACAACAATTATATTTTTTATCAAAGCAAAGACATTTTAAGACTAACAGTAGAATTGTCAGGCAGATATTCCAATTATCATAAAAATAATTGCAAAAATTCAAAAAACTTTTCACCTTGCACAGACAGTAGAGTAACATAAGGCCTGGGAAAAGGGATACCAAGTTGACATATCTAAATGTCAAGTTGCATCAGGTGTTTTAAAAGGGTACGGTCTAGGACTAAGGAATGATTTGCACAGCTAGCAAAACACTGCATGGACTGACAAAATTCTAACACTTTTGAAAATGAAAATTACGAAGTTTCAATATGAACATATGGAGGCAAAAGTAGGATAAATAATGATTAGGGCCCTATATATGAATAAGAAGGCTTTCTTGTAAGCTGTTTGGGACAAGAGATGTGGAAATTTGTTCACACATTGATACTGATGAGGGTGTTTAAAAAATATAAAATATAATACAATATATTACCAGTAGCCTATATAATATAACAATACAATAATACAATGTAAACTCTGACCATCTGGGGCCTTATTCTCGAAAACTTAATTTAGATAAAATCAAGATTTTAAGGAATACAGCAATTTGATTGGATCATACAACATAATTTAAAATCGATTTTAGTGACTAACCAATCAAATAACTAGAACACTAAAATCATTGTAAGTTAAGTTTTTGAGAATAAGGCCCCAGACCTATATAAGGCAGTGTCTATTTACCACGTACGGGCTAATGGACTCTGAACCAATCGTATAACTTTTGAACGAGAAACTTCATACATAAAGGGTTGATCGTTTATTACAAATTGAACTCAGTAGATAGGCCGTCTCAAATTAATTTTTGTAAAGGGCCAAATGCATTTTATGGAAAAAATATAAGGGCCAAATAGCTAGCATAGTGAGCAGAGCCTTTTAGCAGCAGGAGTCACTCTTGGCCTATCAAGATATGTTATGCATCATTGCATTTTCACACTAATTAATACATAATTAAACTTTTACTTTGGTACAATATCATATATCACAAATATCAGCCCTTCACATAAGGGCCATATAGCGGGTCGAAACATACAGCAGTAGGCCTAAGATTGACAACATATAGAAACGACGAACACATAATATAAGAAAACAAGACATTATTATATTACATTGGATAGGTCGGTCGAGACATATATCAATATATATTTCATAATGAAATGTGACATTAACGGTGCTAAGAACAGTAGGCATAGCCTGCCTTGTGCCATTGCTGCTCAAAAATATTACGTTACTATAGGCCTATATGTATTTTTAAAGTTCAAGGGAGGTAATTTCATATTTATAAAAAATGATGAAATTTACACATTACGGGAGAGAACTCTGTCAAATATTTGATGTAAAGTTGGTCAATATACATTACGGGAGAGAACTCGTATCAGCATTTGAGTAAAAGTTAAAGAAAGCTCAATTCGAAGCATCACTTATGATAGCGTGGATATAGCGTCCTAGTTCCTTATTGTAACCTTATTTTAGTCTGTAGGCCTATGTAGACCTAATCGTGGTCTAAGTAAATGGATCAAAACGAAACTTAAAATTCAGTAATAGCCTAAACTATTTGGCAAAATTGTAAATTAAAAAATATGCCATCAGAAAAACAAGCATAGGCTTAATTGTTAAAAAAACAAAACAGTGTTATTTATAGAAACACAGGGATGTGTTGCTGGGGGGAGGGGGAGGGGGAGGGGGGCATCGCCCACTTGGGGCCCCCCTACTTCCAAAGTTAGCAAAACATCCCTGTAGAAACATCTATGGCAATAATGGTAGACATTGTTTCATTCTATTTCATTCTATTTTTTATAATTACCCAGGACGTTTCAAATGGAATAATGATCTCGAGTTATAGAACAGGCTCCCACTTTAGTCAATAACAAGTTATTTTTATATTAACACATTATTTCATGTTAGACATATACCACCTCTTTAAATCTTGGTTTTCAACTTGGGGGACATGTCCAAGACTAGGAACATTTGGACATTTTCCAGGGGACACAAAATGAATTATAGGCCTGAAAAAAAGGGTCCACTGCCTGCAATGACTCTTAAATCACAATTTTAAGTTTGTATTAAAAAGCAAAGTGCGGTGACTTTATCAAGCATGTTTTTGATGACTTCCGCTGACAATTCAGGGGGCATGGTCATTTCCTTGTGCGTAATCGGGGACATTTGAAAAACCAGTTGAAAACCCAGGTTATAAAATGAACAAAAAATTTAAGTTCTCAAAAAGAGTATATACTCATAAACAGAATGGAATATTTGATTGTACTTACCTTATTTATATAAGTAATTAATCTGAAACAGTTTTAACGGGCGAGGGTAGGGTCACTGTGGGCCTGCCGTTTTCAAATTGTGGTCACACATAGAAGAGAGCGTCGATATTACTGACCTATAAAATATAACAGGATCTAAAATATTTATTACATGTATAACTTCTTTTTATCAAACTAACCAACAAGGGGGTGAAACATGCCGTTAGCTATTCTTGCGAATAGGCCCTATACGTAACTCGTAACAGAAATCAAAAATTAAAAAAATATTACCTTTAATTTAATGTGGCTTTATTTGCCGAAAAACGTTATTTTTTTTTGTGTAGAAAATAATTATGATTTATTGAAGATTATTTTTCACTGATTGTGTCATGTTGAATCATTCAATTATGGAACACCGTTATTTCAATTAATATTTTCGTTTCAAATTCTTATTTTTAACAAATAAGCAATTGTTGTTCATCTTAAAAATTACTTGATAAAAAAGATTTTTAGTAAATTTATAAGTACATAAAACTTGATACTATCTATTTTTGTGATTTCTTTAGATGACAAACACTTGCCCTTATGTTTTAATATGACAAACACTCACCCTGATTTTCTCGGATAGCAAACACTAACCCTGATTTCCCCATAGATGACAAACACCTTGATTTTCTCGGATGACAATCACTAATTTCACCTGATTTCTTCATATGACAAACGCTCACCTCGATTTCCTCAGCTGAAACACACTAAACCTGATAAACCTGATCCTCAGCTGAAACACACTAAACCTGATTTCCTCAGCTCAAAAACACTAACCCTGATTTACTCAAATAATGACAAACACTAACCCTGATTTCCTGAGATGGCAAACACTAACCCCGATTTCTTCGGATGAAAAACACCCACCCTGATTTCCCCAGCTGAAAAACACAACCCTGATTTCCGCAGCTGAAAAACACAACCCTGATTTCCTCATATGAAAACACTTACCCTGATTCCCTCAGATGACAAACACTCACCTCGATTGTAGCAGCAGAAATACACTTCCTCAGAGACAAACACTAACGCTGATTTTCTTGAATGGAAAACACCAACCTGATTTCCTCAGATGACAAACACTGACCCTGATTTCCTCAGTTGAAAACACTCACTCTGATTTTCTCAGAAAAACACTCGTTTTCATTTCCTCGGCTGAAAAACACTCACTCTGATTTCCTCATAGATGACAAACACTAACCCTGATTTGTCCAGATGTAAAACACTAACCCTGATTTCTCCAGATGTAAGACACTAATCTTACTCTCATTTTCTTCAGACGGTTAGTGCAATGAACTACAGTTTTGTTCTTTTGAATATTATGCATTATATTTGTATAAGATATAAGTGGACCTTTGTCAAGACACTATAGTAACACTCTGTCGTATACCTTGAAAATTCAAATGATCACATTAAAGGTGTTAAATATAGATTATGGTGAAATGATTTGAATAAAATGTATTAAAAAGTTAATTTAAAAAGTTATTAGTTAAGAAATTTCAGTGTAATGGAAACTTCTTTTTCATCAAAGTAGAGCAAAATTTAGTCCAAACAAGTTAACACCAAACCGACATGTTTTCGTGTTATGTTTAAATGTAATAATGTTCCGAAGACACGACAAATAGCACTCAAATATAAAAATTATGCTCGAAGAGCATTAAATACGGGATGTTTTCTTTCAATTAACATTCTGCTTTCAAAATAGGAATCCTTAACATTCTGTTTTCAAAACAGGAATCGACTCCATCTCTTTGCATAAAAGACACGAACAATCTCATAAGTTTGCTGAAAGATTGAAATTTTTTATTACTTTATATGGGATTTAATTAATAAAAACACAATAAGTTTTGACAAGAAGAGCCAAAGCTTTCTAGATGAATATAGGAATATTATGTGTTAAGTCAATAGGAATATTATGTAGGCTACCAAATAAATTTAATTAGAAACCTCTTTAGATTCGAATGGGAGCACAATAAAAACATTCTGGTCTTTTTTTTTTTGTCAAGACCTATAATAGGGGTCTATGCATGAGTAGAAAGAACAACCAACAACTACCACTCAACTACCAGCATCAACAAGAATAACCATGATCACAACGAGTTTGGAAGAATGAAGAAGATCGAGTAACTCACACATAGGCGTACGGGAGGGGGGAGCAGGGGGGGCGACTGCCCCCCCAAAATTTTCGGCTCGATCATATTCGGGCAAAATTTTGGACATATTCGGGCACTGAAAGTTTTTTTTTTTAGAAAAATACCCACTAATATTGCCCGGAACCATTTCCTGACCGAATCCCTAGATTCTATTGAAGCCAAATACCCGAATATCGAGATATTCGTGTGGAAGCCTTGTGGGCTGGTGATATTTACCATGGTTTTTCGGGCACTTTAGGATTCATGGAGGTTTCGGAGAATTCGGGCAGAGTCCGAGATTCGGGCAGAAATCTCTCCCGCACCCCCAGTTTCAAAACCTCCCGTACGCCTATGAACTCACACCACACCACCCAGGGCCGAGTTTCACTGCCATGTCATTCGACCCGACCAGATCTTACGAATTCTCCAATTACCAAACCAACAGCACAGTACCATCCTATTGAACCAATCAACTACCAACTACCACCACAACCAACAACTACCTAGTTTGCGATATCAGCTGCTGCTGGAAGCGAACGTTAACTTGTCATCTACCAACCAACCGAGTAGAAAAATTGCCCATTATGCTCTTTCCTAGTGGGGCGGAGACGCACATGGAGGTACAAATGTTGTTTTCTAGGGAGCAAAACTACAGGCGAGTACACTGTTTTAAATACGTAGTACATTTCACTAAAAAATTTAAAACATTTAATTTTTAATACTGTGACATGATTTAAATCAACACATAAAAATTATATTAACATTAGATTTTCATATTTTATCTTATATTTTATGTGAAAGATGCACATTAAAGGTTGCACATGAAGATGTACCATAAAAAAATATTTGGCATTAAAGTTAAAACTAGAATCGTGAGACGATACTGGGCAGTGCGCATCAGGTTTCGTCTGAGGGTGAAAAGTGACGTTTTCAATCCATACTGTGAAATTTACAGAACATAAACATCGGCATATAAATTGTTTATATTTGGGAGTGAAATGTAGAATAACCAGTTCACGTTCGGTGAAAAATGGAATAACCGGCGTATGTTCGGTAGTGAAAAGTCATGTGATTAAAAAGTCGTTGTTTTTATTTATGCATATATTTATACATCATTGGAAGTAGAATTGTTAAAGAATATTTATTAATATTTTTCATGTGCAATATCATACACATGAAAGAAATGAAATGAATGGAGTTGTACGTCCTAATTTTCTGAACCTATATGGGCTAACTGAGGACGGGAAAACGCCATGCAGTGTGCAATGAGGGAAATTTTGCCAGGACAGCGGCATAAGCCTACTCTTATTTTCGAATTCCAACTGTCGAGGGATCTTTAACGTGCACAGTCAATAGCACACGGGACTTCGATTTATTGTCCTATATGAACGCCTAAACGCTTTTTCCATGTCAGTACCACCGACTTGCATCACTGACATCGTGAAACCGGACGGAAAATTCATATCGTCCCAGGATTTTACCCTGGGCTTTCAGGTTAGTAACCAAGCGATTACCTCACTGAGTCACCGCGGTCACTACATATAAAAGAGCTAAGTCTCATGACCTCAGAATACTGTGTGCTAACTTCCTTACACTGAAGTTCACAGTATAGCTCGCACAATGTCATTTTAATACAAATGAGCCAAAAATCTGTTTTATTATCTTTTTTTAAAAACATTTTAATGGTCAACGTTTTTAGACACGCAATATTTTTTGAATAAATGACAGAACCAGATTTTTAGAACAGATTTTCTTCTTTTGGCATTGGATCGTTATCTACTACATTAATTATTAGATATTTTTAAACTTTTTTACTACATAATTTAAAACGTTAAAAATGCAAGTTACTATGTAAGAAAGTCATGTTAGTGCAATTGTCAGTTGAAGGGAGTGAACTGAATTTAAACATACAGACAACAAACATTTGTCAGTTGAAGGGAGAGAACTGCGTTTAAATATGCAAAACATTGACCAGTGAGAAGCGTTAAAGGAAACAATATGGTAAATTGTAACTTTCTTGTAATTGCTAAACAGAGTTTGAATTATATGATGTGCTGTGGGAAAGAAACGTTGTAATTCTACAACGAAGACTCTCGCATATTATCAGATATAGTAGCATAGATTGATCTTATTGAGGTGTGTTACACTTAAATGAAGGATAAATGCGTACTAGTCATTTCAACTAATAAATGTAGAGATTGAAGTCTTGAAAGTTTCGGTCATTACTAAAGTTCTTGTTCCAAAACTATATAGAAATCGAAATTAAAAAATCAGTTGTCATAAGGTTGTTGGCCGTCGACTAAGGATTTCATACACACCGATATTATGCAAATCCGATTATCACCTAAAGTCCCATTTTGAGTTTTATTAGTCACAACAACATAGCACCTGACATAGTACTTCCGGGTCGGATTTTATCATTTATATCTTTTATGATGACCATTTCTAACATAATCCCAAAAAAAAAAAAAAAAATCCAAAATAACTCCATAAATTAAAATTTCAAGTTTATAAACAAATGACGTCAAAACCGGAAGTGATATCATTATCAAATTGTCTATCTACTTGTAAGTTTTCAGATCGATCAAAGTAAAATTTCCATAAAACACGCACAGTTACAATGAACTTTGGCACAAAATTTGCAAGTTTTAAAAAGCGCAATTTTGATTCAAATATATTGTGTTATATATCATTTGAAAGAGCACATTTAGCATAGTAAAAATGAAATAGAATTTGTGACGTATGTAAATTAGGTCACGTGACAGAACTCTTTAAAGTTAAAAAGTGCAATTTTCAAATGGCGATAAAACCGGAAGTAAACATCAGAAATCGGAAATGAATATATCATCTGATAGATCTCGTCAAGGGCAATAATTTTTGTACAGGTCAAGAGGTCATCAAAGGTCAAGGTCACTAGATATGAGCCTTGAAAGTTTCGATCATTACTGAAATTCTTGTTCCGGAAATATAAAGAAATTGAAATCGAAATTCAAAAATCTACAACCTACATTTTTTTTGCAATCGACTGCAGAAATCGTAGATTTCAAAATTAAAAAAATCCGATTAAAACTCGGTTCTGAATTAAAATTTTAAGAAACATAGGTCAGTTCAAGATGGCGGCTGATCCCTTGCACCTGGATAAAATTTCATCATTTTATTTTTTATGTATGACCAAATCTATGATAACACAAAAAAAATTTTCAAATATCTTCAATATTCCGGAAGTTGAAATTGAAAGTTTAGAAGGAAATGACGTCTAAACCGGAAGTGATATCGAAACTTTGAAAATTGATTTTCTTTGGAAATTCATATGTCTATGTTATTGGAAGGTTTCAGATCGATCGAAATAAAATTGCAAAAGTTAAAAAAAATCCTTTAAAAAGTGCTCCAAAAGTCAGCTACAAAAGTCAAAATATGAATTTTTCAAAATTGCAATTTGTAGCTATTGGGTTAAACAAATGAACCAAAAAAGATCGATCACAATCTGTTGGAAAAATGAGTTGAAAATGGAAAAACCCTGAAATACAACTTTTTAATATACGTCATTTCCGGTCAGGCAAAAATGCGCCATTTTACATTTAAGCAACAACGAGCAGTTAATCATCGCAGGAAATGATGTCAAGTTATGTGTGGTATGTGCAGTTTTGGCTGGAGAGCGTGACCAGAAATAGACAAAAAAAAAAAAAAAATAGTCAATTGCAAACCAATGCAGTGCGTTCGAGAATCGAACGCACTGCAATTACCTAGCTACATTTTATGGAAGGTCAAACAGTCCAATATTTCAGACGATATTTAAGGTAAAATTACCTAGCTACATTTTATGGAAGGTCAAACAGTTCAATATTTCAGACGATATTTAAGGTAAAATTACCTAGCTACATTATATGGAAGGTCAAACAGTCCAATATTAAGACAATATTTAAGGTAAAATTACCTAGCTACATTATATGGAAGGTCAAACAGTCCAATATTAAGACAATATTTAAGGTAAAATTACCTAGCTACATTATATGGAAGGTCAAACAGTCCAATATTAAGACAATATTTAAGGTAAAATTACCTAGCTACATTACAATGTATATGGAAGGTCAAACAGTCCAATATTAAGACAATATTTAAGGTACAATTACCTAACTACATTATATGGAAGGTCAAACAGTCCAATATTTCAGACGATATTTAAGGTACAATTACCTAGCTACATTTTATGGAAGGTCAAACAGTCCAATATTTCAGACGATATTTAAGGTAAAATTACCTAGCTACATTATATAGAAGGTCAAACAGTCCAATATTAAGACAATATTTAAGGTAAAGTTACCTAGTTACATTATATAGAAGGTCAAACAGTCCAATATTAAGACAATATTTAAGGTAAAATTACCTAGCTACATTATATAGAAGGTCAAACTGTTCAATATTAAGACAATATTTAAGGTAAAATTACCTAGCTACATTATATGGAAGGTCAAACAGTCCAATATTTCAGACAATATTTAAGGTAAAATTACCTAGCTACATTATATGGAAGGTCAAACAGTCCAATATTAAGACAATATTTAAGGTAAAATTACCTAGTTAGCTACATTATATGGAAGGTCAAACAGTCCAATATTAAGACAATATTTAAGGTAAAATTACCTAGTTAGCTACATTATATGGAAGGTCAAACAGTCCAATATTAAGACAATATTTAAGGTAAAATTACCTAGCTACATTATATGGAAGGTCAACCAGATCAATATTTCAGACAATATTTAAGGTAAAATTACCTAGCTACATTATATAGAAGGTCAAACAGTCCGATATTTCAGACAATATTTAATATTTAAGGTAGAATTACCTAGCTACTTTATATGGAAGGTCAAACAGTCCAATATTAAGACAATATTTAAGGTAAAATTACCTAGCTACATTATATGGAAGGTCAAACAGTCCAATATTAAGACATATTTAAGGTAAAATTACCTAACTACATTATATGGAAGGTCAAACAGTCCGATATTTTAGACAAGGTCAAACAGTCCGATATTTCAGACAATATTTAAGGTAAAATTACCTAGCTACATTATATGGAAGGTCAAACAGTCCGATATTTCAGACAATATTTAAGGTAGAATTACCTAGCTACTTTATATGGAAGGTCAAACAGTCCAATATTAAGACAATATTTAAGGTAAAATTACCTAGCTACACTATATGGAAGGTCAAACAGTCCAATATTAAGACATATTTAAGGTAAAATTACCTAACTACATTATATGGAAGGTCAAACAGTCCAATATTTCAGACAATATTTAAGGTAGAATTACCTAACTACATTATATGGAAGGTCAAACAGTCCAATATTAAGACGTATTAAGTGTCAATTAAAACACCTTTATTTTCTATTCATATAAGTAATAAAAATAAGGAAACCTCTCTTTACAATGATTTTAATATAGACTTCAATACAGATCAACATGTTTGGTTAAAGGGACAGTCTGAATTTTTTTTTGCTCAAATTTGTGAAAACTTTACACCAAAATCTGTAACTATGTGCCCTTTAATGTATCTGAAAGTTTTAACTAAAAAAATCCAGCTGTTAATTTTTAAACGCTAAAAACATGCAAAATTTTTTAAAAACCTTACGTAAGGTTTTAAGTATGTTATGTTTTTTGGACGCTGATAGGAAACTACTGAACGGATTTGAGTAAAATAAACGCCGAATTGTAGAGAAATGTCCCTCTTGTGTATTTAAAAGGTTTCAGCTAGAAATATTGAGCCATTTAAAGGGCAAACACCCAAACTAGGTCAAATTGTTTAATTAACAATAAGTACTCCCTGTTTGTAATTAACCCTTTAAAAAACAAATTCAGTTTGATCTAGAACATGCATAGATATAATGAGCATACTTTAGAAATACTTTCAGGTAATATTTGCACTGGTTTTGATAATGGAAACTTTTTTGAAAAATGCAGAATGGCCCTTTAAGTATTTTATTTTTGTGAGTTACAAATGCCATTCATGATCTGACAATTTTGACATAAAAATAATCTCTTGATTTTAAAATGGTAAAAACATCATGATTTGTTTGATAATTGTAAAATGAGCAAAATAAAAATATTTATAATTAAAAAAATAAAATTGGATAGAGATTCCAACCTGAGTATATATTTGTATTCATTTTAATTTCAACTTTGATGATGTGCTGCCATAAGCTTGATAATAAAAATTAGAAAATAAAATAAACATAGTGGAGTTATAAAATATACTATAAATACAATAAAAACCATTTAAATAACCATAAACAGCAATAACAAAACCTATTACAAACTGAATTATTTGAATTTGAGTCACTAGCTTTTTCCATTTCGGTGGGTTATTTGGAAACAGAGCAGTTAAACCATAATAAAGATATAGGACTACATGAACAAATGAATTAATGGCAAAAATGGTGGCAATGGCTGCCCATACATAACTATTATAACCAATTTCACTTAATAATAACATACTTGCATGATGATAAACATGAAGAAATGAAATTTGTCGACTTTTATGTCTTAGCACCATAAATACAGTATCTAATAACTCAAATTGTTTTGTGCACCAATATAACAAAAAGATTGGTTTTAAGAATGGTATTGGTTTTCTTTCATAGATATCACCTCTAAGATATACAGCGTAAGTCAATCCACCACATGCTACTAAACTTGCTAAACAACAGCCAAGATTATAAATTACTAAAACCTGCAATAGAAAAAAATCAATGGATTGATTAGTACAATTGTGGTCTGATTTCAGCACTTACAGACTTACCTCCCTTTCTGAAAAATAAGAAATGGCAAAATATCAGATTTCAAAGATAGATGTCTATCTTGCTAGACATAGGATACATGTTGAAATCAAAATCCTACATCTAGATGTCCTGAAATTCAGGCCTCCATTTGAGAAGGCGTGCCTTAGTAGATCTACTCAGTCTGCATAGCAAAGTCCTCTTTGTTTGGATACTGGACATGAAAGCAAATCTGTACTAGAAAAACAATACTCACAGGCCTGAGGTTTAATGGTGAAGTGTATTTTTGCCACAATCCAGATAAAGCTATCATTAATAAATAGGCACAGAACATTGGAAATGAAGCTAGACTTGTCACATAATAAAACAGCCATGTTATTGTCCACATTAAAGACAACATTTTGAAATTTCTCTCTGAAAAAAGAAACACAAAGCTTGTTCATAAGAGGCTTAACAGCACAAGGTCACAAGATATGCTGGTATAATGCAGTTAAAGACCTATATGAACATCAAATTAAATACACAAACACCTGCTTTACACTACAGTTGATCAATAACAACAGTAAAATCAATAGTCAATATATACAATCCAGTTGATTACTATGCTGTATATCTTAAAGATGACTTTCCTAATTTTTTAGTATCCAAATAAGCAAACTTGTGTTTCTAATAACCAATCATTACCCAAATTAGAATATTGAAGTAATGATGTCAAAACTTCTAACGTCAAAAATATTTGACATTTCAGCATATATACCGTATGTGTAGTAATTAAATACTGTACTTACATTTATGAGTAGTTGGCCACAATTTCTTAATCTCAGCTAACTCATCTATTTCTTATCCAAGATATGCAATCCATACAGAAGTTATGAGCTCATAACCATAAAGTTTCTACAAAAGAAGAGTAGACACATTTATATCCCATTTACTCAAATTTAGGTCAATATATATGGGCAAGTATGAAATAGCAAAAAATGGAAAGAAATTATATGTGCAGTAGAGTGTGACAAATTTGATCTTGACATATATATGTGAATAGTAAAAGTAGGTAGTATAATGAATAAGTAGAGGTTATTTACTACAGACTAACATAGGCATATAAGCAAAAATTTTAAATACATAAATACAGGTACTGCATTTAAAAAATTCTCCTAGAGACTGGTAACAAAGTGTTACTTTCAACTTAACTATGAACAAGTAAAATTTTAAATAAGATTTATTAAATAATTTTGCCTTCATATTAATACTATCTATCTACTTTATAATAAGCTGATATGACTCAATTACGGTTATCTGTATTAGTATTACTATTCATACTTGCAATTGTGATCGTTTAACTTTGTAAGTTGTACCGGTATCATTAAAGTCATATTAGCATGAGGAAAGTCTTAATATTTTCTTTTAAAATTCCATAAGGAGGAATGCCTTAATATTTTCTGTACAACTGCAGAAGCCAATATTTTATGCCGACTAATTGACAAGAGTCAGAAGATAGATCTACTCTCTGGTCACATTGAGTTCATAGAATCGCATTCTTTTATGAATCGCTTGAAATATATTTCAAAATATTTCTCAGAGTCTTCAGCTTAGTTAATTAGAGTTAGATTGATGAAAATGAAAACTGTTCAAAGAAAAATTAGTTGGAAATATGATTTTACAGAAAGGAAATTTCAGTCCAAAATGTTCATGGACCCAAGAACTAGTCAGATAAAACCTGCCGTTCAGTGGTCTAAGTCCTAGGACCCAACGCCAATAAGGCACAATAAGTAAGTTTAGAGTTAGGTGCCTATATCTCCTGAATGTGAAAATTTACACCAGAATGGATGTTTGGTTTTATGTAAGAAATGGAATTCATACGATGGTACGGTTTATAAAACAACAACCTGTTGGAGGCTGACCCAGTTATCGGCTGTATTTGTTTACAAATCTCAACAAGTAAACCGGAAATTAAAGGAAGATGCCGGTAAGGTGGCGCTTTCAGAAATACATTCATTCATGTTTAGTCGTCTTTTACCATGTCTTTTACTCGATTTGTCAAAATTTCAATTTACAAGATACCTTATCAAAAATGTATTACCGGTATCTCATACTATTTAAAACCAGTACAAAGTATGATAATACTGTTTAAAATATTACAATGTTATAGATGGAGTGATTTTCATACTTTATTCATTATTATTACTTGGTCTTCCGAATGTTCTTGCCACGTCAGATACGCATGTGCAAGAATATTTTGTTATGTTCCGGTAGACACGAAAGCAAACCCCAAAAATGGATTATTTGCGAAATATTATGGGTGCCCCTCAAGGGGGTGTTCAGCCCACTGGTGCTGAGACGGTAATGGCAAGATAAATCGGTTTTTTCATTTCAAAATTTAAAGTTGCTGGAATATGATCATCACTGACCGTTCTGTCACTTTCCATTATGTTATTGCATTGCGACTGCAAGGCAAGGCTCTGCAGACTGCTATCATGAGTATGTCGGCTCTGCTTGCACTACTTGCAAATAGGTTGTGCTTCACTCTGCATCTTTGCTCTGCGTTTCCTTCCCCTACCCCTTCCCCTACCAACCTGATCTGACATGACTACGTCAATGAGCTAATATATGACAATGTCAATTTCATAGCCTCATCTATAAATGTTATGGAAATTTGGCTGGACTAGAACTGTAGTCACCCACCCCAAGGACTTGTAATTGTACTATGAATATGCAAAAGTAAAACAATTTCAATATCATTCAAATATTTCGTCCAGAACATGACAAAATCAGGAGCAATAATTGTATAGTATGGACTTCGCATATGAGATGTTCATTCAGAATCAGGTGTTTTGAAAAGAGTAAGCATGGCCTGATTCTCGCAACACCCACCACTACTAAATAGATCAAAATCCTGAGGTGCAATCAGATCAATTAGTTATAAGCTTACTTTTCTTTTCATTATGACACAAACAGTGACAGCCCTTTTTGATCGGCATCACTAACAGTGAAAGAAGTTGAAAGATATGAAGGAATTTTCTGGACTCATGATGCATTGCTGAGCAACTGCAATTTTTTTCTTATTTCTAAAAATTTCGGTTAATTTATTCATAGTTAGAGCAATCTCAACTGGTTATGGTTATTTATTATGTTTTTGTATGAATTTAACATCTTTTATAAGCTTACACTCTTATATGTATAAGTTAATGCTGGCTATATGCACATTGTCTTCACCCCTGCCAATCTGTCCTAAACATAAATGAATTTTCCCAAACATATTGGATCAGTAGTAACACATTATTATGCTAACTTCTTTTTCAGGTGGAAAGACTAGTTGACAGAGCTCATTCTTCAACTTTACTAGATGATCGCCGAGATGCTGTTCGTGGACTTAAATCACTTTCAAAGGTAGTTTTGAATTTTGTTCTCTTAATAACAGTAATTCATTTGGATTAAAGTACAGATCTAGAAATTTTGTTTCATTATTTTCTTAATTGTAGCCTACTCAGATCTGTTTTTAACTCAGAATGCTTATTTCAAGTCATCAATTAGAATACTGAGAGATCCAGTTGTTTTAAGATGCCCTTACTCTTTAAATCCATATTTATTTTTTGTATCATATTTGTATTAATTATTATTTATTTTTGAACAGAAATATCGTTTGGAAGTTGGAACGCAAGCCATGGATTGTCTGATTAAAGTTTTAGAAGTAGACAGGTAGGATATGTTCTAAATAGTTTAACTAATAAAGAGATTGTTTATTTAGAAACGATACCATATTTCCAAATGTTTCTCTTAGCTAAGAAGTGATGCAGAGATGATAAGTCAATCTGGTGAATTTGCAATATGTACCAGTATCAGTATAGTTATAGAGATGATGCTGAGAAGTTAGATTTAGAGACATTATGTAATGTGATGTCTATGTATCTGTTTATATTATAGAGGTGATGCTGAGATTATTGGTCTAGCTTTAGATACATTATGCAATGTGACGTCTATGTATCTGTTTATATTATAGAGGTGATGCTGAGATTATTGGTCTAGCTTTAGATACATTATGTAATGTGATGTCTGATGAACCAACAGAAGAAGAAGAAAGTATACCAGAGCATTTACAAAATGGAGATCTTGGTGCTAATTTTACTGAAATTTATATAAAAGATCCAGAGCATGTCTCTCTGTTATTGTCATTACTTGAGGTAAAGAAATTCCACATTTCACCTTAATTTTAAATTCAGAATCTTGACTTTGACAAAACTTGAAAAAATTGCTTATGAACCCTAGCAAAGACGTTCACAACAGTATAATACAGGCCTTTTCAAATGGTGGCCTGCAACGCCCTCAAGAGTGACCCCATCTGTTAAAACGCTCTGCTCGCTATGACAATTGAGCTCTTTTTAGCCATTATATTTTATTCATAAAATGAAATTGTCCTTTTCAAAAAATAATTGAGAAAGCCTGATATAATATGTCAAGATTAACTTTTTTCTCTTTGAAAGTTGATCAATTTTTAGTTCATAAACACTCTCAAACACTCATAAATTTTGCATTAGTTATGATTATTATAACTCTTCCTGATTTAATCAAGAATAAGATGATGTGTTATATTCACCTATGATAATGTTTTATTATAGGAATATGATTTTCATGTGAGATGGCCTACAGTTAAACTATTAACAATATTACTAACTAATAAAGGTAAAGGTATTCAAGACTGTATATTAGTTAGTCCTATGGGGGTATCAAAGTTAATGGATTTATTATCAGACAGCAGAGAAATTATTAGAAACGATGTAAGTAACAGTATTTGTCTTTGGTAACTTAATTGATATTTTTACATGTTGTATGATATCATGATTAGCGCTGGGTAAAAAATTATCAGCACTATGAATTTTGAATTTCGATGATCAATTATCAAATTCATACTCGACTAATGAGTATCGGAAAAGTCACATCCCATTATATCGTGATTTTGATTATTAATTGATCAATGTTCAGTAGAATTCTGTCGATAATCCAACTCAATATGGTCGATCGATACCAAGCCCTAATATGATTTTTTTTTCACATGGAGAAATGAGACAAAAACTAGTTCCATTATTGAATAGGCGTAAAATTGTAAATTGTTCATGATTTGAATCATTCTTGAATGTGTACAATATCTTTTCTTGACTATGTGTTTATTTTTTAAAGGCATTATTATTATTAATACAACTAACCAAAGGTAATGCTAATATACAGAAGATTGTAGCCTTTGAGAATGCATTTGAAAGGTTATTAGATATCATATCAGATGAAGGCAATAGTGATGGGGGTAAGTAGAAATACATTATTTTAATCTGAATATTCTATGAATCAACTATATCTCCAAGTGTCACCCTTTGTATCATGAACTATCTATAAACACAATCAAGTAGTAACATGCTCACTGTGACCTTTATTACATGAACCACAAAGCTTTTTTGTGGGCAGATTCAATTTGCTACTACGATTCAATCCAATTTGGTTCAGATTAACAATGGTCTACAAATGCGAAATTCGAATTGGTGATTTAGTAAAATAGCTTTTTTCGCTTACAACAAATCAAAGACCGCTATTTTGATTACATTAGCAACTTCCACATGCCCCCGTCTTGGAAAAATCTAATCGAATTGCCTAATCAACTCCTAGGATGATTGGTCAAATCAGTTTAAATTAACTTTCTCATAAAGGTACCAATTAGCCTTAACGTCCTGGCTTACAAATGCACAAAATAGCTAATATCGACCTAATTGAAGCGGCCCACAAAACAGTTTACAGTCTTGCATAAAATATACTTAAAGAATTATTTGAAGCTGGAATGAGAATAATCTTTCAATGTACAGTTATACCATGAGGGAGATGATTGATTGTCTGATATTGTCATTATGGTTTCATTCATGTTTCAATTTGGTATAGAACAAACCGAATATTCCTAAGGTAAAATGGAAAAAAATTGCATGATATGTCTGTTCTTCCCTGTGACAATGTCACATCCGTGCTCATATCTGTGGAACTGTGAAGGACTTATATTCAATGCTGTATTGACAGATGAATCTGTGTCTTGATGAATGACAATATAAGATCTCTTGCAGCAATTTAGAAACATCAGATTTGCATTGAAATTTTAACCCAAGAAATACTTTTTTTTCAGGTATTGTGGTAGAAGATTGTTTATTGTTATTGTTAAATTTATTAAAGAATAATTCATCTAACCAGAATTTCTTTAAAGAAGGCAGCTATATACATAAGATAACACCTTATTTTGACCTGAACTCTGACCCCCAGAGGTCACAGGGTGGTTGGTCAGCTCAGAAAGTTACCAATCTACATCTTATGTTACAAGTGAGTGTGTGTGATAGTTGCATGTCATGGCACGACTTCCAGGAGAACAAAAAAAGAATTTCTGTTGAAAGTTCATTATGATCTTTGATAGAGAAAATGGCCATTTCAGCCAGTAAAGCAGATTTTTAAGATATTCTTTGCATAAATGATTGCTCTCCCAATATTTAAAGTTTTTATTCGAAAATATTTGGGAAAAGGAGATCTCAAATACAAATTGAATCTAAAGCATACTTAAGGATTTATTTTATGATAATCTAGACGATTTTTGTTCTCTTTGAAGTTGACAAAAAATAATTTTGAAGCTAATAGATTCAAAACTGTTTCAGTGCCATAATTTACTAACATGCATCATCATAATGTCAGAATAAGGGTGGAAATTGGGCTGAATGGTTGTGGTTCTAATTCATTTTTTATTTGGTTTATTTGGTAATGGCATGTTTCTAGAGGCATAGATTAGGGTGATCAGTGGGCAATTAGAGAATGGGGAATATCTACTGTTTACTGTTTAATTTTGATTGAAATGTATTCTACTGTTTTATTTAGGAATATTGGCCTTTATTGTCTTCATTTAACTTTTTTTACTGTTCTGGTTTTGAATTGTTCAATATTCAGTATTATGTTATTCTGTTTTCCCCTCAGCCGCTTGCTTTCTTAAACTACAGTCATGTTCTTCCCTTCTAGCTGTGCATGTTTAAGATCTAATTTCTGTCTATCATTGTACACTGCATGAAATTTCTTTTTCTTCTCATCAGTTCATAAAATCATGGAAAATAATCATCTCATTTCCATATACCTCATACAACTTTCATGCTGTAGTTTAGCTCTGCATTATGTAGAAATTCCTTAATATGACAAAACCTGTGGCAGAAACAGACTGAGTGCAATTCTTTTACAAATTTATATATTCCCCCTTTGTTTTCACTTTACTCTTTGGAAAACTAGAATTTAGATTATTAGCCAAAAATAAACACTGAAAGCAATAATTGTCTCAATTTAGCATTTAATGGTGATGATATACCCTTTTATTTTTCTCTTGTTTTGTAGTTTCAATGTGATATATTTACTATAGAATATTGACTTTGTGAAAGGGAGTTGTGCTCCTCATATCAATTTTGGAATGAAAATTCATTGAGCTATTTTAGCTACAAAAAGAAATATTTAGATGACTATGTCCCTATATTCCTTTCATTGTCAATTTTCATTTTCATTTTTCTTTCATCACTTTTTAATGAATTCATATTTTTTTTTACATTTTAAAGCTTGCTCTTATCATAGCATAGTCTTCATTTATTTCAATTATCAAGCATGGTGTGTTTTTAAATTTTCATTTCCCTCGATTTCAATTTCTGGTTAATTTTCCACTAATATTCTGGCTCACATACTGCTAATATCATAGAATGCTTGGTAATATCTAATCTCACCATGGTAACAAACTGTATAAAGTGATAGTTCATACTTATACTTCTAATATTTTATACAGTTTGATTTACTAGCCACTAACATGATCCCTGCTTTATATAATCACTAACTCATCACTAGTTATCATATAATCACTAACTCATCACTAGTTATCATATAATCACTAACTCATCACTAGTTATCATATAATCACTAACTCATCACTAGTTATCATATAATCACTAACTCATCACTAGTTATCATATAATCACTAACTCATCACTAGTTATCATATAATCACTAACTCGTCACTAGTTATCGTATAATCACTAGTTATCGTATAATCACTAGTTATCATATAATCACTAGTTATCATATAATCACTAACTCATCATATAATCACTAGTTATCATATAATCACTAACTCATCACTAGTTATCGTATAATCACTCACTCATCACTAGTTACCATATAATCACCAACTCATGAATAGTTATCATATAATCACTAACTCATCACTAGTTATATAATAACTATCTCATTACTAGTTAGTTATCATATAATCACTAACTCATCACTAGTTATCACATAATCACTAACTCATCACTAGTTATCATATAATCACTAGCTCATCACTAGTTATCATATAATAACTATCTGATAACTAATTATCATATAATCTTTAACTCATCACTAGTTATCATATAATCTTTAACTCATCACTAGTTATCATATAATAACTTACTCAACACTAGTTATCATATAATCACTAACTCATTAATAGTTATCATATGTAATCACCAACGCATCACTAGCTATCATATAATAACCAAAGCATCACTAGTTATCATATAATCACTTATTATAGTCCTATGATAATCATTGTTTATCATCACTAGTTATTATATAATAATCACTTGTTATCATATAATAATCTTCTATGATAATTTCTAGTAATCATTAATTCATTGTTGTCATATAATCACTTACTCATCACTAGTTATCATATAGTCACTAACTCATCGCTAGTTATCATATAATCATTAACTCATGACTAGTTATCATATAATCACTAAGTCATCACTAGTTATTATATGAAAACTAGCTGATTACTAGTTATCATATAATCACTAACTCATCGCTAGTTATCATATAATCACTAACTCATGTCTAGTTATTATATAATCACTTACTCATCACTTGTTTTCCTTGAAATTTCCTTTCTAAGCTCCTGCTGTTTAAAACCCTTTCTTTCATAGTGATTCAGCTATTTAGGTGCTTGTTTGCTAACCTGAAGTTCTGGATTCAATTCATGCTAAGGTCTAGTTTGTACCAATGTATTTGAAAGTGCCCTGGAGCCTTATTCTCGAAAACTTATATTACAATGATTTTAGTGTTCAGGTCATCTCATTGGTCAATCACTAAAATTGATTTTAAATTCAGCTTTATCATCCAATCAGATTGCTATATTTCTTAAAATCTGGATTTTATCTAAGTTAAGTTTTCGAGAATAATGCCCCTGTTATGTAACAGTCCAAAAAAAACTTCAAAAACAGTACCCCAATATATTTGAATAGAGATCTCATTATTTAGTCTTCTTTCTTCTGTTTCTTTCACTTCTGTTTCTGTCTTCAGATGATTTATCTTTGAAACGATTTGCATTACATCTGGATTTCTGAAAACACCATACTTTTATGTGAATGAATGAAATGTATGTTATCCTTTAAATTTTGTTTTTGATCTGTTAGCTGGTAAGAACTATGGTATCACCAAACAATGCACAGCAACAAACAGCTTCTTGTCAGAAATCTTTAAATCAGTGTGGTTTACTACAGAAATTATGTTCTATATTAATGGCTAGTGGAGTACCAGCGGATGTCTTAACTGAGGTAAATACATTGCTGCGAAAGAAAATGACTAAAAGTTACCCAAGTTATTTTGGTCTTAAGAAGTCTGATTCCCCTATCTTGTTTATAAACTTATAGAAAGCATGTCAAAGGGACGAATTGATAAGAAATCATCTCATGATTTTGACGTGTTGGATATAAGATCCTCCCCAGGATACAAATGAGAATTCACTTTATACTTTATAACCATGAACAAGATTGATAAAGTCTATGAAACAGTGAAGGGATTTTACCCTCTATACTCCAAACTGTTGAATAGTGATAAAATTAAGTTGGACTGGTTGAGATCTAATGAATGAATCTGAATGTCTTGTTGATAATTTCAGACTATAAATACAGTATCAGAAGCTATCCGAGGTAATCCACCAAATCAAGAATATTTTGCATCTGTTTTAGCTCCATCCAATCCTCCAAGGTAAAGTTTAATAGAACCTCTTTAAAATAATATTATTAACAAAAAAAAACAGAATTCAAAGATATGATTTGGATCAAAGGATGGATGCTAATTATTGAATCTTAATAAAAACTCATAGTAACTACATAAACTATCAAAACTTTGATTTCTAAGATAATTTCTATATTGTTGGTGTTTCAACAATTTACCATAATGTGCTCCCCTTCACAATTGTTGTTTAAGCACTATATTAAACTGTTGTATTATGTATTTCAGACCTGCCATTGTTGTGTTATTAATGTCTATGGTGAATGAGAAACAACCGTTTGTTTTACGTTGTGCTGTATTATATTGTTTTCAATCATTTCTATATAAAAATGAAGTTGGTCAGTCTCAGATTGTACAGACTTTATTACCTACTACAGCTGATGGTAAGATATTCTTCTTGTTTCCTCTTTCTTGAATAGGAAACCAAATTTATCTGCTTGGTGGTAGCTGAAACATACTGATTTAAAGGGATATGTTCACTAACCGTTGAACCAAAAAACTTGTAGTCTCAAAACCTGGAATTTTTTTTAGCTAATCTAATCTGTAATATTGTTCGAAACTCTCCCTCATAATTTAAGCCTTCTAATCCCTGTGTATCCATAAATATCAGCATTTGAAAGTAAAAAATATGACACGTCGTTAAGCGAGACTATGACTTATATAGAAAATACATATACAGAAAATGAAAGATAACTGTTAAGGTATGGGTATAATTGAAAGGAATGTGCAATTTTTTGTGCCGTTATAGTACTTCGGGAGGCTATTTACATATAAACAAAGCCAAAATCGATCCTTAAAAATGCTGAACATTTCCTTTTAAACAAAAATACCATAAATGATGATATAATTTAATATGTTCTATTTGTAGTAAATACTATAACAGCTGGCCAGTTATTATGTGGTGGTTTATTTAGCAGTGATTCGCTATCAAATTGGTTCGCAGCTGTAGCTATGTTACATGCTATATTAGAAAATACTACACAGAAAGAACAGTTATTACGTGTTCAGTTAGCCACTAGTTTAGGAAACCCTCCAGTGTCTTTATTACAACAATGTTGTAATATCTTAGCACAGGTTTGTTTATTTATTGATTAACATTGAGTCTTCTATAACTAGCATGTGTAATTTGTCTATAGAAGTTTAGTCACTAACTTACAAAAATCTTACAATCAACTTTTATGTGAAGGAAAAAATATCATATTTCTTTGTCTCCACTACAAATCTTTTTTGTTAATCTTTCTTTTTTGTATTTGTATCTTCAAATGTTTTATCGTCATAATTAATGTGAATTTAATGTGAAATTGAGTTGTAAAATATCATGATCTTATAAATTGACATAATTGTGCCGACTAACTTTTTGGAATGCCATATTTTTTTCCTTTCAATTTAATTTCCCTTTAATCATAACTGTATACAGATTTTTTTTTTTGCTCGAGCTATATTATAATTTTTTTTCTGTTTTCCAGGGTGGTAAATTACAGACACGTATAGGTTTATTAATGTTAATGTGTGGTTGGTTAGTAGATTGTCCTATAGCTGTTACTCATTTCTTATCTAATACTGCTAATGTGCCTTTTGTATCCTTTATATTATAATGCTGAAATAACATTAATGGGGATTTTAAACTGTTTAATCAACATGATGTTAATGAAGTGGATGCTATTATTAAATCTATGCTCCAAAATAGTATTGTTAAATTACTGATAACAAATCAGAAATCAAATATCATTAGTAGCAGAGTTATTGCCTTTGCCCCAAAGTCTTAAATATGCTATTACTCTCTTAGTTTTCAACCAATTTTGTTGAAACTTAAAATGGATGTTATTGGAAAAAAAGGTTTGAGAAAGATTAGTTTACTTCTGATTAAATTTAAGACCTTTTCGTTTTATCATCCGCATGCTGTGGTGGGCGTATATGGCTGTGGTCCACTATCTTATTTTCATCAATCAATGTGTTACAACCATCTGTATTCCTTAACCATATGAATAGTTAATATCTCAAGTTCTAGCTACAGAAAGTGAAGAACAAGAAGTAATAGTACAGGGTTTATGTACGTTTTTAATAGGAATATGTTTATTATATAATGATGATCAATCTGAAACATTCACCAAGTAAGTATTGAAAAAACATCTTTTGTTCGATCATCAGCGGCCTTATTCTCGAAAACTTAATTCAGATAAAATACAGATTTTAAGAAATACAGTCATCTGATAATAAAGCTATATATTTCAAATCAATTTTAGTGATTGACCAATCAGATAACTGGAACACTAAAATCATTGTAAGTTAAGTTTTCGACAATCAGGCCCCAGGAAATGAAAGACATTTTATTTAATCTGACACATTGTGTCATATTCATGTCCAAATTAGTAACAGGATCTAGTTTAAGTGAGAATTCAGTAGTATATGAGATTATGGATAGGAAGCATTACCCCCCTCCCCCATGGAATGAAATGAAATGGGTGGAAAATGCTTCCTATCGATAATTTCATATACTACTAAATTCAAACATATTCCAAAAATATTATTAGTAGAACCGCTGCGGACAGACTAAACACGGTGAAAAGTGTCATGAACGTATTGTTGAATAAAAATATTATGTTTAAATTAGCTTAAAAATGTATGTTTAACATGGCATAAAAACCTTTTGTGACGTCATCCCATTGTTATGGCAGGTCTTTCTTTTTGCTAATATCCCTCAACCTAGGGACATTCGAGAGAATATCCCCGTGGACAGGTACATTAGAGATAATATCCCCTCTACCAAAGTACATTCGAGAGACACCAATACATTTTTGAGCAATCAACTCTACGTCTTAAAGATTTTTTTTCTTTCAAACTTAATATTGAAGTTTCAAAATCAAGCTGATGAATCGTAACTAGTCACTACCCAGTGACAAAGTATGCAATCTTATCAGACAATATCAAGTCACAACCCAGTGATCTGTAAGGTTTCTTGCTTCCTATGAAACAATAAAGGTTGATACAACAATATATACCCTCACATTTCTTGTAATGTTTTTTACTGGTCATCTTATTTTTTAAAAACGGTTTTAAAAATTTAAAAACTAGATTTTTAGAGCGTAATTCATTTTCGAGGGATTTATATCTTTCAATACTACATTTTAGAATTTTTTAATGTAAAATTAGATATTTAATATTAAAAACTAAATATTTCTGAAAATTCTGGAACATTTTTTTCACACGACATGGATTACCTCCCATGAGATGTTAAATGTATTGATTGATTTTTCAACATATTTACCAATTATTGAATTAGAAATCGGTTTTTATGTCGGATAATGCATGGTTTCTATCGGGATTAGTTGACATAATGCCCTTGGGCTCGGGAAAGCCCTCGGGCCTTCGGCCCTCGTGCTTTCCCGAACCCGCGGGCATTATGTCAACTAATCCCTCGAAACCATGCATTATCCTATACATAGTGAGGTATAGTTTAGTATAAGTTGTATTGTGAAGTATCAGATATTTATTTTTTAAATAAATTTTCAGAGTATCATTAAAACAAGTAATAGAAGATAGAATAGGTGTAGAAAGATTTAATGATAAATTATCTCAGATATTGAAAAGTGAAAGTTATACACGCGCAGCAAAAAAACCTAATTTACATTATAAACAATCTAGTGAAGTTATATTTGATTATGCATTTACCAGAATATTTAAATCGTTAGAAAGTAAGTATAAGTTTTAATGGTAAATCATTTCCTTGAATATTTTTTGTTTACTTGATTTTATAGCTACAAGTGTCAAGGATTTCCCATCCTTCATAAGTGGTTCCAGCAATTCTAGATAACTGGACCGTATAAATTTGGCTTGATAAAATGACCTTATAATCTGTTAGAGGTTTTTTGAGGGAATTACTGGAGCTACAGATGTTGCAATAGTATGAATTTAAGCTGAAACATATTTATTCTTGCTCTATGTGAAAGACTAATACTTTTGTCCATCCAAATGATGTAAATTTTTCAAATCAAGGTTCTTAATCTGGATTGCAAGATTACTTTTCATGTTCAAATTAAAAAATAAATCAGTTTGAACATTATACTTTACTTACATGTAATATCATGATCAAATGTTATATAATGATAAGATAACAATTTTGACAGCCCAGTGTTATTATAAACTATTTGTTATTATATTATAGATGAAGTATTAAAGTGTATATCTATAGATGAAAAATCACAGTGTTATTATAATCTATTTGTTATTATATTATAGATGAAGTATTAAAGTGTATATCTATAGATGAAAAATCACAGTGTTATTATAATCTATTTGTTATTATATTATAGATGAAGTATTAAAGTGTATATCTATAGATGAAAAATCACAGTGTTATTATAATCTATTTGTTATTGTATTATAGATGAAGTATTAAAGTGTATATCTATAGATGAAAAATCACAGTGTTATTATAATCTATTTGTTATTATATTATAGATGAAGTATTAAAGTGTATATCTATAGATGAAAAATCACAGTGTTATTATAATCTATTTGTTATTATATTATAGATGAAGTATTAAAGTGTATATCTATAGATGAAAAATCACAGTGTTATTATAATCTATTTGTTATTATATTATAGATGAAGTATTAAAGTGTATATCTATAGATGAAAAATCACAGTGTTATTATAATCTATTTGTTATTATATTATAGATGAAGTATTAAAGTGTATATCTATAGATGAAAAATCACAGTGTTATTATAATCTATTTGTTATTATATTATAGATGAAGTATTAAAGTGTATATCTATAGATGAAAAATCACAGTGTTATTATAATCTATTTGTTATTATATTATAGATGAAGTATTAAAGTGTATATCTATAGATGAAAAATCACAGTGTTATTATAATCTATTTGTTATTATATTATAGATGAAGTATTAAAGTGTATATCTATAGATGAAAAACCACAGTGTTATTATAATCTATTTGTTATTATATTATAGATGAAGTATTAAAGTGTATATCTATAGATGAAAAATCACAGTGTTATTATAATCTATTTGTTATTATATTATAGATGAAGTATTAAAGTGTATATCTATAGATGAAAAATCACCAGAATATAAAAAGAAACTTGCCAGTTTGAAAGAACATGAGAATATTGTTGATCAATATAAAGAATTGATTAAAGAACAGGTATAGTTTTTTTTTTTCGATTTACTTGGGACTTATACTGAATTGAATCAAACACTAGGATACTGCCATAACTTGCATTGAATATTTATCCGTAATAATGTTCCAAACTCTCCCTAAAAATTTTTGCCTTCAAATACCTGGTATCCATAAATATCTGCGTTTGAAAATCAAAAATATGATTCTCCATTTAGTAAGACTTATATAGAAAACACATATATACAGAAACTCAGAAAGTGAAAGATAACTGTTAATAAAGTGTGAGTATAATCAAAGGAATTATGCTATTTTTGAGTAGTTCTGTTCAATTATTTGATAAAATGATGTTCTGACTAAAATAACCTATATTTTCAGGATGCCAAACTGAATGAAGCTAGATCAGAAGTAACAACATTACATGCTAGACATACAGAATCTGCTAGACAAATAGAAGAATTACAAAATACTGTACAGCAATTAAAAGACCAAAATGCATTATTAAAAGTCCAAAAAGGTGAGATTCATTTCAATAGTCATTGAAAAATGTTTTGTATTGTTCCTCTCATCAACTTTTAAGGCTTTATCTCTACAAGGTGCCTGAAGTTTTTGGCGCTTAAAACTTTCATTTGGGACGGGTGCAATAGATATTCATGATTTTCAACACTACTTCTTCATTTTTGGTTTGTTTTATCAATTAATGAACAAATGAGAACAAATGCAGAGGTTTTTTGTACTTCGTCTTGTTCTTTATGTAAATACAAACTCTTTCATGGGGCATTTCTATCCTCATTAGCCCAATTGGTGCAGAAATGTGTAATGTAAAACACCATTTCATTTTCATGGGGCCTTAATTTAAATTTACATGATGTTTTTATATCTAGGTGCCCGTGGTTCACCTTCACTTGAAACCACAGATGACGCCTCAGCAAAAGAAATAGAGTCATTAAAAACAGAATTAATAGAGAAGAATAAACAGATAGAAAAATTGGTAAGTAATCGTGCTGTTTTGACAAATAAAGTAAAAAGCAAATGCCATCATGTGGAAGGTTGTTGTAGAACAAGTGGAAAGCGTATTAGATAAAAAATTCTTTGTCGTCATCAGGCTTTTATATTTTTACCTCTTTAGTTGATACTTTTCAATTTCTTAACCCATTTTCTCCTGTGTCAGTCAGTCAGTGACATATGTGAGGGGCTGTCATAGAAAAGTAACAATAAACATTAAACAAAGAAGTTTATATACTAGAAATTGTGCATGATGTATATTCTTAACTAAGCCATGGTGACTTACAATTCAATTATTAAGTATTTGAGTTTGAATTGAATTGATTTATACATTATAGTAGTGATAAATATCTGTACAAGCAAAACAATTCCGTTGATCAAAAATCTTGTCCGGAGCATGACAAAATCGGGTGTAATATTTATACAGTAGTGGACTTCCTATACAAGAAGTACCATCAGGTGTTTCAAAAAGAATAAGCATGGTCTGCTTTGCGCGCGAAACCTGCCACTACTATAAAGATCAAAATTATGAGGTGCAATGAAATTGATTGCAATTTAATTTATTCCTATCCAAAAATGCCCTTTTCTGCTTTTTCATTATGTTTTATTTCTCTTTATTCAGAAAAGTGACCTTACGTCGGCAGAAGTGAAAATATTATCTCAAGAAAATGGAGATGAAGATAAAGAAAACAATCCTAATGAAGCAGCAGTCGTACAAGCAACATTACAGAAGATAAATTCAGATCTCGAAAAATCTCTATCTGATCGAGATAATGAAATAGCTAGATTACAAGATTTATTAGATAAAAGTAATAAAGAAATACAACAATTGGTAAGTTAACTAAATTTATTTCATATCTCGAAAAATCTCTATCTGATCAATACAACGAAATAACTAAATTACCAGATTTTGATAACAAAGAAATTTGACAATTAGTATGTTAACTAGATTTAATTCATATCTCAAAAAATCTCTATCAGATCAATACAACGAAATAACTAAATTACCAGATTTTGATAACAAAGAAATTCAGTTAGTTAAATCTCAATTTGATAATAAAAATGTTTGTATTATGCTTAAATATTTTGATCACTTGAACTTTTATTGGTTAAGAACATAAGAATTCTCTACATTTCTCTAGTGCCCATCTTAGTTTAGGTAAGTGTTTCATATTTTTGAAGAAAGGTTTGTCATTTTTCAGAAAAATAGTCCTAAAGCTAATGACAGTGGAGCCCAGCATGACAATTCAGACCAAATAAAACAGTTAACTGATGAAATAGAAAAATTGAAGGCAGAAAAAACGGCTCTACAAGATAGAGTTACTAAGTCTAATGAAGAAAATTTAAATGCCTTAGATAAAGTGCGGGTAAGAGTTAAAATCTTTTTATTTTTTTTAAACTGTGCCTTGACTGATTTTGAACAACATTTGATTGATTTTAAACAAAACTTTTTTTGATTTTGAACAATCATTTGGTTGATTTTGAACAATCATTTGGTTGATTTTGAACAATCATTTGGTTGATTTTGAACAATCATTTGGTTGATTTTGAACAATCATTTGGTTGATTTTGAACAATAATATGATTGATTTTGAGCAATTATTTGGTTGATTTTGGACAATAATATGATTGATTTTGAACAATCATTTGGTTAATTTTGAATAATCATTTGGTTGAACAAGAATTTGATTGATTTTGCAAAATCATTTTGTTGATTTTAAACAATCATTTGGTTGATTTTGAACAATCATTTGGTTGATTTTGAACAATAATATGATTGATTTTGAGCAATTATTTGGTTGATTTTGAACAATAATATGATTGATTTTGAACAATCATTTGGTTGATTTTGAACAATCATTTGGTTGATTTTGAACAATCATTTGGTTGATTTTGAACAATCATTTGGTTGATTTTGAACAATAATATGATTGATTTTGAGCAATTATTTGGTTGATTTTGGACAATAATATGATTGATTTTGAACAATCATTTGGTTAATTTTGAATAATCATTTGGTTGAACAAGAATTTGATTGATTTTGCAAAATCATTTGGTTGATTTTAAACAATCATTTGGTTGCGTTGAACAAGCGTTTGATTGATTTTGATCAATAATATGATTGATTTTGAACAAAAATATGATTGATTTTGAAAAATCATTTGATTGATTTTGAACAATCATTTGATTGATTTTTAACGATGATATATTTTAAGAAGAACTTTTTTCTCCAGAAAGTAGAAAGTGAGAAAGAAGCTATTATAAAAGAAAAGGCAGAACTAGCAGAAAATTTAGATGATTTAAAGAAAGAACAAGATGATTTATTAGTTTTATTAGCAGATCAAGATGGGAAAATAAATAATTATAAAACTATGTTAAAAGATCTTGGCCAAGATGTAAGTTGATATTTATTATATCTTTTTGGTAGTCTTAATTTTTGTTCTTATATTGTAACATTTATTGACATGGAAAGACCTGGGGCCTTATTTTTGAAAACTTAACATGCAATGATTTTAGTGTCTCAGTCATCTGATTGGTCAATCACTAAAATTGATTTTAAATTAAGAACTATTATCCAATTAGATAACTGTATTTCTTAAAATTTGGATTTTATCAAAGAAGTTTTCAAGAATAAGGCCCCTGCAGTCATAGGAATGGGACAATGCTATTTTAAAATTTTCATATGATGAAAATCATTTATTTTAGGTTGGTGATGATGATGATGACGACGATGATGATGATGAAGATGATGGTGATGAAGATTGAAGATGTTATTCAAATACATAAGCTGTATGAAGTGAGGGGTAGTGTGTAAGGATCCTAATCACTATGCAAACTGTTAATATAGAAGCATAGTACCCAGATCTCTATTTTCATTGTAAATTAAGCAAAAACTGAAATTACCAGTAAAATATCAATTCAGTTTCTAGTCAGTTGACAAAAGGAATATTAGATTTAAGCATTATTATGATTGAACTACCTTGTTCCTGCAAAAGATTCATTTGTTGATAAGTGAACCATGTTTGGCTGTATCAAATAAATTTCGGCTATGTATACTTTTACAAACTGATGAATGGTATTGCTTGGCTATTAAAGCTTATTACATTGATATTTGCTTGTTTTGAATCATATCTGCTTGTGAATATGCATAATGCAGTGTGAAACAATTAAATTCTCGCTAAACGAACAAAACAAAGGAATGTGTCGAAACCCACTTGAACTGATTAACCTTATGTCACCTTACCAACCAACCTAAAACAATATAGGCCTACTCTGGAGGGATCTGGTTATGGGACATATTATGTTGACCTTCAGAGTTTGGAGTTCAGGTAAGAAATTGTAAATTCTGACGTTGATGGTTGAAAGGGTTAAAGAATATCTTTTATGAATTGAATTGAAACTAGTTTGAAACCACAAAAGATTTAAACTTATTGTTTATGTAATCGTCAGATCATTTATGTAAAGTTTATAAGAAGTAGGTTGAAGGGAGCAAAGTCGTATAAATTTTACACTATTTGATCTAACTAACCTAGCTTGAATGTGAGTTAAATTTTAACCACTGCCGATTTAATGAATTGAAGTGGGTTATGTTCTTAAGAATGATATGCTGGTTTCCTGTATATGAAATTGATCATTGTTTATCATCTGTATTTGTTGATGAACTATCTTTATTTGTTGATGAACTATCTTTATTTGTTGATGAACTATTGGTATTTGTTAATGAACTATCTGTATTTGTTGATGGTTGTTAATGGTTTGTTGATGTGTAAAATTTGTATTTATACTCATATTTATTTTCAAATTAAAATTTTGTTCTTGATGAATTATCTCATGCACTTTATCAGAATATTTTTGTTTTATTCTGTTTATGATGAATTTTCATCTCATATGTCGTGAGTCCCGGAAATTACTATTTTTTTTTAATTCGGTGTGCACAACACTTTTCAACATTAATTGTTATTAAAATCTCCATTTTAAATATTCTTCATCAGTTGGTTTGTTATTTATTTGCTTTAATTTTATAAAATAAGAAAAATATCCTGTGTGAATTTTAGTAGCGAGAATTTAGAGTTAGATGTTGACCATTAGTAATGCTTTCCTATCACTGCAATATGAGGAATACTAGTAACGTACAGTAATTTTGTTTGTGTGAGTGATATCTTGTAATGTAAATATATCATTAATTTTATTATTATCTTGTACATGGAGTCTAAAACCAGATTAAACTAATGTAAAAGTATCTTATGTATTTTTATGAAGAAGTGACAATGAAATAAGTACCCCTTCTAGTAGTCTATGCCATTTTCCTTGAACAATGGTGTACAACAATTATCACATCTAACCATTGTTTCTACAACATGATATTCTTGATTAATAACTTGCCTTCTTTACTGTAACTAAATAAACAGGAGCAGTTGAGATTGTGAAATTTGACAGCCTATTGTACCCAGATCTTAAAGATTTATCTATTTTAAGCCGCTCAGACAAGCCATGGTGGGATTAAGGAAACAGAAAAACATTGCAGTGCACATGGGTTACAAATTAAAGACTACATAATAATTTAAAATTTGAATATCACAGACAAATGTTTAATACTTCTTTTAAATATCAAATAATTTATAGTTCATATTTAATACACACAATGTTAGTAATATCTCAGAGTTAGGGTGGATTTACATCATGAAATGCAATGGCTTATTAAATAACTCAATGCCAGACAGAATTTCTCTTGCAATCCATATTAGAAAATAAGATCAGTTTATGATTGGTTCCAATCTTGCATTCATGAAAATCCACCCTACATCCCTACGTCGAAAGCGAAATTGAGAAATACATGATGTTATGTAATATACATAGAGGGTACATAATGCTGATATTTGTATTACAATACTTAAATTTAGTACTTTTTGTATATTTAAGAATAGTGAAATGCATACAACCACATTACTGGAAAATACACTTTACAAAACACAATGAGCAGAACTATGCTCCACAGTTAAGACATTGGTCACAAAAACTTGACTTAAATTTAGTATTCTATTTTTCCAATTAGTTGGTTACTAAATTTCATATTTGGTTTTTGAAACCAAAGGGACTAAATCTCGGTAAGATTTCTGACAAGTCCAATTGCTATTAAATCTATTTACATATTTCATATAAAAAACAAATTAAATTTACAAAACAATGATTTTTAAAAGTTCACCAGCCTTAGTTTAGAGTAAAATCAATAGAAAAATGGATGAATAAATACACAATGGATGAATAAAACCAAAATGAATGAATAACACATGATTTAGGATAAAAATCTTCGTTCCGTGTTCTTACATTACTGTCATAGATCTGTAGTTCTGTACATTCATTGTCCTAAAATACATCATTAAGTCCATTAAATTATTACAGTCAATCAAAAGCACCAACAAAAGCTTTCACAATTGATTTAGTTCCAGTAGACAAAGTCAGAAAATAATCATAACAGGCTAATGAAAATAGGCAAATATATGCAGTGTGCCTTGAACATAAGGAATCACATAGTCCCTTTTTTTTTGCAATATTCACTGACAAAGAAAACATCGAAAATATTTGTTTTCCTATAGGTCATTAAAACAATTGGAATTTAGGCATACCACTATAGTCACATATATGGCACATATATCATATGTATCATATCCAGAGGTCCTGTAAAAATTATGCTATCAAAAAAATGTAAAAGCGGAAGAAATCCGACACCATAGGGAGATCACACATACCGGTACATATGCATATCTGATCCTAGGTGCCCTAATCTTGCTCCAAAGATAATAAAGTACTCCTTACCTTAAAACATTTTGATTAACAATAGAATTACAAGGTGTAGTTTTAGGACCTTGTGATGGAGAGAATATTTTACCAGTTTTATTTACTACATGAACTGGTCTAACATATTTAACATTATAAGGATCAGTAGAATGAGATGGGTAGGGGTCAAATGTTCCAATTTTTGCTCCAGCAGGCTGAAATCAAACAGGATCACATTAACATAAACATTGAATGGATACTAAGGTCGATATTCAGGGACATTTGCGACCAATTCAAAACTTTCAAAAAAAACAAACTTTGGGGGGTAAAATATGAATACGATTCAGATTTATAATACATTCATTGCTACCTGGTGCATAAACTACCACAGTTAAAGGGATTGTAAAGAAGTTTTATAAACTTTGTATGTGTATCAGGGACGCTGAAAGCATCAATTTACGCCATTCCAATTTCCATTCCGACGTCTGTGGTTCTTGCAATTCCACTTAAACTAACACGTTTTATGAGGTCACTACCAGTGATCTACGAAAGCTACTATTGATATCTATGCAGATCAGTGGTAGTGACGTCATTAAACGTGTTAGTTTAAGTGGAATTGCAAGAACCACAGACGCCGAAATGAAAATTGGAATGGCGCAAATTGATGCTATCAGTGTCCCCAATATACATACAAAGTTTAGAAAACCTCTTTACAATCCCTTTAAGGTTCATGGCCATGTTTTGAATAAGCTCTTCACACTTCACACCAGTCAAAAATATAGCTGATCCAAAAACAGTTCTAACCACAAGAATGAATATATGGTGTAAAATTGTTGTCATATTGCATTAATTTGAACAAAATTGATTGTATATCTCAATCACAGAGTTTCAGAAATTTACAAGAAACTTACCTTCTTTCCAGGAGAGCTAGGTTTGAATGGTTTTAAATCTGATTTACCAGATGGAGTTTTTTGTAATGGAGGCAAGTTTTTATCTGTTTTATAAGGATTGCCATCAAAATAGGCTTGAGGATGCATGTTTAATTTAAAGGAACCCCCTTTAACAGATTTTCGATGTAATTCTACTTCTTTCTGTAAACAAAAAAATAATTTGTATAAGGTAATCATCATATCAATATGGGATCTTTGAGGCGAAATAGATTAAATTTTCCCATTTGTAGAGTGGTATAAGGTGTCTAGGTGACTTGAAAACAACATTCTCCTCAAAATTACAGTAGAGGAGTTTAAATTTACTAAATTCTTGGGACTGAAAGAAAAATGATTAAAGAGAATCTAATGGGATTATCTCTTTTAATACAATAATCTTAATACAGGCAAGTGGATTAGCCTACTTGGTTTATAATCTTAGAAACAAAATTGTTGATAGTCAAGCCTGTAACACTTTAGGTCATAACAATTATGATTATATTTTCATAACAATTAAATAATTTCACACAACAAACTGTTGGAACTCAAGTAAAGCATGCATATTATAAAAGATTACAAAGCAGAGATTTAGGCATTTTAAAAATCCATTCAGAGTGTTTTCTACTCATATTGATGTACGTACTATTTATATTGTTCAATTTAAAAGTGTATTTAAATGCCAATGCATATTCTGCTATCAAGCATAAAAATTTATGTATTAGCAGTTGATTTATATAATGTGTCAAAGCGAGAAAATAGAGGACTTAGCTGATGAAAATGAGTAACAAAAAATGTTTTTAAAATTTCTACTACTATCTATGCTATGATCTAACCTACAAATTTTGACAATTGCAAACCTTTATGAGTTCTCTAGCCCGGTCATAATGTTCACTTTTATATTGTGGATAGGCACTGAGTGTCACTGCAGAATAACTAGAAAAATAACAGTTAATATGTTAACAAACAAACAACATAAACAATATTAAATAGGGTTAATTCAACAATCAAAACAAACATCAATCAACAAACAAAATTAGTGAATTAACAAAATAATAAACAAATTGATCAACAACAAATATCAACAAATTAGTATAACATCAAACAAGTTTGAAATGAAAACACACCCTAGCTATTTCTCTATCACTATTATAAGGATCTGTCATATTATTAGGGTATTTCCCTAATGTTACTCCTACATATCTGTAAAGCATAATTATTGACATCAAAATTTTAGTAAGTTGACAGTTTTAAAGTCTTAACATCTCATCCCATTTCCGATTGGTCTGATGAGGATAAATCTGATTGTATGGGATTAAAATGGGATTAACTCATTTTATGTCCCTTAGCCCTGCATGCATTCAACACATAAATTAATTTGATTTACAGGATTTTGACATATTTTGAAGAAAAAAAAAAGCAGCCATTAGAACAATTGCCACAGTTAAGTCACATATCACAAACAGGTTTCAGAATCTGTACAAGACAGGTTATATAAATATCTAAATAAAAGTTATTAAATGCATTGATAACAGATGGCCAATATAAATATGTCATAATATGCCTAAATTCTATAGTATTCAAATTCTACAGGATATTTTCTGATCATTAAAAAGTTTTTAATCGTAAAATTTCTTACCCAAAACCAGTTCCTTTTTTGCCAGGATTTGTTAAAATATTTTTACCAGGAGCTTTGTATCCTTTTCCTGTATTGACTCCAGGACTTAGAGCTGCAACATTTCCACCAAACGTACCAAAATGACTACCTAAACCAGATCTGAAAGACATAGGATAGTATTAAATTCATAGAGTTCTTTAAAATTATTATCAGACAAATTTAACTTAAATATAAGCTTATTCAAAAAATTATGACTTGTGAGTAGGAATTTTTAGAGAGAAAAATAACTGTGTAAGCTGACCACTTTTGTAAAAGAAAAAGGCCAGAAAAAGTCTAAGCGTTATCAAAGCAAATGAGGCAAACAGCACCTTTTTATATTTTTAAAGTGTGTTTTTTTTTTTATTTATGTACTGAACTGATAACAGACCTTTTATGGTATGTATGTACAAAGTGATAAATATTCTTAACAGATAAGAAACCTTTAACTTAGTTGTTTATTTTCCATAATTACCATAAACATACAAAAATATTTAATTCTTACGGTTTTCTATCCCCACTACTTGGTAAAAATGGTTTGGATAAATTTTTCTTAGCTTCTGCCATTCGATTTAGTCTTCTCATTTTAATAGGATCACTGTATGCCTCTCCTTCCATAACTCTGTTAAATTTATCATTGAAATAGCCATGTTGAAGAGCAGATTTATCTTTAGTTCCACCAGGTAACATTTGTTTACCTTTAGCACCTTTTTCATTGAAGCTGACTGAAATAAGACATGAAACAATATAACAATACAATTACTTATTACCAAAATGAAGATCAGTCGGAGAGAGTGGCATCAGGTTTCCTTGACACCTTTAATAAGTTAAACAAGTGGAAACAAATGAAACTTTTATACAGTGGTAGCCTACTTGAAAATTAAAAGCTTTCACTTGTACGATATCCAAAGGCAAAGACCCAATGATTTATAGAATTTTATTCTTTTCGTACCATAGCCTTCTGAAAAATCCAAATATTATTTAGAACTAGATCTTTTGGATAGGTACGTTGCAGGGCCGATAAGGCATAAGCGCAACGGGAAGGCATAAGCGCAACGGGTACATAAATTGTTGATATAGGCCTTGTTTTTAATAACTTACTTCCAGGTGCTTTATATTTGTCACCAATGGTGACATATCCCATCTCCTGGAATAACCCAACTCTTTCCATATCATTTTTCCTGTCCATTTTGTTAGATCAGTGCTTGGATATCTTCTTACTATTGACTCTTCTTAGTTCTATTCTGAATAGTTTCCTTAAAATGTTAATGCGATAAATTATCACACTTGTACACCTATTGAAAAATACTTTGTCACCAACCCGTTACAAACTGAAAACAGTCAATAATCGACAACAAGCTATCTTTCTAAGCTAATCCTCGATAAGTCTTCCATATTGTTGTCATAATTACTATGGTTATTCTTGAATGCGCATGTGTAACCGGATACAGCATTGTTGACATCCGGTGAGATACTCCCGCCATTGAAATATAAGAAGGCATGTATTACAAAATAAATGCATTTTCAGGACATACACAGTCCCTATTGTTCACATACCGATACAAAACTCCGGTGTTAGCCATTCAAAACATTTAAATCAGACTGTCACGCATATCAATCGAGTTACACCCTCCAATATTCTGGAAATTAGAACTCCCTTATGATGGCCTTCTGATAAGCCCCCCTTTATATTTATATCGAAAGTGAAAGTAGATGATTTACTAACACACAGAACAATTTGTATTAGTCGCTTGCTCACAAACTTGAAGGTTCAAGGCTCAATCCCTGCATAGATATAGGTTGACTGTCACGCATATCAATCGAGTTACACCCTCCAATATTCTGGAAATTAGAACTCCCTTATGGCCTTCTGATAAGCCCCCCTTTATATTTATATCGAAAGTGAAAGTAGATGATTTACTAACACACAGAACAATTTGTATTAGACGCTTGCTAGCAAACTTGAAGGTTCAATCCCTGCATAGATATAGGTTGAGGTAATACATTATTTTGCTAGCGCAGTATCTGGGTTTCCTCTTGTCTCCCCATCACTCGCATCAGTGTAACGAGTAAGTGCTGCAGTAGTCAGAACTTGTGTAGTCGATCCAATACAATATTAAAGGCCATGTATTCTAGGGCTGGGTAAAATAATCGAAAGTATTGATATGTTACGAATTTTAGATTTTGATTACCGGTATCATATTTTGCTATTCAGTTAGATTTTCTTAAAATATAATCTGTTAAAATTATAGTCAATTGATTAGGGGTGTAAAAATAAATGTGACCCAAAATTCATTAGCAATTCAACAATCTTTTTTATTAGCTTATGATTGTTTTTCAGAAATAATCAAGATGGCACCACCCCCAGACGATGAAAATATGCTAAAAATTTTACTGGCTACAGACGTACATCTTGGTTATATGGAAAAAGATCCTATAAGAGGCAATGACTCCTTGGTTTCTTTTGAAGAAATTTTAGATATTGCCAAAAAGAAAGATGTCGACTTTGTTTTGCTTGGAGGTGATTTGTACCATGATAATAAACCTAGTAGGAAGACATTACATGGCAGTATTGCCTTATTTAGACGTTACTGTATGGGTGATCGACCTATTCAGTATGAATTTCTTAGTGATCAATCCATTAATTTTGAGCACTGTAGATTCCCCACCTTGAATTATGAAGATCAAAATTTTAATGTTAATATGCCTGTGTTTTCTATTCATGGAAACCATGACGACCCAACTGGTCTAGGGAATCTGTGTTCATTAGATTTGCTTCATTCTGCTGGACTGGTTAATTACTTTGGTAAGACTACATCATTAGAAAAAATTCAGTTATCTCCCTTGTTGATGCAGAAGGGAACCACAAAGTTAGCCTTATATGGACTGGGTTCTGTGAGAGATGAAAGATTACATCGTATGTTTGTTAACAAAAATTGTGCGATGTTACGACCAAAGGAAAATAAAGATGACTGGTTTAATTTGTTAGTCATTCATCAAAATCGTTCGAAACATACTGCCACCAATTATATACCTGAACAATTTTTAGACGATTTTCTTGACCTTGTGTTTTGGGGTCACGAACATGAATGTCGTATTGATCCAGAATGGAATGGAAATCAGAATTTCTATGTGACTCAACCTGGAAGTAGTATAGCTACTTCATTAAGTGAAGGTGAATCGAAAGAGAAACATGTTGGTTTGTTAATGATCAAGGGAAAAGATTTTAAATTAACTAAAATACCATTAGAAACAGTTAGACAGTTTTATATTGAAGATATTGTTTTAAGTGATACAACTTTAGATCCTAATGATCATGATGTTGGTCAAAAAGTTGAAACTTACTGTCTACAAAAGGTTGAAAATCTTCTTCAAAAAGCAGGTAATTGTCTTTTATTGTCTTATCAGAATATATGATATAATTTTTCATGAATTAATGATAATATTCAGTCTTAGATTGTCTTTTTGATGAAAATGCCAACCACTGGAAAAATTCCTACTGTTTTGTCTGATGACATTTCACCAGTGTCATACCTTTATAGTGGATAAATTTTGTCACTGAGTCTTAAACAATACAATTTTTATTTTGACAGAAGCTGAACATACAGGAAATGCTAAACAACCAGATAAACCATTGATTAGACTACGTATTGATTATTCTGGTGGATTTGAACCATTTAGTGTTTACAGGTATGTAGAAATATAGTCATATCGTGCAGTCAGTCATTATATTTTCTAGCGTTATTTGTAACGTTAAAGAAATGTTAATGTATATATGTTGTTAATTGTGTTACCCAATAACTTCTTGATTAATTTTGCTTAATGTATGATTTTTTTTTTAAGATTTGGTCAAAAGTTTGTAGATAGAATAGCCAATCCTAAAGATATAGTTTTATTTCAAAGGAAGAAAGTACACTCAATCAAAAAAGATGATGGTGATGAACTAGGTTAGTATTACAAGCAAGATCTTGAATTGTATTTTGTATTGTATTTACAATCCAAATGATTATTTTCTGTGTGTAGCATAGTACATTTTCAAAGGTAATAGTATTTATCGTTGCTTACCAATTTTCATGATTTTGTGAAGAGACCTTTTTCCCAATATCTCTTTTAGATCCAGAGTTATTAGCTAAAATAAAACCACAATCATTAGATAGTGCTAGAGTTGAAGATATGGTCAGGGATTATTTTACTAAAGTTGAAAGTGTAAGTATATTAATATGTCTGACGAACTGCATACTTCCTCAGTAACCGAGTAGACTATTTCTCTCCTCAGTAATCAAGTAGACTACCTCCGCTCCTCAGTAATCAAATAGACCTATCTTCTCAATAAACAAGTTGACTATCTCTCTCCTCAGTAATCAAGTAGACTACCTCCGCTCCTCAGTAATCAAATAGACCTATCTTCTCAATAAACAAGTTGACTATCTCTCTCCTCAGTAATCAAGTAGACTACCTCTCTTAATAAACAGGAAGACTACAGTACCTCTCTCCTCAGTAATCAAGTAGACTACCTCTCTTCTCAAACAAGTAGATAACCTCCCTCCTCAGTAATCAAGCAGACTATCTCTCTTTATCAGTAACCAAGTAGACTATACCTCTCATTAAACAGTGACCAGTAGTGACCTAGTAAACAGACCATCTCCTCAGTCTTTTCTTCTCAGTTATCATATTGACATTACATTGTTTATTATTATGTAGGGTAGTAAATTACAAGTATTAACTGAGAAAGGTATGGGTGATGCTATAAAGGAATATGTTGATAAAGAAGAAAGAGAAGCTATATCTGAATTGGTCAAATATCAAGTTGGAAAAACACAGGTAATATAGAAATTATAGATATATTTTCATGCTACTTTGATTATCAGGTGTCATTTTACACTTCGGAATATCATTTGGAAAATATATGTTTGGGATGGCACTGGCCTTGACATCTAGTAAAGTGAAAATGATAAATTGTTTGCATCTTGCCAGGCCTTATTCTCGAAAACTAAACTTAGATAAAATCCAGATTTTAAGAAATCAGTAGCCTAATCTGATTGGATAATAAAGCTGTATTTAAAATCAATTTTAGTGATTGACCAATCACATGACCTGAGCACTAAAATCATTGTATGGTAAGTTTTCGAGAATAAGGTCCCTGCTAGGTAACTACAGAATTTGAAATGATTATTTATTTGTTCATAGAAATATCTAAAACAACGAAATGCAGATGAAGAAGTGATAGATGTTGAAATATGTCGGTTCCGAGATGAACGGAAAGGAAAGAAACAAGAAGAGGAAGAAATTCAAGAAGCTATCAGACTAGCTCAGGCTAAACGTTCCTCTCAAGATGATAAAGATGAGAATGATAATGATGCCTCAGTTATTGATTCTGAGGATAGTGATTCATCATCTACTGCTAGTCGTGGTAGAGGTCGAGGTCGTGGTAAAGGTACTAGAGCTAGAGGTTCAACATCTAGTCAGACACGGGGACGTGGTAGTAGAGGTGGCCGTGGTAAAAAGGCACCTGTGGTAGAAAACAATATCTTTAACAGATCTAAAATCAAAAGTTCTCCTAGAGGTGCTAGTAATATTTCTTATGCGTAAGTATTTGTAGGTTTACTATATCATACATTGTCTTTAAGATCTTCTTGTTCAAGGTATCTTTCGATCAGGTTTTCCCCTGTCATAGATGCAGTTACAAGGAACTGACATGGAGAAATGTCATGTAGAATTAGATAATTAATGTGCTTCAGGTTGTAAGCTTACATGTAAAATATTTCTCTTTCTCTTGGTAGTTGTCAGAGAGCCCCGTTTCCATTCATTTCTTATCTTCTAAATTCAGCGTACTCAGTCAATCTCAACATCTGAGTACTACAACATTCTGTGTAATCCAACATCTCTGTCCAGTCCCGACTAAATTCCTTCTTAGTAGTTTTCTTTCTCTTGTACTGCAAACTTTCAAAAGTTTAATTCCTTCTTATGTCAGTTTAAAAAACTCTTAGTATACTCTGTGTATTCTGAAATATGAACTACAATTCTTTTTCTCATTACTTTCTCTGCATAATTTTCCCTTAACTTAATATTTTTCAGTGGTTCTGATTCAGATATAGAAATTGTTGATGATGATGAGTTTGATATACCAGCTTCAAGTCGGAAACGTAAAGCTAGTCCAGTTAAGAGTCAGAATAAAAAGAAACCTATAATGTTTGGCTCTGGTAGTGATGATGATGATGATGATGAATTATTTCCCTCGAGTAAACGAAGAAGATAAAATTGTGATATAATTTTAGTGTTGATAAATGTGTTGAATAATGCAATAACTTGGCATTAATCAGAAATTAAAGAAATTATTGCAGTTAGAACAAGTTAAAGGGATTGAAGAGTGATTTTCTAAACTTTGTATGTGTATTGGGGACACTGATTTCCATGAATTTCCATTCTGACGTCAGTTTTAGTGGAATTGCAAGAACGGCACAATTAGTGCTACTATTGTTGTCTATGCAGATCACTGATAGTGACAAGTACATCAGAATGGAAATTGGAATGGGCCAAATTGATGCGATCAGTGTCCACGATACACGTACAAAGTTTAGATAACCTCTTAATCCCTTTAAAATGTCTGTTTAACAACATGTATGAGAGATAATGTTAACATTTTTTTCTTTTGTACTGCAAACTTTCAAAAGTTTAAAATATTGCAAGTAGTTTGCTTGAAGAGGTTTTGTGATTGGCTTACTACTCAGTACTTAAATCTACCAATGTCCACAACTTCTTCCTCTTATAACTATTTTGACAGTTGCTATCTGGTGTAGGGTCAGAAAATTTAGATTCTATTTTCTCATCACTGGGGTCTTGAATATATTTATTTACTATAAATACACCAGACCTCAATTTATTCAGATAGGATGTTTTGTAGTTCAGTTACACCATAAAACATATTTCTGTCACCCTATGCATCTTAAGAGGTGCAGAAATCTCTATGAAAAAAAGAACCTAGTATAATTCAGATTCTACCTCAGTTATCAATTGCCATAATATCAGAGGATTTTCCATGACAGACCATACCTTCTCACTATGGTATTCATATTTTAACTTTCATTAGATCATCAACCAATTGTCTATATTTTCACTAAATTGAATCGTGTTCTAGTTAAGATTTAAACTTGTTATTGAATAAATTATGCATTTCAATTCTGAAAATATTAGTTGTTTCTAATGGTTCCAAAGACTTCACAGAAGTTTTGCCTGGAAGGAAGAGTTTGAAACTATGGTTACCTTGGCGTTACTTTGGAATCAGAATTTAGGCGGCAAGTGAGAGTGAAAGGGTGACATTTTGAATATTTGAACACATCCAGAGGAGATTCAAAGAAGGCTACTTTATCTATTGATATATTGGGTGGCCACAATGGCAGGCAGACAATTTTTTACCAGTGTAATAAGAGCATGATAGCTTTAAGTAGCCTGAATTTCATAGGAAATAAAAACACAATATTTTGAGCATTTACTCAAACTCAGTATCTGAGTTTATGTATCTAAAATCAGTATTACAATTCCATCATCACAGTAAAAACATTCAATAATAATGGTTGAATTGCTGTCACATTTGATAAGTTAAGATCTTAGCACTGTGATATTTTTACAAGTATATACAAAACAACAAACTTTCACAACACTCTTAATAAGCAATTCAAAAATTGAAATATTATTACTATTTTCCATTTAGTGCATATGCTAAACATGTTTTGCTTTATTTTACATAACAAATGATTTGAAAATCATAAAAAAAATAACTGAAGTTTTTACGCAAAATTAACTAATACCAATTTAGAACTTTAAAACAGAATTTGGGAAATTTTCTTAATTTTATGTATATAAATAATACATGGTACCCTACATTAAAGATTTGGAACACAAATTTCAAATATATAAGTTGTTATGCCCAGGGCTGTTGATTTATTTTTTTACCAATCGGACATTTTTCAACGTCACGTGAAATCTCAATTTGACAACAGTTTCCAATAAATATTTTTTAAGTGGAATATCATTTATATATTGACATGGGAGTTGACAAGAAGCAAAATATGTCCATTAAAAGTGTCAGTTTGCCACCATTTCGATTCTAATGTAAACAAATGTACCGGTAGTAGATTAATGAATTGATTATTAATTGATCACTTCTAACAGGTAATTAAGGGATTATCAGATAATTAGATTAGTATTTATTTCCTTCTATTACCCTACACTGATTGATGGCATGGTATCTTATCTGTGAGTTGTCATCAAATCTGGCATTTTGACTAGCATGGAAAAACACGTAGTGGGTAGCCTATACTTGATGTCCGATTGACCCTTGACCCAGGCGGACATTTGAATGGGTCAGACGGACATGTCCGGAATATAGAGCCAAATCAACAGCCCTGGTTATGCCATATTGGAAAATGCAAATACAGTGTTGCAATTATTAAGCCATGAAATTTTAGCTCATGACATCCAATAGAACTAAGCTCACAATACTTCACTTAAATTTTTATTTTGATTTGCGAGATCATAATCCATAGCTATTAGTTGCCATAAAACATAGCTTGAATTTACATTATGATAAGTGATAAAGGTACATTAACTTATCAAATGTAACGTGGTAGTGGTAGGGTGTTGTTAAGGAGTTTATAAATTAAAAATGTTGACTACAATGATAGAATACTTATTAAAGATCACACCTCTTTCTTTACTCAGTTAATCATGCACTGAATAAAACCTTCACATCCATATATAGTAATAGATATACACAGAGATAGGCGATTCCAAAAAATATCAAATATCTTTCAGTTTGTATTTCTTTACATAACATGGTTAATTCTGGATAAGTTTTAAAACAACCATGGTTGAGAATTCAATCCTAATATACATATATACTTCCATCTAGTATGTAACATAAATATTTAAACCTAGAGGGGACCCGATTCCATGTAATATTTTCTTCTCTCCCAACATCTCATGGCACCAGATGGGCATTAATCAACGCCGATTATCATCCACTAGTCAAAGAACAACTGTTAAACAAATGCATCAATTACATAAAGAACTGTTGCAACATAAACACAGCACTTATTTAAAAAGAAAAAAGTTTTCAATTGTGAATTTTGATGGCTTTTTCTATGTAATTATAACGAGTTCTTTTTGGAATTTTATTGACGTGATCTAATCCCAGCCATGGACGGGCCTGCATGCCACCACCTGAAAATACAAATCACAATACAATTTAAACATTACAGAGAGTTAAACAAATAAAAATAGGTCCACCATAATTTTAAAGACAAGACTCTGCCATGACTGATTCATAACAGAACAGAAAGCAAAATTATATATTATACTTTTCTGCACCTACTTGTGCTTATGAGCTCAAATGGCATGCAGTGTGCATTGAGGGAAATTTTGCTTCAACAAGCATTATTGACAATTTCCAACTTTCAAGACATCTCTAATGTACACATGCTGAAGCACACAGGGCCTCAGATAATCCAAACAACTAGACACTTTTTCCAAGTTGCAACTCCACTACAATGTTCAATGTAGAGGTAGAATAGCCATCACAGAGGTTCTGAGATATTCAGTAACTGGCTTTAACCTAAAGACAACCTAAGATAAATTATATATTTACCTGGCATGGTATGGGGTCTAAATTGAGATAAAGTAACACGGAGATCTTGTTCATCATCAGGTATATAATCTTGTTTACCCAACATAACAATAGCAAACTTATACTGAAACAACAATAACAATTGTCATAAATATTCTTTATAACTTCAAAACAAACGTAAAAATAAACTGACTGTAAATAATGCTAAAATTGGCATATAATTTTTTTGCAATTGGAATAAACAAATTACTTTAAATGCATATTTAACAATAATGAAGATTTTTTGCATCAATTTCTTTAAGTTTGGAATTCTTACTTTTTCGTATTCTTTATCCGGAATATCTAGTTTCTTTTGTATTCGTTTCTTAACTGCTGAAAAAGGTTCATTCTGAAACAAAAATGAATGAAAATTAAATAAAAAACTTGCTTTGAAATGTTTTTTTTTAAACTGGCATGGAAAATTAGTCCAAAGTTAGTGAATACTGTTCTACAAGGAAGATCCAAAGTCACTTTGTTGGCTCCCTGACTTAATGAATAAAAAGTTTAACTTACATTTTTGACCTTTAATAAGAAAGGAACACCAAACGTTGAATATATTTCCTGTAAACAAACGTTAAAACATATCATATAAACAGATAAGTATATTAAAACCTATTAAAAAGTAAAAAGTGGGTTATTGCAGTCTCAATGTTATACTATCCTCTATCAAAAAAATAACACCCAAGTTCCAAGAGATAATAGTGGTGTAACAAACCTTCTGAAAATGTGCTACTGGAATAAGAAGTTCATCATCAGCCAGATTATCTTCATCTTTGGGGATTTCTTCAATACGATATGTTTTAGTTCCAGCAGCAGGGTTAAATGTTTCTAATGATAAAAATTCTTTTTGAACAGCTAAAATCTTATAACTTATAATATCTAGTAATCTGAAATATAAAGTTAAAATAACCCATTTTAACATGTTATAACTTAAAATAATAATATCTAGTAATCTAAAATATAAAGTTTAAATAACCCATTATAACATGTTATAACTTAAAATAATAATATCTAGTAATCTGAAATATAAAGTTTAAATAACCCATTAAAACATGTTATAACTTATAATAATAATATCTAGTAATCTGAAAATAAATATAAAGTTTAAATAACCCATTATAACATGTTATAACTTATAATAATAATATCTAGTAATCTGAAATAAAAATTTCAAATAACCATAATAACATGTTATAACTTATAATATCTAGTAATCTGAAATATAAAGTTCAAATAACCATAATAACATGTTATAACTTATAATATCTAGTAATCTGAAATATAAAGTTCAAATAACCATAATAACATGTTATTTCTTATAATATCTAGTAATCTGAAATATAAAGTTCAAATAACCATAATGACATGTTATAACTTATAATATCTAGTAATCTGAAATATAAAGTTCAAATAACCATAATGCCATGTTATAACTTATAATATCTAGTAATCTGAAATATAAAGTTCAAATAACCATAATGCCATGTTATAACTTATAATATCTAGTAATCTGAAATATAAAGTTCAAATAACCATAATAACATGTTATTTCTTATAATATCTAGTAATCTGAAATATAAAGTTCAAATAACCATAATAACATGTTATTTCTTATAATATCTAGTAATCTGAAATATAAAGTTCAAATAACCATAATGACATGTTATTTCTTATAATATCTAGTAATCTGAAATATAAAGTTCAAATAACCATAATAACATGTTATAACTTATAATATCTAGTAATCTGAAATATAAAGTTCAAATAACCATAATAACATGTTATAACTTATAATATCTAGTAATCTGAAATATAAAGTTCAAATAACCATAATAACATGTTATTTCTTATAATATCTAGTAATCTGAAATATATAAAGTTCAAATAACCATAATAACATGTTATTTCTTATAATATCTAGTAATCTGAAATATAAAGTTCAAATAACCATAATGACATGTTATTTCTTATAATATCTAGTAATCTGAAATATAAAGTTTAAATAATCCATTATAAAATGTTATAACTTGGTTAAATATAACATGTTATAACATGTTATAACTTATAATAATATCTAGTAATCTGAAATATAAAGTTCAAATAACCATAATAACATGTTATTACTTAAAATATCTAGTAATCTGAAATATAAAGTTCAAATAACCAAAATGTACATGTACTTATAATAATACATAATATTACATAATAAAGTAATTGTTACCTTAATTTCCCTGAGCCATTTTCTGGATCTAATTCTACATGTTTTTTAGCTTCTTCTAATAGATCACTAACTCTACCATTTTTATTAGGATATAAGATCAACTCTTGCTGTAAATAAAATAACAGATTGACTTTATGTAACATTAAAATAATTTATAGTGGAATTGCAAGAATTCAGACTGAAAATGGGAAGGATGCAAATCAGAGACAGAAAATGGAAAATGTTTAACTTAATCTTACCTCTTCCTTCAGTTTACCATTTAACCATGTACACTTAAACTGTCGTTTATTTTCTAATTCATTGATTTTAATACTTAACTATAATATAAAAACAAATTTCAATTTACTTAAAGTAATGTAAGCAATAAGCAATAACGGAGAAATTATCCACATCCTCCTAAAAGACATTCTAGACCCATCAGAGTGGCAGACTGAATGAATGATTATGTGTAGGTTGAATCCCTTAGTAACAGCTTCAAAAAATATTGGCAAACTTATGAATAAAAACCTTTAACACATATGCAGCTGCAAACTCACTTAAAATTTCTCATAAAAAAGTCAACGTTGGAACATAAAACAATAAATACCTGTTGATAGAAGATTTTTTTGGGCTGCCGTGGTTTGGTGTACATCAGTAAGTCTTTCAATGTGCCCTCAAATGTACATCTTACTGCATTACCAGGAAGATCTCTATAACTATAAATAACACATAACATTAATATAATAGGTTGTCTGAATTGGGCTGTATTTTCAGACATTTCCAATATTCTTTTGTAATCTTTGTACTACCTGGTTTCAGAACAGTTCTGGATGAGCTCGAAATTATCATCAGAAATTTGGCACCAAGAGTGCTTCATAGATATTTAATTTGTTGCAAGATCTCAATCTGTCAAGAAACACCTTGTCATTCTATGCAGTTGTGCTTTTCAACAATTAAATACTGACAAACTCCATGTGAAAACCATAAGACAGACAGACTTACCTCTGACATTTAAAGAACTGTATAAGATAAGGGTCTGTACCAAGATGTGCTGCTACACTATTTGCCATTTGATCATACCCCATTTTTTGAGAAAGCACTAAGGTAAAGCCTGGATCATTAGGAAGGGTTTTATCACAGAATGTCACCTCAACTCGGTAATATAAATCTCTGCAAATAAAAATAATATTTAAAATAAAACTCACTTTTCAATACCTGAATATCTATCAGAATCAATACCATATTGTGGGCAACGAGGGAAATATTTTAAAACAGAAGCACCATTTATCCTATACCGTACCCCAACAAAATGTTTTTTAGAAATTGAAGCATCAAATTCAGGTGCACAAAAAAGGCCATGTCACTGACATACTTTCAGAAAATAATTTTCATAAACTTGCATACTGAACTTTTTACCTTTAGTTAGTAACAACAAAATTTACCTGAAATATTCTTTAGCAGTTGGTAATTCAAAAGATTCCAGATCTAGATCACTACGTTGAAATACTAGTATATCACCATCTAATAATTCTTCTAATGATTTATCAATCGGTAGATTTAAATTAGCTATTTTCTCTGTATAATTTGGTTTAACTTCCTATAAAACAAATACAAAATACATTGGAATCAGTTTGTCCTGATATACGACCATACATGCCATAGATTAACTGTTAATTAAAGGGATTGTTTAGAGGTTTTCTAAACTTTGTATGTGTATCGGGGACACTGATGGCATCAATTGTGCCATTCTAATTTCCAATCTCACGTGTTCTTGCAATTCCACTAAAACTAACGCGTTTTATGATGTCACTGACAGTGATATACTTGAAGCTTCTATTGATGACTATTCAGATTACTGTTAGTGACGTCATAAAACACATTAGTTTTAGTAGTATTGCAAGAACCACAGACATTGGAATGGAAATTTATGCGATACACATGCAAAGTTTAGAAAACCTCTTTACAATCCCTTAAAGTATATATGTAATTCTTCATTGTAAGTAAAAGAAATCTATACCTCATATATTAGAAGTGGTGTATCTGGTGGAAAACCAGCTCTTTTTCGTAGTTCAGGTACAAGTTCAACTGCAATAAGAAAAGAAACATTTTAATTTTTGCATTCTGAGAAGATTGGTTAGGGCATTTAAATCAAGAAATCAACCCTTACCCTTTTCTTAATCTTTTTCTATTTAAATCTCTCTATAATTATCTTTTAACTATTAGAATGTTTACATGTTGAATAATTCACAAATGTAGCATAAAGATACGTACCCACTTTGGCTGAAATTGGCACATAAATATGACCACAATAAGAGAGAGACTTAGTTCTAGGATCATACATCTTTAAAAACAATATAACATCACCTACAAACAGATAAATACAAATTTATTTCAACAAAATTCACAAGTCAAAATGGGTAGGTAACCAAAATGGCAACCAAAAAAAGAGCTTTGTTTGGCATTTACACTATTTAAATGTCCTGCATATTTCACTCTATTCTATTTTTTTCTTCAAGACCAGAAAATAGATGGCAAAATTCTGGGATATTAGAAGTATGATACACTTACTCTCATTATCAAATGGTTGTAATTCTTTTAAACCACTTTCAGGACTTAATGTTTCTACAAATACTGTCCATGGACATTCATTCTTAGCTGCTTCCATGATCTACAATTCAAAAATTTAAGTTAAGTATTAACTACAAATGGTTCTTCATTGACTTGGGCTTGAATGAAACAAATTGATATGAAGTGCAATTTACCATCCTACTTTTGTGCACCATGCTGTGTACATTGAGAAATATTTTTCAACAATAGTTTGACTTATGTAATGAGTAATTTTGGTTGTAAAATTCTCCTTATTTTACAAATTTATATTACTTACATTTTTATTAAGATCCACCTCAGTATCAAACCATGATGGACGTATTGTTTGGTTTTGTCTTGGTTCTAGTGGCCATAATCTAATTTGGTTTAAAGGATAGTTCTGTCAAATAAAACACACAGAATAAATTAGATATAACTTATAAAAAAGAATTTTATTCTCAATTACAAAATTCAAATTTCAAACTGTTTTGAACTAACAGAATATCCAAACATCATATCTATATTAAAATGCCTCAAACATATTAATTGTCATTTCCATTATAAGCCTCAATGATTCCCAGCAACAATCGAAAAACTGTAGTATTAAATTATCTTACCAGGTTTTCAGATAACATTTCCATAAATTCTAATATAGAGTAGGACTTCTTGACTTTAAATACCCTGTAATACAAAAAAAAATACCTTGAAAACAAATATGCTTCAAAAAATTTTAAAATCTTAACAGTATAAACAGTAAGCCATTAAAATTCACCCAATAGATTTCTAAAAATCCCTTATTCCAAATCAGCTTTTTACTCAGTTTATTGTTGATTTTGATCCATCGATTTTATGGCAAGAGATTTTTCACAGATAATTTTAAGGCAAGAGCTTTGAATTATAACCATCTTATATATCTTAAATAACGGAACACAATTTTATGGCATAAGCTTCCTACTCCTTAGATTTATTACACACAACGTTTCAACAATTTACGTTATCATCTTCACCACTTCACCTGAAGATGACAATGTAGATTGTTGAAACGTTGTGTGTAATAAAACTAAGGAGTAGTATACCATAAAATCGTGTTCCTTTATTTAAAGTGATCTCTACCCCTAAATGTTGCTAATATAATATATCTGTAGCTGTCATTGCTTTCATCACAAAGATAAGGCCAAGTAGTGTTAAACATTGTATTCAACTTACCGATAATTAACTCTTTCAGTATCAAACAGATCATTGCCTTGATGACCATAGAAATGATCTTCTAATAAAACTTGAACATTCATATATAAATACGCCTCAGTTCTTTCTTTACGTTTCTGAGCATCTACTCTCCTGTAATTACATAAATAGTGTCAACCAACAGGGCAATAAACATAAATTATTTTTCTTATTAAAAGTAAACTGGCATTCTATTTACAATATATTTCCGAATATACTGCGCACCCATGTATAATGTGCAACCCTTCCTTACCCCATCAAAATCTGGAAAAATTCATTTACCCATGTATAGTGTGCACCCCATGTTGACAAAAAAATTGAAGTTGGTATAACACAGACACCAAAATAGTGAGTGATAAAAAATCAAATTTCACATATCTACCTTACTTTGACTAATATAGAATTTTTAAAAATATATGCTTCATTTTCACTCTTTATAATTTTAAGAATTATTTTGAAATTAACCATAATTTATTATTAATCTGATTGGATTATTATTAAAAGTGAGGTTTACAGATAAGTTAGGTTTTTAGGAAAAAAAAGGGTCCTGGAATGGACTGCTTGTTATAAAGCATGTCATCTTGGATGGTTTTTCCTTACTCAATAAATGAATTGTAAAAATTTACCTTTCTTCTTGTAACCTTTCTTCTAAAGATTCTGGAATGTCTAAATCACCATTAGGTAGGAGGCAGTCATCTTGAAAGGAAAACAAACGTTATCAGACTATAGGTTGTGAAGTATTTAATGGTTTATTATTACTCTAAAAGATTGTAAACACATACTAGAACGCACAGCCTGACCTAGTTAATCAGAATCAGGACACGAGGATAATTAGATATTTTAAAGCCGAACTAATTTTCTAAATGGTAAACACATGACGTTGCCATTGAAGTTCTATGACAATTGCTTTTCTGCACCTATTATTTGAGGATGGGCAAACGCCATGCAGTTTGCAATGAGGGAAATTTTGCCAGGACAGCAGCATTAGCCCTCTTATTTTTCGATTTCCAACTGTCGTCCGTACGACTAGACGCTTTTTCCATGTCAGCCCCTACGAACTGCATCACTGACAGGGGGAAACCGGGTTGAAAAATCCAAAGGTATCATCTCGACCCATGCCGGGATTGAACCCTTGACCTTCAGGTTATCGAGCAATCGTCTAACTCACTGAGCCACCACGGCTCCCATTACAAATTTTCAAACGAAATACTTACTTAAGCAACTCTCTCTAATATAAACCAACATATAAGCATTAGTACAATATCTTATTGTCATATCTTCATCATGACAACCAAAATTTTGTTCTATAGCTTCTGACTTGGTACACCGAGAGACTACATCATCATCAAATTTACACCACTGAAATCATAAATATACACGTTATAGTCAATAACAACAGCAAGTTAAAGAGGAATCTTCGACATTTTCGAAGATCGATTTGGGCCTTGAATTGATGTAAATAGCCTTCAGACCTACTGGAACTGCCCAAAAATCGCATAATCCCTTCAATTATACCCATACCTTAACAGTTATCTTTCATTTTCTGTATATGTGTTTTCTATTAAGTCATAGTTTTGCTAAACAACGAGTCATATTTTCGACGTTCAAACACTGATATTTATGGATACACGGGGATTTCAAGGCTTAAATTTTGAGGTAGAGTTGGAACATTATTACGGATTAGATTAGATAAAAAATGCCAGGTTCTGAGACTAATTTTTTTTTGGTCGACATAGTAAACATATCTCTTTAAATCCTTTATGTTTCATACTTTTAAGAATACAAGTAGTAAGGCTCAAGCTAAATAAAATTCAATGCGACGAAATTGTACTTTAGATTTAGACTAAGCGTTAAATTTTTAAAGCGATATGAATAGCTGAAATTTAGCATTAAAATTCTAACAATTCATAAATTAGACTACTCCAGCATATAGCATCAATTACCATGATTTAGTTTCAAAATCAGTGCAGATCAACACAGATCCATATGATTAAGAATGTAATGTAAGAAAATATTACCTTGCCATCTCCTTTAGGATTAATATATACAACATAATGCCCACCATGATTGTCCCCACTATGTACAAGTACTGCATGTAAAATATATATGGCTGGAGTATCTTCTTTACTCTGTAGAAACTCATCTAAATGTAACCTCTCTGGGAATTCAAACCTACAATGGAGAACAGCTATTCTGAACTGTTGAAATTTACTATTTAATTCATGCTAGTATACACACTGTATAAATATGTCATTTTAAGTTATTGTTGTGAGGAGAGATCAAGAGTCAGAAATCCAGAATAAATATCGACAATAAAGGACTTCGACTCAATATTCATTGTTATTTATGCGTCAATTCTTACATAAATGTGACCTTAATCTTAAAAGCATTATTCTGAGGTGTCTTTTTTCATGTGTTATGAGTTATCCAACAATATATAAGCTATTTGAGTACAATAATATTAACCTACCTATCATTTATTTTGATATTGGTATCTGTGAGAGGGTCATACATAAATCTCATTAGGTGTAAATGTAATACAGGAGGAAATTTCAGAAAAATGACACCTTTTTCAGCTTCCTGTAACAAACAATACATATCATTTAAAAGAATTCTTTTTGTTAATAATGAGAAACAACCAAATGTAGTTTGTAATAAAGAAAATTTTGTTAAGACTGCAGAATTATCATACTCTTTTTTTTTAACAGACTAGAAATCTTTACCATGCATCTAAGGAAATCGAAAAACTCACTTAATTACCAAAATTTGTAATGCTACAACAAAATGTATTATAACAGGGTGGTTACACTGTATCTACGTAAATTTAAAAGCATGCTCATGGTTTGAAAGCTAACTACATGTAAAGTTCGTTTTCCTACCTGTAAGCCATATTCTCCTGCATCATATTTATTATCACCATCTAAAGTCTCTACTGTAACATATTCTTTAAATGATTCATATACTGAAAAATAATAAATTACTTTATTATATAACTTTATTATAATAATCAATTAAGAACCGGTTTCCACTCTCCAATTGAGTTTGGTGCTTCATAATTTGTATTTGGAAATTTGATCATTTAAATGAAAGAGTCTTTGGTTAAAGAAGAATTTTTTCTTTTTTTTCATTTTGCGTCAAAATTCTTACCTGATTTTTTACTTTTAACATTCAACTGAATATCAAAAAACGTTTCTTCTTTTTGTGAACAATAATTAACATGTTTACACCTAATATAAGACTGAAATAAACAACAGAAAAAATATAAACAGCAATTTGTCACTTTTCACACAACCATAACAGCACTTCAAAATTTTCCTTTTTTATTTTAGACTTACCAATTAAAATGAAGTGTTTAAACAGAGACATTTGGAAGAAAAAGCATATCTTTAATAGCATACTAAAAAATAATAAAGTTCTGTGGAATCTAAAGATAAATTCAAGATGATAACTTACCAACATCTTGCCTTCAAATAGACTAGGTATAGTACCACCAACACAGGTACCTTTCATTTTAATTTCTATGTTGTCCAGCAACTACAAGTAATAATATCATACATAATGATGGTTTCTTTTTATTTCGCATTCTATTATCTGTTCATTCCATAAAAAGATTATAGCTAGCTCTCTCAATAACTTTAAGGTAAGCAATTCTACATGACCTAGTTCACTCCTTTCTTCTCTTACAAGTCTGAAACTTAGCCTCCACCATCAAATCTATCTTAACCGAGGTGAAAATTGACCAAAGCATAAGCTGAACAAGTATCAATATTACATCTTTGCATTTTCAGAGATTTACTTAAAGCTTGGCTATGTTTTGGGAAATTTTGGGAAAAGAAATGTAACTAACAGAAGATAATTCTATAGAAAGAAAACTTACCACTCGACATAACTCTTGAACATCATGTTGCATAAAAGAATCAAGAGTTTCCCACCTGAAATAATAACAATGTTCAATAAGTAACAATATGGTACAAAACAATGAAATCATGAACATAAAAACACAAGAAATATCATATAGTCTTTTCTGTTTTAAATTGCTCTAAGATGGCACAATTTCAATTTCATGATTTAAAAGATACAGCCAATATGAGCAGAAATTAACAGACAATTTTAATGCAATACTTATTGATATGACAAAACATTCCTAGTATAGAAAACAACAAAATGCTTTGAAATACTTTGAAACATTTTTGCTGAATTAACTGCAGGACAGGTGTTACTTGAATTACACATAATAATTCAGATTCTTACCCAAATGATCTAGTTAATTTTTTAGTTCCTACAGGTTTATCACTAAACTGTAATTCATAGAAAACTCTTTGTAAAGCTAAAGCTACACTTTTAGTACAATCATCTCCTTCTGTAGGCATTAAATATACAGCCTGAAAAAACAACAAATAGTAAGATAATAGTAAGATAACTTATTCCATCCATACTTTGAGAAATTATAAAGCAGTTTTTGATAATTCCATGTGATGTTTAGGCTACCATGTACCAAAGTGACCTCAAAAGTTTTTGGACAAAATTGTTCATTGAACAAACCCATATAACTTAATAATACTCTGTGCATGTCCAAAAATGTCAGAGTAACATTGTCGTTGAAGCGTGGCGCAAGTAATTGAATGCGAGAAATATGAGTTGACAAGAAAATAGTATAATGGTAAAATAGTATAATGGTATATTCGACTTACTTGTCTAAGTTTATTGGTAAAGAACAAAGTTTGTAATAAAGAATTCATATAACATGTAGCACCTTGATTTCTTAATCCTACAAACCCTGTATGTTTCTTAGAATCCCAGCTAAAATATATTACACAAAATAAGTTTAGATAATTAGTCTGAAAGCACTGTATATAACAAATAAATAACTCCTAATAATGTTAAATAGCTTCCTTTGCAATATCTGTGTCATAATCCTCTTAGTTTTACATGAATTGCACGAATGACAGATGGAATTGTTCTTCTAGTGAACAAATACCTTAGAATCTAAATTAAGCTCACCTAACACCGTGTGGTGCATCAGCTTTACAAGAAACCTCTAATACTAATTTATCATCTTTTACATAACCTTTTTCAGGGTCTAATAATTCCTGAAGTAGATAAAAAATATCTTGAAATATCTTTCTAAAAATATTGACAAGCCCTGTCCTATTCTAAGATAACCTACAAAAGTTTAATAAAATTTCTTATAAATTGTAAATGGTTGAGAATAAAAAAGAGATAGAAATAAATAGGAGATTCTACTTACGTTCCAGGCCAAGAAGTGAGTATAACCCCAATCATTTTCTTTACAGGTAAATAAATGTTGAATTTCTGAAAAACAATGATATTGTCTTAGTATTAAATAATAACAGTAAATTAAAACAGAATGAAATGAAATGTAGTTTTACTTTTTGTTTTTCTGAATCTGTTTGGGTTAATGATGACAGGCAAATGCCACGCAGTGTGCAATGAGGGAATTTTGCCAGGACAGGGGCAGAAACCTACTCTTGTCGTAGGATCTTTAATGTGCAAGTCTGTAGACGCTTTTTCCATGTCAGCCCCTCCTGACCTGCATCACTGACAGGGGGAAAAATCCCAAGGTATCATCTTGACCCATGCTGGATTGATCCCTGAACCTTCAGGATAAAGAGCAAGGGTCCAACTCACTGAGCCACCAGAATGAAATAGAAATTTGATGTTTGACTTTGAACAATGCATTAGACAACTGACTTTTTTTAGTTTCAGTCTATGTTCCTTATAAAGCCATGAACAAACACAGTTTTCAGTCCATAATTATAGAAAATATAAGCAGCAAATACACAATACAGGTTCAGACACAATTCCTCCTATTTTGTACAATATAGGTAGACCCTTTCTGTACACTTTATATTTGGGGCTTTACTTACTTCTAGTATATGAATCTGCTTCATTCTTTTGATTGATAATCTTTAACTCTGCTACAGCATGACATGACCAGGAGCTAAAAAAATAATCAGAACAATTTGGAATGTTCAATCATATCAGGGTTTACAATCTTGATCTCAGAAACAGTATTGATAACTATGCCACTACTGTGTAGTAGTATTGAAGTTTAGTAAAAATTATAAGGAATGAGAAAATAGTTTCCAAAAACAATTTAATTTTAATTTTCAAAAAATATTTGGCTAAGTCTTTGTCTGGAATAAAGCTTTCCAATGCAAAATTTTACATTTGTGACACCCATGCCAGTTTTGTTTGGAGATTTTTCTATAGGCTATGAATACTTACGGTGAATCAGAATCTGCATTACATTGAAGGAAAAAAGCAAAACTTTTCTGTCTTTCAGAGGTTTGGTTACTTCTCATCTGTATCATCATTTTCCTACAAATTATAAGATTGAAATTTGTTGTCATTCTTATGCAAAAAATGTCTCTATTGCACTTATGTACTTAACACATAAAGCAGTCATCTCCAACGGACAGCTACTTTTAAGTACCGGTAATACTTAACAGTTTACAATTATTATGGCCCTGTGTGCCAGAGACTGCACTGCAAAGATCTCACTATATTTTGAAATTGAATATGAGCAGGTCAATGCTAATGTTTAGGTCGAATTTCCCTCATTGCAAACTACATGGCATTACCTATCTCTAACAACCCAAACCAGTGCAAAGATTAAACATAAGTCTTAAATGCTGTTTCATTTTGCTTCCTTTTTTTTGATGATTATGATGAAGGTACATCAGACATAAGACTGCATGAATCAAAACAGGCTTAATACTTACCATGGTAGATTACGAATCATAACAGCTGGACTATACAAAGATTCCTTTAATTTACTGATATTATCAAACGTATGACGGAATACCGCTTCTGCTCTACATTCATCTGAAAAATAGTTCAATCCATAATCTTGAAAGCTATTGACAGTATTGATTATATTAGGAATAAGTTTGATTTTGAGGACAACTGGAAGACTAAATCATCAAATATATGCATGATCTTCAAGTTTTTTTTCTACTTTTCCCATAGAGGTGAAATCCAAAAAGAACTGTTTTGTGAACAATCAAGAACTTTAAACTTGAAAACAAAGTCAATGTCCCTTCACAAAATTTCCTGGTGTAGCCCAATGTCGCATTTTCTACACCCCATGGCATTATAGGATAAAAAATTAAAAACTCCAGGTAATTCAAAGATTAAACATACCTTCTGTCATTTCTTCATCTTGATTAACCGCGCCCGCCTCTTCCAAACCACCATTGACAGCATTATTAACTGTGTCATTTCCATTTTGACTATCCTCTACAAACATAAAATATAACACAATAATTTAAAGTGGTCTAACTAAGTATATAGGTTATAACGGGGGAACTGGAGATTAAAAGATTAAGAGATTAAGATTATTGACTGTGGCAGACTGGCGATCATTGATCACAAACATAAGAAAAATACTCAAAAGTACCAATACTATAATTCACCAGATCAGGTAAAACTTAAAAAAAAAAATCAATTTTGTAAAAAGTTCCATTCACCAGTAATGACAATATTTTCAACTTTACAATCTGAGATAACTCGACTAAAAATTCCACTGCCCATTTTAGTCAGTCGCTAAATTTTGGCTTTCATTTGGCCATGTTGTGTACGCATGTTAGTTGCCTGAGAAAAGCAAATAGCAACAGAAGTAATTTGTTTACTGTATACTAATATTACTATAAAACATCAATTTATCAATAATAATAAGAACAAAGATAAATTATAAATAATGTACTACATGTATACTCTTAATAATCTTATACTATCTCATATATATACTTATAAAAAATCAATACCAAATATCTATTAGCAACCATTTATCATAGCACGTTTCTAGAGCAAATAGATATATCAAGTTTTTATTCCGTTCAATGCCCTCAGTAAGCATAAAAAATAAATAGGTAGTAAGAAAAAAAAACCACCAAAATCAGGGCCCAATATATGCATAAAATTTAAAATTGAATCCATATTTAAACCCTCAATAATCAGGGATGATCCTATGCTTAAAACTTGAGTATATATCAATATTCAATTCTTGAAAATCTTGCTAAAAATCAATGGTATTATAATTCAGAGACTAATTTAACACAAAGTTATTTTTCCTGCATAGGCTTACTGGTCCCGATGACATTTGTTTCTGCTAAGTGCTTCTGGAGTCCTGACCATTTTAGAATTTGGTGCCACATCCTGGGCCTTTTAAAAATGTAAAATATTTGTATGGTCACAATTTACTGACAGATTTGTAAAACAGCCTGACTCTCATCAATGCCATTAATGTGTCAAAAAGAAAGCACAGTTTCAATTTCTTTAGTTGCTTTCATTATCATTCGGAAATTTATATGTGGCAAAGATTTCAATGAAATAGTTTTATAATTTTTTTTTTAATACCATCCCAGTGTAAGCCTTAACACCAGTAGGTCAGATTTCTCACATTAGTTGTCAAACATGTTCATAGAAGCTTACTAGTTCTGCAAGAAAAATCTAATATGGTAACATATAATAACATGTCCATATCAAGTATATCAATCAACATATTTAAACAATATTAAACTTTGCAAGCAATTAAAATATGCAAGCTTAACACTTTTAATCACAACTTATTATCGAAATCTGTAGACCTACTTATCATTATGAATACTTTCTTAATTGTGAACTGTCTTGATTAAGTATTACAGTAAAAACCTTTCAACAGTTATTTATAATTAGCACTATATTTCTATCAGTAGTATCATAATCGACAATTAGTAGGCTTTTATATATAGTAAAGCAGTAATATGATATGAAATGATTAGGACATTACGCAATGACAACTACAAGTTAAGGCAAACCATGTCACCAATAAGACAATGTCACAACTACGATTATCGACGGTACAGTACCAACAATTACAATTACTTAGTTTGCAATATATCATAATCCACTAGAAATTAGAAGCAAACATTAATTAGTTCTTTACCACCAATCAACAATATCACAGTCCATCAAATCAGACTTAGCCAAAATTAGATCTTACTAAAAGCCTATTTATACTTTTACTAAGCATCCATTATAAAACAACTGACACTGATTTGGTTGTAAGAATGTAAGTTCTCCGAAACTCAACTGGGCAAGAATAGTCAATCAACCACTCAACCAGTAGATGACTTTTTCTGCTGGTAGGAAACAAAGACAACCTTACCCTTCACAGAAATAAATCAAGGGAAAAACTATATACACACCCTTGATCTGATCGGTTTCCATTTGTTCATGATCCGTGTGGTTGTTTTGCTTGTCATTTACATGGTTCATTGTGTTGTTCATATCATTAGAAGTGACCGTTCTTTGGCGATCTCGCCCTGGAGTCGGAGGACTTCTTTGCGAGACGGTCACTTTGGCGTGCTTACTCGTAATTCGCCCAATGTCTGTAGCTTTTGCCCCCACGCCGGGGAAAACTGCTACAATCAAATTAATGCCGACAATTCGACAAAATGTTCGTGTGTTGCACACTTCCCTCAATAAAAATAAACAAGATGGCCGCCTCTAAATAAAAGGGGAGTATGGGATAGAAGTTGAGGAAACTGGCTTTATTTCCTTTCTTACCATCCATTGGTGATACTTTAGCAGTCATTCTTTAACACAGAATACTTTATAAAACTTTGAGCCTTCAACGGCTACCATGAATGTCTCCTTCACTAAATTTACTCTTCCGTGCTTATTCGGGTATTTTCGTCAAACTGTGTCAACAATGCGCGTGCGTCACAAGTGCTTCCGTTATCAACCAAGAAGGTTGGGAAAAGATCGGAGTTGTAAGGAAAATCCTAATTAAAACCTTTATTTTTCAGACTGTAAGAATTCCCATGAGTTTTAATAATTGTTTTATAAATAAGATATCAAAATGAATCCAGAGGAAAACCAGGAGTCTGACCAAACAGCTGAAAATTGGCTTAGTAATTTTGAAGATGAATGCTTGGATGAACTCGAAAATGAACCCAATATGGAGGACAGACTGTCAGCTGAAAGAGAATACGCAGTTCAGAATTTATGGATGACATTTCAAAATTCTGCAACAGCAATAGCTCAATTATATAAAGGTAAAGGATGAAGGACATGCTACTATTACATTCATGATATTTATATATGATAAGCAGTTTATTGCATATTATTAGAAAATCGTTTTAATTTTCTGGCCTAGTAAGCTAGTGAGCTAGTCTATTTATAAATAATGTGGACATAACAATGTCAGTAAGTAGAGTAGATTGATTTGAGTTGGAAAATGGGTTTTGTTTTTTATTGCTAGTTTGATGAAGCTTATCCTGCTTAGCATTTTTCAATGCATCCATTATTATCGGTGTTGTCATTGGTTACTTCTAATTATGGAGAATATCAGGCCTACCTACAGCCACAGGCCTAAAAAAAGTTTTGTAAATGGGCTAATTGGTGCAATTGTATTTTGGTGCCAGCGCCAGCATGTTATAAAAATAAATCATATCTCAATCTCATGGGCATTTTGACATTAAGTTACAGATTGAATGTTATATTTCTTATAGTACCGGTAGGTTAGTAGGTTATTGTTTTAGATCTGGCACTGTTATCTTATATTTTCTGCATTGGGCTCATCATCGTAATAGGAAATAGAATGAAACATTTATATTTTACAAGGATAGCAACTTTTCTCCCAGTTGGTCCTTGGCCAAACCTATTGGCATTGATCTTTCCCGGATTATCCGTACCCATTTACAGCTGGTTGGACTGGAATTATGAGTGAAGATGACTTATTCAAGGTCATTCGACTTGCACACGAACGACCATCATTTGCTCGTATCCAAGCAAATGACATCATATTTGTAAAGAACGATGCGCTAACCACTGTGCTATAGAACCTCATAGATACAGTTCCCTTTAAAAAAAACCATGGGGTACTTAAAAGTTGGTCTGATTCTGACCATATGCCATAAGTCTGTATGAAAGATACCAGTTATCATCTTAACTTGTTACCTTGTAACTACAGAGATTCTAGACAATCTTTGGAATGTTGATGAGTTGCCTTTTTTTCATGTATGATCAGACAAATGCTCATACTTTTTTATGAATTGACAAAAGAGTTGCTCTCTAATGACACAATTCATTTCAAACACAAAAATAAGGGAAACCATCTTAAAATATCAAAAATAGTAAATTTATTTGGGTGAAGAAACATGATTAATTTGCTGTATTATGGTATTTCTTGAATTGTCTTTATCAAATCTTGATTGCTGGTTTCTTATTGTACTTGTAGATCGACAACAAGGAAATTCTATGTGGCTACCATTTCAAAATGCTGCCATGTCTGTGACTAGTTTATATAAAGGTTTGTTACTTTGTTAAAACTTATTCTTACCTAGCATAGTGGAACTGATTCTTAAATTGTTTTCATGTTTATTTTGTTTTAATTTTACCAATATGTTTCTGTTCAACCACATAAGAATTATTTTATGATTATCAGTTTTGTGAGAAATGTGAGGGTAATTTTAAATTTCTAATGTGGATCATTTTAACAGGAAATTCCAAAAAATGTATTTTTTTTGCAACTCAATATTTTGATTGTTTTAAGCTTATAAAACGAGCTATTAGATATCTTGCTTTGGTTAACAAGTTAAAAATTATTATGTTTTCCAGAAAGTTTAGATACTTATTCAAAGTGTGTAGATTTAGGAATTCAATGTGGTCGACAACACAAAACTAGAGACATAATTGCCTGGGCCAGGAAAAAACGTCGACATATCCGCCGGGAAGATTTATTAGCTTATTTATGTGGTAAAAATCCACCAACACGACACAGACTTGGTAGTGCCTCTAATCGTCAGTTAGCTAGGTCAGGTCTAGAGAGATCATCTCAACGTCTTCCTAATCCAACACAAGTTGATGTTGATCAAGATCTCTGTGCATTTAGAGAAGCTATTGCTCTTCAAGGTAAGTAAGCTCTATATAACCAAATGTTGTATTAGGGCTTCTATGGTGTCAATATAGTTTTATTTATCTGGTCCATTTAAGGATAAACATATTATTGATTTTTGGTTATTAATCCATCTTCAAATCAAAATATTTTTGAAAATAGTTCAGGTAATTGGATTTGGTTTGTTGATCAAAATGTAGATACTTAATCACATCTTGCTAAGGGGGGATATGGATATTAGGTATGGTAACAAACTTTACATAATTCCTGCATCTTTTAAGGCTGAAGATAATTAAACTGTCAACTGGCAAGAAATACCCTCATTTAGCAAATGAACTCTTCTGAAATTGTATTTTATCCATATGAAAGCATGTGTGGGAGAGTCCATTTACAGGTTGAGGTATGTCAAAAAGTGCACAGTCCTGCTCTTTGAACATAATTATCAGAAAACTTAACTTATAAACCAAAAATGAAATGATTTATTTTTTACAGGTTTAAATGGAGCCATGTCAAATGTAAGTGTAGGCTACAGACCTCATCCTGGTACACCACCTAATTTATCACGTGGTAATATAGATGATTTAAATAGGTTTATACATGATGAATTCTCTCGATATAGTGAAACAAGAAAACGAACTGGTTCTCCTGATGTCAGAATGGATTCACCCTCAAGAAAAAAGGGAAGGTTTATGTGATAATCATTCAAAAGAGGAGAAACTTTCCAAACCTTCGTAACCAAAATAAGAAAACATTTATGCTGAAGTCTGGACACACCTTCTGATATTTGTTAAATTTTCTGATAAAAAAAATGAAATCTTAATGTTTTTGTGTATCCTATTTGAGGTCAAGGACTGAAAACCTCAATGGACACAGCCTTAAATTACATGGTGATATTTTGTGAGGCATTGAAATGTTGGAAATATATTTGTTAAAGCTATCATGTCAATTTGTGTGGATGTGTATATATAGCTATGCTGTGAGCTATGCTATGCTGCTATGATTGTGAGCTATGTGATGAATAAGTCTTATAAATATAAAATGGTCTGAATGAGAAAATAATATTTGTGTGAGTTTTTTTTTAGAGTAAAAAATGTATCCAAGCAAATTATTGTTAACTTCTAAATATTTTATAATTTTATTCAAATCCTTATTTTCTTTTGGAAGCGAAGGGTCCTTTCATGCAAGTCAAATATCTTGCTGCTTATAGTCAGATATCTTACTTCTTATGAGTTGCTAGTCCAAATGCCCAATTCTAACACACTAAGGTTTGTCTAGCCTAAGATTTTTTGAAAATATGGCATCTCATATTTTAAAAGATTAAACTCTAAGATATACAGGAATATACAAATATACAGGAGTTATTGGTGTGAATAGCCCTTTATATCAGAATTATTTCTTCAGCACTTCAGTTACTTCTTTCAGTGTAATTGTGTCTTGGTTTTGACTTGAAATTAGATTTCTATCATCACTTACTTAGTGTTTGCATCTTGGTAATTAATTTTTTTTTGTAAAATTATCTTTCATTTGTATCAGAATCAGATTTCATTTCCATCCTATTAAACAAAAATTATGAACAAATTTTCTTTGCAAAAACAGAAATGGCTTAAATACTGAATTCAAATACATCCTTCATTTGAATCATAATCAGATTTCATGTCCATCTTATCAAAGCAAGCGTTACTTCTTCAAAAACCTAAATCACGTAAATCAGATCGAATTCAAATACATCCTTAATGAAAATATGAATAATAATATTTTAGTCATAGTTACAACATATAAATCTTAGAAGAAGTCATTATAATTTAATTGTTATTATTTAATTAGAACCATCAACTATATTAATATAATCAAGCCTTGTCCCACACTTTAACCTTCAAATTTCTGTCCTTTTTTTATTAAAATTTTTCTAAGAGATATCTTATGTCTTTGGGTCTTATATCTTGCCCTTCCAAGATTTTAGAAAAACTAAAAATTATCCATTTGTTGAAGAAACTTAATTTTAAAGCAATTTTATTGTAATACATCTTTGTTGGCATATTGCAAATTATAAATTGATTGATAAATTAAGATTCAGAAAAAGTCGTTATTCAGTAACAATACTTTGTGTTATGTCTTGAATATTGTTCAAATGAGGCTTGTCAATGCATTAATATTCTATGATAATTTTGTTTTATTATTATAATGTATATGTGTCCTGTGTATAAAAAGAGAAAATATGATATCTAGTCTTTCTTTTTGTTACATTCTGTTTTAGATCTCAATCTATTTTCCTTCTTCGTCGCCATTTATTTATGTAGCTGTATTTTGCTGCGTTGAGTTGGTGCCTTTTAAAATTGCATTTGGGTAGCTGACAAAAAATACTAAAGAATTAAACTAAAACACCATTATCTCCTTAAAAAAGGAGTTTTAAGATGCGAGGCATCAATCTGAGTTAAAACAAATACCCTCATACGAAACAGGGAAATGTCGCATCTTGCCAAGCTACGTATGTGTTTCAGATAAAAACTGTACACTATGGAATCTAGCTACGATTTGAATTAGTTCTCGGTGATTTACAAAGTAAATAGTATTGGCCAATGATAATGGTCAGCATTTACAATAGAGCTGCAAGGTACTAAACCGCTCATAGCTTTAAAAGTGTGATGAAAGGGAGGTAATGTCAATTTATTGTGGTCCGAAACGAAACATAGACCAGATTCAATAAAGCAAAGCTTTCGTAGATGTTTTCAACTAAACAATTAGAATCATTTCAATAGTATAACTTTACCATATAGTTATATATAGAAACTGATCAAAGAGCAAAATGTAATGTGTTTTAAGTGTTGTAAAAGTAAAAATTCGGGCGGACAGACAAGTAAAAATTCGAATCGCATAGTAGTATTTGTATCGGAGAATGGAAATGAAAACTGATATGATAGTGATAGGCGGATAAGACTGATTTCACACAAACTTTCGATTTTGCAACCGCTGGTTTATCCGTCTATTGCTTAACCGAACGACAATTTCGTGGTCAAAGGGAGCTAATCTTTAATCATTGTAGTCTGTAGCATCCATTATAGTTAAATCAAGCGGACGTTTCTCTAAGTCTAACGTCATTAAATACGTCAACTTTACTGTATGCCTTTAGATTATTTTTAAAGTTAATTTTTTGGTAAAAAGGTATTAAATATAAGAATTATTAAAGGGGAATGTTCATCATTTTCGAGGATTGATGTGGGCCTTGAGTTTATGTAAATAGCCTTCATATTTACTAGAGCTTAAGACCTTAAACATTTGATACTCATACTTTCAGTTTCACGCTGTGCTCCCTGTAAATGTTCAATATATTTGTATTACTTCAATCCAATTAAAAACTGAAATAATTATTGTCAGCTGTTTCAGTCTTCCGTTTACTCACAAAAAAATTAAATCATAAAAAAGATATCAGTCTGCTTAAAGTAACTGTGTTGTTGATTTCTGAGAAGCCTATAGTAAATGACATACGAAAAAATTAATGACAGCATCTTAAATTATCATTAAGAGACGCGTTGGATCCGTAGCCTAAGATTATTCTTCGATAATTTTAAAGGTTCACCATCCGCTAGTACTAGTATAGTGGCAGCAGCCTTATACTCTTTCCGAGGTCTAGTGATCTTTAACGTGTACAGGCCTCGGTTTATGTCTTTTTTATACTAACCTCTTCGACATGCATCACTGACAAGGGAAACCTGGTTGAAAAAGTCCAAGGTATCATCTGGATCTACGCCGGGGTTGAACCCTGGAACTTCCAGTTAGCGTGCAAGCGTCTTACACACCGAGTCAACAGAAAATCATTATAGACATTTTTTTAAATTTTTAAATCTTAATAATGTCCAGTTTATTATCTCGGGCTACAATATTCTGTATGTTTATCTTAGTGTATTTGTTCAATAGATATTTATTCTGAAGTTACTAAGTCACCTTATAGCCTTTGATATAATCCGATTCATGGTCACTGTAATTCGCAAAGTTCAATACATTTTATACATGTGTGTAACCTTATAAAGTTATCAAATTATTGGTTCTTTTTTGGGGCAATTTCGCCCTGAGTTGAGTAGTGAGTATTTTTATACGCCCACATCTCTCTATGTGGACGTATATTTTCGGCACCCTATCCGTCCGTTCGTCCTTCCGTCAACATTTGCTTGTAAAAGCTCTAAAAACTAGAGGTTTTGATGGAATCAAATGAAATTCGGTATGTGTATACATATTCATAAAACTAAATCAAGTTCGAATTTGAGCTATTTTCGACCATTAGAAGCGTTTTAATTTATGACAAATCAAGTTAAGAAAAAATGTCAAAAATATTCACGATTGTCGTCAAATACGCACTCTATTTATGAAAGAATCTTATTTCCTATAGTTATTAATGCGCTTTAAAGTCACGAATACAGAGAGAATATATCGGATTATTACCTTTATTTACCTATGAAAAATCAATATATTGTACTTTATCATGTGACCGGCCTATCATATAATAAACTTCACAGTATATTGTCTATAGTTATCAACTATTGTCTTATGGTAAAACTTTAGTCACAAGACAATACTTTCATCTATAAAATCATTCTCGACATACAGTATTCTAACTCTCTACGTGATCGTCAACGATTAAGACAAGTCTGAGAACTGATTTTGATTTGCGAGAATGAATTATTTGTAAAGTTTATAGCCGATGAAGGCATACCTGTCGGCTAGATCAAACAAAGCTAGGCAGGTGCCCGATCGATTAAAGGTGTAACCAAACTTTCACTCTCTCTCACTCACCGAACAACACTGTCTGCGAACACCTTAAACTTCAAAAAATAATTTCACTTTATAATGGTATTCTTGAAAGTGATAAACGCCTAAATGTGACGTCATATAGTTGAATATTCATAAGATAAGAGAAGTTGTAATTGAGAAAGGTATATCAAGGCTTAGTGTTTCTACGATAAAAGTTAGAAAAGAACCACATAAGACTTGGATATCGATAAGTAAGGACGTCTATTAGACGCCGTCGAAGATATGGAGTAGTGAAACTGGACGAATTGGAATGAGTACCGATAGATTTATCGCTGCCGCCCAGGACGGCTACTTAGATCTCTTACAATCGGCAACTAAAAGAGATCTAAATGCTGTGGATGAAGATGGAAGATCTGCCACACTTTGGGCAGCACATAACGGAAATTTGGAAGCATTGCGATTGATTGTTGGACGAGGGTGAGTACAATGTACATATTGTAGTCTTTTTCTTCTGTTTAAACTAAAGAGTTGAGTTTATTTTGTCTGTATTTATCCAGGGTTAACACGTATTTTAAGACAATAATCCATTGATATTATTACATGAAATAGTGGGGATTAATCTCTGCTTAAAACTTCTAGAAAACCTTCCTAGTCGGTTTAATTTGGCGATTGTATTTGCAATAAAACGTTAAATTTCATTCTATAGTTTGAAATAACCATTGAAGGGAAATCAACTCATCCTATATTTCATATAATGTCATTTATATTTATTAAAATGAAATCGATTTTCTACATTCACCATCACATGAATGTATTTCATTGCTTTATTCAAACTATTTTTATTTGACAATGGTAACAGTTTGTGTGTCATGAACTAAATAATTATATTATATTTTGACAACATTTAGAATTAAGATCGTTGATAATGTTGATGTATGAAAACTATGCTTTTTGGTGCACAAATACCTTGGCAACGTCTTTAAAAACTGTAAACATGTAAGTGAAAGTCGCAGATATGGTTCACAGTTTCACTTTCAGGGAGTCCACACAGCTAATAAAGCATTCCATGTTATTGCTTTGCTCCTGAATATTGGGTCATTGTTTAACCGTTAGATTGTTATGTTGTCATGTCGTTATTCCAATCTCTAATGAATGGTTGAGTTCTAGTTCCACTTAAAGGGTTACGGACTGTGGGCGTTTCTAGCGAGTCAGTGTTATAAGCTGTGCTCGCCTACTTTCCACTGATTTTGTCAACTCGACACCACTTTTGACTTGTAAGCAACAGTATTTGTTGTCTGTATCGCCATTGAAATAACAAATATGACAAATATATAATATAAAAACAATACGATAAATTGTATGCTAAATCTTAAAGGAAATTAAAGGAACTTTATACGATTTAAATAAGATAATCATGTACAACTATTGGAATGAATTGGAGTTCTACGTCCCACTTTTCTACCCTTGATTTGGTTGAGAAAAACCAAAAACACATGCAGTGTGAACAACACGACACGGTGTATAACACTGCGTATAACACAGCGTATAACACAGCGTTTGGCACAAGGAACTATTCCACCAAACGACTCTTTTTTCATGTCAGCTCATCCTACCCACATCCCTGAAAGGGTGAAACAAAATCAGTACGATCTCGACCTATGCCGCGATCGAACCTTAGACTTAAGTTTAGCTAGTAGGTCAGCTAATAAAAGGTTAGAAATTGAGTGGGCCTTATAAAACAATGTTAACAAGTCATTGAAGTATTCTATAAAATACTGAAGTATGATCCCTTTATTGTATTGTAACGGTTTATTGATCACTGATAGCGAAAAAAGGCAAATAAAAGAATAGAAAATCGACAAATCATGAATTAAAAATATCTCAAATAAATAGTTAAAATCGGACTCTGGCCCATTGAACGTCTTCCTTTTCCCTGTTGACCCAATATAGCCAAATATGGAATTATATGTCTTGATTTTCCTTGAAATTAATCGTGTGTACTTAAACTTTACTCTTTTATTATCAATCTAGAAGTTAGAAGTCGAGATAAGATAAAATTCCAAAGAAGCAAAGATAGATAGGAAAATGACAGCCACATTTGATAGATGATAGCTATAGCTTTTTACCTTGATTGATAAAGAAAAGAACAAAATAAGAAAAAAAAAAACCTATCTTGAAAAAAAAAAACTATTTTTTAACTTTCTCTCTATTGCGTATTATGAATTCAGATACAGTCCTGAAATATGCCATATATGTAGAATTGAAATATGTCTTGATGTGATAGCAGATATAGCAGAACTGAAATATATCTGAATGATCTTAATGTTATAATAAATATAGAGTAGAATTGAAATATGTCTTGATGTGATGTCAGTTAGAGTAGAACTGAAATATGTCTTGATATGATATCAGATAGAGTAGAATCGGAATATGTCTTGATAGAGCAGAACTAAAATATATATCTGGATTGCCTTAAATACATATTGAGTATAACTGAAATATGTCTTTATGATTATGTCAGTTAGAGTAGAACTGAAATATGTCTTGATATAGCAGAACTGAAATATATCTGGATTACCTTGAGGTTATAATACATATCGTGTATAACTGAAGTATGTCTTTATGATTATGTCATCTACTTCAGTTAGAGTAGAACTGAAATATGTCTTGATGTGATGTCAGTTAGAGTATAACTAAAATATGTCTTGATGTGATGTCAGTTAGAGTAGAACTGAAATATGTCTTGATATAGCAGAACTGAAATATATCTGGATTACCTTGAGGTTATAATACATATCGAGTATAACTGAAGTATGTCTTTATGATTATGTCATTTCGAACTGAAATGTCTTGATGTGACGTCAGATGGAAGATATGTCATGTGATGTCAGATAAAGTAAAACTGAAATATGTGTTGATGTGATGTCAGTTAGAGTAGAACTGAAATATGTCTGGATGTGATGTCAGATAAAAATGAAATATGTCTTGATGTGATGTCAGTTAGAGTAGAACTGAAATATGTCTTGATGTGGTGTCAGTTAGAGTAGAAATGAAATATGTCTTGATGTGGTGTCAGTTAGAGTAGAAATGAAATAAGTCTTGATGTGGTGTCAGTTAGAGTAGAACTGAAATATGCCTTGATGTGGTGTCCGTTAGATTAGAAATGAAATATGTCTTGATGTGGTGTCAGTTAGAGTAAAACTGAAATATGTCTTGATGTGATATCAGTAAGTGTTGAACTGAAATATGTCTTGATGTGATGTCAGATAAAGTAAAACTGAAATATGTCTTGATGTGATATCAGTAAGTGTTGAACTGAAATATGTCTTGATGTGATGCCAGTAAGAGTAGATTTGAATTATGTCTTGATGTGATGTCAGATAGGGTAAAACTGAAATATGTCTTGATGTGATGTCAGATAGAGTAAAACTTAAATATGTCTTGATGTGATGTCAGATAAAGTAAAACTGAAATATGTCTTGATGTGATATCAGATAGAGTAGAACTGAAATATGTCTTGATGTGATGTCAGATAGTGTTGAACTGAAATATGCCTTGAGGCAAAGTCGACACTAGTTTTGATGTGACGTCGCATGAATTTTCATGACCACAAACTATCGATATAGCAGTATGTTGAATACTGTTTCTGAAATAACAAAAGCAATGAGTTTAAACCCATCAAAAATTAAAATACAATAGACTTTAATATTGATTTCTAAGCCATGCGAAACAAACAGGCTGGAAGGACTAATTAGTATAGTTATATGAACTCAGAATAACAATTTAAATTGTGAACCAAATACATGGATACTTCAAATATAAAATACCGATTTGCTGAAATAAACTTTGTATGTGGATCGGGAACACTGATAGCATCAATTTCCGCCATTCCAATTTCCATTTCGACGTCTGTGGTTCTTGCAATTCCACTAAATCTAACGCGTTTTATGACTATTAGTGATCTACCGGAAGCTACTATTGATATTTTTAGTACGCATGGTTGTGTTGTTTAGATGGACTACTATATAAGTTAAAAAATATCCATAACTACACCTGTATTTCTGTATATTTTTCTGAACACAGATAACGCTTTAAATGTTATGGAAAAGGTGAAAGTTACCACTGTTAAGAATAAATAATTAACTGTGTAAACTGTCCATGATCCTTGATCAGTATAAGATGTCATGATTTAATTTGCTAAATATTCGGTTCTATATCCTTGAATTTTTAAAAATTCTTAGATGAAGCATATTCTGTGATGTCTTTATGTGTAGGATAATGCATGGTTTCGAGGGATTAGTTGACATAATGCCCGAGGGCTTTTCCGAGCCCAAGGGCATTATGTCAACTAATCCCGATAGAAACCATGCATTATCCGACATAAAAACCGATTCCTAATTCAATAATTGGTAAATATGTTGAAAAATCAATCAATACATTTAACATCACATGGGAGGTAATCCATGTCGTGTGAAAAAATGTTCCAGAATTTTTGAGAAATATTTAGTTTTTAATATTAAATATCTAATTTTACATTAAAAAATTCTAAAATGTAGTATTGAAAGATATAAATCCCTCGAAAATTAATTACGCTCTAAAAATCTAGTTTTTAAATTTTTAAAACCGTTTTTAAAAAATAAGATGACCAGTAAAAAAACATTACAAGAAATATGAGGGTATATATTGTTGTATGAATCTTTATTGTATCATAGGAAGCAAGAAACCTTACTACGAAAGCCTTTTAGACACACCTAAAAAAAAATATTTATAATTTTATTTTTCTGAATAAATTTTGCACAACTCGAAATTTCGGGTTCCACAACTCGAAATTTCGGACTCCACAACTCGAAATTTCGGATTAAACAAGTCGAAATTTCGGATTCCACAACTCGAAATTTCGGATTCCACAAGTCGAAATTTCGGACTCCACAACTCGAAATTTCGGACTCCACAACTCGAAATTTCGGGTTCTGCTATTCTGATATCAGAGCTGTTTTTAGTATAAAAAAAGGCTTTTAGATGCGTTCATTTCATCGCAGCGTTTTACCGCATTAAAACTAACAAGGGTATGCACTTGACATGACACATACATCTGTTGCGGTGCGTTGTTATATTTCTCCGCTACGTTTGTCCGGTGAAACACAGCGATGCCGCAGGTGTTTTCCATTATTGTCACGTCATTGTGGGGGTAGCTTCCTCCTCCGAGATATCCACGATGACTGAGGTTGAACGAACGTCGATGTTCAGTCACATTTAACAGCGCATATGTGTCATACCTGCCGCAACTGTACCACAAAATCCCACCGTATTACCACAACCTAGGCATCGCACCCGAATGTATGTGTTTCGCCTTAAGCGTTAGCCTATCCGGCAAAAATTGATAAGCATGTATACGAACGAGGGTTCTTCCATATGTCCGGATACGACATGTGATTTTTCACGCGGTTGCGAATGGCTGCGATGCGGTAAACTGTAGCGATTCATGCGGCAAACTAGTAAAAATCGGTTTCGGAAATCTGAAATATTTTCTGCCTTTCACTTCTTCAGGAAAGGAGAATGGTGCCACGGGTGATTTTCATTATCATCACACGTCATTGTGGGGAAACGTCCTCTTCCGAAGTATCCATGTCTGATGTTGAACGAACGTCGACGTTCAGTCAAATTTAACCGCGCGTGTCATACCTGCCGCAACTGTACCGCGACGTAGGCATCGCATCCGCATGTATGTATTTTTACCTTGATGGAAATCACCTGCAGCACCGCTGCGTTTCACCGGACCGAAAGTCTCGGGACTTTCTGTCCGATGAAACTCAGCGGAGAAATATAACAACGCACCGCAACAGCATGTATGTGTCATGTATGTGTCATGTCAAGTGCATACCCTTGTTAGTTTCGATCCGGTAAAACGCTGCGATAAAATGAACTCATCGCATCGCCGCACCGGACGACGAACTGCATGTATGTGTTTTCACCTTTAGTTTCGATCCAGTAAATCGTTGTGGTGAAGTTAACGCATAGCATCGCCGAATCGGACCACGAACCGCATGTATGTGTTTCACCTTAAGGCCTAGGCCTGTGTCCTAATAACCTCCATGTGGGTTTAGAACAGCTTTTCATACTAAAAACAGCTCTGAAATCAGAATAGCAGAACCCGAAATTTCGAGTTGTGGAGTCCGAAATTTCGACTTGTGGAATCCGAAATTTCGACTTGTGGAATCCGAAATTTCGAGTTGTGGAGTCCGAAATTTCGAGTTGTGGAATCCGAAATTTCGAGTTGTGAAAAATATTTTCAGAAAAAAAAAATTATAAATATTTTTTTTTAGGTGTGTCTAAAAGGCTTTCGTACCTTACAGATCACTGGGTTGTGACTTGTTATTGTCTGATAAGATTGCATACTTTGTCACTGGGTAGTGACTAGTTACGATTCATCAACTTGATTTTGAAACTTCAATATTAAGTTTGAAAGAAAAAAAAATCTTTAAGACAAAGAGTTGATTGCTCAATGTATTGGTGTAAGGTTAAAGTATATTCTCTCGAATGTACTTTGGTAGAGGGGATATTATCTCTAATGTACCTGTCCACGGGGATATTATCTCGAATATCCCTGGGTTGAGGGATATTCTCTCGAATGTCCCTGGGTTGAGGGATATTAGCAAAAAGAAAGACCTGCCATAACAATGGGATGACGTCACAAGAGGTTTTTATTGTTATTTATATTGTCAGCTATAACTTAATGCCTTTTTACAGGAGTAATCGAAGTCTTTATCTTTTGTCATGTTGAAAGGCAGATCTTAGCAGTTTTTTTTTGTTAGATAAGTTTCGAGAAAGATACGTGATTTGCATTGCGCAATGTTTATCTACATATTCTTTACGTTACGGATGTTATCAGTGTGACAGAATGGTAATGGTACGATTGAAATGATATGGAGTTTTACGCCCCCAATGTCTGCATTTGGGTTAATAAATGAGAATGTGACACAGCGAGAAGCAGCTACTCAAAATGCAAGAACGACTTAAAAGGATTTAGTTTGCCTGATTTCCAATAATGTAAATAATGATGTAAATAACTCGTATCGCAACTTTGACAATTGAGTGACAATGTTTCGTTTTGTAACAACGTTTCTTCTAGGTCAGTGGTTCCCAACCTGGAGGCCATGGGGTATTAATTTCGTCAGGGGGCCATGGGGCAAGAGAATATGTATAATTTTTTCACTAGCCCAAAATGTTTTTAACTATATATTGCTGTGTAAGGTCTGTAGTTGCAAATGCATTTGGCCTTCCGATGATGAGGATGCACTCAACCACCCCTTGAGCGATATTTCGAATCAAATAGGGGCCACGTCTCTGGGAGTTTCGTAAATTTCGGGCCACGGTATGAAAAGGCTGGGAACCACTGCTCTAAAATGTATCTCACTGTACATTCATTTGTAGAAAAACGTGAAACCAAAATACCCTGCTATAACTCATGAATAGCTGAATTATTTGAATTCAAAGAGCTTCTTTGGTAAATGAAATCATTTAGTCGTGTTCTGCTGGAAGGATTGCAAATGACCAAAGCATACTCATGGTCATTGGTCAACTGACGATTTCCAGTAACGATGATGAGACTGACTATAACTAACAATGGACCTTACATTGATAAAGGGTGAAATCTTGATCAGAATGAAGAATATTTGACCGTTTGTTGTGTGAAAGTTTGTATTTATTTAGACACTAGACTGGATTAAGAGGCATTGACCCATCTTGTCTTGTAGTATTTGACTAGTGTGAAAGTACGGACACGATTTGAACATCTTCACAAAACACTGGTCGATATTTGCTGACAATATATTATCTGACAATAACAGGCCAGTCAACAATATGTAATATTGTCTTCACAGATTTCATAGAATCCAATTGAACCAACCTCTAATTCATTTTTGGATGAAAAACTTAGATACGTGAAATAGTTTTCTCTAGAAATGTTTAAGTCAATGGCACCGACGTCTTATTAGATTAGGATTTTCGAAACGATATTGGTCCATATTGAAGGGTTGTCAAGCAAAACTATCTAACAAAACCCTTTCTACGGTAGATAGGGCTTCAAAATGTTTTGCTTACATCGTTTAAAAATTGCACCGTTTGGCGGTGGGTGGAAAATTCCGAATTCCCGAATTCTCCGAATTGTCCGAATTGGGTAAGAAACGACTAAAAAATCGAAACTAGATTTGCGCCAAAGGTCGTGCACAAATTCAAGATTTAAACATTTTACATCAAAAAACGAATAATTTTAAAGAATATTTCTTAGGTCAAACCACATTTTTTAATTTTCGTCTACTTTAACTTTTGTGAGCTCATATTACTGTCTTTTGATTATGATTTTATTTTTAATAAGTATATACGCTGTTAGTCAATAAACACTTTTTGTTGTCTGTAACCGAATGTGTCAATACAACTCGGACCAAAACAATCTCGGGCCCCTGTTCATAACACTTCCAACCACTTTTCATGATTAACTGGTTAATACATTATTTTTGTCGGCCCGTCCACAATTAGCTTGTGTAAATAGCTATCTGAGCAAGTTTCGGATTAGATAGAGGCCAAAGATTCTTTCTTATGTTAATGAAATTTTATGTGAAGTTTTATATTTTTTGACTAGTTAGAATTTGGTGTGATTCGACGAAAGATCACAACACAAAGTTTTAACCCTTTATACACAGGAATTTTAAATCAGACTTGTGAAACTCTTTTTCCATTCTTTTAAAACTTGGTGCGTAGGTAAATATCCATAAGAATTTATACAACGCCAGTATACTATAAAGGTCTATAGTAACGTGTTAACTATTATTATTAATTGTACGAACGCCTGTGTTCTATGCATACTTGCGCATGCGCTTATCTATGTAAAATCCCCCGGTCTTGATTCGGCCATTGTATTTTGTGTTTACTTTTCAATAACAATTTATATCATCCCAGAGTAGTTGTTAATCTGCACGAGTGTTGTGTTGGTCTATACTGACGTGGTGGCTGAATACGGAAACGAACCTACCCTAACCAAAGCTTTAATACTTAAATTATAGTATAATCACGCCAACCAAATTTTCCACAACAAAAACAAAGGAGCTCGTGCAGGCGATTTATCAATCGTATCAAGTATTTATTTACAACTATTCATCAGCACAATACAGGAAGATATTTTTGTTTTAACCTTTTTCCACTATGGCATCTGCTTCCCGAGCACCAAAACAATGGTCTCTCACCGAAAATGAATCCCTCACTTCATTCGAAGCATGGCAAGCCAATCTTTTATATATCTTAGCCCTTGATGACAACTTCGCGCCCTTCTTATCCGACACTGCTACATGGGCAAAGAAAACTGCTAACAACCCAAATCGAAGCTTACAAAATGACGGAAATGCTGTGGCCGAAGCCTCTCGTAAAACCGCCGCACAGAAACTTCGCTTTCTTGAACTTATGCTAGGACAAATAGCAAATTACGCCCCAATCATATCACGAAATACTATTATACGTAACTCTACATCTTTATCAAGTATTTGGCAAGCTCTTCGTCTTCATTATGGTTTCCAAACCACAGGCGCCCATTTCCTTGACTTCAATGAAATTCGTCAGAAACCGGAAGAGAGACCAGAAACATTATACCAGAGACTAATGTCCTTTGTAGAAGATAATCTACTCCGCAGAGAAAGTGGTTTGACTCATCATGGGAGTGAGATTACAACTGACGAGGATCTAACCCCGACATTAGAAAATTTTGTTGTACTTATTTGGTTGAGGCTTATCCACGAGGGCCTTCCTCGTCTAATCAAACAGAAATATGGCACTGAATTACGATCTAGAACTTTGTCATCCATCAAACCTGAAATATCTCAAGCACTTGATTCACTTCTTGACGAATTGTCCTTCAATGACGAAACCAAAGTCATGAGAACCCGTAATACCAGATTTTCATCAAGACCCCAACCAGTAATCACCAAATCATGTCCACTGTGTAAGCAAGCTGGACGGCGAGATTATGAATCGCACTATCTTACACAGTGTCAATACCTACCAGAACGTGACAAAAAGTTTATTTCTAAGAGTAGATTTGTTGACAGCCAAGAGATCTCCAACATGACAGAAGATATTCATACCTGTTTTACAGATGAATCTCCCACTCCACCACCAACATCTAGACTTGTGAACAATACCCAACCAGTAAATCTTTCAAGAAGAGTTGGTGTGAAACAGTCTCCATTCTTTACAGCATTTTACGATCATCATACAGTTACTGTCACACTCGACTCCGGTGCCGAAATAAATATGATACGGACTGCCCTAGCCAAAGCCATAGGTGTACCTATTACTAAGAGCACCCAGACCGCAACCCAAGCTGATGGGAAAACCCCCTTGTCCATATATGGCGAAACCCATATAACCTTAGCTAGAAATTCCTCAAATCTCATTTTAGATGCACTTATTGTAGATGATCTTGATGTCGACATACTTGCTGGCATACCCTTCTTTGTCAACAATGATATAGCAGTACGCCCATCCAGGAACCAAATTTTAATTGGAGATAATATAACTATCACGTATACTGAGCGACGACAAACCGTTTCAAAGATTTATTCAAGTGCACATATCCTCCGAGCAACAACAACTACTACTTTGTGGCCTGGTGATTACATAGAAATCTCTCTACCTCCAGACGTTAAACCATTTGAAAATCAAGTAATGGCCTTGGAACCCCGATTAGAAAGTAAAAGCTCTAATGGGTGGCTTAAACCTCAACTTTGTACACCTGTTGGCGGTGTTATTAGATTAGCAAACCCCACTAACAAACCTGTTCTTGTAAAAAACCATGACCATATTTGTCAAGTTTTGTCTACTCTCGACAGATATGTGGACAATACTGGACCCGACACCAAACCAACACACACTACGTCAGATCTAACCTACTTGGATAAGATTACAGTCGATCCAGATAACATCTTGCCTTTAAACCTTAGACAAGAATTCTACAAACTACACAAGAGCTACAGTTCTGTATTCGACCCAGTTATTGGATGCTACAATGGTGCCGTTGGACCCATCCAAGCCGTTGTTAACATGGGCCCAGTACAACCTCCCCAACGGAAAGGACGCATGCCACAATACTCTAAGTCAAAACTAGATGAACTCCAGTTAAAATTTGATGAATTAGAGAATCTGAACGTTCTTTCCAAACCTGAAGATCTTGGCATTGTAGTAGAGTACTTAAATCCATCATTTCTCATCAAAAAGCCCGATGGTAGTCACAGACTAGTAACAGCGTTTGGAGAAGTTGGTCAATATAGTAAGCCACAACCATCCCTGATGCCAGATGTTCAATCTACTCTCCAAATTATAGCTCAGTGGCAACATGTTATCGTCTCTGACCTGACTAAAGCATTTTACCAGATACCTCTATCACATGATTCACTTAAATATTGTGGAGTAGCTACGCCTTTCCGCGGAGTCCGAGTATATACTAGAACGGCAATGGGTATGCCCGGCTCCGAAACTGCTTTGGAAGAGCTGATGTGCCGTGTATTAGGCGACCTGTTACAAGAAGGCATTGTAACGAAACTAGCTGACGATTTGTATTGCGGAGGTGATACACCCGAACAACTCCTTAATAATTGGAAACGCACACTTGATGCCTTACAGAAGTGTAATTTACATCTTTCATCCGCCAAAACCACTATCTGTCCTCGCACAACAACAATCTTAGGATGGATATGGAATATGGGAAAAATCTCTGCAAGCCCTCATGTCATAGCAACTCTTAGCTCCGTCTCCCGCCCAACTAAAGTTAAAGGCTTACGTTCATTCATCGGAGCCTATAAAGTTTTAGCACGTGTTTTGCCTGATTGTGCTGCCTTTCTTAATTCTTTAGAGAAGGCTGTTGCTGGACAAGACTCTAAGTCACTCATACAGTGGGATGAAAGCTTAGAAGAAGACTTTCAACGAGCTCAAGATCATTTGAAAGATCACAAAACCATCACCTTACCCCGTTACACTGACAAATTGTGGATTGTTACAGATGGATCCGTAAAACAGTCTGGTATTGGTTCAACATTATACATTCAACGAGGAACTCACATTTACCTTGCCGGCTTTTTTAGTGCCAAACTCAAGAAACATCAAATCACTTGGCTACCATGTGAAATTGAGGCTCTGTCCATAACCGCAGCCATTCGCCACTATTCACCCTACATCATTCAATCCAGTCAACGTACCTCCGTCCTGACTGACAGTAAACCGTGTGTTGAGGCCTATAAGAAGCTTTGTCGTGGTGAATTTTCTGCTAGTTCCCGAGTCACCACATTCCTATCGAACGCCAGCCGATATCAGGTTACCATCAGTCATCTTGCTGGAACAGCCAATATACCTTCTGACTTCGCCAGTCGAAATGCACCCCCTTGTTCCGAACCCCTTTGTCAGATATGTTCTTTTATCAACACCATTGAGGAATCCACAGTCCGAGCCATTTCTGCTGACGATGTACTTACCGGAAAACTACGCCTACCATTCTCCTCCAGATCAGCCTGGTTACAAATTCAACATGATTGTTCAGATTTACGGCGTACTCACGCCCACTTAACTCAAGGTACTAGACCATCTAAAAAAGCCACCGACATAAAAGATGTTAAAAGGTACCTTCGATCTGCACAAATTTCTAAAGATGGCCTTCTCGTTGTTCGCAAAGAAGAACCTCTAGCCCCAACAAGAGAATGCATCATAGTTCCAAGACCAGTACTTCATGGATTACTTACAGCATTACATTTAAAGTTTTGTCACCCGTCTAAACATCAACTTCGACTACTTTTTCTCAGAAATTTCTCGGCATTAGACTTGGACGCTGCCATCGAATTAACGACAAATCAATGCCATACTTGCTCCTCTCTTCAAAAGATTCCACCCTCACTCACCTTACAAGACACAGAAACTCCTCCAAGTACTATTGGGATAAATTTTGCTGCAGATGTGGTCAAGCGTTACCGTCAACTTGTATTAATTCTACGTGAAACCGTCACTTCTTACACTACGGCCTGTTTAATTGAAAATGAACAGAAAACCACGTTACGTTCAGCGCTTTTACAGCTATGTCTCAGTACCATACCAGTTGATTGCCAGTCCGTCAGTGTCCGAGTTGATCCCGCACCTGGATTTACGTCCTTAGTTAATGACGAACTACTGAAAACTTATCACATTCACTTAGATATTGGACGGATTAAAAACATCAACAAAAACCCCGTTGCTGAAAAAGCGATATCTGAATTTACAGATGAATTGTTAAAATTCGAACCCCATTGCACTTCAATATCACCATTGACACTTTCTGTTGTGTGTTCTCGTTTGAATGCCAGGATCAGAAGTCGAGGACTCTCTGCCAGAGAAATGTGGACTCTCCGAGATCAATTTTCCAACGAACCCATCTCTGTTTCCAACCAAGAGCTCATACAATCTCAGCATGACCTTCGGTTAAACAACCATCCATCCAGTGAAAAATCTAAAGCACGTGGACGTGGTCCAGCAAATCCCGACTCATTTCAAATTGGTGACATTATTTACCTTAAGACTGACCGCAACAAACGCTCAGCTCGTGATAGATATCTTGTCGTAAATAAAAGTAATACGTGGTGTGACATTCAAAAATTTACCGGGACTCAACTCAGATCCAAACCGTATCATGTCAAAAATACTGAATGTTTTAAAGTTCCAGCATACGAATTCGAATCTGAAGTTAAAAGACCAATCTTCGACTATAACTATGACTCTAATGAGTCTGATGAAGATATTGGTGAACATTCAGTCAATAAGCCCCAATCTACGACGATTTCACAGGACCCTGATATTCCAGAAGAACTTATTCTTCCAGCTTCCCCAGAAGATCCACCTATTCCTGAACCTACAGAATTCCGTCGGTCTTCTCGAAGAAAAAAACCTCCGAAGTACCTTCAAGACTTTGTACGATAGTCCTTTCCGACAGTGATCTGTATTTTGAATTGACATTAAGTTCTTCTTTATTTTATTAATTGACTTTATCTCCAGGAGAGAGACATAAAGAGAAAAGTGGTCACGCCAGTATACTATAAAGGTCTATAGTAACGTGTTAACTATTATTATTAATTGTACGAACGCCTGTGTTCTATGCATACTTGCGCATGCGCTTATCTATGTAAAATCCCCCGGTCTTGATTCGGCCATTGTATTTTGTGTTTACTTTTCAATAACAATTTATATCATCCCAGAGTAGTTGTTAATCTGCACGAGTGTTGTGTTGGTCTATACTGACGCAAGATATCGGACAAGCTAAAATTTGGGATTGATTCGATTCGACAAAGGATGACAGAGTTTTAAGCCTTGATTCACTGAAACTATGATAAATGTCAATGCGATATAGGCCAAATTTCATATCCGATCTGAATGAAATTATATGTGAAGGTTTATATCCATACGATTTTAAACAAGTTCGACAAAGGATCACAGATGTGGCCTGTGAATACGAGCCATATTTTTTTCTGATTTTTTTATATATATTTCAATAAATGATTGCTCAATTTCAATTCTTGATACGAATTTTGACGACAATATAAATACCGATAATAGATTGTTTTTTTTATAAACACGGAATGAAAAGTGTAGAAAAGTGGTCTGAGTTTGTGATCATCAAAGCCATTGAGCAAAGTTTAAAATTTTAAGTTAAAACTTTGTCCGAGTTTTTCAAGTGATCGTGTGTGTTATGGTCCGAGTTGTCTTGTATTCATTGGACACACCCGGTCACAAATAACAAAAACTGTTTATTGACTATTAGCGAATCATAGACGATAGACAGCATTATTATGAATTAACCTATGAATTAATGTACACGATGTCATAACCAAATATTATGTAGATTAGAGTCATTGCGTAAGCATCGTAAATGAGACAGTTCCGAGTGTATGCGAGAGGATGATGGGATAGCCCGTGAGATAGAGAGAGAGTCTGGAGTGTGCTTTGGACATGGACTGATATTTGATGAATAAAGGATCTTAAATCTCTACACTGATTATTTTGATTTGACCAAAGAAAGAGCTTTAAAATATTCGTTTTTTGATGTAAAATTGTTCTGATCCCAAATTTGTGCACGACTTTTGGCGCAAATTTAGTTTCGATTTTTTAGTCTTTTCTGACCCAATTCGGACAATTCGGAGAATTCGGAATTTTACACCCACCGACATTTTGGTAATTATTGAACTTAATTAAATTCACTGTTAGAGATGGGCAGACAATACAAGGCTCCGAGTCATGTGAAAGACATCTTCACTTTAATCATATTGAAAATATACCACATATAGCAGATTTCTAATCGCGGTGCAAAGATATATTATAATCTATTATGATAAGGTACTGAGATACAACAAAGATTGTGTAAATTGCTACATCAGGCTTTTATCAGTATTGTTATAATTTGATGGGCGTTTCCTAAGCTACCTGATGAAGGTTTTTAAAAGACATTTAAACTGGTAACGTCATTCTGATGGTTGAGTAGGAACTTGTTTATTTCGAAAATTCAGATGACTTTCTTCGGTATTATAAGTCTCACAGACATCCAGAATCATTAGAAGAGCTCGACGAAAGAGATGGCGGCCTCTGTCCGCGATAATCTTTGTTGCTGAAAAGTCGAACGATGAACGATAAGACATTGCTCTTGGCATGTAACACCTGAATACATTAAACAATTTGTGAGGGGAATAAACATTATAGACTGTTGCATTAACTTGGCCTTGTTTGTAGACAATGTTTATTGAATTGTTTAAAGGAACGATGCATTTTAAATATTTTCTTACAGTTTTTCCTCTCTAAATTTGTATAAGATTTGTATACATGTGTTATAAAAAAAATACGAGAATATTATGTCATCGACATTGTCCACAAATGTTTACTGTTAAAAAAATGTTTCGTTATTTTATATATTGATGAAGTTAACTATAGACAATTTGGCTGACTTTAACGATTGCAATATTTAACTCTCCCAACGATGTTATACATATAATAAAAATCCGTACAAGCAAAACAATTCCGTTAATCAAAAATCTCGTTCAGAACATGACAAAATCGGGTGCAATAATTATACAGTAGTTGATTTCCCATACGAAAAGTACCATCAGGTGTTTGGAATAGCATGGTCTGCTTCGCGCACGACAGTTTCGCCCTTCTTCATCCGTGTGCCGATAGAATATCTTGAACAATTTCGAGTTTCGATGAGAGGTGTTTGACTTATTGTTCTTTACTTGGATATGATCAGCTTCGGTTGAAACATTGTATGCTTATGTTTTATAGATTGATCTGGAAGTACATGTAGTTAAAAGTTCATGATGCTAAGATGATCGGTTTAAGAATTATTGCTTGTAATAACTTTGTGTCCAATTCGTCTTAATGAGATGTTAGAACAATAAAAGCTAGAAATAATTAACCGATTCTGATGAAAATTGATATGCTAGGATGCATTGATGAGATCTCAAACAATTTGGGAGTTGGCGATAAGATATCTAAGTAATCGAAAGTCAAGTTAATTTTATTTCCCGATTACTGGTGTATATTTCCGTGCTTGGAAAACTATCTTTTACATACATTTTATTTATTGTTCATCACATGAATATCACTTTTGATGTCAATGATATCTGCTCTAGGTAGTTGGAATGCCAATGGTTTATGGATGATTGTAATGAACCTGGTTCAAATAACCACTGATATACTATTTTTAGAAATTGATAAAGACATGACAAAGTGATTAAAGTATTCTTAATTTAAATACTTATAGTAAGTATCACACACCTGTACAAAGTTCATTTAATCAATCAAAATAATTTAGATAACTTTATGATACTTTGACTTTTTAATTTAATATAATTCCTGAACATTTTGGTTGGAAAGAGACTCCTTAATATGAAACATAATATACCGTAACCAAGCCATGAAAACACGAGCATAAAATACATCTATCTCGATATACATTTTTATACGCCCACACAAATCTACAATTGTCTGATCTTAAGGAAACTTGGTAAGCATGTATATTTTGATAAGCTCTCGAGTTGGTGCATTCTCTTCTGGATGAACTGGGTTATTGCCCTTTTTTGCTAAAACAAAATTTATTTTATGTTAATAAAAATATTATCATTTCGGACAGCTGCCAGTGGGCGTATGTTACCTTGCCAGGCAAGCCCTGGTTAGTTTAATTATAGAACAAAATGTTGTGGTATTGTTAAGTTCTTGAAATGAAAAGATTTGAGATAGCGCACCTTTAATCTACCTTTGCTATCTTTATCTACCCACATGATCATAATATGACATAACGACATCTCCACTATTATTTACAATGATACAAAGTCTCATCTTAAAGATGAAAATATAAGAATTAAGAATAAAGACACAAACCAACGTTTCTGTCAATATTAACACATAAAATAATATATAAGAGAAAGTTTTGATTATTTAAATTTCACCATCTTATATGGTATTCGGATGAAGGCAGACGTAGTTCCAATTATAATTTCTGGGATGTATGATTTTCACGACATTGGATAACAGACCTGCTTTTTAATGATTGAAAAGTTTATGTACAGTGGTCATGCTTGTACTTCTCTGGGATTTCATAACAGGCATTCTGTAATTTTTTTCCTAAGAAAGTAATATAGTCATTTAGACAATATCAACATCATCATTATTATATCATTATGTATAAGCATGTTAGTTTATCAAATTAACGGTAATTTAAGACATAAAATATTCTAAACACGTTCTGTGATAATCTAATCTGTCTTTCAGATTGCTCTAGGTAACTAATGATTTAAACCTAATTGACACATAATTTTAATTTTATTTACGTATAGTCACATTTTACAGTGGGAAATTGGTTACAACATTTGCTTTAGATACATGTATATGTTTCTTAGAACGACACACACATGCGCAAATTACATAAGAACATAATTATATCATCCAACGAATTTTCTGCAATAGAGTTCATTGTTTACAGTTTTGTGTTGTGTAACTTGTGTCTTGGACTAAATTTTCAGAATATCACCAACCCCGTTCCATTATCGGTAAATGTTATTTAATACAAAAACTTTGGATATCGTTAAATAAATTACACATAATTGTCAGAAAAGATATAACAAAATAATATTGTTGAATTTAAGTTGTTACAAAAAAAAAATCACCCAAACACGGAAATAAAAAAAGAGAAACAATTTTCTGTAACATTTTGTACATTTATCTGTGCTGTTATTAGCTTATATCATGATGCATGTACGAGTCACTGTCAATCCCTGACTTATGTCTGAACTTGAATCAAATAACGTCCTGTATACCCATAATCTTTAACTTCTGGTTTGAAATTATCTGATGCAACCAGGATTAACTTCCAACGGATTTAAAGCTTCTACACGACAACGTAACCCGTATTGATCAAATAACAAATGTAATCTTTTTGTATGGAAACATTTCAACAATTTAAGAATAAACATAGAAATTCTACACTGGGCTTATCTGAGGCCGTTAAAACGATTTAGAATTTGGCTTTATAATGTAAAATTAAAGTTAGCATGTTATGCCAACATCAATGTTGTTTTGTACTTTATATAGCGACCTTTACAGCAGTTTTCAGTTGGAGTTCAATTCTGTATGATAAATTTCATAGCTCTATTATAAGCTTCACAAAATTACGTCTGTCTGGCAGTCCGATGGTGTCTTGTTTGGAAGGCTGAATGGATTTTTATTTAATGTTCTTCATTGCTATTTCTTAATTCTTATTTCTTATTTCTTAATTAGCACGCTTAATTCAACATTTTTGTCGTTGCAAATTAATATTCGGATACAAAAAATCATAATTTGTACTGAAAATGAACATTCTTCGAAAAATTCGGTTTTCCAATAGAAGAACATCGAATAAAAAGCCATCCCAACTTCCATAGTCTTGAGCTTCCTGATTTCTAACGCAACATCTTCTGCTAAAGTGTTATTAGAAGGTGACAATTTCAACTGTGATCAATATAAAAGTAGCAGAACCTATGTTGACGAAGAAATGCAGATTGAAGTAAAACATAAGCAAGTAATGGCAACTGCAATATTTTATGGTGACTGAATCTAGCAATCGGTGAGATTTGCTCTTAGATTCTGTTGTCTGTCGGTTTGAACTTTCATATTTCTTGCCTGTTTATACAGTATAATGTTACATACGGATGGTACATGTATGTGCTGGTAGCCGGCTAGCCACCCCCCCCCCCCCCCTCCCCTGACAATTATTTGGCCCCAACTCGGCCCCTCCACTTAAAGATTCCTAGAGACGCCACTGTGCCAGACATGTATGTTTTGTCTGAAATACCACAAACCGTTAGAAAGTGAAAAAGATACAAGTTGACAGTATATAGGTATGATACTGTGTCAATATTAGTATTAAGGTGGTACCAATATACTAGCACCTAGTAACCAATATATAGATTATCTGTATAACCTAATCCTTATCTTATCTATAATCTCTGTTTAAACAGTCTCCTCTAGTTTGTTGTATTGTTTGTTTTATAATACTAATATTCATATCGATTGTTCTATAAATATCCAACTTTATCATTGAGGAACGTCTTTTTTTACCCACTTGATTCACAATCAGGCCGATATTTTCTTCGTATTATAATTTTCCTATGAAAGTTTTACTTCTCGAAGGAAAGTGGGAAGTCCATGCTGTTATACAATCGCCCGATTTTGTCCTTCTATGGACAAGATTTTTGATTAACGGAATTGTTTTTTTTTTAACGGATTTGATTATTCTTATGTCATATGCAATTTGACCCATAAGGGATTTTGTTACGCAATGAATATTCAGAAAATCATGTTGCTAAATAAATAACTTCTTGATAGTAACATAATTTTACTAAGAAAGATTGAAATTGTTATGGTTTTATGAATTGTTTGAGATGCAGCCGTGGGAAAATATGGCTTCATTCAGGTTTGGAATTAGACGTGATTTTTGATGCGCTAATTTAATATGACTTAATAGATGATATTCCCGATTGACAAATCTAGAGTCAAGACATTCAACTTCCGGTACACCCTCCCGAGAATAATGATAATTATTATATTATGATTTTATATAACGCTATAAATAAAACATTGAGTTATTAAACCCTCATCAGCAAAAGATCATTTGACATTTTTTTTTACAATTTTAGTACATTCGTTAATCATATAGCCAAAATATTATACAGACACAAAGCACTATTATAGTTATAGCCATGCATTTCATAATTTAAGTACAGTATAGAGTTTCACCTAAATCTTATAGGTAAACAAGAATCTAATTATTCATTTACCTTGCAGCAAGATAAGATAAAATCAATAGCTACCTCATTTACATTATTCATTCACTTTAACTAGAAAAATAGCTCAGAAAAAATGGATAAAAAACTACCTGAAACTATGAAAAAGATCTATGTCGATAGGCAAACATATGTTTTTTTTTTACGAAAAGTACACAAACTTTGTGAACTTGATTGATTTTGTTATCCAATATCATATCTGATCGGGCTTTATACAATTAGTGAATATATGGTTTAGAGACACAAGTCTACACTAACATAGCCATATTTAAAATTACTTTGGGTGGACCGCTGTTAACATTTTTATCTAATGTATATCCATTGAGGTACTGAGGTATCAAAATGATGATGCCGTTCGTAGCATACCAAACCTTCCAGGAGTGGATCCAAGGGGGCGCTTTCCTGGCACGAACCCACCCCCCACCCAATTTTTTGCCGACTAATGTCAGAACACTCTTAAAATTTGTCGCTCGCTCCTCTGGCGCTCACAGTGCCTTTGAATTTGAGGCATGTTATATTTCAGGGCCCCCCTTTCTCTAAATCCTAAACCCAATCATTTCAATGGTTGCAATGTTCTAATCTTAAAATGATTTCTGCTCAAGCTAGACGATGCAACGTCTGATGGTAGCGAACGTTTCACGGGACACTTTTCTCTGCTTTAAACCAATCCAATATTAAAATGTTTCTTTCATTCACAAGATTAAGAAAAAAATCAATTTCGTATCAGCATATTGAAAAGAAGATGGATAGATATAATATTTTCAGGTGAAAGAACGTAAACAAAAGAAAAACCAATAACAACTAAGAAAGATAAATAATTCAATCTAATTGAGGAGACTGTCCAATGAAGACAACATGACTCAATGATTTTACTAGTGGAATCTTAATACATATAATTGACTTTCTGATTTTCTGATCTTTTGAAATTAAACCAGGCTATTTTTGATACATAAAGTCATGAAAATGCCTTTGACTTCTTGTACCATGTACATGTATCTGCAAAAAAGGTGTGGAATGAAACGTATATATTTTCTCGTTCATCCTTGCGTTTACGCGTACGCTTATGCGGGTGATGAGATCTCAGATGAGTTAACTAGTTCGATGTTGACGTTTCGCTAAATAAGTGCATTTATTTCCTTGACCTAGTCAAAGACTTTTTGTTAGCATTTTAAATGCCTTTAAATACTTTCATCATCAATTTTATTGTACACAACATTTCGACAATTTATATTTTCATATGCTATCTTCATGTTGTCGAAAAAGTATAATTTCTACATTTATCTGTTCACTTCAGCAGCTTTTAGAGCTGCCGCTAATCTCCTAATATATAAATTTGGTTTTTTTTGGAGAACCCAGCAGGCATTGAGAAGTAGTTTGCTTATGCTTAGTATGGTTATGTCCAAGAAAATCTAGAAAATCGGTGTAGAATATCAAACTCTGAAGTTATTTTTAATTTAGGATCGTGTCGAAACTGACTCGCCTATTTTATAATAAATTATTTACTACTTCGTGGCAGTTAGAAATTGCTTCTTTTTCACACGAAACATTAGAAAGTATAATGAATACCTCGACTTGGTTTAATTAACCTAGCAGTACCGTTAATCAATTTAATATTAAAACCTTATCACGACAATAAACCGAGGACCGCTTCGAGCTGTGAGCGTATTAATCAGCACTAGAAAAAAATGTAGAGCACCATAGTCAATCGGGTTTGATTTATTTGGAAATTTCATTTGAAGATACATTTTGCTGTGAAATAGAACTAGCATTGTCATTTTTAGGATTTAGACCGACATGGTGCATTCTTTGTCTCAGTTACGTGACGTTTACAAGAATTGTGTGGGGATATATAATGGTATGAATGGACCTCAAAGATATCCATCAGGTTTATTAGATTCGAGGTATATAAATACGTTTTGGAACTCATGCATCCGTGAACGGAGCGGAAAATATAAAATTTGTATGACTTAATTTTTCTGACTCCCCCAGCCATATCTGTCCAAATAGTTATTAGAGTCTGGGGATAGAGTCGGCCCTTTTCGGACTATTCATGTTTTGAGCAAATTCCCCAATGAAAGAACGACCGACTTTTAACATGTAATGTCTACATGGTCAAACTAAAATAATGTCAATGTTAGAATGACTTGATTGAATATTTAGGTTGTCTGGGTGTGCAAATGTCTATAATATACAAACATGTTTTAAACAATTCGCTACTGTTTTCCCAGGCGATATCAACTTTCTCAACTCTTCGATATCAAACTTTATTTCAAATTAACTGCACATTTTCCTTTTGATATACAGTAGTTAATTATACAATGGAATTAATTTATTGGAAAAGAAATTAACATTGTTACATGAAAACCTGCTTTCGCACGCTCTTTAAATACTTACATGGTTGTATAATTAAGTAGGTCGATGTAAATAATGCTAAAGTAGATTTTCTGCTCTCATCGATCACACAGACAGCTCTTTTAAATTACCTGATATAATCAACAATCAGACTGGTTCACATCAATATCAATAGAGTAAAAAACTAGTCACCGTGCCTGTATTGCAGAATCTTTTATTTGATTTCAGACATGTTTCAGACTACTTTTATAAGTTTTTATACATGTTTTAGGCCTACTTTAATTTGATATTAGAAATGATCCAGGATACCTTTATTAGATTTTATACATGTTTCAGACTACTTTTATAAGTTTTTATACATGTTTTAGGCCTACTTTAAATTGATATAAGATATGATTCAGGATGCCTTTATTAGATTTAAGTTATGTTTCAGACGTCTTTTATTAGATTTTATACATGTTTCAGACTACTTTTATTAGATTTCAGACATGTTTCAGACCACTTTTATTAGATTTCAGACATGTTTCAGTCTATTTTTATTAGATTTAAACATGTTTCAGACTTTTATAAGATTTTATACATGTTTCAGACTACTTTTATAAGATTTTATACATGTTTCAGACTATTTTTATAAGATTTTATACATGTTTCAGACGACTTTATACGATTTTAAACATGTTTCAGACTACTTTTATTAGATTTTATACATGATAGAGACAACTTTTATTAGATTTTAGACATGTTTCAGACAACTTGAATTAGATTTTAGACATGTTTCAGACTACTTTTTTGATATTTTAGACCGGTTTCAGACTACTTTTAGGATATTTTAGACCAGTTTCAGAGATTTTCATTTAAATTTAGACATAATTCAGACTACCGTTATTAATAATGTTTTAGGTCACTATTTATTACTTTTAAATGCATGCTTCTGCTATTTTTCTTTTTAGATTTGAGACAAGCTTAAGACAACTTTAGCAAATTGCAATTCATCATAATTCAAAGTTAAACTTCCAAGCCAATCCAATACATTTTTCATCAAAAGTTTTGTTTAAGACTTGCAAGTGGTTTTGCTTAACAGTGTCATGAATTTCGAGTGCACTTTTAATACCTCTTCTACTGGGTTGACGTAAAAATGGAACCAACAGATCATAATCCAACTAAATTCGCTCATGAGACAAGTATAGTAACTTGCAGGAAAAACACAAAGTGGGCAATTTCAGATCAATGAAAATATTAACGTCGATGGGCGATCAATTTGGTTTTTTTTTTAGCAAAGAGAACACTTATTTTGAAAACTTTTTTTTTTTTGATTGATTTTATCATCGATTACTTTAGCGTTGTTGAACTAAAATTATCAGTTGAATCAAAGTTGCATTCTTTTCCCATCGAATTCAAAACATTTATTTTTTTTAAATCGAGACAAACATGAACAATTTCCGGTGCTGGGACTGTAATTAATGGTAATTTCTAATTTAATGGAGTAGGGTTGGGTAGCCCGCTCGCAGCACTTGCACTGACCTTTGGCTTCACAAATTTAATTTTTTTTTTTTTTTTTTTTTTTTTTTTTTACAATTTGTCGCAATGTACTTAATCGCTTGAGGATAATATGTCCATTTAATACACATGTACTTGTGTATATTGTATATCTTAAAAAATATCCAGTAGCCTGTGGTCATGTATTTGATCTCTAAATCATCAAATTCTGTACAATAATCGCTTGAGGATAATAATATGTCCATTTAATACACATGTACTTGTGTATATTGCTTTATTGTATATCTTAAAAAAAAAAAATATCCAGTAGCCTGTGGTCATGTACTTGATCTCTAAATCATCAAACTTTGTACATTGATTTATTTATTTATTTTTTTTTTGGTGTCTATATGTTGTATATTGTATCTATGTTTGTCCCCATGGGCTGGGTGTGAGACAGGACCGTTACCACTCGTGGTATAGGGCCTAATTCTGACCCATGTAAAATAAAGAGTTTATTATTATTATTATTATTAAGAGCCATAACTAACCTGATATTGAAATATTAATACTCAGAGTTTATTGTTCAGTTTTATCGATTATACTTTTATTATTAATATCAAATATTTAAAGGACAATTATGGCAAATGATACAATGGAGACTTGTCTAGATTGTCTATTTATCATAAAAGACTAACAGCCGTAACTGGCAATTATTAATGTCAATATTTAATAAGAAATTGTGTTGTATTAGGGGTTTAACCCTGTAGTTTGACGTCAAATAGAACTACATTTTTAGATAGCATTGCATTTTTTGTGATACCAATTCTAAGGCCAAAGCTGAATTTCGTTATATCCGTCAACAGAAGACGTTCCAGCATTAACTAATTTTCTCAATTTATTGCATTAGATATTACACGGAAATATTTTTGGCAGGCACCCATTTTTATGCCTCTGAGCTTCAAGCTAACCCATTTCCAGACTAGATTGATATCTTGTACACGATGACCTTATTAAACCCTTCACGGCGAGAGAGGCAGGGAACTGGCATTCGGCGTTCGTTTGTTCGAGATGCAGGGAACTGGCACTGTGGTTGTCGAAGTCATCGTTTCCGGTGGAAAATTTCCTTGCATATTGATAGTAATATATCCTTCAATATCTCAATCGATGGTTGTATTAAAAGTTATTAGATATTATATTAATCCTTATTAAGTATCCTCAACATTATATTCATCTCGTGGTTTGGTTATCTTAATCTAGATCAGGGACATAGAGACTTTAATTTGCAATTAGATTTACTTGACCTCTCAAACAAATGGTTATTTACAATTTACCTAATCATCCTAGCAACATTTTTTTCTCCACTTTAAATTCAAACGAATACATGGATATTTATAGGTTTCCTGACTTGGGCAAATGTTTAAGTCAACACCGTACTTTGTACAGTTTTCCTTGTCCAATATCTAACATCGACTTCTCCTTCTAAAATAATTACAGATCAAGGGATTCGATGCCCTTAATTAAGTCTACGGGCCCAGCCGTCTAGTTGGGCCATAGAACTATAATACTTATACTTCTATAGTTGGGCCACTGGTGAATACAATAATAATCTTTGACTATTTTTTTTTATTATGTACATGTATGTTATATCTGTATAAGACATAAAATGGTCCATTTTGAAATGAAGCTACAAGTCAAATTGACAAAATACAATGGCAGGGTGACTCTTGAGGAAATATTTGACGACTGATTTTGTAATAAATAACTATGGCAATAAGAAGGTAACATGAGAATAAATATATATTGACCTAACATGTTGTAATCGATGACAGAAACAATATTGACCCTAGAATAACATCAACATATCAATACATCTACAATTAGATATCAATATCTATAATATTATCATGTGTGTTTATAGAGTGTACGATGTGCTAGCTAATCTTTTCAGTTTTTACTTCAACAAGCAATATTTTAACAATATCTGACATCCTTATCATCTTCTCAAACAGGCCTTCGCAATTAATTTTTGTTAAAGGCCAATAAGGCATTTTTTGAAAATAAATAAGATCCTAATATAGAGCTTAGCGAGCAGGGCGTTTTAGCGGAAGGGGTCTCTCTTGAAGAACCATTCTAAGTGCGTCGCGAGTGGGATTTAGCCTATGGGCCGCGATTTGAGAATGTCTAATCTTAACATTAACATCAATGTTTTATTTTGAATCCTCATCTTAGAGTTATGGTAGGGTAGTCCTTTTTGCCATTTGTCCTTACCAAAGTCTTGCATAAAAAGTTAAAGTATAGTCTGTAGTCACTTTATGTTTTTTGAATGGAAGTAAATTAGATCCATTTACAATTCCACTACCTTGTTTTATCACGTGGATCCACAATACCTTATGCAGTCCGCTCAGTCTAGCATGGAAGGTGAATGCGACATTTTTATGACTTCTAGCCACTTTTCTCCCTTTGTCGTGGTGAGAAGTCAAGAGTAGAACAGCTTACAAAAGCTTAGCCTTTGTCCATGTTTGGTCAAAAATAAGCTCAGAATATCCTGTTATCACTATATATATACACATCTGTAGACCCCCTGGAGAAACGCCACTGTCTACACACCTTCTAAATATAATGTCCTATCATCTGTAAGAGGTATATCAGAATGTGCCCAAAAAGCACAAGATATACCATACCCTATACAGATTATAAGGATTAGACTAACGTTTTAACAGGGTGTATTCAAGGTAGACTATTGAGTCACGTTGACATCTAAAATGTGTTTTATCTTCATGACATACAACACAATGACAATTTAGAGACTTTGATTAAAAACAACCACGTACTTCAACATATACGAGATCAAATTAGGAGGATTTAAAAGCCATTTAAATTTTTAACCATTGTGAAATAAATGTTTGATTAGTAACGTGGTAATCTGGAGATAGATCTCGTCATATCTGAAGTTGTCACCAAGTCTGTAATGTAGGTCGGAAGCAGGGGCGCCGAAAGCACGGGGTTAAAAAAAATTGTTGTGTCCTTACCTCATATATATAACTTATAAATAAAAGCATGAAACACATTCTGGTATATCTCAGAAGTGACCCCCCCCCTCCATAAAAACAGAAGATAACCGGGCCTAATAATGCCCTTTATAATACAGCTTCCCCCCCCTTAATTTTGCCACTGGGTCGGAGGACTGAAACTGATATGGAAAACGTTTCTTATCGTTGAGAAGGAACCAAGCTTTGTATGCTTTACGTTGTGTTAAATTTCTTCGGAAAAAAGACACATTTTAGGTCAAGCTATATTTTGGAAACTGCCATCTATATAAATAATCCGTACCTTGGGGTACTCTTGTTTGTACATTATATAGCTATTTACGATTCACATTAAACTTTCAATAGTGTTTACTAAAACAATTCATATACATTGATAGATTGAAGTGGATCTGTCGATGTTTAATATCACATGTTTTATTACCAGACAAGACATTGCCTTTCTCATAAATTAATATGTAAGAACGAACAGAATCTGATATTACTAACCGTCCATAATTTTGCACATATATATGGGTAATTCTGACCCTAAAGAGTGCAGTAAGGAATTTATGCTGAGAAAAAGATTCAGTCTTCTTTTGTCATACTGTTTTACGTAACCTCTTTCTAAAGCAGTGGTTCCCTAGGGGGCCATGGGGTGTTTGTCAGGGGGCCATGGCGCATGAGGATGTATTTGATTTTTTTCTCTAGCCCATCGTTTGGTCAAATTCATCTGACCTCATGCTGATGAGGTGGCACAAGACAACAACCCTTGCGCTATATTCCCTATTTTGTCCTCATTTGGAATGGAACAGGGGGCCATGGCTCTGGGAGCTTCGTAATTTCGGGCCACAGCTTGAAAAAGGTTGGGAACCACTGTTCTAAAGCTTCTTGCAATTTCAAGTTGTCCAATGTGCATGACAAAGATTGACCAGTAAGACCGACGGTACCAAAATAGCACAAAATTAGATCATATTTTCAAAGGATTTCATTAGTTTGATTTAGTAGAAGATATAAGTAATAATTTGACCAACAATAAACTCATGAAATATATGACCATACTTGACACTATTTAAATACTTCAAAACATTATCAGAATTTTAAAGTCTATTACTCGAATTTTATAGGAGGGTTGGTTTGATATATTACATAGTTCCAGACGTATGATTTTGACCTCCAGTCCCTGAGTGTCTTTTTTGAGCCAGCTTATAGGGTAGTGGTTCCCAACCTTTTTCAAGCTGTGGCCCTAATTCACCAAGCTCCCAGAGCCATTGCTCCCTGTTCTATTCCAAACAAGGGAAAATATGGAATATAGCGCACGGTTTGTTGTCTTATGCAGGAGGTCAGATGCATTTTACCACAATCACGTACAGACCTTACACAGCATATTATAGCTACATAAAGTTGAGATAGAGAAAAAAAGATATGGCCCCCAGGTTGGGAACCACTGTTAGAGAGACATATAAAAGTCATAATATAGGCATAAAGACACAATGGTTCCATAAAAAATTACAGTCTATTCTGCATCAGTGACGCTTCCCTGCTTTAAGCAAAAAACTGTATCTTATGATTATCTTTTTCCTTTCTCTGAGACTTTTATGGCTTCAGAAAGGATATAGAAATTATTTTCTTTTACATCGAAAAGTGGTTTCCATCGTGTCCGTGTCCAGTCCAAACCACGCCTTATTCGTCATACTTCTGTGTAGAACCTGGGAAAAAAATTCGGGAAAAGATGGGTTGTTTTTACCAATAAGATATGCATAGTGATTCATATGGAATTTTCCATTCTGACTTCACGTTTTATTTAAATGCCCTTCATCATACATTTAAACTTTAATAAACATATAAATCTTGTTGATTTATAAGCAGTTACTTATAGGGCTGACGAATAAACTTAGATTATATATAGATTTATCAGATAAAGGATAATCCGTGGTATTTATTGTCTATAAAACGTTATTGGTTATTTATAATCAATTGATATATTATTGAATTTTATCTCAAACCTATTCAACTAAACCTAATTCCCAAGTACAAAATGAATGATTGTTTCTGTCGTGATCTGTATGTTGGTTATATTAAAGGGATAAATCCGTTACTTTCAGTAGGCTACATTTTTTCTATACTAAACCACTACTTCCGCTTTAATTGTAATTTCTAGGAAACATAGGTGGAAGTGATAATTAAATAGTCCATATTGATTTAAACATTCTAACCGCCGTTACTACAAATCTTTTTGCTTTCTTATAAGTAATTTAGATAACTGAAATGAATTCGACACTTGAATTCCCTCTCCAGATAGAAGGGACCAAACACGAGAAAAACTGTATTTTTTAATTCTACGAATGTAAAAGAGCTGCTGTGATATTATCCAGAACGATTGGGTTGTCAGAAGCTAGTTTTCTATATTCCATGTGTGAGACAGAGATGCACGCATCACGCTGGCATCCAGTTCATATTTCTGGGGCCTTATTCTCGAAAACTTAACTTAGATAAAATCAAGATTTTAGGGAATACAGCAATTTGATTGGATAATAGTTCTTAATTTCAAATCAATTTTAGTGATTGACCAATCAGATGGCTAGAACACTAAAATCATAGCAAGTTAAGTTTTTGAGAATAAGGCCCTTGAACTGCAAAGTTTGACTCCAAAAGAAGCTTAGCAAAAAACATTGCCCGAGCAAAGAGCTTTGCTTAAGGTTAATCTATGGTATATGGTTTTCTGGGTTAAAACATAAAATGTAATTAATTTTTGTCTTATCATTTCAGGGGTGATGTTGAGAAGGCAGATTATTTAGGATTTACAGCATTACACTTAGCATCGAAAGGTGGTCATCTGGATGTGGTCTGTTTCTTGGTCAACTGGGGCTGTAATTTATATGCATTAGATAATGAACAACACACGGCTCTGGATTTAGCTGAATTGGTAGATAAACAAGAAATAGTTAAAGTCTTAGATACAGCAATAGATAAACAGATGACTAAGAATCCAAAGGTTTGTTTTACTTTTATTCCAAAATGCAATTCATTCTATCTCACAGTGTCGTATAGTCAGAGTCCATCAAAGTTTTTTTCCAAGAAATGAAATCTGTGGCTTGCCATTGAAAGGCTGCGCTTGCAAGTTGTGCAAAATCCCCAATTTTTGTGGCTTAGTTTTTTCTGACTTTCCCCCAAATAGCTGTCAAAGACTGGGAATAGAGTCAGCTAATTGTCGTACGATTTTCATAGTGGTGACTTTATAAATGTACTTAAGGTTCTCAGTCAGTTTTTTTTCTTGTGGCAGTTCTTTAACAGATGAAAGATGGTTGCAATAGTTGTCTGAAAATGGAGAAAATTTATGTTCCAAAGAATATAAAGTCATGTTATACGTCTAACTAATTATATTTTGTAGAAAGTTTCCAAGTTAAAAGAAGACGCAATACGTTGTTCTGATAGAAACCGGAAGTTGTATGAACGTCTCCAAGATGAGGCAGCAAGAAGAGCAGAAAAGGAGCAAAGACGACGAGGAGCAGAAAATGATTTTCAAGCTCCTGGAAAGAAATCGTTCATAAAAACTTTAACGATGAGAATAAAAGGCAATAGTAATAAGCCCAAATCTATGCATATTAAAAATCAAAATTATTCCAATATGGCGGGTGTAGGCGTAGCGAAACGAGTGTCACAAAGGAAGGCAATGCCTGGTGATGAAGGTTTTAAAGTGAGTGAAATGGATGACAGTGGTAAAAGAACTATTCGATCACTGCAAGGTGGTCATGGAATAATCAGTGGTAAGTCTCCAAATGTCATGTACATGACCAACAGGGATCATCCTGATGCCGAAAACACCTCCACCCGACCAGCTTTACAAAATGTTTTTGGAATGAAATCGACTGCTGGTTGGAAGTCAAAAAGCGAGTCTGATTTATTATTTGATTCGGGAGTTGAGGATAGTACTTACAGTGATCCTGACGAGGATAGGGAAACACCTGGATTATTCAGTCGACCAGGATTCGGGAATACTGCATTCCTGGGTAACAACGCTTTTGTTAATACCATGATGCATTCGTTTGAAACGGGAAGCGAACCTAACCTTAACGGACAGGATGATTTAGATGAAATTGATCAGTCTTTGCTTAGTAATGGTGAACGTGGCCATCAGTCTCATTTTCTACCTTGGGATCAAGACGAGGTTGAAAATCTGGATGATGATGAATACGAAACAGAATTTTCAGCATTGGAAACATTTTTAGTATCGTCAGGGTTACATAGTTACATAACGTATTTTACGCGAGAAGAAATTGATTTAGACGTTTTAATGAAATTAAGTGATAGTGAACTGAAAGAGCAGCTGGGTTTACAACTTGGTCCGCGTAAGAAACTTCAGGAAGCTATTAACCGTCGAAAAGAGCGTATCAATACGCCAAAAGCAATCACAGACACTTATTTATGAAATCAATAATCTTAATTTGATCGTGGCATAAAATGAAAATATTAAAACAAAAATTTATCGACAAGAAATTTTGTACATGTCCGTGACAGAATGATTTAGTCCTAAAAATATTCGAGCCGAGCCCCAAAAATATTTTTGACTTTGACAACACTAGAACTGTTACCCCACTAAAACGCCTAAAGGGAGATATATCTACCCAAGTAACTACTTATAGCATGGCATTTATGTAAAGGGGCCCTTTCTGGAAGCAGTGGTGTATTTAGGGGGAAATTCCCCTTCGGACCGAAAATTTTGCAATATTTTAACTTGAAAATACACCACTCTAACCCCCATCAAAAAAAAAAATCTGGAAGTAATGTATAAGAGCATGATAAATATAAGCACTTGATATAAAGTTTTTAAACTCTTTCATTTTACCCACCTAAAATGACGATGAAGTCAGTATCTCTTTAACTGTTACTTTAAGATCTAACAAAATACAATTCTGAGTCTGCTGTGAAGTTTTTTTATTTTGTACAATATGATGGATACGTGATATTTGAATACATGTATATGTGATTATGGAGATATATGATGAACTTATAGACGATTATGACAAAGATTTGAAATATTAAATTATTATGCAATATGTTTATTTGTTTTTCATTGAACCCATAATTCTAGTATTATATGAGAAGTCTGCTACTTGATTTGCTTCGTCAGACATAAATTGGTCTGGTTGCCTCTCATGATTTTGATCTGTATAAAAGTGACGGATATAGTGCTCAAAGCAGTCCATTTCTATACAACTATTACTCTCGAGTCCATTACTATACAACTATTACCCTAGAGTTCATTACTATACAACTATTACCCTAGAGTTCATTACTATACAACTATTACTATCGAGTCCATTACTATACAACTATTGCTACCGAGTTCATTCCTATACAACTTACTATTTCAATTACTATACAACTATTTCTCTTGAGTCCATTACTATACAACTATTACTCTCGAGTTCATTACTATACAAATATTACTCTCGAGTTCATTACTATACAAATATTAGTCTTGAGTCCATTACTATACAACTATTACTCTCGAGTCCATTACTATACAACAATTACTCTCGAGTCAATTACTATACAACTATTACTCTCGAGTCCATTACTATACAACTATTACTCTCGAGTCCATTATTATACAACTATTACTCTCGAGTCCATTATTATACAACTATTACTCTCGAGTCCATTACTATACAACTATTACTCTCGAGTTCATTACTATACAACTATTACTCTCGAGTCCATTATTATACAACTATTACTCTCGAGTCCATTACTATACAACTATTACTCTCGAGTTCATTACTATACAACTATTACTCTCGAGTCCATTACTATACAACTATTACTCTCGAGTCCATTACTATACAACTATTGCTCTCAAGTCCATTACTATACAACTATTACTCTCGAGTTCATTACTATACAACTATTACTCTCGAGTTCATTACTATACAACTATTGCTCTCGAGTCCATTACTATACAACTATTACTCTCGAGTCAATTACTATACAACTATTACTCTCGAGTATATTACTATACAACTATTACTCTCGAGCCCATTACTATACAACTATTACTCTTGAGTCCATTACTATACAACTATTACTCTTGAGTCCATTACTATACAACTATTACTCTCGAGTTCATTACTATACAACTATTGCTCTCGAGTCCATTACTATACAACTATTACTCTCGAGTCAATTACTATACAACTATTACTCTCGAGTCCATTACTATACAACTATTACTCTCGAGTCCATTATTATACAACTATTACTCTCGAGTCCATTACTATACAACTATTACTCTCGAGTTCATTACTATACAACTATTACTCTCGAGTCCATTACTATACAACTATTACTCTCGAGTCCATTACTATACAACTGTTACTCTCGAGTCAATTACTATACAACTATTACTCTCGAGTCCATAACTATACAACTATTACTCTCGAGTCCATTACTATACAACTATTACTCTCGAGTCCATTACTATACAACTATTACTCTTGAGTCCATTACTCTACAACTATTACTCTCGAGTCCATTACTATACAACTATTACTCTTGAGTCCATTACTATACAACTATTACTCTTGAGTCCATTACTATACAACTATTACTCTCGAGTCTTTTACTATACAACTATTACTCTTGGGTCCTTTACTATACAACTATTACTCTTGAGTCCTTTACTATACAACTATTACTCTCGAGTTCATTACTATTCAACTATTACTCTCGAGTTCATTACTATTCAACTATTACTCTCGAGTCCTTTACTATACAACTATTACTCTTGAGTCCTTTACTATACAACTATTACTCTCGAGTCCATTACTATACAACTATTACTATCGAGTCCATTACTATACAACTATTACTCTCGAGTTCATCACTATACAACTATTATCTCGAATATATTAGTATACAACTATTACTCTCGAGTCCATTACTATACAACTATTACTCTCGAGTCCATTACTATACAACTATTACTCTTGAGTCCTTTACTATACAACTATTACTCTTGAGTCCATTACTATACAACTATTACTCTCGAGTCCATTACTATACAACTATTACTATCGAGTACATTACTATACAACTATTACTCTAGAGTTCATTACTATACAACAATTACTCTCGAGTACATTACTATACAACTATTACTCTCGAGTCCATTTCTAGACAACTATTACTCTAGAGTTCATTACTATACAACAATTACTCTCGAGTCCATTACTATACAACAATTACTCTCGAGTCCATTACTATACAACTGTTACTCTCGAGTTCATTACTATACAACTATTACTCTCGAGTCCATTGCTATACAACTATTACTCTCGAGTTCATTATTATACAACTATTACTCTCGAGTTCATTACTATACAACTATTACTCTCGAGTTCATTACCATACAACTATTACTCTCGAGTTCATTACTATACAACAATTACTCTCGAGTCCATTACTATACAACTGTTACTATAAAGTTCATTACTGTTACTCTCAAATCCTTCACTATACAACTATTACTCTTGAGTCTATTAATATACACCTATTACTCTGAAGTTCATTATTAACCAACTATTGCTCTCGATATTGCCATTCTTTGGGTGAGATTTTTGATTGACGGATTTCATCCGCTTTACGGATTATTTTTTGTCGAAAACAAGCTTTTAAAAAACTAGCTCTATTCGCTAAACTTAAATAAGTTAAAGGTTAAATAAGAGGTTAAATAATATCTACATTATATATCTACATTATGTGTTCTAAATCAAATCTAAAACATTAAATTAAAACACTAGGGGCATTATCAACGTTTTTTTTAATTTAATTAACGCTTTATATTGTACACTATATAGTCCTTCAACCAACAAAACTGACAATAATGACAGGAGAATCTCTGGGCAATTTTGGCAAGTTAACGAACCATCATTTAACCACACTTCACATTGTTCCTCTATCACCACTTGGTCTTAAAATATGATGATAACTTTCTGCTTTAGGATTTTTGAAGGAATTATGTCCCCTTAACTGATTGTAGTCGCCAGTTTCAAACTTAATATGGTTGTAGTCTTTGTCAAGTATCTTAAGGCAACTGTCATTACCAACCACTATATGATTGTAACCATCACGACCCAGTCCCCCTTGACCATTAGCAACTGCTGGTGAAATATGGTTGTAATCATCAAATCCATTAGTCTTTACAGAGATATCCTGTCCTAATATATTGTAGTCACTGACTGGTGGTGTCTGTGTATTATTTACATCATTGATTTGTTCGTATTGGTTGTTTGGAATCTCGTCAATGGTAAAATAATGAGGACTATTTCCAACATTATTTTCCAGCGATTTGTTGTTTTCCAATTTAAATGCTTTCCGTTTTCTGGAGAAAAATAAATAAATCATTTTAATCCCCATGCCACAGTGCTGTTTATTGCCTTAACACTGATTTTTTTACCACAAGAGTTAAAAACTTCAAGATAATCATGTCTCAAAGATAAGTAAAGGTTTCTACATTTTCCGAGTGACATAAAAATGACATAATAGGTTTTATTTTTCATATCTAAGTTATATACTTTTAAAAAATGTGTCACTGGCATGTCACAGCCTACAGTAGCCTACATGTGTATATAATTTTAAACAAGCTGATACAACTAAATTTCAGCTATAAAAATTATTTTTAAAATTAAAATGTCGTTCCTAAAATCAACTATAACGTACTGTCTAATTATGATTCAGACGTCAGTACATTATTACTTCTGAAATATGCTGGAGATTGCTCAAATCGCTCATAGCTTCGTCACAGGATTCCATCTCAAATAGTAAATTACACCAGTTCGTAGACAGTTTAAAGGAATTTTCACTTACCTATGAAATATAATTGCTATGATTATGATCAACACCAAAAACGCCATGGATCCAATTGCAATACCAACTATGCTGCTTGTATCTGCGATAAAAATGTGATATTTTTCCTTTAGTTTAACATTAAAATATACACAGTTTATAAGATTTCTGTAGCCTTGTGAAACGTTGAGTTAATAAATGTCAGAAATAGTATACTAGTATCCATATATCTTTATTGCAATGTACTTAAAACAAGTGCCATTATTTGAAAATGACTACATCAAAATCAATATATCCATGAAGATACTTCGAAAATTATATTGGAATTTATGGTAAATAATTATATTTCGATTTTCGATTGGTGAATATATTACATATCTATTTCAACATACCTAAACTAGAGAGTTCCTTTTGATTACCACCACTAACTCTTGGTAAATTTCCTGTTGTGCTTGTTCTCAAACTTGGATTTGGTTGAAGTGTTGATGTGGATACTGAAAAAGACTTCGAACTCGTAGGTATAGTAGTAGGTGTAGTAGTGGGCGATTGTGTGGAAGTTTGAACAAATCTTTGTGTCGTGGATCTGATGGTGGTTGGTGTAGAAGTAGTAGGTGTAGATGAAGAAGTTGTAATGGTGTGCTGTGTTGTTGACACGGTGGTAACTCTCTGGGGTGGAGTTGGTCGTGTTCTTGATCTTGATCGTGATCTTGTTTGTGTTCTTGGTCTTGATCGTGTTCCTGATCGTGTTCTTGGTCTAACAGGCGTCGAGGATGAATGACAATCTTCACGTTTTTTCACTAAAATATAATAATTGATTGAATATAACGACAGGTCTGTTTGTTTGAAAGTAAACTTTACTTGAACAAATGTTTTTGTAAAATCATTAGACGTATTTTGCTTATAATTCAATTAGTAGATGTAGTTGTGTACTGTTAGTTATTGATATTTCACTCTTTTTACTAGTAATTTGTCAGTTTTCTCTTTTCTTTTCTATTTAATTTCTTCTCCAATATCATATGTCCTGAAGAAGCAATGTATAAAATATACCAACATTTGAAAGTGAAACAATAAGATTTTGGACTATTTATCAAAATTACACTCATGGGACACAATAAACTAGATATTTGCACACTTAACCCATTAACTTAAAAACGCAAAATCATTTCCATATTACACTATATAGCAACGTGTTATAATATGTGTTTTATTGAGGTTATTGTATAAAATTTCAGCAACATGAGATGAGTCGTTGTCAATTAAACAAATAATGCAATGTAATAAATTTATGACCTGACTGTATTATAAAGGAAACTGTGGCTTGACAAAGATATCAATACTCATTTCCTTTCAATTTAAGGATAATCTTATTAAACTTAAAGGGATTGTAAATTGATTTTCTAAACTTTGTATGTGTATCGGGGACTGACACATTACGTCATTGACAGTGATCTGCATGGGTATCAGTATAGTATAGTAGCCTCTGGGAGATCACAAAGCCCTGTAGATCACTGTCAGTGACGTCATAAAACACGTTAGTATTTTAGTGGAATTGCAAGAACCACAGACGTCGAAATGGAAATTGGAATGGCGCAAATTGATGCTATTAGTGTCTCCGATACACATACAAAGCTTAGAAATACGCTTTACAATCCCTTTAACATAAAACTAAACAATATAACCATCATATTAAGGTATATTTTATATAAAAATACTACCTCTTAAAAACGAGCCAAGGTGTATAATACATGAGATGAGTGTTTAAAATAAAAAAATTGAAGGATCGATCTTTTCATAAGATAATTCAGAAAAAGGAATGATTAAGATTGAGAAAATTCCGTTGACAGGAACAAGGTTAGTGTCAGAGTATTAACTGTGATTTCTTACCACAACTGTATGTTATTTCTTTTGGACAGTTCTCATTAGAATCATCAACTGTGATAGAACTTTGTATTTGACGCTGATAACATGTTTCCAGTGATTTTAAATCGCTCACTATACAGCCATCATCATTTGATCTTCTTTTTCTTCTGTTGACTTCTGTGCTAGTTTCTGGCAGAGCATCTTCGTATTCGCTATCAGTATCAGAACATTGACGACATCTAGGCTTCTTGGTTATACATACAGAATCTTTAGGGCCACATTTTATCTTGCGAAAACATTCATCATTAATCTCCTCACAGCAAGTTACCATCACATCTATAAACCAATATTTCAAATGAGAGAGTGAATGGGTTGGTAGATGGGCCTCAAGAGTGTTCGCTGATCAGGCAGGATAAGTAGGATTCAGCTTCAAGGGTATTCATGTAATGGGAGATGATGGAGTTCGGGTTATTTTTACCAAGAGTTTTGTTTGTTATGAAAGACCTTTAAGTTTCTATTAGATTAAATGTTCGAAGCTTAAAGGTTTGACAAAAATTTCATTCCCTTTCTTGACTTAATTATAATTGGCTTCAATCATATGACCTAATACAAAACAATTCAGCTACAATTGAAAATTAAAAGATAATAAAATCGTATTGGTTTTACAAGGCATGAGTCAGAAAAATAAAAAAAAATATTTCCTTCAAACATTTAGGCTAATATAATTTCACATTGATTACTTCTTGATGTGTTTATTTTTATAATTCTTTTTATCACATTAAAATTGAAAACCTGAAATGTAAATTGATTCTTGTACAGCATAATGATCTAGAATGAAAATGTTTACATTTACTTACTATTATTATTTTTATTATCCTTCTTCATGACTGTATTTGTAGTATATAATATTGGAAATTACGACTTATGTCCTGTTTGGGTTTGCTTTGTTCATTCTTAAGTAGTTTGATTTAGTGATGGGCCTACAGGATATAACACCAATTCATCCAAGATCCCTTCTTGATGACGCGTTTCGTAATCACACGGATTGAAATTTGAAATATTAAACGAATTTTTGTATATAATTGCATGTCATATTCGGTTGATTTCTGCACTCAAAGTGACACTTAAAATTATCAATGATGTGAAAAGTAAAGCGTTTAATGAGTAATTTGTGAAAACCTATGTATATTGCTTAATATCATACAAGGATGAACCCTATTGAAAATAAAAAAATCGAAATATTGCCTTTGTTCTTCAAAAAGCATTCAAATTTTACCATGTAAAACTAACTAATTTTTCAAAACACGCTCGTGAACACTACATATTTCTTGAATATTTATACGATAAAGTACATACATGTATATAATTATCATATGAAATATTTACGTATTGTATTGTAAATGAAGGCTCATGACGATCTCTATATATATATTCATCAACGGTGTCCAAAGTATACAAACAGAATCAAATAAACCCATAAAACAATGTAATTTTCCATACAATTACAGGTTAATATTGAAAAACACTTACAATTTGAGTAAGCGTTTTTCAATTATTGTATGGAAGCATAGTTTTCTGGATTTATCAGATTTCTTTTTAGGAAATCTGTTGTATAGTTATGCCACAAGGTAAGTCCCCTTATGAATATATACTCATATTGACCAAGTTGAAAATATGAATTTTTTTTTCATTCTATGACGTAGTATTCCTTTAAACAAAGTCACATGATTATAAAGAAATCATATTCATATTGCAAATAATTTTATATGTACGTTTTAATCGTAATATCTCACACTTTAAAAATCAATGTAGGTTAAAGCTATTGTACCATATACACTGCAAAGCTTGTGTTTTGTTTATTCAACTGTATAGAAACGTATAGGACGATATTTTATAAACAGGTTATACACCGTCAAGAAGGAAGTAAATTCATTTTGAAGTAAAAATTACGCAATGAATGGTGTTCTAGTTCTTTAAATGTTCTGATATTTTCAAACTGACTAAAGGTAAGTAGTCTAAAGATTATCTCATAATTCTTATTATGTCAATATATATATTTTGGTATCAGGAATATCGTCAAGAGTAATATAATGTTTTCTAGGTTTCATTTTATTTTTTTCACTTTGTGTATCATCAGTAAAGTTCAACTGTTCATATCTATCATTTCACAGCCTTATATTATAAAATATGACTAAGTCTAGTAATAATACAATATATATTCAAATATGTTATGTATGTAAAAGCATTAGCTAATATATCCATATTTCTTTGAGGGTGTACATATGAAACCACCCCACGACTAAACTGCCCTGAACATGTTTCTCAACTAGATAACAAGTGATGATGCTTTTTGTTGATTGGTGTGTTTGTTTTTTTCAATATTATTCTAATAAAACATTATTTTAATACAAATTTAAACTTGTAAAATCATAGTTCATAATAAACAAACATCCATTTTTTTTAATTGTGATTTGTTTTTACAGTTAATCATAATACATAGATGTATATAGAGGAAATGAAGGTCAGCGATGAAGCTTGGGAGCATAACTTGACTTGTGAACCACCAAAAGTTATAGAAATATACCATGCTTGGCGCTACCGTGATAATTGCTATAAAAAGTACAAGTTTGGGAATATTGATGATTTGAAGAATGAGTGCAACGATGAATTTAGTTGCAATTACAAAAAACCTAGGGTGGGAGGACGATGTCATTCCTTGTCAAGATATAGATACAGTAAAAGTGTAATTCAGTATAACTGTGTACAGAATGGTAAGTATATTTATGGTTTATATCTAATTTAAACTTTAGAATTTTAAAAGTTTTTAGAAATTGTTTTACTCCAAGAAAGATATCTTTTGCTACCAATTACACAAACATTAAAGTGACATTAGTTTAATACTTTTTTTTTAATTTCCAACAATAGAAAGTTTGAAGAAAACAACCACACCTAGACAAAGACCTAAGATTTCTTCCATTGAAGTATCTTCATCCCCATCAACATCCACATCAACATCAAGTAAGCTAATAATTTTCCTTCGATGTCCTTTTATCTTACAATTAGGCGGTACAGAAATACACAGGTCTGAGGGGCTTATGTGGAAAAATAGTCTAGTGTTCTCAACCGAATGGAACACATTAATTTTTAGTGGTTGAGAACACTAAACTATTTACACTAGATATGGTAATATAATATTACGATGGTATCAAATATGTGGTATCATTTGAGGTGGCTATATGTCCAAACCTCAACTCCAGTATCAGCACTGCACTGATGAGACCCAGAAATCCGAAACAGTACTGTTTGCAGTTTAATATTTTACATCATATAATTTACTACAATTATATTCGATATATATATTATATATATGATATGATTATATCCATTAAAAGTTGGAAATCGAAAATGTCTAAGCTTTGGAAACTTGTATGCTTTTTGTAGAACGTGAAATAGTGTGGATCTTTTTCTATTAATTCTCTAATACTATACTAATGGTTTTTAATTCTTAGCTAGACAGACGAGTACAACCACACCGGTTACAAGAACAATGTCACCCTTAACAGCACATTCTACTAAATCAAGTAAGTAATAAGATTAAATAGCAACTGCTGTGACATTGAAGACAGACGTAAAAATTGAATACAAAGAGATTATTCTTGTCATTTCTTCCTACTGGAGGTTGATTTTCTGGTATGCTATATCTTTTAAGAAAGAATTCTCTTTGACAGCTCTGTTAATGGATATTCGTCAGAAGGAAAATTTGAAATTTAGGAAATTTGATTGGCTTGCAACTGAGGCCATTCCAGGTGTTAATTTTAACATTGTGCAGGAAGAACAGATTAGGCTCCATAGACAAAAAATATAACAAATACAAAACTGAAGCTGAAAAATTCAACATTTCTACCTTCTAACAAAATTCACCTCTTTATTTTTCATTTACCCCCAATTCCCCCACTCTCCCCCCCCCCCCCAATTCCCCCTCTTTTAAATGTCCACTCCCTAACATTTCAATTTCACCCCTGGAGTGGAAAGAGAAATGTTAAATTATATCTTTGTTAGTGATGAAACCTATCATCAACAGAAATAGTCATTCTCAAAATAATAATAGTGTTCAGTCATATTCCTTTAAATTTAAGAAATACTAGTTGTTGGTATAGCAAGATGTTTCTGCTTTTGATGTCAATAGTACTAAGGTTTTAAAATCTATGACGGCGAATTTTTTACTTTCTTTTGATCCTATTTTGTTTTAGCTGGACGAATAGATACAACTACACCTGGGACAAGTACTAGACCTCCTTTAACAGCACATTCTAGTAAATCAAGTAAGTCCAAAATCTTTAAACCATACAGAAACGTATAACTGATATAGAAGATGTTAATCTTTCGCCATCATTGAAAAAATATTCAGTTGACTTCAGATTTGTTTTGACGCCTAGATTGCAAACAAGATAAGGCTACGATTACATCGGAAATATTTGAATCATATACATGTAAAGTACACGCCATGTTCCGGGACGTTTGGAACTGTACACTGTATTAAGTTTTGAGAACGCAAAAGCCAATGCAAGTAAACTTTTGGATAAACTGAGCATTTTATATTTTCGTAGATGATGCAGTTATTGCTGGGAGTGTTATTGGTGTTTTGGGTGTCCTGTCCCTTATCCTGCTACTTTTATATTTTGTTATGAAAAGGTATAACTTCCTCATATGAAAAGTTCATTAGCTGCTACCAATGTATTGCCAATTTGTTTACATGGATTTCGAGAATTGTTTTACAGTTTGGATCGTTCGTGCTTGGATTTTATTATTCAGCCTATTTTCTGAATAATTGCAAAATGATTGTCCATAGCTTATTGATTATATGTTCAGTCAAGTTCGTGATTCATTTTTCAGAAGGAAAGCTGATAAACACAAAGCTACCAAACCAGGAAACGCTGTTGGTCAGAATTCAAATGTGTTATATGTCGTACCTGAAAACATTCCATCACAACCAGGACGTGTTGATGAACCTCCAGCCTACCATACACTAGATAATATTCCTGACAACAATCATATTTATATCAATGATGATCATAGAATCGGTCAAGATCAACATACCAATAACTACAATCATATCAATGATACAGATGTCATGAATTCAACACATAACGATGACTACAATCATACAGATACAGATATCAATGTATCCGGTCGACAGGGAGAATACTACAACCATATATCTGTTTCTGGACGAAATGATATTCCTAATGAAATGGAAGACGGCTACAATCATATCAGAGGTACAGAAGGTGTAAGAAGCCATGGTATTGGTGACTACAACCATATTGGTGGTCAAACTGACGGTGAAGAGAATGAAAATTACATAAAAGATGATTACAACCATATTAGAAGTACAGAAGTTGTAAAAAGTCATAGTACTGGTGACTACAACCATATTGGTGATCAAACTGACGGTGAAGAGAATAAAGCTTATAAAGAAGATGATTACAACCACTTAAATAATTCTAATAAGCAGAGTACTCAAGACAGAGAACAACCTTCTGGTAATGAAGCTTCAATGATGCAAAATAGTCGCAATAAATCAGAATCTGAAAATGATTACGCTAATATTGGTAAAGAAAGATGTAATGACGATGTAGGTGATTTTGAACCAGATGATACATACGTTTATAGCTAAAAAGATGATACTTATGTTTATAGCTAACAAGATGATACTTATGTTTATAGCTAACTCGATGATACTTATGTTTATAGCTCACTCGATGATACTTATGTTTATATTTAACCAGATGATACTTATGTTTATAGCTAACAAGATGATACTTATGTATATAGCTAACACGATGATACTTATGTTTATAGTAACCAGATGATACGTTATGTTAGTTGTTAACCAGATGATACGTTATGTTTATAGTTAACCAGATGATACGTTATGTTGATAGTTAACCAGACGATACGTTATGTTTATAGTAAATTATCGGGAGATTTCTAATTTTATTATCTAATGATTTTCAAATCTTTTAGAATACCAATACAGTATTATAGTGTCATTTTTGTTGTCAGTTCAATTTGAAGATAAGCTATGAAAATATTACACACACATTTACGAAACACAAGAAAGGAATGTTCGTGTTTGCTACTGAGAGTTTAATTGGTTCAATATTTAGTTATGTTGTTTATGACTTTATGTTCCAATCTGATTAAAAAATACATTGTTTAGAATTAACTTGAATTGTCAGCCCCTTAAAGCTTAGATTTGAGTTATTTTGAATCGTTTTAAATGTTCCATGTATCATGTATCCTGCTGCACGTACAACTGCGCTCTTGGTAATGGAACCGATGTCAGAAAAACTACGTTATTATTGAATTTTTAATGTTAATTCAATATATTTTCTAAATTTATTCACGAACATTGTTGTTTATGTACAGTAGGATTATTTAATCCATCGGTTGAATTTTATTAAATATATTTTTAGTTTAGTTTTCTTTGATCATTTTATCAAGAGAGAGGGGTCATATAGGCGTAAGCCTGTTCCCTAATCCCTATGAATTATCAATAAAATACTGTTTATAAAAAAAAAAATCATTTTATCAATTATAAAAATGATTAATTAATTCACTTGTGTATTTATAGTTCGGTTTGTTTACTTATTGTTTATAAATATAATTAATGTATCTGTTTAGTGATTGTATTTTTATTTTTTCATTTTGATTAATTGTCTATGTTACTAATTTTAAATTAATATTACAAAATGAAATTCAAAACTATTTTTACAGGCTTTAATGCCTAGGAAATATAAAATCATAAATTTAAAGAAAGTTTTATGGTGGACATCACACTATCATACAAATACTGAATTTTATATTTACTGTATATTCCATAGTTCTAATATTTTGTTTTATATTTTTCATCATAGTTCTAATGTTTATATTACTTCAACTTACTTATTAAACATAATGTTTTCTGGACTCCCTCCACTTATTCAAGTTCCATGCCCTTAAAATCACAAAATTCAATCTATAATTTTTTTCAGATGCCTCGTTGAAAACATTCCAATATTCACATGAAAGATAAACCAATACTTATTGTTTACTAAAAAAAATTAAATAATAACCATGAACATTTTGAGATAAGCGAATTTACTGCCGAATATACCCATAGTACTGTACAGAGAACAACTGTATGACATGCAAAAACGAAAAAAAGGGTAGAAGACCAATAATGGGCATGCAAAAACGGTAAAGGGGAGAGAAGACCAATACTGGGCATGCAAAAACGGAAAATGTTAGAAAAGGCCAATAAGGGGCATGCAAAACGGAAAAAAGGGAGGAGAAGACCAATAATGGGCATGCAAAAACGGAAAAACTATATAATCATTTGCATACAATGTTTTAGTGATGCGAGTCCTATCTTGTATAAATTATTCATCACAAGTTACTTCCCTTGAAATGTACAATAGGACGTTGGTTGATTATCAGTTGATATCAGTCTGACAATTCAGATGAGGTTATAATGACTGTCGTTCAACATAATTATCTGATGGTATATTGTTCCTTTTATTAAATTCTTACTTTTTAAGTCTGACTGACACTTTTACTAACAACTATTTATTACTGTGTTTTTCTTTTGACTACAGAAACCATTCATGCTTTTTCGAGTTTAAATAAACAACTTCTTTCATGGAAATATAAAATGAAAATTAACTAAATTCTCACCTGAAATAATTCAATTTGTCTTTTAACAGTTGGCTAAGACTCTCAGAACTATTTTACAAACCTTACTGAAATTGATTATTATCATCGAAGAATGATATTGAAAATAAAAAAAAATACAAGTAAATTATTTCCCTTTTTCTTCGAAACGCGTTCGACTTTTAGCTCGTAAACACTTTAACATCACACTATTTGGCGGATTTTGACGAAACTGGCTGAATTTGTTTAATATCATCCAAGGATGAACTCTTTTTAAAATAATAAACAATTCTTGACAGATTTGCAAATTTGCTGAAATTGTTGATTATTACGTGAAGAAAAAATCTATTTAAATAAATAAAATAGTATAATAACTTTATATAAGTTGTTGCACATAAAACACGCTTATGAACACTCCATAACATTCTAAAAGAAATAAAGGTTTGATTATATCATGATTCTGATGGTTGAGGTTTTGCCATATCTTCCTATCCAAACAAAGCTGGAGTAAGTAACCTTTGCTTGACGCATGCAATAGTACCTCACGATGATGCAAATCTACAAAGATAACGTAAATATGAAGTAATATAATATACAGCATGTATCACTCAAATTCGATTGATGAACCATAATGCTTAATTTTGAGGTTAACATGTACAGTATTTGAACATTACGCTTAACACATTGGTAGAGGTATAATGCAATGAAAATGATGAACATATAATTGCATATATTTTTTGAATATTACAATCATTACGTATATTATATTATTATATTAGTTGCAAGATACCATGCCACATCTTTACGTATGTATTGTAAATTAATGTTCACGACGACCCCATATTGTGTATTTTTCATATTAAAAAGAAGTCAAATGGCTTAAAAGCTATCATATTCACATTGCTTATACTTTTCAAAAGTGATATCACACACTTTAAAATTCAGAATAGGTTAACAAATATTGAACTAAATTTACTGCAAAGCTTGTGTTTTGTTTATTCAAGCATACAATATAGAAACATAATATAGGACGATATTTTATAAACAGTTTATCAACAACAAGAAGGAAGTAAATTTATTTTTAAGTAAAAATTACGCAATAAAAAGGTGTTCTAGTTCTTTAAACGTTCTGTTATTTTCAAACTGACTAAAGGTAAGTGATCTATAGATATTATCTCATAATTCGTATTTATTTTATGAATATAGTTATTGTGGAAAACCAACGATGTCATCCAGAGCAATATGTCCTCTTAGTTAGACCTGTTGAGGTATTCATAAGTGAAGTTAAACTTTTTAATCCTAAAATATTTGATTAAAATTTAATCCAAATTTGACTTTGTAAATGTAATTAAACATCATGCCTTCAAACTTGTGAGGGGGTGGGGGGATGTTGGGTTACGACTACGTGGACTCACGAAGCAATCATTCTCATTTGTACAGTTACTTTTCAAACAGAACGTCGACTGCTTATTTGTTTTCAAAGGTGGCATCAAAGTGATCATCTTTTTCAATAAAATACAATATGGGCTGCAATATATCACTACCACTCATTATGGACAAATATTTTGACATAGGGATATGAAAAGACTTTGGTTGCCATTTTCTGGGACATAACAGGTAGGGCCCACCAATGAATATTTATAGAGACTTAATTTCATGTCCATAATTCGTGTGAATGAGAGTAGTTGGCATTTCATTTGTTTTAGTTCTGAAAAGATAAAAATCTGAAGAAGTACTACAACTCGAAATTTTTACATAATATATAGTAAAAATATATAGTCCAACTATAATTCGAGTAATGTTTTAACGCTCAAATTGAAGGCTTTGAATTTAAAGGCTCAAATATATACACCAGGTTGTAATCACTATTACAGTGTACTTAGCTAAATCAAATCCCGTTTCTGAAACTAAAGTATGATTTGCCGAACGGATGATGAACATTTTTAAATGACTGTCAAAACAAAATGTTTTTATTTCTGCATAAAACGTAGTTTTAAATTGCATTTGTTTGTTTTGTTATTGTCATCTTTTTTTAGTAGTAATTATATACATAAAATAGTACGGTGATAATGGAGGTCAATTATTCAGACTGGTGGTGGCATAAATTAACTTGTACACAACCAAAGGTTATTGAAATACACGATGCTTGGTGGTATTACCGTGGTTACCAGGATAGGTTCGATTCAGAGGACATTGATGAATTAGAGGAAGAGTGCAATGGAAAATCTATTTGTAGTTATAAAAGCCCTTTTATAAAAAGTAAAATTTGGTATTATTGTGTGCAAAATGGTAAGTATATAGTTTAAGATATATAAGATATATTATTCCGAGAGACATACGAGCATAACATTTTACACTGCCGATTACACAAAAAAAGTGTTAGGTAAATGTTTAATAATAGTACATGTATTTAATTTCAATTATTAGATAGTGAAATTACCACACCTAAAACACTGCTTACTAGAGAGGCAACTACCTTTACAGCAACCAATACTCACACAACAAGTAAGTTTATGATATTCATTTATCAAGTCACTAATTTACAAAAGGTGGGCAGAGGGTTTTCAGTGAGTTGGGGCAGGGGCGGACTGGGGCCCGTGATGCGGCCATGGTTTTTTTCAATTGACCGGCCCACTTAAGTGTGGTGGGCAAAGCATCACCCCAGAGCGTAGGGGTCTTAACAGGGGCGGATGCACATTTTTGCAAAGGGGTGGAGGCGAAGATACAAATTTGAGCCGAGCGAAGCGAGGTGAAAATTTTTTTGACCTTTGTTCTGGCTTAAAAACATAGAATAAGTGTAAATTGTACTAATTTAACGGTTTTTGACGTGGACCAATGTATGTTTTATAGTAAACGTTAATGGGTTAGATATTTTTGATTTCGTATTCTCCCCATTCTTAAAAAAAGACAAAGTAAAGGCGGGCGTACGCCCTCTACTGGATCCGCCACTGCTTAAGGGGTCTCCCAAAAAACTTTTTGAAAAATGACTGCCATAAAGATGATTTCCGAGCGCCTCCAGCGGATTTCGGCCACTTTCTTTTGAAATTTTGAGTAGACCTATAAGTCCAATTTTTTTTTTTTTTCAAAATATAAATATTTTTTTTTTGTCATTTTTCACAAACCGGCCCCGTGCACACCGGCCCGCATGGCTTTAGCCATGTAGCCATGCGGCCCAGTCCGCCCCTGAGTTGGGGACGTAGACTGTACTGCAGACTGTACACAAGAAAGATTTTTCATTTGGTACTTAAAGGGGACCAGTCTTCATTTTTATTGGTTTATTTGGGTCTTCAATATACTTAAGTATCCTTCAGAAGCACTAGAAATGTATGAAAATTGCATATTTCCTTCAAATGTATCTTAAATTAGACATTTCTCCTTCTATTTCTGTAGATGACTTTTCTATATATTGCATAGTATCCATAATGTGTAGTAGGGCATTATAACTTTCAAATGCTAATAATTATAGATGCACATGGATTTGAAGGCTCAAATTTCAATGATGAGTTGTGATAACCAGTACTAAATTGCTGAGCTAAAAAAGTCCCTGTTTCTGAGACTTGGAAAAATCGACCCACGAAAGCCTGTGCCTCTTTAACGAAAAGGTGTCGCTCTAAAACAGTGGTTCCCAACCCTTTTCAAGCCGTGGCCCAAATTTACGAAGCTTCCGGGGCCATGGCCCCCCGGTTCATTTTCAAGCTATGGTAAAATATGGAATATAGCGTAAGGGATGTTGTCTTGCAAACGGTCTCCGTGAAAGTTACGCTGGCACTCTGCAACATATCACGGTAATGAACGGCGGCCATTTGACCGGACTACATCAATGTTATCACGTAATCTCGTGATTCTGGTAGTTCAAACATCAGAGACGGGTCATTCGAGGCTACAAGTATTTGTAAACAAATAACACGAAAACAAACAGATATGTATTTAAAATGATGATAAAATGCGTAAATGGTGAACAGATAATCACTACGTAGCATTAAATGCACGAGCAGGTGTCAGAAAATTCCTCCACAGATTCTATTGCTATGAACTATATCTATGTCGCGACGTTACAAGCGTCAAAGTAAAGCGTCTCGCGCATGAAAACACAACGAAAAACACCATTCATTACCGAGACAGATTATGGTTTACGGAAACTGCCGAGGATTGCCGATTGGTTGTCTTGTTCCTCCTCATCATCTGGGGGTCAGATGTATTTGACCACAAGCAACCACAGACCTTGTACGGCAAAATATAGTTAAATAAAAGTTGGGCTAGAGAAAAAAAGTGATATACCTCATGTCCCATGTCCCCCCTGACAAACATCCCATGGCTCCTTAAGGGGTCATGGCCCCTCAGGCATAGCCGTAGGAGACATAACATATTATGTTTTCGGGCAAAAAATTCAAGAAATCGGGCAAAATATCATTAAAAGTCGGGCAATTAGTCAGTCTAATCTGTTGAGTCGTCGGCCCCTACGGCTATGCCAGGTTGGGAACCACTGCTTATACCAATACAAATATTCCTCCATATGGAGTCATTAACAAATCATGTAAACAGAAAAATGAGATTTAAATTAATTTTAATATTATTTAATTCTAACTATCATGATCATAACTTAATCACCGTTAATAATATAACTTGTGTTCAGAATCAGAGTCTTGTTCACAAAATAAGTTGGTATTGAAAATTTGTATTATTTTATATTGACAATTATGAACTCCTTTTGTTTTAGTTGGACGAGTGAATACAGCCACGTCTGTTCCAAGTACAAGGCCACCTTTAACAGAACATTCTAGTAAATCAAGTAAGTGATAATCCTTACACAATAGAGAAATTATTCTTCATGGAAATTGGGGGTGGGCAAGATTGTAAATATGTAGGGGATATTTGGTACTTTACGAATCTTTCTTTTCCTTTATTATTGTTAAAAGGTGTTGCTTCGTGGTTGTAGCATAGCGTCGTTAGAAAGGCAATAAACGGAATAACACGCCCGTTCTTATCTCGTTACACTGGCTACCCATTCATTACCGTTGCTAATATAAACTTCTAGTTTATGTGTATAAAGCACAGCATAGTAAGGCTCCTAGCTACCCTCAAGAACTAATTACGCCTTACAAACCCAACAGATCCCTCAGGTCAGAAAACAGTATGCTTTTAAATCATCCAAATGGCGTTCGAACAAAAAGCTTCTGCGAAAGGCGTTTTGACAAGGCCGCGCCTACACTCAGGAACAGTTTACCATTGTCATTGCGGAATGTGAATTTTTTAGACGTTTTTTAAAAAAAACAACTCAAGACTCACTTCTTTCGAACTGCTTTTAATAATTTCTTGTAGATTTTATTTCATTCTATATACTTTTAATTGTATGCAATCATTTTAAACTATTTTGTTTAATTTATGGTACTTGCATTTTCTCTTAGTTGGACGAGTGAATACAGCCACGTCTGTTCCAAGTACAGGGCCACCTTTAACAGCACATTCTAGTAAATCAAGTAAGTGATAATCCTTACACAATAGAGCAACTCCTCGTGGATATCGAAGCTCTTCCCTAAATCATTCTTCCTCATTTACACAGTACTTCGTTTTCATTTTACTAGAAGGAATACGAGAAGATCGTGTTTTTATCACTTCTCATTTTGCAGAGAGTCAAATAAGGATTGTTAACCAAAAAGGCTAATACTACAACAAACGGATCCGGTATTGTTATATTTTGAGACGTTTGTAACTTTACCCTGTGGCATGTATTAAATTGTATTGAGTAAATGTATCGAACACGACAATGGAGTCGCTGTCAATTTTTTTTTTATTATAGATGATGCGGTTATTGCTGGGAGTGTTATTGGTGTTTTATGTCTCTTGGCCCTGATCCTGCTACTTTTATATTTTGTTATGAAAAGGTAAGACATAAAGCTCACCTCGAATCCTGAAAATAATAAATACATCCTATGAAGTCATGTCTCATGTTTTTGTTTCTTTTCTTAAAAAATTAAACATTTATTTTTTTCAGAAGAAAAACTGATAAACATAAAGCTACTAAACCAGGAACTGCTGTAGGTCAGAATTCAAATGTGTTATACATGTATGTCGTACCAGAAAACATTCCATCACAACCAGGACGTGTTGATGAACCTCCAGCCTATCAAACTCTTAATAATATTCCTGACAACAATCATATTTATATCAATGATGATCATGAAATCGGTCAAGATTTAAAACATCAACATACCAATAACTACAATCATACAGATACAGATATCAATATATCTGTTTCTGGACGAAATCAAGATATTCCTATTGAAATGGAAGACGGTTACAATCATATAAGAGGTACAGAAGGTGTAAGAAGCCATGGTATTGGTGACTACAGCCATATTGGTGATCAAACTGACGGTGAAGAGAATGAAGATTACATAAAAGATGATTACAACCGTATCAGAAGTACAGAAGGTGTAAAAAGCCATAGTATTGGTGACTACAACCATATTGGTGATCAAACTGACGGTGAAGAGAATAAAGCTTATAAAGAAGATGATTACAACCACTTGAATAATTCTAATAAGCAGAGAACTCCTGAGAGAGAACAACCTTCTGTTAACGAAGCTTCAATAATGCAAAGTAGCCGCAATAAATCAGAATCTGAAAATGATTACGCTAATATTGGTAAAGAAAGATGTAATGATGATGCAGGTGATTTTGAACCAGATGATACTTATGTTTACAGTTAACCAGATGATACTTATGTTTATAGTTAACACGATGATACTTATGTTTATAGTTAACCAGATGATACTTATGTTTATAGTTGACCAGATGATACGTTATGTTTATAGTTAATTATTATTAAGTTATTATTAGTTAAGATTGCTAATTGATGCTTTTATTATCTTGTGATTTTCAAATCTTTTAGAATACCAATACAGTATTATAGTGACTATGTTATTTTTGTTGTCGGTTCAATTTAAAGATTAGCTAAGAAAATATTATGATAAAACTTAAAGGTTGATAAAATAAAAAGTTATTATCTTTGCCCATCACCCTCGCGGAGAAACACACAAATTGATGTTTGCTATTGAGGGCTTATTATTGGTTTAACTGGTCCAATATATTTAGTTATGTTGCTTATAAATTCATGTTCCTATCTGATTAAATAGAAAATAAAACACTTGTATTGTCAGCTCTTTAAAGCTTAGATTTGAATTATTTTGAATTTTTTGGCTGTCTTAATATCATGTATTCTGCTATATATACTACTGCATGCCTCGTAATGGAACCAATATCAGAAAACCTACAAAACATAGTTTAATCTAGTTACGTTATTAGTGATTTTTTAATGTTAATTCAATATATTTTCTAATTTTCTTGTCAAATATTGTTGATTATATTAGGCCTATTTAATCCATAATTAAATGTATTCATAGTTTAGTTTTATTTGATCATTTTATCAATTATAGAAATCATTAATCAATTTACTCGTATATCATATAGTTCGGTTTGTTTACTTTTTGTTTATAAATATAATTAATTAATGTATCTGTTTAGTGATTGTAGTCATAATTTAGTCTAGTCATTACTAAATGATTGATTATACATTTTTTTTTTTTTTTTTTGCATAAAAAATGTATTTATAGTTTAGTTTAAGTTTCTACTATTTAGAGTTCTGTGATTTTCGGCTTAAGATATATTAATATTACAAAATGTGATCCAAAACTATTTTACAGGCTGTAATGCCTAGGAAATGTAAAATCATAAATTTAAAGAACGTTTAATGGTGGACATCACACTATCAAACAAATACTGAATCTATCATTTATTGTATATTCTATAGTTTTAATATTTTGTTTTATATTTTTCATCATAATTCTAATGTTTATATTTTTTATATGAACTTACTTATCAAATATAATGTTTTCTTGACTCCCTCCACTTTTTCATTTTCCATGCCCTTAAAATCACAAAATTTACTCTATGAGTTTTTCCAGATGCCTCGTTGATAACTTTCCAATATTCACATGAAAGATAAACCAATACTTATTGTTTACTAAAAACATATAGATGATAACCATCATAAACCAAGATAAACAAATATACTGCCGAATATACCCATAGTAGTGTACAGAGAACAACTGTACATGTATGACATGCAAAAACGGAAATAAGGGGAAGAAGACCAATAATGGGCATGTAAAAACGGAAAAACTATATAATCATTTGCATACAATGTTTTAGTCATGTTTTAGTGATGCCAGTCCTATGGACTCACTCCACTAATTCATTTGCCATCCGCTTCAATGTTAAATCACCAAATTCAATCTTCTGTAACTTTTTCCAGAAATCTCGTTGAAAACTTTCCAATATGTCCAATGAAAGCCTTATACTTATTCAAAAATTCAATATATCATGACCATGAAAATTTTGAACTTGTCAAATTGAAAGTAGACCACTACCGGATATCAACATCTAGTAGACTTGGACTGCTCACATATCGACTATTTTTAAAAATGTCATTCCGCATATATATCTCACACTTTCTCACAAAACCTGAAAGAAAATGCAATTTCAGACATAAAATTTCAAATTTAGACCAAAAATTTATCAAAAATCAGCATGCAAAAACCCAAAAGGAAGGGAAAATTAATTAGTGGGGTGGGTCTGATGGTATATTGTTCCTTATATTAAATTCTTACTTTTTATGTCTGACTGTCACTTTTAGTAACAACTATTTTAATATTACTGCATTTTTCTTTTGACTAGAGAAACCATTAATGGATTTTCGAGTTTAAATAAACAACTTCTTTCATGGAAATTTAAAATGAAAATTAACAAAATTCTCATCTGAAACAATTTGTCTTTTAACAGTTGGCTAAGACTCTCAGAACTATTTTAAATATAATGCTTAAATTAATACAAAAATAATAGGAAATAGGCCATAAATCAGTCAATATACAGCAATCATTATTTGGTTTGAGAAACAAAACAACAGAACGCAATTAATGAAGGTCTATCAAAATTCTTGTAATAATTTATTCGCCCACGTGAAATGGTCACCCATGTCCGTCCGTCAATAAGTAATTTTTGATGGGCTTTGACAAACTTTACCGAAATCGATTATTATCATCGAAGAATGATCCCTATTAAAAAAAAAAAAAAAATCGAAAAATATTACACGTAAATTATTTCCCCTTTTCTTCGAAACGCGTTCGATTTGTAGCTCGTAAACACTTTAACAGCACAATATTTCCAGGATTTTGGCGAAACGTGCTGAATTTCTTTACATCCAAGGATGAATTCTTTTTAAAATAATAAACAATTCTTGACAGATTTGTAAATTTGCTGAAATTGTTGATTTTTACGCAAAGATGAAATCTATCTAAATAAATAAAATAGTATAATAACTTTATATAAGTTTTTGCACTTAAAACACGCTTGTGAACACTCCATAACATTCTAAAAGAAATAAAGGTTTGATTATATCATGATTGTGATGGTTGAGGTTTTGCCATATCTTCCTTTTCAAACAAAGCTGAAATAATAGTACCTCATTAAGGTTCATGATGCAAATCTACAAAGATAACGTCAAAATGAAGTAATTTATACAGCATGTATCACTCAAATTCGATTGATGAACCATAATGCTTAATTTTGAGGTTAACCTGTACATTATTTGATGTATATTATTATATATAATGTAAGAAAAATGATTTAATATAATTGCACATATTTATTATGTCTTGAATATTTCAACTATGACGTACATATTTTAGTTACAAAGATCATGCGACATCCTTACGTATGTATTGTAAATTAATGTTTATGACGATCCCATTTATTGTGTATTTTTCATTTTAAAAAGAAGTCAAATGGCTTAAAAGCTATCGTATTTACATTGCTTGTACGTTTTAATAGTAATATCTCACTAAAATTCAAAGTGGGTTAACAGCTATTGTACTATATTTACTGCAAAGCTTGTGTTTTGTTTAGCATACAGTATAGGAACATAATATAGGACGATATTTTATAAACAGGTTATCAACTCTCAAGAAGGAAGTAAATTCATTTTGAAGTAAAAATTACGCAATAAATGGGGTGTTTAAGTTCTTTAAACGTTCTGATATTTTCAAACTGACTAAAGGTAAGTGATCTAGATATTATCTCATAAATCGTATTTTATGAATATAGTTACTTTGGAAAACCAAGGATGTCATCCAGAGCAATATGTCCTCTTAGTTAGACCTGTTTTTTATCAGTCAATATGGGTATTCATAAGTGAAGTTAAACTGTCCATGTTTTTAATCCTAAAATATTTAATTTATTAAAATTTAATCCAAATTTGACTTGGTAAATGTAATTATACATCATGTCTTCAAACTTAAGAATGGTATTCATAATGCCATTTAGACCCATATCCATAGAGGGGGGGGGGGGGGGGGGGGGGTGTTACTACTACGTGGACTCGCGAAGCAATCATGCTCATTTGAACAGTTACTAATCAAACAGAACGTCGACTGCTTATTTGTTTTCAAAGGTGGCATCAAAGTGATTATCTTTTCCAATGTAATACAAGATGAGCTGCAATATATCACTACCACTCATTATGGAACACCATTTTGACACGAGGATATGAAAAGACTTTGGTTGCCATTTTCTGGGACACAACACGTAGGGCCCACCAATGAATATTTATAGAGACTTAATTTCATGTCCATAATTCGTGTGAATGAGAGTAGTTGGCATTTCATTTGTTTTAGTTCTGAAAAGATAAAAATCTGAAGAAGTACTACAACTCGAAATTTTTACATAATATATAGTAAAAATATATAGTCCAACTATAATTCGAGTAATGTTTTAACGCTCAAATTGAAGGCTTTGAATTTAAAGGCTCAAATATATACACCAGGTTGTAATCACTATTACAGTGTACTTAGCTAAATCAAATCCCGTTTCTGAAACTAAAGTATGATTTGCCGAACGGATGATGAACATTTTTAAATGACTGTCAAAACAAAATGTTTTTATTTCTGCATAAAACGTAGTTTTAAATTGCATTTGTTTGTTTTGTTATTGTCATCTTTTTTAGCAGTAATTATATACGTAAAATAGTACGGTGATAATGAAGATCAACTATTCAGATTGGAAGTGGAATCATAAATTAACTTGTTGGCAATCCAAAGTTATTAAAATATACGATGCTTGGTGGTTTTCCAATGGTTATGAGGATAGGTTCGACTCAGAGAACATTGCTGTCTTAAAGAAATTGTGCAATGGGAAAAAAAGTTGTAGTTTTAAAACTGATGAAGAAAGTCAAATTTGGTATCAATGTGTGCATAATGGTAAGTATATTCATAGTTAATTTCTATAAATATTAATCATATTATATCAAATAAGCTATATTATTCCGAGAGGCCTACGAGCAATACATTTTACTCTGCCGATTACACAAAAAAAGGTGTTAGGTAAATGTTTAATAATAGTATTTAATTTCAATTAATAGATAGTGAGATTACCACACCTAAAACACTGCTTACTAGTGAGGCAACTAACTTTAGAGCAACCAATACTCACACAACAAGTAAGTTTATGATATTCATTTATTAAGTCACCAATTGACAAAAGGTGGGCAGAGAGTTTTCAATAAATGGGGGACGCATGTACTGCAGACTGTGCACATGAAAGATTTTTCATTTGGTACTTAACGACAAGGTGTTGCTCTTTGACGGGGAGGTCGAAAACTCGGACTTCTCGGAATCCTAGGAATTCAAGAAGTCCGGGTTTTCGATATTGCTCTATATAAAAAAACGAAAACTCGGAATTGTTTCCTAGGAATTAAAATTACCGAGTTTTCGATATTGCTCTATATGAAAATCGAAAACTCGGACTTATCGAAATCCTAGGAATTAAAATCGATTCCAAGAAGTTAGAAAATAGGAGTTTTGAACATCCCACATATTTGGGAAAATCAGATGTATTTGGTATTGTCCAATTTTTTTAAAGGGATAAATCTGTTATATTCGTCCTATACGGTTAATATTTGTGTTTAATATTGACTATTGGTTAGATAAATATGCATCCCACACATTTTATCTTCCTTTTAACACCTTTTATCCCTATAACATAGACAATAATCATGATAAAATCCCCTCATTTGTAGTTTTGTTTCCGATACTAAATTTACAGCTGATAAAGTGAGGTTACTATTTTTTCTATTTTGTCGTTAGACCAATGAAAATTAACGATCTTATAAATAAACAAAATTTGCTACGTGGACTCTTCTGCCCACTGGCAGCTTTGCTTAAAAAAATGGTAAAGTTATGGAGATCAGGGCAATAACTATAATGTTTCTCATTTCGCTGACTATCAATAGCGTTCATCCTTATCTAAGCACACACTTTCACACCAAGTTTCGTCAAAATCGGTGAAGTATTGAACAAGGGCAATAACTGGTATCAAATATTTTTCAAATTACCGGTACTTCATTTTCAATAAAGTTCATCCTTTGGTGATTACAAATAATCTTGTCAAATTTAGCTTCTATTATGTCTACAACAAAATTTTGACGCGATTATATTAAGTCAAGGGCAATAACTCAAAAACCGTTCATCGAAAAAATGTCAAATTCGAATTTGACCGCCGTCTTATCAATTCCAATGCCCATACCAAGTTTCAATAAAATCCATAGAAAATTGTAGCTTCTATTGTGTCTACAATAAAATTTTGACGCGATTTTGTTAAGTCAAGGGCAATAACTCAAAAACCATTCATGGAAAATATGTCATATTCAAACTTGACTATTGTCTTATCAACTACAATGCTCATACCAAGTTTCATTAAAATCCATTGAAAATTGTAGCTTCTATTGTATATACAACAAAATTTTAACGCAGTTTTGTTAAGTCAAGGTCAATAACTCAAAAACCGTTCATCGAAAATATGCCAAATTCGAACTTGACCACCAGTCTATTTAAAATCAGACCCTAATTTCGTTTCGTTTTTTTAAATCCAATTTCGTTTCGTTTTTTTAAATCCGGTGTTTTAACCACTACATTAGGGTCTGAGAACGAGACGCTGTAACAGCCGTTCACGTTAACTTTGATCTAACCTTAATGACCTTTGTTTTAACCAATCAGATCTTTGCCCTCTCCTGCGCTGGGATTTTGTTCTCGAACAATAGGTGCATTCTAGGATTCCTAAGTGCTGTAGACTAGTTTATTAGGTCATTTTTATCAAGGTTAGGTCAAAGTTAACGTGAACAGCTGTTACAGCGTCTCGTTCTCAGACCCTAATGTAGTGGTTAAAAAACCGGATTTAAAAAAAAAATAACAAAACGAAATTAGGGTCTGATTTTAATTAGAATGACTTGACCACCGTCTTCTTATCAATTCCAATGCTCATACCAAGTTTCATTAAAATCAATTGAAAATTGTAGCTTCTATTGTGTCTACAACAAAATTTTAACGCAATGATAAATAAGTTAAGGGCAATAACTCAAAAACAGTTCATCAAAAATATGCCAAATTCGAACTTGACCGCCGTCTTATCAGATCCAATGCTCATACCAAGTTTCATCAAAATCCATTGAAAATTGTGGCTTCTATTGTGTCTCCAACAAAAATGTAGCCAAGGGCAATAACTCAAAAACCGTTCGTCGAAAAATTGTCAAATTCTAACTTAACCGCCGTTTTATCAATTCCAATGTTCAAACCAAGTTTCATTTAAATCCATTAAAAATTGTAGCTTCTATTGTGTCTACAACAAATGTTGACGGACCGAGGGACCGACGGACAGGGGCAGCAACAATATATACACGTGGGCGTATAAAAAATGACACACAAATAATAGTATCAAATTGTTTTTAATGTTGGTAGTTCCTCATTATTGTGGTTTTGATATCATGTTTACTAAAGTTATCAATCTTAATTTCTTTCTGCATGCAGATTCAAATTTAATTAATAGGTTGTATGTGCTCAGAATTGTTTTGATGTTTGCAGCTGTCCTTCATTCATGGGCCAGAGGGTCAGCTATAGTCCCTTTACAGTAACGGATTTAAGTATTTGTTATGAGGGTAAGCCTTCCCATGCATTCTAATTTTTGAAGAAAAACTCTGATACAAATTATGAAATCTGATTTATATAAGACACACAGAGCTTAAAATAAAAACAACGACATTTAACACTTATGAGGACAAGGTTTATAACAATATTCAAGAATAATACTTTAGTACACGCTTACAATCCAAGTGTGGTCGAAATCGCTCGAGAATAATGCCTTCTACTAGAGTGTTGACAAGCTAAACAAGTTTTAAAGAACAAGGGCAGTAACTCAAAATGAATATTTCTCGATTTCGCCAATATTTAATAAGCTTTATCCCAAGGTTAGTACGCACTCACAATCCAGGTTTTGTAATGACATTGTCTTAGTTCACACTCTCATAAGAAAGTTACGGCATAGAATATTGTGCCTCCTAAAGAGTTCCCAACATGGAACACGTTTTCAAAAGCAAGGACAGTAACTGATGCATAGTTTTCGTTTTTTATATAGAGCAATATCGAAAACTCGGACTTGAAATCCTAGGATTATCGAATCTGTGTGTCTTCCCACGTCGCCCCTTCCCACTTCGCCCCTTCCCATTGGTAGTAGGGCGTTTCACACCCAGATAATTCCCGCCCGGACAATTCCCGCCGACCAATTCATATCAGGACATTTCGCACCAGGATGGTTTGCATCAGGACAACTTCCGCCAGAGACATTTCACACCCTGGCACTTTACACCCAGGACGATTCACATCCAGGACAATTGCCACCCGGAAATTTCACACCCGGGCAATTCGCACCCATGACAATTTCTATCCATAAGAATCGCATTCCTGTCTCCTACACAAACAACAATCTACAAGGGGTCCATTCCAATAAAATTCGTAAAGTACAAAATCATGCGTAGTTGCCATGGTAGACTGGAAGTTCGGCATAATTTACAAATTTTACTGGAACTGACCCCAGGGTATAAGACTGTGACTACTCTCCAATATTTCTTACACTAAATGTATGCAATGGGATTTTAACGGACAAGTCTTAAAATGGGCCATAATCTGCCTCAAAGTATGACCGGCTGCCGTTTGGGACTTTTTGGCGAGAATCATAACTTATTTCTTCTTCTATCAATTCATGCATTCCGTATTAAATTTTATAATGGGTGCAAAATGTGCGCGAATTGCCCGGGTGTGAAATTTCCGGGTGGTAATTGTCCTGGATGTGAATCGTCCTGGGTGTGAAGTGCCAGGGTGTGAAATGTCTCGGGTGGAAGTTGTCCTGATGCCAATCATCCTGGTGCGAAATGTCCTGATATGAGTTGGCCGGACGGGAATTGTCCGGGCGGGAATTATCTGGGTGTGAAATGTCCGCGCACGCCTTCGCATTTCGCCCCAAACATATCTCATTTTGCCCCTTCACCATTTCGCCCATTTCCTGTTTTGCCCCTTCCCGGTACACCCCTTTCGCCTTTCGCCCCTTTCCCATTTCACCCCTTTTTCAGTTCGCCACATGCCCATTTCGCCCCTTCCGACTTCGCCCTTTCCCGTTTCGCCCCTTCCTATTTCACACACTTTACCCTTTTAAATATACTTAAACCACTTAAGAAAGTGTACCTGTTCCGAATAGAATTCTAGCCTAGGCTGTTATTGTACAAGGCTGTGTTCCCCGTTTTCAGTGGTATGGAACTGGGGGACGAAACAATGAAAAGTGACTTGTGGATGGATGAGACGATTAACCATTGTATGCGCCAACAAAGATAAAAGGGGCAGTATGCATATTTTTAATATCAAAAACTGTGTAAATTATACTTCTGTATTTCTAAAATAGGCTTTTCATGTAACGTGAATAAAAACGGAGTGTCCAACTAATTTGTGTATAATTTTTTTGTCATAATACAATTGGTTTTAAGCATGGAATGGGAATTAGCGTGATGAGTGGGGGGTGGAGGGGGCGAAATGGGAAGGGGTGAAGTGGGAATAGGGCGTGAGATGGGTAAGGGGCGAATTGGGACAGGGGCAAAATGGGAAGGGACACAATGGGAATAGTTTGGGGGCGAAGTGGGAAGGGGCGATATGGGAATAAACCGATATGGGAATAAACTCGGACTTCGAATTCCTAGGATTCGATAATCCTAGGATTCCGAGAAGTCCTTCGTGGTTGTAGCATAGCGTTGTCCGAATAAGGCAATAAACGGAATATCCCTAAAGGAAGTATGCTTATACCTATATGCCCCTTTTAAAAAAAATATTCCTCCATATATGGCGCTTTAACAAATCATTTAAACAGAAAAATGAGATTTAAATTAATTTCAATATCATTTAATTTTAAATTATATAATTAAGGTGACGATATCAAATATCATGATCATAAATTAATAATATAACTTGTGTTCAGTGTCAGACTCTTTTTCACAAAATTGATTAGTTGGTATTGAAAATTTTTATTATTTTATTTTGACGAAGACAATTATGAACTCCTTTTGTTTTGTTTTTTCTCTTAGTTGGACATGTAAATAAAGCCACGTCTGTTCCAAGTACAAGGCCACCTTTAACAGAACATTCTAGTAACTCAAGTAAGTGATAATCCTTACACAATAGAGAAATTATTCTTCACGGAAATTGGGTTTGGGCAAGATTGTAAATATGTAGGGGATATTTGGTACTTAAGGACAATAAATCTTTCTTTTCCTTTATTATTGATAAAAGGTGTTGCTTCGTGACTAGCATAGCCTCGTCCGAATAAGGCAATAAACGGAATAACACGCCCTTCTTCATCCTGATCAACAGAGAAATTCTACCAATCGGAGATATTACTCTGACCTATTGACCAACCATGTTTTAAATAGTTCACGCGTAGACATTTTACTCTCGGAGATCAGAAGTGAGATGAAACGCCTTCGTGTAAACAAACCGAAAGTTTCAAGATGGATTCCACACCATGCAAACCAATTTTATATAAACACATATGAAGAGAATGTATTTTATTTGATCCATACTAAGTGAATAAGAATAAAAATTTAAGCAGACTAATGTTAATGAGGTCGAAACAACTCATAATGGTGCGAAATGTCTTTAATCGTATTTCAGTCTCGTAACTCAAAAACGCATCCGCTATTAAAAAGAGTTCTGTACTGCAACTTCTTCAGTAAATACACACTGTTAAATTTGGAGATATTTTTAGCATTTAAGAACTTATTGATATGCTTTAGACGTTTTAATATTAAATTTGATGAATACTTTATCGTTCAACGAACATCGTTGGTGTCATGACTGGTGATTAGGTTCGTGTCTTTATCTGCGACACATACGGAGCTAGGAAAGATGCGAAGTTTCGTATGGCCCTTCTTATCTCATTGCACTGGCTACCCATTCATTACCGTTGCCAACATAAACTTCTATTTATGTGTATAAAGCACAGCATGGTAAGGCTCCTCTCAAGAACTAATTACGCCTTACAAACCCAACAGATCCCTCCGGTCGGAAAACAGTATGCTTTTAAATCATCCAAATGGCGTTCGAACAAAAAAGCTTCGGCGAAAGGCGGTTTGACAAGGCCGCGCCTACACTCTGGAACAGTTTACCATTGTCATTACGGAATGTGAATTCTTTAGACGTTTTTAAAAAAAAACAACTCAAGACTCACTTCTTTCGAACTGCTTTTAATAATTTCTTGTAGATTTTATTTCATTCTATATACTTTTAATTGTATGCAATCATCTTAAATTATTTTGTTTAATTTATGGTACTTGCATTTTCTCTTAGTCGGACGAGTGAATACAGCCACGTCTGTTCCAAGTACAAGGCCACCTTTAACATCACATTCTAGTAACTCAAGTAAGTGATAATCCTTACACAATAGAGCAATTCTTCGTGGATATCGAAGCTCTTTCCTAATGCTAGGTTTACACTATGTTCCCGGCAGTCACGGTAATCACGTTTCATTGCAACGTGGAGAACGCGAGACAACGCGATAGAAAAACGTGACTGCCGTGGATGTGGGACCAGAATTTTGACTGTCAAAAAATTTGCCACGGCAACCACGGCGGGTTTGAGAACTGTAATATCACTTAGTAAAAACGGGTATCAGAAATCAATGAACCGTGATGCTCTGATCTGCAAAAACGACACACACCGGGATGCACCTTTATTAAAACGTAATGAAACGGTTTTGTTCACCCTAGCTTGCCCTGATAACCGTTCACAAAACGGGACACATGTTGAACAAATTGGAAAGGAACGTCAGACGCCGTGGAACAGGCATGATAACCGTTCCACTACGGACCACTTCCAAGTTTTGTAACGATTCAATATACGTCCTGTCACGTTTTGTAGTGATTACCAAGTTCTGTAACGACCTAATATACGATCTGACACGTTTTGTAGCGTTTACCCCGTTTCATACGGCCTGTTACGTTTCTCTGCACCGTGGTTGCCGTGGCAAATCTTTTTACAGTTTAAAAATCTGGCCCGGCAGCCACGGTAATTACAATCTGTCACGTTTGCATATCCCGTCCCCCAGCGATGCCCCACGTTCACGCCGTTTACACCACGTTGGCCTGAGGCATGATTACCGTGGCCGTCGGGATTATAGTGTAAACGTTTAGTATGATTGGAATTGTTTGGGGAGTTTTCTTTGTACCGTGGCTCTAAACGTGTAACAAACACCACAACTTCCACGTTTGTCCGTAGGAGACATTGACAGACGCAATAGACCTGGATGAAAACGTGAACAACGTGAGAGATCCCATCAGCACGCATCAGACCGGGAAGCGACAAACATGCATCAGTGGTATAGACCGCGGCCCTAACCTTGATCAACCTTGGTGGAACCGCTTCATCGCCCCATCGGCATGTCAAGGACCAAGAAATAAACCGTGAGGAAACTTAGTCACAACTTAACAAAGGTGGATATGGAGACAAAAACTCCAAATATCCACGGCGCAATACGTTTCGGGCGCCGTGGCCACCGGGAACATAGTGTAAACCTAGCATTACATTCTTCCACATTTACACAGTACTTCGTTTCATTTTACTTGAAGGAATACGAGAAGATCGTGTTTTTATCACTTCTCATTTTGCAGAGAGTCAAATAAAGGATTGTTAACTAAAAAGGCTAATACTACACATCAAACGGATCCGGTATTGTTTTGAGACGTTTGTAACTTTACCCTGTGGCATGTAGTAAATTTTTGAGTTCGGTATATGTAGCGAACACGACAATGGAGTCGCTGCCAATTTTCTTTATTCCTTTATTATAGATGATGCGGTTATTGCTGGGAGTGTTATTGGTGTTTTATGTCTCTTGGCCCTGATCCTGCTACTTTTATATTTTGTTATGAAAAGGTAAGACATAAAGCTCACCTCGAATCCTAGATGATCAAATAATGAATAAATCCAATGAAGTCATGTTTCATGTTTTTGTTTTTTTTTCTTAAAAAATTTATTTTTTCAGACGAAAAACTGATAAACATAAAGCTACCAGACCAGGAACTGTAACCAATGCCGTTGGTCAGAATTCAAATATGTTGTATGTCGTACCAGAAAACATTCCATCACAACCAGGAAGTATAGATGAACCTCCAGCCTACCATACACTAGATAATATTCCTGACAACAATCATATTTATATCAATGATGATCATAAAATCGGTCAAGATTTAAAACATACCAACAACTACAATCATATCAATGGTACAGTTGTCAGGAATTCAACACATAACGATGATTACAATAATACAGATACAGATGTCAATATATCCGGTCGACAGGGAGAACACTACAACCATATTTCGAAACGAAATGATACTCCGAATGACATGGAAGACGGTTACAATCACATAAGAGGTACAGAAGGTGTACAAAGCCATGGTATTGGTGACTACAACCATATTGGTGATCAAACGGACGGTGAAGAAAATGAAGATTACATGAAAGATGATTACAACCATATCAGAAGTACAGAAGGTGTAAGAAGCCATAGAATTGGTGACTACAACCATATTGGTGATCAAACTGACGGTGAAGAGAATAAAGCTTATAAAGAAGATGATTACAACCACTTGAATAATTCTAATAAGCAGAGAACTCCAGAAAGAGAACAACCTTCTGGTAATGAAGATTCACTGATGCAAAGTAACCAAAATAAATCAGAATCTGAAAATGATTACGCTAATATTGGTAAAGAAAGATGTAATGACGATGCAGGTGATTTTGAACCAGATGATACATACGTTTATAGCTAAAAAAACGATACTTATGTTTATAGTTAACCAGATGATAAATATGTTTATAGCTAACAAGATGATACTTATGTATATAGCTAACAAGATGATACTTATGTTTATAGTTAACCAGATGATACTTATGTTTATAGTAAATTATCGGGAGATTTATAATTTTATTATCTAATGATTTTCTTTTAGAATGCCAATACAGTATTATAGTGACTATGTTATTTTTGTTGTCAGTTCAATTTGAAGATAAGCTATGAAAATATTACACACACACTTACGAAACACACGAAAGGAATGTTCGTGGTTGCTAGTGAAGACTTTTTAATGGTGTAATTGATACAATATTTAGTTATGTTGCTTATGACTTCATGTTCCAATCTGGTTAAAATACATTGTTTAGAATTTACTTGAATTGTGTGCCCCTTAAAGCTTAGATTTGAGTTATTTTGAATCGTTTTGGATGTTTCATGTATCCTGCTGCACGTACAACTGCGCTCTTAGTAATGGAACCGATGTCAGAAAAACTACGGTATTATTGAATTTTTAATGTTAATTCAATATATTTTCTAAATTTATTCACGAACATTGTTGTTTATGTACAGTAGGATTATTTAATCCATCGGTTGAATTTTATTAAATATATTTTAGTTTTTTTTTCTTTGATCATTTTATGAATTATAAAAATTATTAATTAATTTATTTGTGTATCTATAGTTCAGTTAGTTTAGTTATTGTTTAGAAATATAATTAATTTATGTATCAGTTTATTGATTGTATTTTTATTTTTTACATATTAATTGTCTATGTTACTGATTTTCGGCTTAAGATAAATTAATATTACAAAATATAATTCAAAACAGTTTTAACAGGCTTTAATGCATAGGAAATGTAAAATCATAAATTTAAAGAACGTTTTATGGTGGACATCACACTATCATACAAATACTGAATCTATCATTTATTGTATATTCTATAGTTTTAATATTTTGTTTTATATTTTTCATCATAGTTCTAATGTTTATATTTTTTATATCAATTTACTTATTAAATATAATTTATTCTGGACTCCCTCCACTTATTTATTTTCCATGCCCTTAAAATCACAAAATTTAATCTATAAGTTTTTCCAGATGCCTCGTTGAAAACTTTCCAATATTCACATAAAAGATAAACCAATACTTATTGTTTACTAAAATATTTACATGATAACTATGAACATTTTAAGTCTGACTGCCACTTTTACTAACAACTATTTATTACTGTGTTTTTCTTTTGACTAGAGAAACCATTCATGCTTTTTTCGAGTTTAAATGAACAACTTCTTTCATGGAAATATAAAATGGAAATTAACAAAATTATCATCTGAAATAATTTTTCTTCCTTTTCTGAGTTGGCATTTCCGTCGACTAAAAAAAAAGTCTAAGAACAATTTTAAATATAATACTTCAATTTATACAAAAAATAATAGGAAATATGCCATTATAATCAGTCACTATACAGCCATCATCATTTGATTTGAGAAACAAAACAACAGAACGCAATTGATGAAAGTCTATCAAAATTCTTGTAACAATGTATTCGTCCACGTGAAATGGTCATCCATGTCCGTCCGTCAATCTGCAAGTCTTGATGGACTTTGACAAACCTTACTGAAATTGATTATTATCATCGAAGAATGATATTGAAAATAAAAAAAAACTAGAATCGTGAGACGATACTGGGCAGTGCGCATCCGGTTTCGTCTATGGGTGAAAAGTGTCATTTTCAATCCATACATATAAATATTGTTTATATTCGGGAGTGAAAAGTAGAATAACCAGTTCACGTTCGGTGAAAAATGGAATAACTAGCGTATGATCGGTAGTGAAAAGTCATCTGATTAAAAAGTCGTTGTTTTTATTTATGTACATTTTTATACATCATTGGAAGTAGAATAGTTAAAGAAAATTTATATATGAAAGAAATGAAGTGAAATGAATGGAGATTAAGTCCTATTTTTTCTGCTTCTATATGGGCTAACTGAGGACGGGCAAACGCCATGCAGTGTGCAATGAGGGAAATTTTGCCAGGACAGCAAAAACATTTGTTGTACATTATATCAAAACAATGACCAGTGAGAAGCGTTAAATGAAACAATACACTGTACACAGTACACTGATTCTGAATTGTTGGACGTGCTGAGGGGATGATGCATTGTAACACAACAACGTAGACTCTCACATGCCATCGGGTATGGGAGGATTTAATGACCCGTCCTATGCGATTTTAAAAGGTAATGAGGTAATTCTCCCTGTCAATGATGCAGGGGGCTCCGGTGGCTTAGTGAGTCAGACGCTTGCTCGCCAACCTAAACGTCCAGGGATGAATCTCGTCAGTGATACAGGTCGGGGGGCGTTCAATCGTGGGTGTAAATAAACCGATGTGCTAATTGGCTGTGCATGTTAAAGATCCCTCGACAAATGGAAATTGATAATAATATCAGGCTAATGCAAAATTTTCCCCATTGCGCACTGCATGGCGTTTGCCCGTCCTCAATATAGGTGCAGAAAAGCAGGACGTAAAACTCTATTCATTATATTTCATTTTTCAAAAATTGGAAATTTTTATAATACTTCCACTGTAAATATATTTTTTCCGGGTCGCATTACATTATTTTTTTTTTAATGATGACCATTTTTAACATAATGCAAACAAATATTTTCAAATATCTCCAAAACTAAGGAAGTTAAAATTACAAGATTACAAGAAAATGACGTCAAAACCGGAAGTGATATAAAGATTCTAGAAATATTTTTTTGTTCAGAATCAAATTGTCTATCTACCTGTAAGTTTTTAGATCGATCGAAAAAATTTCATAAAAACACGCACAGTTTCAATTGAATTTGACACAAAATTTGCAAGTTTTAAAAAGCGCAATTTTGATTCAAATATATTGTGTTATATATCATTTGAAAGAGCACATTTAGCATAGTAAAAATGAAATAGAATTTGTGACGTGTGTAAATTAGGTCACGTGGCAGAGCTCTTTAAAGTTAAAAATTGCAATTTTCAAATGGCGATAAAACCGGAAGTAAACATCAGAAATCGGAAATGAATATATCATCTGATAGATCTCGTCAAGGGCAATAATTTTTGTACAGGTCAAGAGGTCATCAAAGGTCAAGGTTACTAGATATGAGCCTTGAAAGTTTCGGTCATTACTGAAATTCTTGTTCCGGATTTATAAAGAAATTGAAATCGAAATTCAAAAATCGACAACCTACATTTTTTTTGCAATCGATTGCAGAAGTCGTAGATTTCAAAATTAAAAAAATCCGATTAACCCTCGGTTCTGAATTAAAATTTTAAGAAACATAGGTCAGTTCAAGATGGCGGATGATCCCTTACACCTGGATAAAATTTCATCATTTTATTTTTTATGTATGACCAAATCTATGATAACACAAAACATTTTTTTCAAATATCTTCAATATTCCGGAAGTTGAAATTGAAAGTTTAGAAGCAAATGACGTCAAAACCGGAAGTGATATCGAAACTTTGAAAATTGATTTTCTTTGGAAATTCATATGTCTATGTTATTGAAAGGTTTCAGATCGATCGAAATAAAATGGCAAAAGTTAAAAAAAATCCTTTAAAAAGTGCTCCAAAAGTCAGCTACAAAAGTCAAAATATGATTTTTTTCAAAATTGCAATTTGTAGCTATTGGGTTAAACAAATGAACCAAAAAAGACCGATCACAATCTGTTGGAAAAATGAGTTGAAAATGGAAAAACCCTGAAATACGACTTTTTAATATACGTCATTTCCGGTTAATCAAAAATGCGCCATTTTACATTTAAGCAACACCGAGCAGTTAATCATCGCAGGAAATGATGTCAAGTTATGTGTGGTATGTGCAGTTTTGGCTGGGGAGCGTGACCAGAAATAGACAAAAAAAAAAATAGTCAATTGCAAACCAAAGCAGTGCGTTCGACAAATCGAACGCACTGCAAATACAAGTAAATTATTTCCCTTTTTCTTCGAAACGCGTTCGACTTTTAGCTCGTAAACACTTTAACAGCACACTATTTGGCGGATTTTGATGAAACTGGCTGAATTTGTTTAATATCATCCAAGGATGAACTCTTTTTAAAATAATAAACAATTCTTGACAGATTTGCAAATTTGCTGAAATTGTTGATTATTACGGAAAGATAAAATCTATTTAAATAAATAAAATAGTAATAACTTTATATAAGTTGTTGCACATAAAACACGCTTGTGAACACTCCATAACATTCTAAAAGAAATAAAGGTTTGATTATATCATGATTGTGATGGTTGAGGTTTTGCCATATCTTCCTTTTCAAACAAAACTGGAGTAAGTAACCTTGACGCACGCAAAAGTACCTCACTAAGAAGGGTCATGATGCAAATCTACAAAGATAACTTAATAATGAAGTAATTTATACAGCATGTATCACTCAAATTCGATTGATGAACCATAATGCTTAATTTTGAGGTTAACCTGTACAGTATTTGAACATTACGCTTAACAAATTGGTAGAGGTGCAATGAAAATGATGAACATATAATTGCATATATTTTTTGAATATTACAATCATTACGTATATTATATTATTATATTAGTTGCAAGCTACCATGCCACATCTTTACTTATGTATTGTAAATTAATGTTCACGACGACCCCATATTGTGTATTTTTCATATTAAAAAGAAGTCAAATGGCTTAAAAGCTATCATATTCACATTGCTTATACTTTTCAAAAGTGATATCACACACTTTAAAATTCAGTGTAAGCTATTGTACTATTACTATATTATACACTACAATGCCTGTGTTTTGTTTATTCATAACAGTAAAGAAACATATAGGACCATATCTAAACCGGTTATTTACAAACGTGACAAGGAAGTAAAAAAAACGCAATTTGTGTTCTTTAAATATTTGATATTTTCAAACAGACTACAGGTAGGTGATCTAAATATTGTCTCATAATTCGTATTTTATGAATATAGTTACTTTGAAAAAACCAAGGATGTCATCCAGAACAATATGTCTTTTTAGGCAATCAATAAAATTGAGGTATTTATAATTGAAGTAAAACGTTCAATATTTGTAATCCTAAAATATAAAATTTTACTCGGTAAGTGTAATTATCTTCAAACCTGTAAATGGTATATGTAATTCAATCCAGGCCAGTAGCCAGAAATTTCAAAATGGTGGATGGGGTGTTTGGTTACATGGACTCGCGAAACAATCGTTCTCAACTTGAACAGTTCAACAATGCTTATTTGTTTTCAAGGAGGTGGCATCAAAGTGATTATCTTTTTCAATCAAATACAAGATGAGCTGCAATATATCACTTCCAATCATTCTGGAACAAACATAATTTTGACACAGGGATGAGAAAACATTCCCATTTTCTGGGATACAAGAGGTACCAATGAATACTAATGCAGATCTTATTTCATGTCCATAATTACTGTTAAATGGGAGCAGTTTGTTTGTTTTATGTCTTGAATAAATGTAAATAGTATTCAGAAGTACTAGAACTGAAAATTACACAATCCATTTACATAAATCCCAAACTGTTTTCCTTAGGACTAGTCCAACTATTGAAAAGATTTTAATTTGAAGCCTAAAATTTTGACGGTGAGCTGTGAAACGTATTACTATGAGCTATAAACCTAAAATATCCCGTTTCGGTAAATCGTAAATTTGTTCTGGTTAAATCGTTATTTAACACTGTCTTACTAGCCATATTTTTTACAGTTCATTATAAATAGATAAGAATACGGGGATGATGAAGGTGAGCAATTCAGATTGGTGGTCGAAGCATAAATTAACTTGTATACAACCAAAGGTTATTAAAATACACAGTGCTGTGTATTACTTTTTTGGTTACAAAGGGTTTAGCGTAGAGGCTATTGATGAGTTAAAGAAAGAGTGCAATGGGAAAATAAGTTGCAGTTATAAAACGAATTGGATGAAAAGTAAAATTCAGTATTATTGTGTACATAATGGTAAGTTCATTCATAGTAAATATTTATTTCTATAAATAATAATCATATTGTATCAAATAAGCTATACTTTTCCGAGAGACCTACGACCAATACATTTTACGCTGCCGATTACACAAAAAATGGATAAAAAAGGTAAATGTTTAATAATATTACATGTATTTAATTTCAATTAATAGATAGTGAAATTACCACACCTAAAACACCGCTTACTAGAGAGGCAACTACCTTTACAGCAACCAATACTCACACATCAAGTAAGTTTATGATATTCATTTATCAAGTCACTAATTGACAAAAGGTGGGCAGAGGGTTTTCAGTGAGTTGGGGAACGCATGTACTGCAAACTGTGCACATGAAAGATTTTTCATTTGGTACTTAACGACAAGGTGTTGCTCTTTGACAGCTGTAAAAACAAAATTGTTTCCTTCGTGGTTGTAGCATAGCGTTGTCCGAATAAGGCAATAAACGGAACATCCCTAAAGGAAGTATGCTTATACCTATATGCCCCTTTTAAAAAAAATATTCCTCCATACGTGGCGTCATAAACAAATCATTTAAACAGAAACATAGGGCCTTAGTTGAGCAGGGGGGCAAAACCGATTTGCCCGACAACTAATGCTAATTTGCCCGACACAAAATATATATGCCCGACAAGTCGACCCCCACTCAACCCCTAATTCCAAAAACTTCTCCCCATCTGCCTTATTACATCATTTCCGAACGATTTTATTTTTTTAAATTTCCTTCATGACAATTACTGGGGGGGCAATTGCCCCCCCCCCCCCCCCCCCCCTGCACCCCCAGCTCGTACGCCTATGAACAGAAAAATGAGATTTAGATTAATTTCAATATAATTTAACTTTAAATTATTTAATTAAGGTGACGATATCAAATATCATGATCATAACTTAATCACCATTAATAATATAACTTGTGTTCAGTGTCAGACTCTTTTTCACAAAATTGATATTAGTTGGTATTGAAAAATTTTATTATCTTATTTTGACGAAGACAATTATGAACTCATTTTGTTTTGTTTTTTTCTCTTAGTTGGACGAGTGAATACAGCCACGTCTGTTCCAAGTACAAGGCCACCTTTAACAGCACATTCTAGTAAATCAAGTAAGTGATAATCCTTACAAAATAGAGGAATTATTCTTCACGGAAATTGGGGGTGGGCAAGATTGTAAATATTTAGGGGATATTTGGTACTTAACGACAATAAATCTTTCTTTTCCTTTATTATTGATAAAAGGTGTTGCTACGTGGTTGTAGCGTAGCGCCGTCCGAATAAGGCAATAAACGGAATAACCCGTTCTTATCTCGTTACACTGGTTACCCATTCATTACCCTTGCCAATATAAACTTCTTGTTTATGTGTATAAAGCACATCATGGTAAGGCTCCTAGCTACCCTCAAGAACTAATTACGCCTTACAAACCCAACAGATCCCTCAGGTCGGAAAACAGTATGCTTTTAAATCATCCAAATGGCGTTCGAACAAAAAGCTTCTGCGAAAGGCGTTTTGACAAGGCCGCGCCTACACTCAGGAACAGTTTACCATTGTCATTGCGGAATGTGAATTCTTTAGACGTTTTTAAAAAAAAAACAACTCAAGACTCACTTCTTTCGAACTGCTTTTAATAATTTCTTGTAGATTTCATTTCATTCTATATACTTTTAATCGTCTGCAATCATTTTAAACTATTTTTTTTTAATTTATGGTACTTGCATTTTCTCTTAGTTGGACGAGTGAATACATCCACGTCTGTTCCAAGTACAGGGCAACCTTTAACAGCACATTCTAGTAAATCAAGTAAGTGATAGTCCTTACACAATAGAGCAATTCTTCGGGGATATCGAAAGCTCTTTCCTAACATTCTTCCTCATTTACACAGTACTTCGTTTTCATTTTACTAGAAGGAATACGAGAAGATCGTGTTTATATTACTTCTCATTTTGCAGAGAGTCAAATAAAGTATTGTTAACCAAAAAGGCTAATACTACACATCAAACGGATCGGGTGTTGTTATATTTTGAGACGTTTGTAACTTTACCCTGTGGCATGTAGTAAATTGTTTCCAAGTATTGAGTTCGGTAAATGTAGCGAACACGACAATGGAGTCCCTTTCAATTTTTTTTTTATTATAGATGATGCGGTTATTGCTGGGAGTGTTATTGGTGTTTTATGTCTCTTGGCCCTGATCCTGCTACTTATATATTTTGTTATGAAAAGGTAAGCAATAAACTTTACCTCGAATCCTGGATGATCAAAATAATAAATACATCCTATGGAGTCATGTCTCATGTTTTTTGTTTTTTTTTTTCTTAAAAAATTAAACATTTATTTTTTCAGACGAAAAACTGATAAACATAAAGCTACCAAACCAGGAAACGCTGTTGGTCAGAATTCAAATATGTTATATGTCGTACCAGAAAACATTCCACCACAACCAAGACGTGTTGATGAACCTCCAGCCTACCATACACTAGATAATATTCCTGACAACAATCATATTTATATCAATGATGATCATAGAATCGGTAAAGATTTAAACCAACATACCAACAACTACAATCACATCAATGGTACAGATGTCAGAAATTCAACACATAACGATGATTACAATCATACAGATACAGCTGTCAATATATCCGGTCGACAGGAAGAACACTACAACCATATTTCTAAACGAAATGATATTCCGAATGACATGGAAGACGGTTACAATCATATAAGAGGTACAGAAGGTGTACAAGGCCATGGTATTGGTGACTACAACCATATTGGTGATCAAACGGACGGTGAAGAAAATGAAGATTACATGAAAGATGATTACAACCATATCAGAAGCACAAAAGGTGTAAGAAGCCATAGAATTGGTGACTACAACCATATTGGTGATCAAACTCTGGTAATGAAGATTCACTGATGCAAAGTAACCAAAATAAATCAGAATCTGAAAATGATTACGTTAATATTGGTAAAGAAAGATGTAATGACGATGCAGGTGATTTTGAACCAGATGATACATACGTTTATAGCTAAAAAAAAACGATACTTATGTTTATAGTTAACCAGATGATACTTATGTTTATAGCTAACAAGATGATACTTATGTATATAGCTAACCAGATGATACGTTATGTTTATAGCTAACAAGATGATACTTATGTATATAGCTAACCAGATGATACGTTATGTTTATAGCTAACAAGATGATACTTATGTATATAGCTAACAAGATGATACTTATGTTTATAGTTAACCAGATGATACGTTATGTTTATAGTTAACACGATGATACTTATGTTTATAGTTAACCAGATGATACGTTATGTTTATAGTTAACCAGATGATACTTATGTTTATAGTAAATTATCGGGAGATTTCTAATTTTATTATCTAATGATTTTCTTTTAGAATGCCAATACATTATTATAGTGACTGTTATTTTTGTTGTCAGTTCAATTTGAAGATTAGCTAAGAAAATATTACACACACACTTACGAAACACACGAAAGGAATGTTCGTGTTTGCTAGTGAAGACTTTTTAATGGTGTAATTGATACAGTATTTAGTTATGATGCTAATGACTTCATGTTCCAATCTGATTAAAATACATTGTTTAGAATTTACTTGAATTGTGTGCCCCTTAAAGCTTAGATTTGAGTTATTTTGAATCGTTTTGGATGTTTCATGTATCCTGCTGCACGTACAACTGCGCTCTTAGTAATGGAACCGATGTCAGAAAAACTACGGTATTATTGAATTTTTAATGTTAATTCAATATATTTTCTAAATTTATTCACGAACATTGTTGTTTATGTACAGTAGGATTATTTAATCCATCGGTTGAATTTTATTAAATATATTTTTAGTTTTTTTTTCTTTGATCATTTTATGAATTATAAAAATTATTAATTAATTTACTTGTGTATCATATAGTGCAGTTTGTTTTGTTTTTGTTTATAAATATAATTAATTAATGTATCTGTTTAGTGATTGTATTTTTATTTTTTCATATTAATTAATTGTCTATGTTACTGATTTTTGGCTTCAGATAAATTAATATTACAAAATGTGATTCAAAACTATTTTTACGGGATTTAAAGGAAATGTAAAATCATAAATTTAGAGAACGTTTTATGGTGGACATCAGACTATCATACAAATACTGAATTTTATATTTACTGTATATTCTATAATTCCAATATTTTGTTTTATATTTTTCATCATAGTTCTAATGTTTATATTTTTGATATGAACTTACTTATTAAACATAATTTATTCTAGACTCCCTCCACCTATTTATTTTCCATGCCCTTAAAATCACAAAATTCAATCTATAACTTATTCCAGAAAACTTCTCAATATGTCACGCAAAAACGGAAAAGGGGTGAGAAGACCAATAATGGACATTCAAAAACGGAAAAAGGGGGGGGGGGGGAGAGAAAACCAATAATGGGGAGAAGTGATGTCAAAAAATACCAAGGACTATATAATCATTTGCATACAATGTTTTTGTGATATTTATTTGATTAAAAATAAGCATAAACTATTAATTAAAAAAACATAACTTTTACAAAGGCACCCGGTTCTGATTAAAAATATGTAACTGTTTAAAAGACATCTTTCTATATTATTATTAAGTTATTAAGGATTAAGAGCATCCTTTTCGATTTGGAGGGTATACTCTTCTTCAACGTCATTTCTCGTTTTTTTTTGATATTCTGACCTGATCTTCAAATAGTATTGTATAGTCTTTCTTTAAAGGGACAGACTGAATTTATTTTAGGTCAAACAAATTTTTTGCTCAAATTTGTGAAAACTTTACAACAAAATCTATTACTATGTGCCCTTTAATGTATCTGAAAATTTTAGTTAAAAAAAATCCAGCCGTTAATTTTTAAACGCTAAAAACATGCTTAAATTTTTTAAAAACTTTACGTAAGGTTTTTAAGTGTGTTATGTTTTTTGGAAACAACTAAACGGATTTGAGTAAAATAAACGCCCAATTGTAGAGAAATGTCTCTTTTTGTGTATTTAAAAGGTTTCAGTAAGAAATATTTAAAGGGCAAACACCAAAACTAGGTCACATTGCATAATTAACAATAAGTTCTCCCTGTTTTCATCGATCCAAAGACAATCTAAGACTCTCAAACCCGGGACCTATTTATCGACAGACAAATGTTTCTTTCGTGCATCTCAATGCAAGAAGTATAATCAGGAAAAAGAGGAGAGATCTCATTGAAAGTACCCTCACTGAAAAATATGACTTTATTCTAATTACTGAATCATGGCTTGACAAAACAATCGATTCCAGCACCCTTTCTTTCTCAGGTTTTAAGGCACCAATAAGAAAAGACAGGACGGACAAGAAGGGTGGGGGAGTAGCACTTTATGTTCGAAACAACTTTTTAATTAAAAGGAGGCATGACTTAGAAACTGACAATGCAGAGGGCATATGGATTGAAGTTCAAATTAATGATACTATGTTTTTAATTGGAACCTTTTATAGACCTCCAAGGGCACCATCTGATGTAAATACTGCAATTTTCAAATCTATTTCCCGTGCAGCGAGTGATCCTATAAATAATATTTTGATATTTGGAGATTTTAACATTGACTTTTTAACCACTTCAAATTCTTTTATTCACAATGCTATGACCCTTTTTAACTTCAGCCAAATTATAGATAAACCTACACGATACACAGAAAACTCAAAAACCCTTATCGATTTAATTTTGACAAATTGTCCCAGTCTAATTTCTGATTCTGGAATTTCAGCAAATTTCTGTAGTGATCATTGCCCTGTGCATTGTCAGTTAACACTCAAAAACCCGAGACTTCATTCATTTCAAAGACAGGTATGGGATTACAAAGGGACTGACTATGACAAATTGAGACAAGCTATTTCGGGTACTGACTGGGACACACTTGTTGATGAGAGTGATATTGATAATTCTACATCAAACTTTTCATGTGAGTTGACAAGAATTGCCAAAACCATCATCCCAAACAAAATTGTAACTATTAGACCTAGAGATAAAATCTGGATGAATAACACAATCAGAAACATGAGTTGAAAAAAGAATAGAGTTCATAAAAAAGCTGTCAGATCGAATTCTGAAACTGATTGGAAACAATTCAGGGCCATTAGAAACCAGTATGTAAAATTAATTAGAAAATGCAAATCAGAATATTACCAAAAATTAGATAATCAAATTAACAGTTCTGAAAATTTCGGCTCAAAGGATTGGTGGCATCTTGTCAATTCACATATAAAAGGAAAAAACTGCAACAGTAGTCTACCACCTCTTGTCAATAATGGTGTTCCATGCTTTACCCCCATGGACAAAGCAAACTGTTTAAATGAATTTTTCATAAAGCAATCGCACCTTGACAGCACAAGTGCACATCTTCCTACTCTTTATCAAAATCCACATTCACTCAATCACATTACACTAGATCCATAAGAAGTTAAAGACATTATATCATCTATTGACACTAGCAAAGCAAATGGACCTGATCAAATAAATGGCAAACTTTTGAAATCAATAAAAAATGAAATAAGTGAACCCCTCTGCAAACTATTCAACCTCTCACTGTCGACTAAAACTGTACCTCATATCTGGAAAAGTGCAAATATCACAGCTATCCTGAAAAAGGGAGATCCTTCAAATTGCGGAAATTACAGACCTGTCTCTTTACTAAGCCTTGTTGTTAAAATTTTCGAAAAATGCATCTACAAACATGTCTTTAACCTCTTGAAGGAACATAATATTATTACTAACCTACAAAGCGGTTTCCTGCACGGCGAATCTACAACCTATCAACTAATAGACTTAACGCACTTTTTTTGTCAAGCCATTGATGATGGACAATACACTAGGACAGTGTTCTGTGACGTCAGCAAAGCTTTTGACAGAGTCTGGCATGCTGGTCTCTGTCACAAGCTGGAAGCAGTTGGAATCAGAGGAGAACTCCTAAATTGGTTCCAAAGCTATCTACTCGACAGAAAACAACGTGTTGTAGTAAATGGAGTTTCCTCTGAGGCCAAATCTGTTCCGGCTGGCGTACCACAGGGCTCTGTCCTAGGGCCACTCTTATTCCTGATTTACATAAACGATATTGTTGAAAACATTAACTCAAATATTAAACTGTTTGCAGACGATACCAGCCTATATATGAAAATCCATGACCCGACTGCAAATGCTCATATGCTTAACTCAGACCTTGAAACTATCAACAATTGGGCTAAAACATGGCTTGTATCTTTCAACCCGCTGAAAACTGAATCACTTGCACTAGTTACTAAAAAAGAGCCTTTACTTCCAACGTTGAGACTAGACAATGTTCCAATTAAAGAAGTCGATTTCCATAAACATTTAGGTTTGATTTTTCAAAAAAATTGTAAATGGGATATACACATTAATGGAATTTTGACCAAAACTACGAAACTTGTGAACTGCCTCCGATCTTTAAAGTACCGAATTTCTAGAAAATCTCTACAAACGATATACACTTCATACATTCTACCACATTTTGACTATTGTGACGTAATTTGGGGTGGGAGCAATGCAGTATTAACAAAAAAGTTAGAAAATGTTCAGTTAGATGCACTCAGGACTATATGCGGCGCTGTGAAAGGTACCAGCCATCACAAATTATATGAAGAAACAGGATTTTTAACTTTACAAGAGAGGCGAAGGAGGCACAAGCTTATATTAATGTTCAAAATTTTAAATAATCAGACTCCAGCGTTTCTTTCAAATCTTGTACAATATTCGGACAGACCATATAACCTTAGAAACAGTGATAAACTTTCAGAATACTTTTGCAAAACTGATATATTTTCGAATTCTTTTATACCATCTACAATCAAACTCTGGAATAACCTACCATCTTCTATCAAAAATTCACTCTCAATCTCAATTTTCAAAAATAAATTAAAAATTAATGATATCAAAATTCCTCCGCAATTCTACTTTGGCACTCGTCTTAACCAAATTCTTCACTGCCGCCTCCGTCTCTCTTGCAGCGATCTTCAAGGACATAAGCATATGAGACATATATCCGATTCATCCGTTTGTAGTTGTGGTCATGGATCAGAAGATAATCAACACTACCTACTTGACTGTAAATTGCATTGCGATGCACGAAACCAATCTATAAATCTCTTACCAAAACACCTGATCACCTTACCCTTACTTTTATTTGGCAACGAAAACCTTTTAGAAACTAAACAGATATTCACAGCAGTACATAATTTTCTAACCTTTAGCTGCCGGTTTTGACTCAACATGCCTGAATTGATTGACTTACAATCTGTATATATATATAGCATATATTTATAGCAGCAAGTATCAATATTTGTATTTTATGTAATTTTTTTTTTCTTTATACATGTATATACTGTATATATATTTTTTTGATTATATATATATTGTACTTTAAGGAGAGGGTACTATAGGCGAAAGCCTGCTCCCTAATCCTATTTAAATAAATATTGTTTATACAAAAAAAAAATCTAAGACTCTCAGAACTATTTTAAAGAATGTACTTAAATTCATACAAAAATATGACTCAATGTGACCAGAGAGTAGTTTTATTTCTATGAGCAAAATGATCCAAAACAGAGTAAAGTTATTCAGTTTTATGCTGGTTGAAAATAAAATTCCAAGAATACAGAATCGTTAAGATCCACCAGTTTTTACTCTAACTACATGTATGTATACTATATCAACATTGTAATCAATTGTTTTTGATGCTTACAACATATTCTCAATAAAGCAGCTCCCCCCCCCCCCCCCTAAATAATATGTTTTCGGGAAGCGAGTCGTTGAGCGTGGTCCCCTACGGCTATGGTAGCTCCCTAAAGTTCAGGCCATTTGGAGCATATTTTGAATAGTTTCACTACGATGCAAATCTACAAAGATAACGCAAAACGCTAGTTATTATACACGCATTACGAAATTCGCTTGCTTTACCATTATACTTTCAAGATGTATCAATGCTTAATTTTGAGGTTAACCTGTACAATATTTGAACATTATGCTTAACATTGTTAAAGGTTTAATGTAAGAAAAATGATGAACATATATAATTGCACATATATTATATTATATATATATTATGTCTTGAATATTTCAACTATGACGTACATATTTTAGTTACAAAAATCATGCGCCATCCTTTAATATGCAATGTAAATTAAGGTTCACGACCACCCCAAATGTCATTGTATTTTTCATATTATAAAAGAAATCATATTCATATTGCACTTAACGTTTAAATAGTAGTATCTCACTACAATTCAAAGTGGATTAACAGCTATATTGTACAATATATACGGCAACGCTTGTGTTTTGTTTATTCAAGCATTATTCAGTATAGACCATATTTAAACTCTCAAGAAGGAAGTATATTCATTTTGAAGTAAAAATTACGCAATGAATAGTGTACTTTAAATGTTCTATTTTCAAACTGACTAAAGGTAAGTAGTCTAAAGATTATCTGATAATTATTATTATTGTTTCAGTATAGTAATATTTTGGTAGCAGGAATATCGTCAATAACAATTCATGATGTTTTATTTTATCATCGCTTGATGTATCTATAAGTCAAGTTGATCTATTCATATCATCATTTCAAGGTCCTAGAATATAAAATATGGCCAGGTCTTGTAATTATACAATATATCTTCAAATATGTTATGTTTGTAATAACATTAGCTAATATATCCATTTTTCTTTGGGGGTGTACAGGAAAAAAAAACACCAGACCCAACTGCTCTGAACACGCCCATGTTTTTCCACCAAAAAAAAAAGTATTAATTCTTTTAGTTGATGGGTGGTGTTAAATCATATAACGTAATAAACAAACTTATATTTTTACTTTTGATTTTTTTTACAGTCAAACATAATATATAGAGGAAATGAAGGTCAGCAATGAAATTTCGATGCATTACTTGAATTGTGAAGAACCAAAAGTTATAAAAATATACGATGCTTGGCTTTATCTTGATGATTGCGTGTACAACTTTGAGAATATCTCTGATTTGGTCAATAAGTGCAATGATAAAGTTAGTTGCATGTACAAAACACCTAGGGTGAGAGGACGATGTCATTCCGGGTCTACATTTAGATACAGTAAAAGTGTAATTCAGTATAACTGTGTACAGAATGGTAAGTATATTTATGGTTTATACACAGACATTATATTACTCCTAAAGAAACCAACATATGTCTACTAAAAAAAACAGCTTTTGCCGCCAATTATAATTTCATTTAATTTCCAACAATAGAAAGTTTGAAGAAAACAACCACACCTAAAACACTGCTATCCAGTCAAAGACCTAAGATTTCTTCCATTGCAGTATCTTCATCCACATCAACATCAAGTAAGCTAATAATTTTCCTTCAATGTCATTTTGTTTTAAAATTAGACGGGTGAGACATAACAGGTCGGGGGGGGGGGGGGGGGGGGGGCTTAAGTGGGAATATAGTCTTGTGTAGTCAATCGAATGGAACGTTAAATCATGGTAATGGAAAACGCGTTTGCTACAAGCTGTATACGCAAAAGATATATTAACAGTTTGCAGTCGAAAATAGACTGATGTCGTAATTTTTGAAAAACATGTTTTTCTGCATGTTGCTGTCCTTCTTCATGCTCAGGTGAAAATATATTTGTGCATTGTAGATTGGTTGATAGCAAACATTTGTACGCTTTTTAAAATAACTTGAAAAAAAGTGTAAAACCTTTCTTTTAATTCTCTAATAGTATACTAATGGTTTCTAATTCTTAGTTGGACAGACGAGTACAGCCACACCGGTTACAAGAACAATGTCACCCTTAAAAACACATTCTACTAATTCAAGTAAGTAATTAAATAAAACAGCAACTGCTGTGACATTGAAGATCGACGTTAAAATCGAATAATTATTCTTGTCATTTCTATTGTTAAGTGCTTGAAGGTGTAACTAAATGGCTTATATTCTAAACAATCAGCAGGTAGATAAAGATTCCAGAGTAGATCAACCGTCAGGTGTATTGTCATGTTTGTAACAACTCACTAAAGTTTTTATGCGCCCACATGAAATGGGGGTGGGGGGCGTATATTGTCGTCACCCACGTCGGTCCGTCCACAATTTGTCGTAAACACTCTACAGGCCACAATTCTTGGCGGATTTTGACGAAACTGGTAGTGAGTGTTAGTTATAACACCTATTGAAAATCAGCAAAATCGAAAAATATTTACTATGAATTATTGCCCTTTTTTGTGAAAATGCGTTAAATGTTTATTTAAACACTCTACAAGCCACAATTCTTGGCGGATTTTGACGATGTGAGTGTGAGTTATAACCCAAGGATAAACCCTATTGAAAATCAGCAAAATCGAAAAATATTTTCTATGAATTATTGCCCTTGTTTGTGAAAATGCGTTAAATGTTTAGCTCATAAACACTGTACAGGCCACAATTCTTGGCGGATTTTGACGAAACTTGGTGTGAGTGTACGTTATAACCCAAGGATAAACCCTATTGAAAATTAGCAAAAATATTTACTATGAATTATTGCCCATGTGATTGAAGATCAGTAAGATCCATAAATATTTAATTATTAATATTTAATAATTGATTTTTGCAAATAAACAACTCTTCAACCCTATTGAAAATTTTAAAAAATAAAAAAAAGCTATATTTCTTAAACGAATTTGACTAAATTCTATTATGTTCTTTTTCAAACAAGGCTGCCAGATGGCGTATATTTCTTTGTCTGGCAAACTATCTTTAAACAATAGCGAATACTCCTATATAAACTGTCCATTTATATTTTTAAAAGATGATGCAGTTATTGCTGGGAGTGTTATTGGTGTTTTGGGTGTGTTGGCCCTCATCCTGCTACTTTTATATTTTGTTATGAAAAGGTAAGACGTAGAGCTATTCTCCGAATAACAAAAAGATCAACCACTGTTTTTTCGTCCATTTTCTTACTCACGTTCTTGTCTTTTCATATTGGTGATTCTTTTTTAGAAGAAAAACTGATAAACGCAAAGCTACCAGACCAGTAACTGTAATCAATGCCGTTGGTGAGAATTCAAATGAGTTATATAGTGTACCTGAAAACGTTCCACCAGTAAATATAGATGAACCTCCAGCCTATCAAACTCTTAATAATATTCCTGACCACAATCATATTTATATCAATGATGATCATAGAATCGGTCAAGATTTAAAACACACCAACAACTCCAATCATAACAATGGTACAGAAATTCGTCCATAAACCACGACTACAATCATACAGATACAGATATCAATAGGCATATATCCGGTCCACAGGGTGATATGTTTATAGTTAATCAGGTGGTACTTATGTGTATAGTTAACCAGATGATACTTATGTTTATAGTTAACCAGATGATACTTATGTTTATAGTTAACCTACTGATACTTATGTTTATAGTTAACCAGATAATACGTTATGTTTATAGTTAATTATCGGAAGATTGCTAGTTGCTGCTTTTATTATCTTATGATTTTCAAATCTTTTAGAATACCAATACAGTTTTATATGGACTGTTATTTTTTTGAGCTATGAACATATTTTGATAAAACATAAAGGTTAATGATATAAAAAAAAAGTTATTTCCGTTTGCCCTCTCCATCACGGAACACAAAAAAGGAATAATGATGTTTGCTAGTGAGGGCTTCATATTGGTTTAAATGGTCCAATATTTAGTTATATTGATTATGACTTCATGTTAATTCAATATATTTTCTAATTTTCTTTACAAAAATTGTTGTTTATGTACAGAGGCTTATTTAATCCATCTGTTGAATTTTATAAAATGTATTCAAAGTTTAGTTTTGTTTGATCCATTTATCAATTATAGAAACTATTATTGTGTATCTATAGTTCAGTTGTTTAGTTATTGTTTATATATAATTAATGTATCTGTTAAGAGATCGTATTCATAATTTAGTCTAGTCATTACCTAATTATTGATTATACATATTATTAATTATTGTATTCCTTCAGTAAATGTATTCATAGTTTAGTTTAAGTTAATACTATTTAGAGTTCTGTGATTTTCGGCTTAAGAAATTAATATTACAAAATGTAATGCAAAACTATTTTAACAGGCTTTAATGCCGAGGAAATGTAAAATCATAAATTTAAAGAACGTTTAATGGTGGACATCACACATCTATTATGTATTCCATAGTTTTAATATTTTGTTTTATAATTTCCATCATAGTTTTAGTGTTTATATTTTTTATATCAACTTATTTATTAAACATAATTTATTCTGGACTCCCTCCACTTATTCATTTTCCATGCCCTTAAAATCACAAAATTCAATCTATAACTTTTCCAGATGCCTCGTTGAAAACGTTCCAATATTCACATAAAAGATAAACCAATACTTATTGTTTACTTAAAAGATGATAACCATGAAAAGATAAACAAATATACTGCCGAATATACCCATAGTAGTGTACAGAGAACAACTGTATGACATGCAAAAACGGAAAAAGGTAGAGAAGACCAATAATGGGCATGCAAAAACGGAAAAAAGGGGAAGAAGACCAATAATGGGCATGCAAAAACGGAAAAACTATATAATCATTTGCATACAATGTTTTAGTCATGTTTTAGTGATGCAAGTCCTATATTGTATAAATTATTTATCACAAGTTACTTCCCTTGAAATGTACAAGAGGACATCGGTTGATTAATCGGTTATTTTAATATTACTGTATTTGTCTTTTGACTAGAGAAATCATTCATGCTTGTTCTAGTTTAAATGAACAACTTCTTTCATGGAAATTTAAAATGAAAATTAACTAAATTCTCACCTGAAATAATTTGTCTTTTAACAGTTGGCTAAGACTCTCAGAACTATTTTAAATATAATACTTAAATTAATACAAAAATAATAGGAAATATGCCATAAATCAGTCACTATACAGCCATCATCATTTGATTTGAGAAACAAAACAACAGAACGCAATTGATGAAGGTCTATCAAAATTCGTGTAATAATTTATTCGCCCACGTGAAATGGTCACCCATGTCCGTCCGTCAATCTGTAATTCTTGATGGGCTTTGACAAACCTTACCGAAATTGATTATTATCATCAAAGAATGATCCCTATTAAAAATAAAAAATAAATCGAAAAATATTACACGTAAATTATTTCCCCTTTTCTTCGAAACGCGTTCGATTTGTAGCTCGTAAACACTTTAACAGCACAATACTTGGCGGATTTTGACGAAACTTGCTGAATTTTTAATATCATCCAAGGATGAACTCTTTTTAAAATAATAAACAATTCTTGACAGATTTGCAAATTTGCTGAAATTGTTGATTATTACACAAAGATGAAATCTATCTAAATAAATAAAATAGTATAATAACTTTATATAAGTTGTTGCACCACTCCATAACAATCTAAAAAAAATAAAGGTTTGATTATATCATGATTGTGATGGTTGAGGTTCTGCCATATCTTCCTTTTCAAACAAAGCTGGAGTAAGTAACCTTTGCTTCACGCATGCAATAGTACCTCACTAAGGTTCATGATGCAAATCTACAAAGATAACGTAAAAATAATTAATTTATACAGCATGCATCACTCAAATTTGATTGATAAACCATAATGCTTAATTTTGAGGTTAACCAGTACAGTATTTGAACATTACGCTTAACATTGTAGGGGTATAATGCAATGAAAATGATGAACATATAATTGCACATATTTCTTGAATATTACAATCATTACGTATATTATATTATGATATTAGTTGCATTTATGTATTGTAAATTAATGTTCATGACGATCCCATTTATTGTGTATTTTTCATTTTTCTTTTTAAAGAAGTCAAATGGCTTAAAAGCTATCGTATTTCCATTGCTTGTACGTTTTAATAGTAATTTCTCACTAAAATTCAAAGTGGGTTAACAGCTATTATATTATATATACTGCAAAGCTTGTGTTTTGTTTATTCAAGCATACAGTATAGAAACATATAGGACTATATTTTATAAACAAGAAGGAAGTAAATTTATTTTGAAGTAAAAATTACGCAATAAATGGGGTGTTTAAGTTCTTTAAACGTTCTGATATTTTCAAACTGACTAAAGGTAAGTGATCTAGATATTATCTCATAATTCGTATTTTATGAATATAGTTACTTTGGAAAACCAAGGATGTCATCCAGAGCAATATGTCCTCTTAGTTAGACCTGTTTTTTATCAGTCAATTTGGGTATTCATAAGTGAAGTAAAACTGTCCATGTTTTTAACCCTAAAATATTTAATTAAAATTTAATCCAAATTTGACTTGGTCAATGTAATTATACATCAAACTTGTGAATGGTATATATAATGCCGTTTAGACCCATAGTCAGGAATGTTCAATGTGGAGGGGTCAAGTTTGGAGGGGGTGGTGTTGAGTTACAACTACGTGGACTCGCGAAGCAATCATCCTCATTTGAACAGTTACTATTCAAACAGAACGTCGACTGCTTATTTGTTTTTAAAGGTGGCATCAAAGTGATTATCTTTTTCAATGTAATGCAAGTTGCAATATAGCACTTCCATTCATTCTGGAACAAACATCATTTTGATTCAGGGATAAAATAACACTTTGATTGCCATTTTCTGGGATACAAGAGGTACCAATGAATATTTTCAGAAATTTAATTTCATGTCCATAATTATTGTTAAAACTGAACATTGCACAATCAATTTTAATATAACTAAAACTGTTTTTAATATGTGACTAGTCGTGTTTAACTTTCAAATTGAATTTGAAGCCTGATATTTTGACGGCGAGCTGTGAACACTATTACTAGTTAACCTAAATATCCCGTTTCGGAAATTAAAGTACGATGGATGGATGGTGAACATTTCCCTTTAATATTAGTAGCAAGGTGATAATGAAGATGAAGTATTCAAATTGGTGGTGGTGGCACAATTTAACCTGTACACAACCAAATGTCATTAAAATACAAGATGCTTGGTATTTTCCTAGTAACAAGAAGTATGACTCAGAGGACATTGATGAGTTAAAGAAAGAGTGCAATGGGAAAATAAGTTGCAGTTATAACACGTATTTTATAAATAGAATTGAGTATTATTGTGTGCATAATGGTAAGTATATAGTGTAAAGGGACAGTCTGAATTTTTTTTAGGTCAAATTTTTGTTTTGCTCAAATTTGTGAAAACTTTACACCAAAATCTGTAACTATGTGCCCTATAATGTATCTGAAACTGAAAGTTTTAACTAAAAAAATCCAGCTGTTAATTTTTAAAAACCTTACGTAAGGTTTTTAAGTGTTATGTTTTTTGGACGCTGATAGGAAACTACTGAACGGATTTGAGTAAAATAAACTCCTAATTGTAGAGAAATGTCCCTCATGTGTATTTAAAAGGTTTCAGCTTTAAAACCAAATTCAATTTGATCAAGAAGATATAGAGATACAATAAGCATACTTTAAAAATACTCTCAGGTAGCATTTGCGATTTTTTTGATAATGGAAACTTTTTTCAAAAAAGCAGAGATATATATAAGATATATTAATCCGAGAGACATACGAGCATAACATTTTACGCTGCCGATTACACAAAAAAATGTGTTAGGTAAATGATTAATAATAGTATTTAATTTCTAACAATAGATAGTATTAACGAGCCAACAACACCTAAAACACTGCTAACTAGTGAGGCAAATACCTTTACAGCAACCAATACTCACACAACAAGTAAGTTTATGATTTTCATTTTATTATTAAATGACAATTAAGGTGGGCAGAGGGTTTTCAGTGAGTTGGGGACGCATGTGATGCACACTGTGCACATGAAAGATTTTTCATTTGGTACTTAACGACAAGGTGTTGCTCTTTGACAGCTGTGAAAACAAAATTGTTTCCTTCGTGGTTGTAGCATAGCGTCGTCCGAATAAGGCAATAAACGGAACTAGAACCGTGATAACGGTACTGAGCAGTGCGCAATTTAAACATCCTTGAACGGTTGCATTTTATTTAGTGCTGCATATAAATTAGGTCATGTGACAGAGCTGTTTATAGTTAAAATTCTCAATTTTTAATCGGCTATTAAACCGGAAGTAAACATCGGAAAACACAAAGTAAAATCATTTGATAGATTTTATCGAGGGCAATAGCTTTGGTTCAGATCAAAAGGTCATCAAACGTCAAGGTCACGAGTTTTGAGCTTTGAAAGTGTTTGCTATTGCTGAATTTCTTTAACCGGAAATAGACAAAACTTTTAATCGAAATTAGGAAATAGACCATTTTGTTAGTAATATATTAAAGATGCCATAGATATCAACATTATGTAAATCGGATGATATCCTGATCACTTATGTCGATTTAAAGAAAAGTTGGTCATTTCAAGATGGTGGTCTACTAGTTACTTCCGGGTCCAATTTTATCCTTTTTTTTTCTATGAATGTTATGTCATTTTATATCTTCAAAAGAATGTGTCGACTCTCTTTAAAAATCCACAATTTAGGAACCACGTGTTTTTTCGCGCCAAAAAAGCCACGCAGTTACTTTAGAACAATGAACAAAATTTCCAAATTAAAAAAAAAAGCAAAATGATTCAAATTTTTTGCAGTGCGTTCTAGCGAACGCACTGCTTTGTTTTGCAAATGTCTTTTTTTTTTTTTTTTTTTTTTTTTTTCGCCTTCTGGTCAGAGCGCCCAGCCAAAACTACGCATGCCACACATAATCTCTCAAGATTTCCCACGATAATCTACTGCTCGGTATTGTTTAAATGTAAAATGGCGCATGCCCTACCAACCGGAAATGAGGTATGAGAACATATCGGATTTGATGTTTTGGCTATTATCTCCTTTGTTTTTCAACCGATTTCGATCGGATTGACTTTGTTTATTTCTCTAATCGATTGTCCATGATACAAAAGTTTAACAATATCATTGTGAGAAAAATCTTGCTGACTTTTGGAGCACCTTTTCTGGACCACTTTTTCAACTTTTGCAATTTTATATTGATCAACCTGAAAACTTACATATTTATAGACATTTTGATTGCAAACATTTAGCAATTTTCAAAACTTCGATAACACTTCCGGTTTTGACGTCATTCGCTCTCAAAGTTGAAATTTCAACTTCCGGAATTTTGAAGATATTCGAGAAATTCTTTTTGCAGTATGTTTGTTATGTAGACACAAAATTATACAAATCATAAAATTTGACCCGGATGTAACAGATCAGGCGCCATCTTGATATGGTATATTTTCATAAAACGCAAAATGGGGCCTCAGGGTGTTATGGAATTTGCATAATGTTTATGTCTATGTAATCAACAGTCGACTGCGACCAAAACATGGGAAGCCGATTTTTGAATTTCAATTCTGAATTTTTCTGATTTCCGGTAAAAATAAATCAGTAATTGTCAAAACTTTCAAGGCCCATATTTTGTGACCTTGACCTTTTGTGACTTAGTGACCTGTACAAAAGTTATTGCCCTTGATTAGATGTATCAAATGACATATTTTTTTCAGATGCCCAATGGTTACTTCCGGTTTTATAACCGTTTTAAAATTGTAATTTTTAACTTTAAACAGCCCTACCACGTGACCTAATTTACATATGTCTTATTTTCTTTCACCGTCGTACTATGCTATGTCTGCTCTTTCCAATGATATACAACACAATGTATTTGGATCAAAATTCCGCCTTTTAAAGTTTGAAAAGTTTGTGTCAATTTCCATTGAAACTGTGCGTGTTTTTTTCAATATATATTTCGATCATTCTGAAAACTTACAGGTAGATAGACATTTTGATGGCGAACAAAAATATGTTTTCAAAATTTTGATATCACTTCCGGTTTTGAAGTTATTAGCTCTCAAAGTCGAAATTTCAACTTCCGGAATTTTGAAGATATTCGAAAAATTCTTTTTGCAATATGTTTGTTATGTAGACACAAAAGTATACAAATGATAAAATTTGACCCGGATGTAACAGATCAGTCGTCATCTTGAAATGGTATATTTTTATAAAAGGCAAAATGGGGCCTCATGGTGTTATAGAATTTTCATAATTAAGATGTCTATGGAATCTACAGTCAATTGCTATCAAAACATGAGATGCCGATTTTTGAATTTCAATTCTGATTCATTTTAATTTCCGGTTAAAATAAATCAGTGATTGTCAAAATTATAAAGGCTTATATCTTGTGACCTTGACCTTCGGTGACTATGTGACATGAAAAAATTCATTGGCATTAATGTTACCTATGCACGGATACTTTCATTTAGGTTTTCCGATGTTTACTTCCGGTTTTATATCCATTTGAAAATTGCAGTTTTTAGCTTTAAAGAGCTCTGACACGTGACTTAAATTATGTACGTCACAAATTCTTTCACAATCTAATTATGCTAAATCTACTTTTTCAATTATATACAACACAATATTTTTAAATAAAAATAGCGCCTTTTGAATTTTGAAAATTAGTTATTCTATCTGCTTGTAAAATATTCAATTCAAATTTCAGTTGAAGGGAGAGAACTATATTTTGACATAAAGCTGCGTTTGGGCGATCGCCCTCTCCCATTAACTTGCGTTTGGGCGATACGTTATCATTAATGTACTCTTTTTTACATTGTAACTGTTTAAAAGAAACATTAAGATATATTTTCTTTGAATGAAATATGTATTGATAAAATTCGATCTGTATTTCAAACTATGAAGTATGAATACTGTGCAGTCCGTTTCTAAATTGAGATTTGGCTCTTTCATGTGTCCTTTCTTGCACTTTAGAACTTATTTACAAATCTTAGAAATTTTGGTGATGTGCGTTTTCCACTGATGTATATCAAACTGTGATTACGCTTTTTTTAATCAGATGTCTTTTCACTACCGAACATGAAATGTTTATTTCACTTTTGACTACCGTGTGTGAACTGGTTATTCTACTTTTCACTACCGAATTCAAAATTGTGCGTTTTAAAATTTTGTACCTTCTGCATTTTAATGTAAAACAAGCTTTCTTCTGTAAATCTGACATCATGGATTGAAAGATGTCACTTTTCACCAATGGACGAAACCGGATGCGCACTGCATGGTACCATTCATGGTTCTAGTTTTTTTTTTTTTTACAATTTGTCGCAATGTACTTAATCGCTTGAGGATAATATGTCCATTTAATACACATGTACTTGTGTATATTGCTATATTGTATATCTTAAAAAAATATCCAGTAGCCTGTGGTCATGTATTTGATCTCTAAATCATCAAATTCTGTGCACTAATCGCTTGAGTAAAATATGTCCATTTAATACACATGTACTTGTGTATATTGCTATATTGTATATCTTAAAAAAATGTACTTGATCTCTAAATCATCAAACTTTGTACACAATTTTTTTTTTTTTTTTTTTTTTTTTTTTTTGGTGTCTATATGTTGTATATTGTATCTATGTTTGTCCCCATGGGCTGGGTGTGAGACAGGACCGTTACCACTCGTGGTATAGGGCCTAATTCTGACCCATGTAAAATAAAGAGTTTATTATTATTATTATTATTATAATATCTACTATTATATATCAAGAGGAGATAAAGCATAATAAGAAAAGACGATTTTTTTGTGACGTACGTGAATTAGGTTCAAACTGACAATTTTCATTTGGCTATAAAACAAGAAGTAAATATTGGACAACAAAAAGGAATTCACCATTGGATAGATCTCATTTCGGGCAATAACTTTTGTTCGGATCATACGGTCAACAAATGGCAAGGTCACAAGTTATGAGCTTGAAAAGTGTTACAATAATTGCTGAATATCTTATACCGGAAATAGACAAACACCATAATCGAAATGAGCAATTCAGCTGCCCTCATTTTGTTGGCAATATATTGAAAATGCCATAAACATCAAAATTATATAAATCGGATGTCGATTTAAAGAAAACATGTTCATTTCAAGATGGTGGCCAACGTGTTACTTCCGGTTACGATTTTGTCATATTTTTTTCTTTGTTAGTCATGTTCTTTCATATCTTAAGAAGAAATTGTTACCTATCTTATGAAATCCGTAATTCAGATAACACGTGTTTTTCCCGCCAAAAAACCACGCAGAGTTACTATAGAACAAAGAACAAAATTCCAAATAGCAATTTTGATCAAAATATCTAGTGTTATATATCACTGGAAAGAGGAGATAAAGCGTAATAAGAAAAGAAGATATTTTGTGACGTGACGTCACGTGACAGAGCTGTTAAAAGTTCGAACTAACAATTTTTAAATGGCTATAAAACCGGAAGTAAATATTGGACAACAAAAATGAATACACCGTTAGGTATATCTCATCATGGGCAATAACTTTTGTTCAGGTCATAAGGTCACCCAAATCCAAGGTAACGTGTAATGAGCTTTGAAAATTGTTGTCATTTCTGAATATCTTTTACCGGAAATAGGCAAACATCATAATCGAAATTAGCAAATTGGCTGTCATCATTTTGTTGGCCATAGATTGAAAATGCCCTAGACATCAATATTATACAAATCGGATGATACCGTGTTCACTTCTCTCGATTTAAAGAAAACATGTTCATTTCAAGATGGTGGCCAGCGTGTTACTTCCGGTTACGATTTTATCATATTTTTTTCTTTGTTAGTCATGTTCTTCCATATCTTAAGAAGAAATTGTTACCTATCTTATGAAATCCGTAATTCAGATAACACGTGTTTTTTCCCGCCAAAAAAACACGCAGAGTTACTATAGAACAAAGAACAAAATTCGAAAAAGCAATTTTGATCGAAATATCTAGTGTTATACATTTTTGGAAACAGGAGATAAAGCGTGATGATAATAAAAGATAATTTGTGACGTACATGAATTAGGTCACGTGACAGAGCTATTTAAAGTCAAAAATTGCAATTTTCAGACGGCCATAAAACCGGAAGTAAACATTGGGCATCTAAAATGATTATATCATTGGATAGATCTCGTCAAGGGCAACAACTTTTGTTCAGGTCACAAGGTCACTCAAGGTCAAGGTCACAAGATATGAGCCTTAAAAGTTTTGACTATTACTGAAAAACTTTTAACCGGAAATAAAAACAATTCTGAATCGAAATTCAAAAATCGACTTCCCATGTTTTGTTAGCAATCGATTGAAGATTCCATAGACATCATTGTTATTCAAATCGGATGATTCCCTGATTCTGAATTTCGATTTAAAGTAAAATCAGTCAGTTCAAGATGGCGGCCGATATGAAACAGCTGGGTCAGATTTTATCATTTCATATTTTGTCAATAATGATTACTAGCACATTGCAAACTCATTTTTAAGAATATCTTCATTATTCCGGAAGTTGAAATTTCAACTTTACAAGCGAATGACGTCAAAACCGGAAGTGATATTAAAATTTTGAAAAGATTATTTTGTTTGTTATAAAAATGTCTCTATGCATATGTAAGTTTTCATATTGATCAAAATAAAATTGCAAAAGTTGAAAAAATTGTCAAAAAAGTGCTTCAAAAAGTCAGCGACAAAGTTTTAAAAATGCATGTTTTTAAACCCCTAATTTGAAGACAATCGATTAATAAAATAGACAAAAAAAAATCCATCAAAATCGGTTGAAAATCAGAGATGAAAATGGTAAAAACATTAAATTGGGCTTATTTGCCATACGTCATTTCCTGTTGGACGAAAATGCATCATTTTATATTCACCTAATACCGTGCAGTTAGGCATAGTAAAACAATATATGAGATAATGTGTGGCATGCTCCCTTCATACCGAATTAGCGTGACCAGAAGTAGACAAAAAAAAAAAACATACACTATGAAAACAAAGCAGTGCGTTCGCTAGAACGCACTGCAATAACACGTCCGTTCTTATCTCGTTACACTGGCTACCCATTCATTACCGTTGCTAATATTAACTTCTAGTTTATGTGTATAAAGCACAGTATGGTAAGGCTCCTAGCTACCCTCAAGAATTAATTGTAAATACGCCTTACAAACTCAACAGATCCCTCAGGTCGAAAAACAGTATGCTTTTAAATCATCAAAATGGCGTTCGAACAAAAAGCTTCTGCGAAAGGCGTTTTGACAAGGCCGCGCCTACACTCAGGAACAGTTTACCATTGTCATTGCGGAATGTGAATTCTTTAGACGTTTTTAAAAAAAAAACAACTCAAGACTCACTTCTTTCGAACTGCTTTTAATAATTTCTTGTAGATTTTATTTCATTTTAAATACTTTTAATTGTATGCAATCATTTTAAACTATTTCGTTTAATTTATGGTACTTGCATTTTCTCTTAGTTGGACGAGTGAATACAGCCACGTCTGTTCCAAGTACAGGGCCACCTTTAACAGCACATTCTAGTAAATCAAGTAAGTGATAGTCCTTACACAATAGAGTAATTCTTCGCGGATATAGAAGCTCTTCCCTAAATCATTCTTCCTCATTTACACAGTACTTCGTTTTCTTTTTACTAGAAGGAATACGAGAAGATCGTGTTTATCACTTCTTATTTTGCAGAGAGTCAAATAAAGGATTGTTAACCAAAAAGGCTAATACTACAGTCTACACATCAAACGGATCCGGTATTGTTATGGTTTGAGACGTTTGTAACTTTACCCTGTGGCATGAGTCGCTGTCAATTTTTTTATTATAGATGATGCGGTTATTGCTGGGAGTGTTATTGGTGTTTTATGTCTCTTGGCTCTGATCCTGCTACTTTTATATTTTATTATGAAAAGGTAAGACATAAAGCTTACCTCGAATCCTGAATGATCAAAATAATATATACATCCATTGAAGTCATGTCTCATGCTTTTGTTTTTTTTCTTCAAAAATTGAACATTTATTTTTTTCAGACGAAAAACTGATAAACATAAAGCTACCAGACCAGGAACTGTAACCAATGCCGTTGGTCAGAATTTAAATGTGTTATATGTCGTACCAGAAAACATTCCATCACAACCAGGACGTGTTGATGAACCTCCAGCCTACCATACACTAGATAATTTTCCTGACCACAATCAAATTTATATCAATGATAATCATAGAATCAGCAAAGATTTAAACCAACATACCAATAACTACAATCATACCAATGGTACAGATGTCAGAAATTCAACACATAACGACGATTACAATCATACAGATACAGATGTCAATATATCCGGTCAACAGGGAGAACACTACAACCATATATCTGTTTCCGAACAAAATGCAGATATTTCTAATGAAATGGGAGATGGATACAACCATATCATAGGTACAGAAGGTGTAAAAAGCCACGGTATAGGTGACTACAACCATATTGGTGATCAAACTGACGGTGAAGAGAATAAAGCTTACATAAAAGATGATTACAACCATATCAGAAGTACAGAAGGTGTAAGAAGTCATGGTATTGGTGATCAAACTGACGGTGAAGAGAATAAAGCTTATAAAGAAGATGATTACAACCACTTGAATAATTCCAGTAAACAGGGTACTCCTGAGAAGCAACCTTATGTTAACGAAGCTTCAATTATGAAAAGTAGCCGCAATAAATCAGAATCTGAAAATGATTACGCTAATATTGGTAAAGAAAGATGTAATGACGATGCAGGTGATTTTGAACCAGATGATACATACGTATATAGCTAAACAGACGATACTTATGTTTATAATTAACTCGATGATACTTATGTTTACAGTTATTCAGATGATACTTACGTTTATAGCTAAAAAGACGATACTTATGTATGTAGTTAACACGATGATACTTATTTTTACAGTTAACCAGATGATACTTACGTTTATAGCTAAAAAGATAGTTATGTTTATAGTTAACACGAAGATAGTTATGTTTATAGCTAACACGATGATACTTATGTTTATAGTTAACACGATGATACTTATGTTTCTAGTTAATCAGGTGGTACTTATGTTTATAGCTAACACGATGATACTTATGTTTATAGTTAACCAGATGATACTTATGTTTATAGTTAATTATCGGAAGATTGCTAGTTGCTGCTTTTATTTTCTTATGATTTTCAAATCTTTTAGAATACCAATACAGTATTATAGTGTTGTCGGTTCAATTTAAAAATTAGTTAGTATATAAAGGGATATTCCTTTGCCCTTTACCCTCACGGAACACAACAAAGGAATAATGATAATTTGCTAGTGAGGGCTTAATATTGGTTTAATTGGTCCAATATATTTAGTTATGTTGCTTAAAACTTCTTGTTCGAATCTAATTTAAAAGAAATCAATTGTATTATCAGCTCTTTAAAGCTTAGATTTGAATTATTTTGAATTTTTTGGCTGTCTTAACACCATGTATTCTGCTATACATACTACTGCATTACTTGTAATGGAACCAATATGAGAAAACTTACTAAACATAGTTATTATTGATAATTCTGATTTTCTTCACGAACATTGTTGTTTATGTACAGAGGCTTATTTAATCCATCGTTTGAATTTACATGTATTCATAGTTTAGTTTTCTTTAATCGTTTTATCAATTATAACAATCAGTTATTTTAGTTATTTTTTTTTTTTTTTTTTATAAATAAACTGTTTTTACCAGGGTTTAATGCCTAGGAAATGTAAAATCTTAAATTTAAAGAACGTCTTATGGTGGACATCACACTATCATACAAATACTGAATTTTATATTTACTGTATATTCTATAGTTTTAATATTTTGTTTTATATTTATTGTATATTCTATAGTTTTAATATTTTGTTTCTATGTTTCACCATAGATCTAATGTTTATATTTTTGATATCAATAATACAAATTCGTACCAGCAAAACAATTCTGTTAATCAAAAATCTCGTTCAGAGCATAACAAAATCGGGTGCAATAATTATACAGTAGTGGACTTCCCATACGAGAAGTGCCATCAACTTACACATTAAACATAATGAATTCTGGATTCCCTCCATTTATTCATTTTCCATGCCCTTAAAATCACAAAATTCAATCTATAACTTTTTCCAGATGCCTCGTTGAAAACTTTCCAATATTCACATGAAAGCCTGACCAATACTTTACTAAATATTTACTGTGTACTTAAAAAATATAGATGATAACCATGAAAATTTTGAGATAAGAAAATATACTGCCGAATATACCCATAGTAGTGTACAACAGGACATCGGTGGATTCACGCAATCATCTAGTCCATTGCCCCCCCCCCCCCCCCCCCCCCCCCCCAATTATTGAGCCGACCGCGCGGACATAAACATAAAAAATCCAAAAGTATAGTTTCAATTAGCCTTCATGCGGAGATTCAAATAGCTAAAACCTCAGAGCTACCGGTGGCCCCATCAGGCTTAGGTGGGCCCCTGGAAACCTCCCGTTTTCGCTCCGCTCGCAAGGTCAATATATTCTGTTGGTTCATCTTTACCATTGCCCTTCTAGTTTCGAAAACCTGGCTACGATACTGCCTTTTTCAACATGTACTGTATTCCGATATGATGTCATATTTAGTTGATTTAAAATAAACACAAAATATGAATTGCAGAAAACATAAAATTTACACTGGTACCCAGTTCTTGTTAAAAATATGTAACTGATTAAAAAATATCTCTCTATAGTATAATTGACAAAGGCTAAGAGCATCTTTTCTTTTTGGACGGTATACTCTTCTTCAACGAAATTTCTTGGTTTTTCTTTGATATTCTGACCTGATATTTAAACAGTATTGTATGATCTTTCTTTAAACTGAATCTTGAGACTTACAATCTAATCTGTAATTCAAATTCATTTCCCAAATAAAGTATGTAATTATGTCTTCATATAAAGTAATGTTAATAATGATGATAGACATGTACAAATATATAGATATGTTTTTAATACTAGCCTACTGTATTTTTCTTTTGGTCAGAGAAACCAATTTTATTGTTCATTTTCAATTTGAAAGACATGTAGACAACTTCTTTCCTAGAAGATAGTGGACCACGGCCATATACGCCTAACGAAAAAGTCTTGGGGGCAAGGGCAATAACTCTGCTACTAACGGTCGAAAAAAGCTCAAATTCGAACTTGATCTTTGTTTTCTGAATATGTATATACATACTGAATTTCATTAGATTCCATCAAAATTCTAGTTTTTAGAGCGTTTACAAGCAATTGATGTTGATAGAAGCACTTACTGTATAGAGGTTAAAGGGCGAAAACTCCTCAAAACGGATGAAAGAGGCCTAAATCTTGAAAAGCTTTAATTTTAATCAGGATAAAACTAAACTTTTTTTTAAACCTTTCGATTTAGGTCCAATAACATCCATTTTAAGTTTCATCAAAATCGGTTGAAAACTAAGAGAGTAATAGCATATTTAAGATTTGGGGCAAGGGCAATAACTCTGCTTGTAACGATCGAAAATGGCTCAAATTCGAACTTGATCTTCGTTTTATGAATATATATACACATATCAAATTTCATTTGATTCCGTCAAAAACTCTAGTTTTTAGAGCGTTTACAAGCAAATGTTGATGGACAGACCGACAGATTTGGGGCAAGGGCAATAACTCTGCTTCTAACGATCGAAAATAGCTCAAATTCAAACTTGATCTTCGTTTTATGAATATGTTTATTATCAAATTTCATTTGATTCCGTCAAAAACTCTAGTTTTTAGAGCGTTTACAAGGAAATGTTGACGGACTGACGGACGGAATGACGGCATGACGGACGGACGGACGTACGGACGGACAGGGGTGCCGACAATATACGTCCTCATAGAGAGATGAGGGCGTATAAAAATTAAAATGAAAATTATCAACATTCCACTCTGTAAAATAATAATTCCAAATGATTTGTCTTTTAACAGTTGGTATTTTCATCGATCCAAAGACAATTCAAGACTCTCAGAACTATTTTAAAGAAATTACTTAAATTCATACAAAAATCAAATATGCTGGTGGTTTATCAACAAAGTTTTTTGGCAAATGTTAAATGAATTATTTGAAAAGACATTAGTTAAGTTACATGTGAATAAAAGCATTTGATTTTAACATTTCAATCATTATGTTGTATGTATTATAAGTATGAGGTATTATGATATTTGACATTTTTCTTTGAATTAGTGAATTAGACAAATCGGTAGAGAATTGATTAATGACGTAAATTGACCTCCATATAATATACCCATAGTAGTGTACAGAGAAAAACATGGAAAGGAGGGAGAAGGGATGTCAGGAAATAACCAAGGACTATAATACAATGTTTTGTGGTGTAAGCCCTATCTTGAATAAATTATTAAGCAAAGCAATTAAGTACTGGTTATCACAACTCACCATTGAAATTTGAGTCTTCAAATCCATGTGCATCCATAATTATTAGCATTTGAAAGTTATAATGCCCTACTACACATTAGCAATACTATGCAATACATAATTATAGAAAAGTCATCTATAGAAATAGAAGGAGAAATGTCTAATTTAAGATATATTTGAAGGAAATATGCCATTTTCGTACATTTCTAGTGCCTCTGAAGGATACTGAAGTATATTCAAGACCCAAATCAACCAATAAAAATGAAGACTGGTCCCCTTTAAAAGAAATCATATTCATATTGCACTTAACGTTTAAATAGTAATATCTCACTATACCATTCAAAGTGGATTAACAGCTATTGTACTATATATACGGCAACGCTTGTGTTTTATTTATACAAGTTTTTTTTTTTTTTAAACAGTATTTCTTTATTTACAAATAGATTTTACAATGTACATAATATAAAAGATACAGAAAGAAGCATCAAAATCAAATTAATAAAAAAACAAAATAGGGCAATCAGTTTAGAATATTGAAGTCTTAAATTAATAATTAACATGGTAACATTATAAAGAGAGTGGTATAAAAGGGATGTGGACAGAGAAATCTAGAAAAAGATGAGTGTGTGGTACCGTGGTTCGAATGATAGGCGTGAGTCACTTAAAATAAGAAAAAAGATAAATGAATGTGTGAGACCCATCGTGTGCAGTTAAGAACTAGAAGTGATTTAAACAATGTTTTTAGCTAGATTGCGTATAATGTTTTACATTGTAAGTATGGAGATAACTGTAATATAGAGTCAGAATAACAATTGTAAGCATGGAGATAACAGTAGTATAGAGTCAGAATAACAATGGTAAGTATGAAGATAACAGTAGTATAGAGTCAGAATAACAATGGTAAGTATGAGGGTGGGTTTGCCAGAAAAGGATGTGTAGGGAATGATCTGGGGTATCTTAGGAAAATGAAACAATGAAGACAAAGGATAGGTCAGTAAGGCTGCTAGTTAATAAAATCCATCAGGAGTTCGTCAGGATTTTGGCATGAATAAGTGATAACTGGACAGATAACAAAGATTTACATTATACTATATAGTATAGTATTTACATCTATATATATTTATTTATATTAGTTATTTACAATTTTATATATACACTTTCTCTCGCAGATCTACTTTCACACTGGGATCATTCACTCTAACTGACGCTCGAGTACTACTTTCACACTGTGCACAGCATTCAACTTACACACTGCTGTAACTTTATACAAGTTCCTCAATAGAAACACATTAGACCATATTTAAACAGGTTATCAACTCTCAAGAAGGAAGTAAATTCATTTTGAAGTAAAAATTACGCAATGAATGGTGTACTTTAAATGTTCTATTTTCAAACTGAATAAAGGTAAGTAGTCTAAAGATTATCTCATAATTTTATTGAGTCAGTATAGTAATATTTTGGTAGCAAGAATATCGTCAATAACAATTCATGATGTTTTCTGTGTTTTATTTTACCATCGCTTGATGAATCTATAAGTCAAGTTGATCTATTCATATCATCATTTCACGGTCTTAGAATATAAAATATGGTCAGGTCTAGTAATAATACAGTATATCTTCAAATATATTATGTATGTAATAACATTAGCTAATATATCCATTTTTATACGCACTCATCTCTCTATGATGACGTATATTGTCGGCACCCCTGTCCGTCCGTCCGTCCGTCCGTCAACATTTGCTCGTAAACGCTCTAAAAAATAGAGGTATTGACGGAATCAAATGAAATTTGATATGTGTGTACATATTTATAAAACGAAGATCAAGTTCGAATTTGAGCTATTTTCGATCGTTAGAAGCAGAGTTATTGCCCTTGCCCCAAATCTTGAATATGATATTACTCTCTTAGTTTTCAACCGATTTTGATGAAACTTAAAATGGATGTTATTGGACCTAAATCGAAAGGTTTGAGAAAGTTTAGTTTACTCCTGATGACAATTAAAGCTTTTTCAAGATTTAGGCCTGTTTCATCAGTTTTGAGGAGTTTTCGCCCTTTAACCTCTATACAGTAAGTGCTTCTATCAACATCAATTGCTTGTAAACGCTCTAAAAACTAGAATTTTTGATGGAATCAAATGAAATTCAGTATGTATATACATATTCAGAAAACAAAGATCAAGTTCGAATTTGAGCTAGTTTCGACAGTTAGTAGCAGGGTTATTGCCCTTGCCCCAAAGTCTTGAATACTAGTATGCAAAACCAATTTTGTTGAAACTTAAAATGGATGTTATTGGACCTAAATCGAAAGGTTTGAGAAAGTTTAGTTTTATCCTGATGAAATTTTTCGTTAGACGTATATGGCCGTGGTCCACTATCTTTCTTTGGGGGTGTACAGGAAAAAAACCACCCGACCCAACTCACAGGGACCAGTAACAAATGCCTACTGTTTATTTAAAAAAAAAGGGGACCAACGAATGCTACAAGCAAAATGTAAACAAATGGAATAAAGTCGTTTTATTACGTGAAAACACTTTGTATCTGTACCATAAATGGCTGAAATTGTTCATAAGATATCAATCTTTGAATAACATACAACATTCACTGCTTTTCATGGCCATACTTTTTTTTTACGCTCTAGAACTCATAAAATCAAAAAAAAAAAAAAATCAACTTATCAGTTAAGTAGTCCACTGAATTATTGACAATTTATACGTTCAATCGATAAATTTCATTTTCAATTATCATTGTTCTAACCAATTTAAACATATGTTATCGTGATCTGTCAGATTTCTCTGCCATTTTGTCGAAGAAACTAAACATTCCAAACGCATATGATATATCGTCTATGATTGGCCGATATTAATACATACCAGTCAAGTGACTATTTTTGACCAATCAGATTTAGCCTTTCAGAATGACTTTTCTAGGAACCAGTCTTCGACAAAATGGCCAAGAATTCTGACAGATCACGATAAGAGATGTTTAAATTGGTTAGAACAATGATAATTGAAAATGAAATTTATAGGGATCGTCATTAAAAGACGTAAAAATGGTTATTCTTAAAGGGATTGACAAAAATAAACGTGAAATAAATTCGATTGAACGTATAAATTGTCAATAATTCAGTGGACTACTTAACTGACGAGTTGATTTTTTTTTTGATTTTATGAGTGTTTGAGCGTAAAAAAAGTATGGCCATGAAAAGCAGTGAATGTTGTATGTTATTCAAAACTTGATATCTTATGAACAATTTCAGTCATTTATGGGACAGATACAAAGTGTTTTCACGTAATAAAACGACTTTATTCCATTTGTTTACATTTTGCTTGTAGCATTCGTTGGTCCCCTTTATCATATTATCCTATATCAATATTTTTTTTTTGATAAACAGTAGGCATTTGTTACTGGTCCCTGTGACCCAACTGCCCTGAACACGCCCATGTTTTTCCACAAAAAAAAAAGTATTAATTCTTTTAGTTGATGGTGGTGTTTGTTCTTTCCAATATTATTCTAAGGAAACAATATTTTAATACAAATTTTAACTAGTTAAATCATTAAGTATTAAACAAACTCCCTTATTTTTTTGACTTGTGATTTTGTTTTACAGTCAATCATATATAGAGGAAATGAAGGTCAGCGATGAAGCTTCGCTACATCACTTGCATTGTGAAGAACCAAAAGTTATAAAAATATACGATGCTTGGCGCTACCTTGATAATTGCTATAAAAAGTACAACTTTGGGAATATTGATGATTTGGTCAATAAATGCAACGATGAATTCAGTTGCATTTACGAAAAACCTAGGGTGGAAGGACAATGTCATTCCGGGTCTACATTTAGATACACTAAAAGTGTAATTCAGTATTACTGTGTACAGAATGGTAAGTATAGTTTATGGTTTATATCTAATTTAAACTTAAATATTAAATAGAGATTATATTACTCTGAGAGAGACATACATGTCTACAAGAAAAACATTTTCTGCTGGCAATTTAACAAATTTAAAATGACATTGGTTTCATAATTTCATTTTATTTCCAATAATAGATACTATGAAGAAAACAACCACACCTAAAACACTGCTATCCAGTCAAGGACCTAAGATTTCTTCCATTGCAGTATCTTCATCCACATCAACATCAAGTAAGCTAATAATTTTCCTTCAATGTCATTTTGTTTTAAAATTAGACGGGTGAGACATAACAGGTCGGGGGGGGGGGGGGGGGCTTAAGTATAGGATAAAACACGGCCGAGGGTTTTTATGATATTTAAAACCCGCATCCCGAGGGACATAATCACGAGGGGCTTGCCCCGAGGGATTTACCGAGGGAAAGGGTTTTAAATATCATAAAAACCCGAGGGGAAGTGTTTTATCTGACTTATAAACCGATTTTGAACCTTAATTTCATTTTTATCCAAAAAATAATTTTCAATCCACAATGTAAATAAGCCATGTCTCAAAACGAGTATAGCGCGAACACAACTCACACGTGCATGTGAGTGTAGTTAATCACGTGGTCTGTCAGTGAGTTGAACTCAGAAAGGACGCCATGGGTGGCGAAGACGAAATTTTCCAATACAGGGTTGGAGAGACTTTATGTGGTGAAAACACTGAGAAGAGATTATTGTTTGAGATAAGTAAAATGTTTTATGAATGTTTTGATTATATTATAAAGTAAAAAATTGGAATAGCCGTCTCAAAACATCACTGTATGTCACGAGGCCTTGTTAGTCAGATAAACCTGCCGTTGAGCGGTAGAGGCCTTGTGTGCTACAGGCTGTGCACGCACGTTAAAGAGACATATTTACTAACTATACGACCAATAAAATTTTAGTCTCAGAATCTGGAATTATTTAGCTATTTTAATCCATAATAATGTTCACAACTTTCCCTCGCAATATAAGCCCCGTGTATCAATAAATATCAGCGTTTGAATGTCAAAAATACGACTCGCCGTTTAGTAATACTATGCATTATATAGAAAACACATATACAGAAAATCTGAAGGCTATTTACATAAATTCAAGGTCCAAATCGATCCTCGAAAATGGTGAACATTCACCTTTGAAGAGCCCTCGACACTTGGAAATCGAAAAAAATAGGCTATACCACTGTCCTGACAAATGTCCCTCATTGCACACTGCATGACTTTGCCAGGACTCGTTTGCCCAAACAGACGCGAACAAGTAGGACGACAATTCATTTGCAAAAAAGAAAACGGTGCGTTTGAAAAAAGCACTTCAATAATTAGACTAAATTTAAATATCCAGCTAAACATTGTTTGATTTAAATGTCCAGTTTTTATAATTATCACGATATTTGTTTTACAGGACATCACCAGCAGTCAAAAGGAGAGGGATTCTCAGAACAAAAGTTGCTCGAACATCCATCAACACGGTAACAACTGAAGAAGATAACATGTAGTTCCTGTGCAAACTGCAATAACTTCTGCACTTCTGGTGTCTGTTTTGTGTCAAAAGTCTGTCATATATAATTTTTGTTTTTTATTAAATACACTTAATATGTTTTTGTTGTAATTTCGGAGCGATTTAACCAGCCACCTCCATAAGGGTATATTTTGGTAAAATATCAAGATTTTATACAGAATATCCCCGGGATTTTATATAAAATCCCGGGTATTTTATATAAAATCCCGGGGATATTATATAAAATCCCGGGGAAATTCTGTATAAAGTCTGCCCAGGGATTTTATGAGATTTAAAATCCCGCTAGAACAATGGGATGACGTCACTAGAGGTTTATAAGTGGGAATATAGTCTTGTGTAGTCAATCGAACGGAACGTTAAATCATGGTAATGGAAAACGCGTTTGCTACAAGCTGTATACACAAAAGATATATTAACAGTTTGCAGCCGAAAAAGTCTAGACTGATGTCGTAATTTTTGAAAAACATGTTTTTCTGCATGTTGCTGTCCTTCTTCATGCTCAGGTGAAAATATATTTGTGCACTGTAGTACATTTGTACGCTTTTTAAAATAACTTGAAAAAAGTGTAAAACCCTTTCTTTTAATTCTCTAATAGTATACTAATGGTTTCTAATTCTTAGCTGGACAGACGAGTACAACCACATCAGTTACAAGAACAATGTCACCCTTAACAGCACATTCTACTAAATCAAGTAAGTAATTGAATAAAACAGGAACTCCTGTGACATTGAAGATCGACGTTAAAGTCGAATACGAAGAGATTATTTTTGTCATTTCGAGTGTTAAGTGCTTGAAGGTGTAACTAAATGGCTTTTATTCTAAACAATCAGGTAGATAAAGATTCCAGAGTAGATCAACCGTCAGGTGTATTGTCATGTTTGTAACAACTCACTAAATTTTATGCGCCCACATGAAATGGGGGTGGGGGCGTATATTGTCGTCGCCCACGTCGGTCCGTCCACAATTTGTCGTAAACACTCTACAAGCCACAATTCTTGGCGGATTTTGACGAAACTTGGTGTGAGTATGTGTTATAACCCAAGGATAAACCCTATTGAAAATCAGCAAAATCGAAAAATATTTACTATGAATTTTTGCCCTTGTTTGTGAAAATGCGTTAAATGTTTAGCTCATAAACACTCTACAGGCCACAATTCTTGGCGGATTTTGACGAAACTTGGTGTGAGTGTGTGTTATAACCCAAGGATAAACCATACTGAAAATCAGCAAAAATATTTACTATGAATTATTGCCCATGTGGTTGAAGATCAGTAAGATCCACATATATTTAATTATTAATATTTAATAATAGATTTTTGCAAATAAACACTCTTCAACCCTATTGAAAATTTTTAAAAATTAAAAAAAAGAATTGTGTTAAAAGCTATATTTCTTAAACGAATTTGACCAAATTCTATTATGTTCTTTTTCAGTTGTCGTATATTTCTTTGTCTGGCAAACTATCTTTAAACAATAGCGAATATATAAATAGACAAATATTAAAGTCGTTCAACAAAAGTTGATTTTATTTTTCTTAAATCAATTTCAAACTTTAAATTTAGATCATGGCTTTCAAATGTTAAATTTTGAGTACAAATGTCAAATTTTGAGTACAAATAATGTTCAGTTTAGCCTACAAATGAAGAAATTACAATTTGTAAATCATAATTAGACATAAACAATTACAAAATAGTAATAAAGAATTAAGAATAATGTACTCTGAGCCGTTTGGTCTTCCATAGCTGACATCATCAATGTTATCACGAGAATAATTACTAAAGGAAGCAACCTCCAATATGTTTGTATAATTTAAACACAAGTAGAAAGGGAAGTATTAAAGTTAAGACAAAATAACAATATGGTATATTTGCCGATTAGCCAACCTTGCGCTATGGATGCAGTCTTTTATTAACAATAAAATATTTACAATCTACAGTAATGAAATCAGTAATATCATGTGCAATAATACATCGTGAATAATTATTATTAAATTACCATATCAGGTAGATGAACACTCTTTCGATGACGATTTTGCCGGTCAGGAAAACCAAAGATAAAAAACATTATTAATGAAAATAAACTCTGGAAACCTGTGTCTGATACCAAATGCAAAAACCGTCTCAAGAGTCAATACTCAGACTAGTATTGGTAAATATATCAAAATAAAATTAAACTTAGTGCTTCGTTGGAAGGTAGACTAGAGAATGGCGTTTGCATACAAACAGAAACATAGTTCAGTAACCAAGACAAATCAAATATACAATAATTTCCCGCTTTACTAGCGAATCGCGGGAAATATTAATTATATCTATCATCAACAGAAATATTCATTCTCAAAATAATACTAGTGTTCAGTCATATTCCTGAAAATTAAAGAAATAATAGTTGTTGGTATAGCAAGATGTTTCTGCTTTTGATGTCAAAAATACTAAGGTTTTTAAGTCTATAACGACGATTTTCTACTTTCTTTTGTTTCTTATTTGTTTTAGCTGGACGAATGGATACAACTACACCTGTGACAAGTACTAGACCTCCTCCTTTAACAGCATATTCTAGTAAATCAAGTAAGTCCAAAATTATAAAATAATACAGAAACGTCTTACTGATAATTATAGAAGATGTTAATCATTCGCCATCATTGAAATAATATTCAGTTGACTCGATATTTGCATAGACCAATTTCAACGACTAGAACGAACAAGATAAGGTTACGATTACATCGGATATATTCGAATCATATACATGTAAAGTACTCGCCATGTTCCAGGACGGTTGAAACTGTACACTGTATTAAGCCAATGCAAGTAAACTTTTGAATACACTGTCCATTTTATATTTTCGTAGATGATGCAGTTATTGCTGGGAGTGTTATTGGTGTTTTGGGTGTGTTGGCCCTTATCCTGCTACTTTTATATTTTGTTATGAAAAGGTAAGACGTAGAGCTATTCTCCGAATTACAAAAAGATCAGCCAATGTTTTTCGTCCATTTTCTTACTCACGTTCTTGTCTTTTCATATTGGTGATTCTTTTTCAGAAGAAAAGCTGATAAACGCAAAGCTACCAGACCAGTAAGTGTAACCAATGCCGTTGGTGAGAATTCAAATGAGTTATATAGTGTACCTGAAAACATTCCACCAGTAAATATAGATGAACCTCCAGCCTATCAAACTCTTAATAATATTCCTGACCACAATCATATTTATATCAATGATGATCATACAATCGGCCAAGATTTAAAACATCAACATACCAACAACTACAATCATACCAATGGTACAGATGTCAGAAATTCGTCCATAAACAACGACTACAATCATACAGATACAGATATCAATATATCCGGTCCACAGGGTGATACTTATGTTTATAGTTAACCAGATGATACTTATGTTTATAGTTAACCAGATGATACTTATGTTTATAGTTAATTATCGGAAGATTGCTAGTTGCTGCTTTTATTATCTTGTGATTTTCAAATCTTTTAGAATACCAATACAGTTTTATATGGACTGTAATTTTTTTGAGCTATTGAAAATATTTTGATAAAACATAAAGGTTAATATATAAAAAGTTATTTCCGTTTGCCCTCTCTATCACGGAACACAAAAAGGAATGATGATGTTTGCTAGTGAGGGCTTCATATTGGTTTAATTTAAAAAATAGGATGAGGTTCTATTCCATCAAAGTTTTCTTTGATCGTTGTCACGGTAAAAAAAAACCTTCAAAAACTTTAACCAAGAAAACTTGGTGAGCGTGAGCGTGACAACAAGGCTTAAGTTATGGCACTTATTTTCCAAAACACGCTGGTGAACACTCCATAACATTTTGAAAGAAATAAAGAGTTGAATATTTCATGATTGTGATGGTTGAGGTTCTGCCATATCTTCCTTTTCAAAAAAGCTCGAGTAATTAACCTTTGCTTATCATATGACCTTTGCTTTACCATTATACTTTCAAACTGTATCAATGCTTAATTTGAGGTTAACCTGTACAGTATTTGAACATTTCGCTTATTACATTGAGGTATAATGCAATGAAAATAATAATAATATATATTTGCACATATTTCTTGAATATTTAAATAATAAATCCCAAGCACCGCAAAACAGATCTCTAAATCCATGTAAACGCATCGGAAATACATTGGTAGCAGCTAATGAACTTTTAATTTGAGATATTGCATTTGAAACTTTTGCCGGTTGAATCATCTTACATAATAAGAGAAGGTAAGACACTCTCGTTTTGTTGACTTGAGATACCACATGCCTATCAGCTTAAAATCTTAACAAACGATCCCTGCCTTCATGTCAATGACTTCTTTCAATTCCATAATAATTTTCCTCCATCTCAATATGAATATTCTTCAGTTTCTCAGTGTTTTTATCTCCCAAATTACATTTTTTCTTGCCGTTTTGAATCCGTTAAAGCAGTATGGACGGAAGTGGCAGATCACGCATGCTCGTATTTCGAGTTCAATATAGTTTGCGTAAATGAAACGAAAAAAGGAATTCAAAGTAATCTGTTATCAATACATTGGTAGCAGCAAATGTACCATACATGGGAAATTATATCAACTATAAATGAGGAAGTATTTCATCATGGAAAGTGGTGCAAGAAGAGTAAGTACAAAAGTTTGTAGTGATTATGTTTATCATAATGTTTAAACAAAAATATCTGAAATAATATTAGAAACACATATGATATATATTTTTCGACAAGGTCATGACGATGACCGTAAAATTTCTTCAGAGTAGTTTTAAGTCGAGTTGGTAAATACCCTTGCTGTTATAGCTTAGATGTCAAATGTTTCATTCTAGCTAAGAAATCCGTGTAAAGAACAAGCTCTGGCGTATCGAACCAGTTGAGATACATACACCCCATTTGCTGGCGAATGTGGAATGTTGCTGCACGCAAATGGAAAATTAACGATGGGATAATCAAATTCATCACGTTTGTCATATAATTTAACACTAAGTCAATTTTTTTTTGTCATTACGTTCATATTATATTATATTAGTTACTTATGTATTGTAAATTAATGTACATGACTATTCCATTATGTCATTGTGTATTTTAAATAATACAAAGAAGTCAAATGGTTTAAAAGATATCATATTCATATTGCTTGTACTTTTCAATAGTGATATTACACACTTTAGAATGCATAGTAGGTTTAAGGCTTTTGTACCATATATATGGCAAAGCTTGTGTTTTGTTCAAGTATACATACAGTATAAAAACACACTGGACTAGATCTAATAAACAAGTTATAAACGAACAAGAAGGAAGTAAATTCATTTTAAGTAAAAAGTACGCAATAAATGGTGTTCTAGTTCTTTAGTCGTTCTGATATTTTTAAACTGACTAAAGGTAAGTAGTCTAAAGATTATAATTCTTATTGTGTCAGTATAGTAATATTTTGGTATCGGGAACATCGTCAAGAGCAATTTTAAGCCGTTTTCTGGGTTTGTGTATCATCAGTAAAGTTCAACTGTTCATATCTATAATTTCACAGCCTTATAATATAAAATATGGCTAGGTCTAGTAATTATACAATATCTTCAATATGTATGTATGCATGTAATAACATAAGCTAATAAAAACCACCCCGACCCAATTGCCCTGAACACGCCCATGTTTCTCCAACAAATAACAAGTGATAATGCTTTTTGTTGAGTGTTTGTGTTTGTAACTTTCAATGTTTTTCTAAGAAAACATTATTTTAATACAAATTTAAACTGGTTAAATCATATTACGTAATAAACAAATTTCCTTATATTTTTACTTGTGATTTTCTTTTACAGTCAACCATAATATATAGAAGAAATGAGGGTCAGCAATAAAGCTTCGCTACATTACTTAAATTGTAAAGAACCAACAGTTATACAAATATACGATGCTTGGCGCTACCTTGATAATTGTCATAAAAAGTACAACTTTGGGAATATCTATGATTTGGTCAATAAATGCAACGATGAATTTAGTTGCATTTACGAAAAACCTAGGTTCGGAGGACGATGTTATTCCTGGTCTAAATTTAGATACAGTAAAAGTGTAATTCGGTATTACTGTGTACAGAATGGTAAGTATATTTTTGGTTTATATTTAATTTAAAATTTAGAATTTTAAATTTTTTTAGAGATTGTTTTACTCCAAGAAAGATATCTTTTGCTACTAATTACACACAAATTAAAGTGACATTAGTTTAATAGTTTTATTTACTTTCCAATAGATAGTATGCAGAAAACAACCACACTTCAAACAATGCCATCTATTCAAAGATCTACGATATCTCCCATTGCAGTAACTTCATCCCCATCTATATCAAGTAAGCTAATAATTTTCCTTCGATGTCCGTTTATCTTACAAATTAGGCGGTACAGACATACCCAAGTCATAGGGGCTTATGTGGAAAAATAGTCTAGTGTTCTCAACCAAATGGAACACTAAATGGAAGATTTATTAACAGCTGGAAATTGAAAAAGTCTAAGCTTTGGAAACACTTGTATGCTTTTCATAATAACTTGAAGTGTGAAACTTTTTCTATTAATTCTCTAATAGTATAAATTATTTTTTAATTCTTAGCTGGACAGACGAGTACAGCCACACCAGTTACAAGAACAATGTCACCCTTAACAGCACATTCTACTAAATCAAATAAGTAATAAGATTAAATAGCAACTGCTGTGATCGACGTTAAAATCGAATACGAAGAGATCATTCTTGTCATTTCGAGTGTTAAGTGCTAGAAGGTGCAACTAAATGGCTTAAAGTCTATGGTTCTCAACCTTCGGGTGGTATGGCCCCTATAGGGCCATTTGTATATTAGGTCTGTAAGTTGTTTGTGGTTAAATACATTTGGCCTACTCATGATGAGGAGGCACAAAACCACCCCTTGGGCGATAGGATTCCTGTGTAGATCAACCTTCAGGTGTATTGTCATGTTTGTAACAACTCACTGCAGTTTTTAAAACAATAGCGAATACTTCTATATATGTATCCATTTTATATTTTTTAAAGATGATGCAGTTATTGCTGGGAGTGTTATTGGTGTTTTGGGTGTCCTGGCCCTTATCCTGCTACTTTTATATTTTGTTATGAAAAGGTAAGACGTAGAGCTATTCCCCGAATTACAAAAAGATGAGCAACTGTTTTTTCGTCCATAAGCATTTTCTTATATTCTTATTTTCTTACTCACGTTTTGTCTTTTCATATTGGTAAATCTTTTTCAGAAGAAAAGCTGATAAACGTAAAGCTACCAGACCAATAACTGTAACCAATGCCGTTGGTCAGAATTCAAATGTGTTGTATGTCGTACCTGAAAACATTCCATCACAACCAGGACGTGTTGATGAACCTCCAGCCTACCATACACTAGATAATATTCCTGACAACAATCATATTTATATCAATGAAGATCATAAAATCGGTAAAGATTTAAACTGTATCAACTACAATCACATCAATGATACAGATGTCAGGAATTCAACACATAACGATGACTACAATCATACAGATACAGATATCAATATATCCGGTCGACAGGGAGATCACTACAACCACATTTCTGGACGAAATGATATTCCGAATGACATGGAAGATGGTTACAATCATATAAGAGGTACAGAAGGTGTACAAAGCCATGGTATTGGTGACTACAACCATATTGCTGGTCAAACGGACGGTGAAGAGAATGACGATTACATAAAAGATGATTACAACCATATCAGAAGTACAGAAGGTGTAAGAAGCCATAGTATTGGTGACTACAACCATATTGGTGATCAAACTGTCGGTGAAGAGAATAAAGCTTATAAAGAAGATGATTACAACCACTTGAATAATTCTAATAAGCAGAGAACCCCAGAAAGAGAACAACCTTCTGGTAATGAAGATTCACTGATGCAAAGTAACCAAAATAAATCGGGATCTGAAAATGATTACGCTAATATTGGTAAAGAAAGATATAATGACGATGCAGGTGAATTCGAACCAGATGATACATACGTATATAGCTAAAAAGACGATACGTATGTTTATAGCTAACACGATGATACTTATGTTTATAGCTAACACGATGATACGTTATGTTTATAGTTAATTATCGGAAGATTGCTAGTTGCTTCTTTTATTATCTTGTGATTTTCAAATCTTTTAGAATACCAATACAGTATTATAGTACTATGTTATTTTTGTTGTCAGTTCAATTTAAAGATTAGCTAAAACAATATTATGATAAAACATAAAGGTTAATAATATAAAAAAGTTATTTTCTTTGCCCATCACCCTCGCCGAACACACAAATTGATGTTTACTATTGAGGGCTTATTATTGGTTTAACTGGTCCAATATATTTTGTTATGTTGCATATAAATTCATGTTCATAACTGATTAATTTAAATATCACTTGTACTGTTAGCTCTTTAAACCTTAGATTTGAATTATTTTGATTTTTTTGGCTGTCTTTACATCATGTATTCTACTATATATATAACTGCATGCCTCGTAATGGAACCAATATCAGAAAACCTACAAAACATAGTTTATTCTAGTTACGTTATTAGTGATTTTTATACGCCCACTCGTAAGTATGGGCGTATATTGTGGTTGCCCCTGTCGGTCCGTCCGTCGGTCCGCCGTTCACATTTACCTCGTGCTCACTCTACAGGCTACAATTCTTCATGAATCCTTTTGGTATTTTGCATGTGTGTCAATATTATTATGAAGATGTGCACTATTGAATTTGGTGATAATTCGATGATTTTCTTCAGAGATATCGCGTAAAACTCTGATATCGCAATCGTTTTTTGCTCGTGCTCACACTACAGGCTACAATTCTTCATGGATCCTTTTGATATTTGGTATATCAATATCATTATGAAGATGTGCACTATTGAATTTGGAGATGATTCGATGATTTCTATCGCATAAAACTGATATCGCGTTCGTTTTGGAGTTTACATTTACCTCTTTATCAAGCTGCTGGTGGACGTATACGCTTGCGAGACTTGCCGCAAGCCTATGTTGTAATGTTAATTCAATATATTTTGTAATTTTCTTCAAAAAAATGGTCGATTATATTAGGCCTGTTTAATCCATTCGTAGAATTAATTAAATGTATTCATATTTAATTTCTTTTTTGATTATTTTATCAATTATAAAAATTAATAATTAATTTACTTGTGTATCTATAGTTCGGTTGTTTAGTTATTGTTTATAAATATAATCAATTAATGTATCTGTTTAGTGATTGTATTTTTATTTTTTCATTTTGATTAATTGTCTATGTTACTGATTATCGGCTTAAGATAAATTAATATTACAAAATTAAATTCAAAACAGTTTTAATAGGCTTTAATGCCTAAGAAATGTAAAATCATAAATTTAAAGAACGTTTTATGGTTAATATTTTTTTAATTAAAAATAAGCACTAAATATTAAAAGACATCTTTCTATACATTTATATTATTATTAAGTTATTAAGGATTAAGAGCATCCTTTTCTTCAACAAATTTCTCGTTTTTTTTTTTTATATTCTGACCTGATATTTAAACAGTATTGTATGATAATTCTTTAAACTGAATCTTGAGACTTACAATCTAATCTGTAATTCAAATTCATTTCCCAAATAAAGTGATGTAATGTCTTCATATACAGTATTGTTAATAATAATGATAGACATGTTAGTGATCCTTTAACGCAAATTGGACTGTATAAAATTCCATATTCTAATATTAACTAGTGGTTAATGTGATGGACTTGATGTTCTTATCTAATAGGATTTTCATATAGAAATTGAGACTTGATAATAGAGACAATAGAAAAAATGTTGAAAGCCTGATTGTTTATGTATCCTAAATTATCTGAAAATACAGTTGTCTTAATCTTATTTCTTGCTATCATTCTTCCCCGACCCCACATGGTCAAGACGAGACGGATGGTTGAACCACAGACAGCTGGATTTTCAAGTAAGAAATAACGCCTAATTTGAATGAATCTTTTCCTGACCGAAGATCAAAGAAGTTTATGCCGCCATTTTTTCGACTAGACCCCGAATGTAAACAAACCGAATTTGAGCCTACATTGATTGAATAAAACACAATGCCTCCCGGAATTAATAGAAAATTGAAGATACGAGATGGACATAGAGCGGCTGTCAAGAAATTGGTAGGAAAAGCGAATGATAATTTGAATAGTTTGACGGATGAACATTTTGATGAGGTCTATGACATTTTGAGCCACATTAAAGAGAGCTTGCACGAAAAATCAGAAATTTTGACTTCATTGAATAAGGAGATTTTGAATTCGATCCAAGAAGATGATATTATCGAAGAAATAGAACTTTGCGATGAATACTCTGAAATAATTAAACTGACTACACGTCGCATCGAATCAAACTTTTCGAATATGAAGAAAATAAAGCCAGATGAAAATGTGTCAAATGAAGAGAACCCTGACACAAATAGCCTTCCACTTTCTCAAGCCCCTGCTACACCTGAACCTGAAACTTTGCAACCGGCACAAAATGCTTCAGGACCTGCCACGAATTCTCCATTTACTACATCAAATCACCAGACAAGAACCTCTAGACCTTATATTAAACTACCAAAATTGGAATTGAAGAAATTTGATGGTGAATATTCCAAATGGCAAACCTTTTGGGACTCTTTCCAATCTTCTATTCATGATAATGAAAGCCTGACACCAATAGACAAATTTAATTATCTTCTTTCACTCTTGGAAAAAACTGCTGCAGACGCCATATCAGGGTTATCTCTTACCGCAGCCAACTATGAAGAAGCTATATCTATTTTACAGCACAGATTTGGAAACAAGCAAAATATCATCTCCAACCATATGGAAACCCTATTGAACATAGAACCAGTGACATCTAATCACAACACACGAGGCCTTAGACAACTTTATGACGCAGTGGAATCGAACGTAAGAGGTTTGAAAGCCCTTGGAGTCACATCTGAAACCTATGGAAGTCTTCTTTCTTCAGTTCTTATGAATAAATTACCACATGAAATGAGGCTGGTTGTAAGTCGTGAAACAAAGGAAGACCAGTGGAAATTAGATCAACTACTTGAAGTCTTTCGTGATGAATTAGAGGCCCGAGAACGCGCTAGATCAACTTCTACTCGATCAAGTCAGCAGCCCCAAACCTTTAATCAGAACAAGAAACACTCTTACTATAACAAGGGACCTGCAACTGCAACGGCTCTCTACACACAGGAATCGACTCAAGGACCAACCTGTACCTACTGTAGAAATAGTCACCCCTCAGCAAGCTGCAAAACAATTAGTAACGTCGATGCAAGGAAAGACATCTTACGGAAATTTGGAAGATGCTACATTTGCCTTCGCAAGGGCCACAGATCTAGAGATTGTCCTACCAATATGAGATGTACACAATGCGAAAATCGTCATCATGTCAGTATCTGCCCTGCGAATTCAGGCGACAGAGGTAGATTACCACAACGACAACAGAACAACTCAGCAAGATACTCATACAATCAAACTCCTAATCCACAGACTCAACAGGATGGAAATAAATCTGCACCCCATAATTCTAGCTCGAATGATTCCTCTGTTACCATGTACTCAACATCATCATCCTGTCCAGTTCTACTCCAGACTGCAAGAACCTTCATTTACAGATATGGCCAGCCCCGAAATGGAATGTTTGCTAGGATGATATTTGATAATGGTAGCCAACGTACGTATATAACCGAAAGAAGTTCGAAAACTCTTCATCTACCAGTAATCGGAAGACAAACCATCAAAGTCAAGACCTTTGGAACATCTGAAGAAATAATACAAATTGTTGATGTTGTCGAATTCTGCGTGAAGATTGAAGATGCCACAGAAATGAAGATAACAGCTTATGTAGTACCACATATATGTGATGACCTTGAAAACCAAAATGTTGCTCAGACACATCGAATCTATCCTCATTTATCTCGACTTTGGTTAGCAGATTACACCTTCGGTGGAGACTGTCTCCCCATTGATATTCTTATTGGATCTGACCAATTCTGGAACCTTGTAACTGGTAGAACGGAACGGGGGGAGGAAGGACCTGTGGCAATTCACACCAAAGTAGGATGGGTACTCTCTGGACCAACCATGGGAACAGGAATGAATACTCATAAAACAAGTAACAACCTTATTACGACGCATGTCTTAAAATGTTCGTCACAAATTACTAAAACAGAAGAAAGCCTTACCTCGAAACTTGCACAGTTTTGGGACCTAGAATCCATTGGAATAACTTCGAAGTCTGTCTATGAGGAATTCCTTGAGAAGATAAAGTACAATGGTAATCATTATGAAGCGAGCCTGCCATGGAAATCTACGCACCCCCTTTTGCCGGATAATTATGACTTAAGCCTAAAACGACTAAGAAATCTTCTAAAGCGCCTTCAACGAGAACCTGAAATTCTTAAGGAGTATGACAACGTTATCAAGGACCAAATGAAGAGAGGAATCGTTGAAATAGTTGAGACAGATAAGAAAGCTGATCCTCCGAATGGAAGTATCCACTATATCCCTCACCATGCCGTTGTAAGAAGGGAAAAATCTACCACCAAGCTGAGAATCGTTTATGATGCTTCTGCACGATCGAACGGGCCCTCTTTAAATGATTGTATACATGCAGGACCAATACTTACGCAAAAGATAATGGACATCATCATACGATTTAGAAGTTACAGAATCGCTCTTACTGGTGACATAGAAAAGGCTTTTCTCATGGTGCGTATCGCCAATGAAGACACTGATGTTTTGAGGTTTCTTTGGGTAGACAACATCGAGCAGCAGAATATAATAACCCTAAGATTCACCCGAGCTGTATTTGGTGTTACCTCAAGTCCTTTTTTGTTAAATGCCACTATTAAACACCATATGGAAAAGTATGAAGAAGATGACGAAGAGTTCGTGAATCATTTTCTTAAATCAATCTACGTTGATGATGTTACATCTGGAGCAGATACCCCTGAAGAAGCTTATCAATTTTATGTAAAATCTAAAATGAGACTGTCAGAAGCTGGATTCAACCTGAGAAAGTTCTTGACTAATTCAAAGGATTTATTTGAACGAATAACCCAAAATGAAGAAATATCGAACGAATATACAAAAATTGACTATCCAAACCTCGTTATCGAAGAAGACGAAACCTTTACAAGAACTTCACTCGGATTACAAATGACAGATACCCTATCATCTACTGAACAGAAAATCCTTGGAATAAGATGGGATTACAACCTTGATGAATTCATATTTGATCTGAGTGATATATTTCAAGAAGCAAAATCAATTGAGCCAACAAAGAGAAACGTTATAAGTATAGCCTCCAAGTTCTACGATCCTTTAGGATTTATTTCACCAATTATAGTTCAATTCAAGCTATTGTTCCAGGAACTATGTAAAGATCAACAAGATTGGGATACACCTTTAGATGGAGACTGCTTACACAAATGGAACACCTTAGTTCAGGAATTAGAAGGCATGAAACCTATTCACCTACCAAGATGTTACCTTTCTGACCAAGCCGTTGTCGCCTACCAATTGATTGGCTTCTGTGATGCCTCTTTAGTGGCATATGGAGCTGTAGTGTATCTTAAAATAACAACTGAAAATGGTATCTTCACGAAGTTTATTGCATCGAAAACCAGAGTATCTCCTATCAACAAACAAACTATCCCTCGCCTTGAATTGTTATCCGCACTGGTACTATCTCGACTTTTGACATCAATCAAATTAGCCCTTGAACCTGTCATGACTCTCCTGAATCCTGTTTGTTATTCTGATTCCAAAGTAGCCTTATACTGGATAACACAACCCGCAAAAGAATGGAAGCAGTTTGTACAAAACAGAGTAGACGAGATACGAACACTGATTCCTGATAGTGAGAATTGTTGGAGACATTGTCCTGGTCCAGAAAACCCTGCCGATATTCTAACTAGACATATTGATCCCAATGAATTAGCATCTACATCACTCTGGTGGAATGGACCTACTTGGTTAACACACCCAATTGAAGAAACTGAGCCTCTGATAACAGATAACTCCCTTGATTTAGAAGATGAATGTCTAAACGAGATGAAAGTGGGTCAACGACGTCAAATAGAAGCAAATACAGTCAATCTCATCGTCGAGAAGAACGATCCTCGAATTGGTTCTCTAATAGATTGCACAGAATTTAGCGACAAGAATAGACTTCTACGAATAACGGCCTACGTTTTGAAATTTATTGAGCTACTGAAGTCTAAGGATCCTCAACGTGAAATTAAAGAATTGACACCTTTTGATATTTCTAATGCTGAAACTTTATGGATTAAAGAAGTTCAGAAAAATTTGAATTCCAGAGAAGATTATAATAGACTTTGTCATCGACTCGAACTGTTTGAAGATGAAGCTGGAATACTAAGATGTGGTGGACGTCTACAGAACTCTCATCTCGCATATTCGTCCAAGCACCCGATTATTCTTGATACATCTCATTGGTTCACATCACTTATTACCCGATCTTGTCACAGAAGAGTTCAACATGGTGGAGTTAAGGATACCCTGACTGAAGTACGATCTAATTATTGGATTATCCGTGGTCGACAATTTGTTAGACAATTGATCTTCTCCTGCACTACATGTAGAAGATTTGCTGCAAAGCCTTATAGTTATCCTGATGCACCTCCTCTACCAGAATTTAGAGTAACCGAATCGCCAGCTTTCAGCAGTATTGGATTAGATTATCTTGGACCGCTATATACCAAATCTACAACTGGTGACAATCCCAAGGTGTGGATTTGTCTTTTTACCTGCTGCGTCACTAGAGCAATACACCTTGAATTAGTACCAAATCTAACACCTGACGCCTTTCTCAGAAGCTTCCGAAGATTCTGCGCACGAAGATCAGTACCTTCAACTATCGTCACAGACAACGCAAGTACCTTTAAACCAGCTGCTAAAGAAATTCTTCAAGTTATGAATAATACTGTTGTCAAAGATTATTTTGTTGAACAAAACACGAGATGGATTTACAATCTACCCAAGGCACCTTGGTGGGGTGGATTCTTCGAGAGACTAGTAAGATCCATCAAAGATGCATTGAAGAAAACCTTAGGACAAGCCAGATTAAGCTACGACGAACTTCTAACTGCAATACTGGAAGTTGAAATGATGCTGAATTCAAGACCCATATCTTACGTTACATCTGATGATTATGAAGAACCTCTTACGCCTTCCCATTTGATATGTGGTCATCGGATAGCTAGTTTACCGGACAGAAACCCTCCTGATGATATAGACTTAACTTCTATGAAAGACACTCTCACGAAACGAATGAAACACGTCAAACTGGTAATGGACCATTTTTGGAACAGATGGCGAAAAGAATACTTGATAGAATTAAGAAACTCTCATATAGATAGCCGTGGAAAGACACCTAATGGGCACAAGATTATTTCTGAGGGCGACATGGTACTTGTCCACGATGCAGATCATCCTCGAAGTTTTTGGAAACTAGGAAGAGTAATAGAATTGGTATCTGGAGCTGACGACAAGGTGCGTGGAGCGATTGTTAGAATTTGCAATAAGAATCGAAATCCTTCTCTTCTACAACGTCCACTGAAGCTATTGTATCCTTTGGAAATTAATTTACCACTAGATATTGAATCTGATACACCTCCAGAACCTGTTGAACCTCAAGAGCCTGTTGAACCTCCAGAACCTGTTGAACCTCCAGAACCTGTTACATCTAATCAACGACCAAGACGTCTCGCTGCTACTGCTGGAGAGAAATTAAGAAGACAGTGGATATCGGAGTTGAAGAAAGACTTTTAAGTTAGATAATATGAATGGAACTTTTATAAACTATATTGACCTGATTTCAGGCCAATAGGGGGGAGTGTTAGTGATCCTTTAACGCAAATTGGACTGTATAAAATTCCATATTCTAATATTAGACGTGGTTAATGTGATGGACTTGATGTTCTTATCTAATAGGATTTTCATATAGAAATTGAGACTTGATAATAGAGACAATAGAAAAAATGTTGAAAGCCTGATTGTTTATGTATCCTAAATTATCTGAAAATACAGTTGTCTTAATCTTATTTCTTGCTATCATTCTTCCCCGACCCCACAAGACATGTACAAATATATAGATATGTTTTCAATACTAGCATACTGTATTTTGGTCAGAGAAACCAATTTTATTGTTCATTTTCAATTTGAAAGACATGTAGAAAACTTCTTTCCTAGAAAATTTAAATGAAAATTATCAGCATTCCCCTCTGTAAAATAATAATTCCAAATAATTTTTCTTTTAACAGTTGGTATTTTCATCGATCCAAAGACAATTTAAGACTCTCAGAACTATTTTAAAGAAATTACTTAAATTCATACAAAAATATGCCATTCAATGTGACCAGAGATTGGTTTTATTTCTATGAGCAAAATCATCCAAAACAGAGTTATTCAGTTTTATGCTGGTTGAAAATAAAATAAAATTCCAAGATTAACGAATCGTTAAGATCCACCAGATTTTACTGTAACTACATGTATGTATACTATATGAACATTGTAATCAATTGTTTTTGATGCTTTTAACATATTCTCAATAAAGCAGCTCCCCCCTAAATAATAAGTTTTCGGGTAGCGAGTCGTTGAGCGTGGGCCCATACGACTATGGTAGCTTCCTAAAGTTCAGGCCATTTGGAGCATATTTTGAATAGTTTCACTTCGATGCAAATCTACAAAGATAACGCAAAACTCTAGTTATTATACACGCATGACGAAAATTCGCTTGTTTTACCATTATACTTTCAAAATGTATCAATGCTTAATTTTGAGGTTAACCTGTACATTATTTAATGTATATTATTATATATAATGTAAGAAAAATGATGAACATATAATTGGAAATATTATGTCTTGAATATTTCAACTATGACGTACATATTTTAGTTACAAAAATCATGCGACATCCGTAATATGCAATGTAAATTAAGGTTCACGACGACCCCGTATGTCATTGTATTTTTCATATTATAAAAAAAGTCACATAAAAGAAATCACATTCATGTTACATTAACGTTTAAATAGTAATATTTCACAATAAAAAGTGGGTTAACAGCTATTGTACTATATATACGGCAACGCTTGTGATTTGTTTATTCAAGCATACAATATATAGAAACATATAGGAATATATTTTATAAACAGTTTATCCGCTCTAAAGAAGGAAATAAATTCATTTTAAGTAAAAATTACGCAATAAAAGGTGTTCTAGTTCTTTAGTCGTTCTGATATTTTTAAACTGACTAAATGTAAGTAGTCTAAACATTATCTCATAATTATTATTGTGTCAGTATAGAAATATTTTGGTATCGGGAATATCGTCAAGAGCTATATAATGTTTTCTAGGTTTCATTTTATTTTTTTCACTTTGTGTATCATCAGTAAAGTTCAACGGTTCATATGTATAATTTCAAGGTCATGGAATGTAAAATATGGCTAGGTCTAGTAATTATACAATATCTTCGAGTATGTAATAACATTACCTAATAAAAACCACCATGACCAAATTGGTTGAACACGCTCATGTTTCTCCAACAAATAACAAGTGATAGTGCTTTTAGTTGAGGGGTGGTGTTTGTTTTTTCCAATACACATTTTAACTGGTTAAATCATAAAGTATTAAACAAATTACCTTATATTTTTACTTTTGATTTTGTTTACAGTCAATCATTTATAGTAAAAATGGAAATGAAGGTCAGCAATGAAGCTTCGCAGCATTACTTGAATTGTAAACCACCAGCAGTTATAGAAATAAAACATGTTTGGCATTACCTTGATATTTGCAAGTACATCTTTGAGTATTTCTCTGATTTGGTCAAAAAGTGCAATGATAAAGTTAGTTGCACGTACACAATACATGAGATGCTGAAACAGTGTATTCCTCTCTGGTCTATGCGTTCTGACACTAAAAGTGTAATTCGGTATAACTGTGTACAGAATGGTAAGTATATTTATGGTTTATACATATTATATTACTCCAAGAGAAACCAACACTTGTCTACAATAAAGATAGCTTTTGCCGCCAATCACAATTTCATTTAATTTCCAACAGTAGATTGTATGAAGAAAACAACCACACCTAAAATACTGCCATCTATTCAAAGATCTACGATTTCTCCCATTGTAGTATCTTCATCCCCATCAACATCAAGTAAGCTAATTTATTTTCCAGAGACAGACATACACAGGTCTGATGGGCGTATGTTGAAAAATAATGTTTATAATAATAATAATTATTAACAGATGGAAATCGAAAAAGTCTAAGCTTTGGAAACACTTGTATGTTTTTTTTATAATAACTTGAATTAGTGTGGAAACTTTTCTATTAATTCTCTAGTAGTATAAATGTTTTTTTAATTCTTAGCTAGACAGACGAGTACAACCATACCAGTTACAAGAACAATGTCACCCTTAACAGCACATTCTACTAAATCAAGTAAGTAAATGCTGTGACATTGAGGATCGACGCCAAAATCGAATAATTATTCATGTCATTTCTATTGTTAAGTGCTAGAAAGTGTAACTAAATGGCTTATAGGCCTACTCTAAACCAGTGGTTCCTAACCTGGGGGTCATGGCCCCCTATAGAGTATTTGTATATATTGAAGTGTAAGGTCTGTAGTTGCTTGTGGTCAAATGCATTTGGCCTACGGATGATGGGGAGGCAGGATTCCTGTGTAGATCAACCGTCAAGTGTATTGTCATGTTTGTAACAACTGACTGTAGTTTTTAAAACAATAGCGAATACTCCTATATATTTATCCATTTTTTAAAGATGATGAAGTTATTGCTGGGAGTGTTATTGGTGTTTTAGGTGTGTTGGCTCTGATCCTGCTACTTTTAGAGTTTGTTATGAAAAGGTAAGACTCAGAGCTATATTCCAAATTACAAAAAGATCAGCACCCGTTTTTTCGTCCATTAACATTTTCTTATTTTCTTACTCACGTTCTTGTCTTTTCATAATATATTGGTGATTCTTTTTCAGAAGAAAACCTGATAAGCTCAAAGCTACCAGACCAGGAACTGTAACCAATAGTTACCGTATTGGTGATCAAACTGACGGTGAAGAGAATAAAGCTTATAAAGAAGATGATTACAACCACTTGAATAATTCTAATAAGCAGAGAACTTCTGTAAGAGAGAAATCTTTTGGTAATGTAGCTTCAATGATGAGAAGTAGCCACAATAAATCAGAATCTGAAAATGATTACGCTAATATTGGTAAAAGAAGAAGATGATGGCGATGCAGATGATTTTGAACCAGATGATACATACGTTTATAATTAACTCGATGATACATTATCTTTAAAGATAACCAGATGATAATATTTATAGTTAACAAGATGATACATTATCTTTAAAGATAACCAGATGATAATATTTATAGTTAACAAGATGATACATTATCTTTAAAGATAACCAGATGATAATATTTATAGTTAACAAGATGATACATTATCTTTCAAGATAACCAAATGATAATAGTCATAGTTACCAGGATGATACATTATCTTTATAGTTAACAAGATGATACATTATGTTTGAAGATAACCAGATGATACATTATGTTTGAAGATAACCAGATGATAATAATTATAGTTAAATAGATGGTACCTATGTTTAAAGATAACCAGATGATAATATTTATAGTTAACTAGATGATACATTATCTTTAAAGATAACCAGATGATAATATTTATAGTTAACTAAATGATACCTATGTTTAAAGTTAAACATTAAACTAAATGATGATTATTTTTATATTTAATTATCGGGAGATTGCTAGTTGTTGTTTTTAAGCTCTTATGATCTTCAAATATTGTTAAATGACCATACAGTATTATAGTGACTTTTTCAGTATTTGTTGTTGAAAATATGTAACAGCTCTCTCAAGCTGCTACTAAGCGCAAGGGAGATAATCCGTCAGTTCAATTTGAAAATGAGCTATGAAAATATTTTGATAAAACTTTAAGGTAAAATATAAAGGATTTTTTCCTTTTCCTCACGGAACACGCAGAGAAATGTTGGCGTTTGCTAGTGAGGGCCTATAATTGGTTTAATTGGTCCAATATATTATTTATATATCGTTATATTGATGACATCATTTTCCAATCTGATTGGATTGTATCAGCTGTTTAAATCTTAGATTTGAATTATTTTGAATTTTTTGGCTGTCTTAACATCATGTATTCTGCTATACATAATTGTACATACTACTGCATTACTTGTAATGGAACAAATATCAGAAAACCTACAAAACATAGTTTAATCTAGTTACGTTATTAGTGATTTTTTTAATGTTAATTCAATATATTTTCTAATTTTCTTCACCTGCATTGTTGTTTATGTACAGTAGACTTATTTAATCCATTCTTGGAATTAATTAAATGTATTCATAGTTAAGTTTTCTTTGATCATTTTATCAATTATAAAAAAATATTAATTAATTTACTTGTGTATCTATAGTTCAGTTGTTTAGTTATTGTTTATAAATATAATCAATTAATGTATCTGTTTAGTGATTGTATTCATAATTTAGTCTAGTCATTACTAAATTATTGATTATACTTTTTTTTGTTTTTTTTTCGCATAAAAAATGTATTTATAGTTTAGTTTAAGTTACTACTATTTAGATGTCTGTGATTTTCGGCTTAAGATAAATTAATATTACAAAATGAAATTCAAAACTATTTTACAGGCTTTAATGCCTAGGAAATGTGAAATCATAAATTTAAAGAACGTTTTATGGTGGACATCACACATCTACTGTATATTCTATAGTTTTCATATTTTGTTTTATATTTTTCATCATAATTCTAATGTTTATATTTTTTATATCAACTTACTTATTAAATATAATGTTTTCTGGACTCCCTCCACTTATTCATTTTCCATGCCCTTAAAATCACAAAATTTAATCTATAAGTTTTTCCAGATGTCTCGTTGAAAACTTTCCAATATTCACATGAAAGATAAACCAATACTTATTGTTTACTAAAAAAATATAGATGATAACCATGAACGTTTTGAGATATACAAATATACTGCCGAATATACCCATAGTAGTGTACAGAGAACAACTGTACATGTATGACATGCAAAAACGGAAATGGGGAGAGAAGACCAATAATGGGCATGCAAAAACGGAAAAATGGGGAGAGAAGACCAATAATGGGCATGTAAAAACGGAAAAGGGGAGAAAAGGCCAATAATTGGCATGCAAAAACGGAAAAACTATATAATCATTTGCATACAATGTTTTAGTCATGTTTTAGTGATGCCAGTCCTATGGACTCACTCCACTAATTCATTTGCCATCCGCTTCAATGTTAAATCACCAAATTCAATCTTCTGTAACTTTTTCCAGAAATCTCGTTGAAAACTTTCCAATATGTCCAATGAAAGCCTTATACTTATTCAAAAATTCAATATATCATGACCATGAAAATTTTGAACTTGTCAAATTGAAAGTAGACTACTACCGGATATCAACATCTAGTTGACTTGGACTGCTCACATATCGACTATTTTTAAAAATGTCATTCCGCATATATATCTCACACTTTCTCACAAAACCTGAAAGAAAATGCAATTTCAGACATAAAATTTCAAATTTAGACCAAAAATTTATCAAAAAAAAGCATGCAAAAACCCAAAAGGAAGGGAAAATTAATTAGTGGGGTGGGTCCTATAGCTTGTATAAATTATTTTATCACAAGTTACTTCCCTTGAAATGTACAGTTGATTATGTGTAGGATAATGCATGGCTTAGAGGGATTAGTTGACATAATGCCCGCGGGTTCGGAAAAGCACGAGGGCCGAAGGCAAGAGGTTTTTATCAGTGGATATCAGTCTGACAATTCAGATTAGGTTAAAATGATCTCCGTTCAACATAATTATCTGATGGTATATTGTTCCTTATATTAAATTCTTACTTTTTAAGTCCGACAGACACTTTTAGTAACAACTATTTTAATATTACTGCATTTTTCTTTTGACTAGAGAAACCATTAATGGATTTTCGAGTTTAAATAAACAACTTCTTTCATGGAAATATAAAATGAAAATTAACTAAATTCTCTCCTAAAAAAAATTGTCTTTTAACAGTTGGCTAAGATTCTCAGAACTATTTTAAATATAATACTTCAATTTATACAAAAATAATAGGAAATATGTCATAAATCAGTCAATATACAGCCATCATCATTTGGTTTGAGACCTTCAAAATTCGTGTAATAATTTATTCGCCCACGTGAAATGGTCACCCATGTCCGTCCGTCAATCTGTAATTCTTGATGGGCTTTGACAAACCTTACCGAAATTGATTATTATCATCAAAGAATGATCCCTATTAAAAATAAAAAATAAATCGAAAAATATTACACGTAAATTAGTTCCCCTTTTCTTCGAAACGCGTTCGATTTGTAGCTCGTAAACACTTTAACAGCACAATATTTGGCGGATTTTGACGAAACTTGCTGAATTTTTAATATCATCCAAGGATGAACTCTTTTTAAAATAATAAACAATTCTTGACAGATTTGCAAATTTGCTGAAATTGTTGATTATTACACAAAGATGAAATCTATCTAAAATAAATAAAATAGTATAATAACTTTATATAAGTTGTTGCACTTAAAACACGCATGTGAACACTCCATAACATTTTAAAAGAAATAAAGGTTTGATTATATCAGAATTGTGATGGTTGAGGTTTTGCCATATCTTCCTTTTCAAACAAAGCTGAAGTAATAGTACCTCATTAAGGTTCATGATGCAAATCTACAAAGATAACGTCAAAATGAAGTAATTTATACAGCATGTATCACTCAAATTCGATTGATGAACCATAATGCTTAATTTTGAGGTTAACCAGTACAGTATTTGAACATTACGCTTAATACATTGTTAAAGGTTTAATGTAAGAAAAATGATTTAATATAATTGCACATATTTATTATGTCTTGAATATTTCAACTATGACGTACATATTTTAGTTACAAAGATCATGCGACATCCTTACGTATGTATTGTAAATTAATGTTTATGACGATCCCATTTATTGTGTATTTTTCATTTTAAAAAGAAGTCAAATGGCTTAAAAGCTATCGTATTTACATTGCGTGTACGTTTTAATAGTAATATCTCACTAAAATTCAAAGTGGGTTAACAGCTATTATATTATATTTACTGCAAAGCTTGTGTTTTGTTTATTCAAGCATACAGTATAGAAACATATAGGACTATATTTTATAAACAGGTTATCAACAACAAGAAGGAAGTAAATTTATTTTGAAGTAAAAATTACGCAATAAATGGTGTTTTAGTTCTTTAAACGGTCTGATATTTTCCAACTGACTAAAGGTAAGTGATCTAAATATTATCTCATAATTCGTATTTTATGAATATAGTTATTGTGGAAAACCAAGGATGTCATCCAGAGCAATATGTCCTCTTAGTTAGACCTGTTTTTTATCAGTCAATATGGGTATTCATAAGTGAAGTTAAACTGTCCATGTTTTTAATCCTAAAATATTATATTCAAATTGAATCCAAATTGTACTTGGTAAATGTAATTATACATCATGTCTTCAAACTTGTGAATTGTATATATCATGCCATTTAGACCCATAGCCAGGAATGTTCAAGGTGGAGGGGGTGGAGGTGATGGGGGAGTGGGGGTGGTGTTGGGTTACGACTACGTGGACTCGCGAAGCAATCATTCTCATGTACAGTTACTTTTCAAACAGAACGTCGACTGCTTATTTGTTTTCAAAGGTGGCATCAAAGTGATCATCTTTTTCAATAAAATACAATATTGTCTGCAATATATCACTACCACTCATTATGGACAAATATTTTGACATAGGGATATGAAAAGACTTTGGTTGCCATTTTCTGGGACATAACAGGTAGGGCCCACCAATGAATATTTATAGAGATTTAATTTCATGTCCATAATTAGTGTTAAATGGGAGTAGTTGGCATTTCATTTGTTTTAGTTCTGAATAGATAAAAATCTTAAGAAGTACTAGAACTGGAAATTATACTTAATACATGACTAGTCCAACTATATTGCGAGTAATGTTTTAACGCTCAAATTGAAGGATTTGAATTTGAAGGCTCAAATATGGACACCAGATTCTAATCGCTATTAATATTACAGTGTACTTAGCTAAATCAAATCCCGTTTCTGAAACTAAAGTATGATTGGCCGAACGGATGATGAATATTTTTAAATGACTATCAAAACAAAATGTTTTAAAATCGTTTATTTTTGCATAAAACGTAATTTTACATTGTCTTTGTTTGTTTTGTTATGGTCATCTTTTTTTAGCAGTAATTATAAACGTAACGTAGTAAGGTGATAATGGACAACTATTCAGATAAGAAGTGGTGGCATAAATTAACTTGTTTGCAATCCAAAGTTATTAAAATATACGGTGCTTGGTGGGTTTCCTTTGATGAATTAGAGGAAGCTTGTAATGGAAAATCTAGTTGTATTTATGAAAGCCCTTTTAAAAAAAGTACAATTTGGTATCATTGTGTGCAAAATGGTAAGTATATTCATAGTAAATATTTATTACTTAAAATAATAATCATATTATATCAAATAAACTATATTATTCTGAGAGGCCTACGAGGACGAGCAATACAGTTTACGCTGCAGATTACACAAAAAAATGGATAAAAAAGGTAAATGTTTAATAATAGTACATGTATTTAATTTCAATTAATAGATAGTGAAATTACCACACCTAAAACACTGCTAACTAGTGAGGCAACTACCTTTACAGCAACCAATACTCACACATCAAGTAAGTTTATGATTTTCATTTATTAAGTCAGCAAATGACAATTAAGGTGGGCAGAGAGTTTTCAGTGAGTTGGGGACGCATGTAATGCAGACCGTGCATATGAAATATTTTTCATTTGGTACTTAACGAAAAGGTGTCGCTCTAAAACAGTGGTTCCCAAATTTACGAAGCCATGGCCTCCGGTTCATTTTCAACCTATGGCAAAATAGGTAATATAGCGTAAGGGTTGTTGTTGTCTTAGATGCATTTGACCACAAGCAACCACAGACCTTGCACGGCAAAATATAGTTAAATAAAAGTTGAGCTAGAGAAAAAAGTGATATACCTCATGTCCCATATCCCCCTGACAACATCCCATGGCCCCCAGGTTGGGAATCACTGCTCTAAAATTCTGTTTGACAGCTATGAAAAATGAAAATGAAAATGAATAGTTTTAACTTCCCTTGATAACTTCGTGGTTGTAGCATAGTCGAGTTGTCCGAACAGTGCAATAAACAAAATACCCCGAAACAAAGTAAAACTATGCTTATACCATTACAAATATTCCTCCATATATGGCGTCATTAACAAATCATGTAAACAGAAAAATTTCAATATTATTTAATTTTAACTATCATGATCATAACTTAATCACCATTAAAAATATAACTTGTGTTCAGCGTTAGACTCTTGTTCACAAAATTGATATTAGTTGGTATTGAAAAATTTTATTATCTTATATTGACGAAGACAATTATGAACTCCTTTTGTTTTGTTTTTTCTCTTAGTTGGACGGGTGAATACAGTTACGTCTGTTCCAAGTACAAGGCCACCTTTAACAGCAAATTGGGTTGGGCAAGATTGTAAATATGTAGGGGATATTTGGTACTTAAGGACAATAAATCTTTCTTTTCCTTTATTATTGATAAAAAGTGTTGCTTGGCGGTTTTAGCATAGCGTTGTCCGAATAAGGCAATATACGGAATAACACGCCTGTTCTTATCTCGTTACACTGGTTACCTATTCATTATCGTTGCCAATATAAACTACTAGTTTATGTGTATAAAGCACATCATGGCAAGGCTCCTAGCTACCCCCAAGAACTAATTACGCCTTACAAACCCAACAGATCCCTCAGGTCAGAAAACAGTATGCTTTTAAATCATCCAAAAAGCTTCGGCGAAAGGCGTTTTGACAAGGCCGCGTCTACACTATGGAACAGTTTACCATTGTCATTGCGGAACGTGAATTCTTTAGACGTTTTTAAAAAAATAACGCAAGACTCACTTCTTTCGAACTGCTTTTGATAATTTCTTAGATTTCATTTCATTCTATATACTTGTAATCGTCTGCAAGCAATTTAAAATATTTTGTTTAATTTATGGTACTTGCATTTTCTCTTAGTTGGACGACTGAATACAGCCACGTCAGTTCCAAGTACAAGGCCACCTTTAACAGAACATTCTAGTAAATCAAGTAAGTGATAGTCCTTACACAATAGAGCGCGGATATCGAAGCTCTTCCCTAAATCATTCTTCCTCATTTACACAGTACTTCGTTTTCATTTTACTAGAAGGAATACGAGAAGATCGTGTTTTTATTACTTCTCATTTTGCAGAGAGTCAAATAAAGGATTGTTAACCAAAAAGGCTAATACTACACATCAAACGGATTCGGTATTGTTATATTTTGAGACGTTTGTAACTTTACCGTGTGGCATGTAGTAAAAGGGGCGCCGGAAGGAAATGTTAGCGGCGGGGGCGGAGCTGTGATATGAAGGGCACTATGTGACCGAGCGAAGCGAGGAAACCTTTCGGTCTGGGGGTTCGGGGGCGCCGTAAGCCCCCCGAGAAAATGTTGTTTTTTAGAGCTTCTTAGATCACTTCTTAGGTATACCAGAACGTACGTCATGCCTATATTTTGGGGCATAGGGACACAACATATTTTGCTGGAACAAATTTGCTTGAATCAATACATTGTATTTTTTTTTGAAAAAGGGTGAAAATGGCACTTATTTTCACACATCGCTCCAGCTATATAACTATCATTGCCATGATTACAGATTACCTTTCCGGCAGAAAACGGAACCCGTCTGTTCTTTTTATTGGCCCTCTCGGGCCACTGCACTGCAACGGCCGCCTACCCCATGTATAGGTAAATTTAGTTCAAGAACGGGTGAATGTGGACCATCTCTGGATCCAACACGCTGGTCGGGCTCCTTGGATTTATGGTTAATAAACGGAAAGGGATGGGGGGTTTGGAGAGGGTCCGTGAACACCAGCTGACTACAGGTTTATAGTATCGGCCGGCTCTTTTTTTGGGGGGATGTGAGCCCAGTCCAGATAAAATCCCCATGTTCCGTCTCTTGCCTCCGTCGGCTGTAATTATTATGACTTAAAAATTGTCCGTGTCTCCGTGACAAAAAGGGCACATGTTCACCCCCCCCCTACCCCCTTGGTTCCGGCGCCCCTGGTAGTAAATTGTTGAGTTCGATATATGTAGCGAACACGACAAAGGAGTCCCTTTCAATTCTTTTTTATTATAGATGATGCGGTTATTGCTGGGAGTGTTATTGGTGTTTTAAGTCTCTTGGCCCTGATCCTGCTACTTATATATTTTGTTATGAAAAGGTAAGACATAAACTTTACCTCGAATCCTGGATGATCAAAATAATAAATACATCCTATGGAGTCATGTCTCATGTTTTTTTTTTTCTTAAAAAATTAAACATTTATTTTTTCAGACGAAAAACTGATAAACATAAAGCTACCAAACCAGGAAACGCTGTTGGTCAGAATTCAAATGTGTTATATGTCGTACCAGAAAACATTCCATCACAACCAGGGAGTGTTGATGAACCTCCAGCCTATCATACACTAGATAATATTCCTGACAACAATCATATTTATATCAATGATGATCATAGAATCGGTAAAGATTTAAACCAACATACCAATAACTACAATCACATCAATGGTACAGATGTCAGGAATTCGACTCAAAACGATAACTACAATCATACAGATACAAATATCAATATATCCGGTCAACAGGGAGATCAGTACAACCATATATCTGTTTCTGGACGAAATGATATGTCTAATGAAATGGAAGATGGTTACAATCATATTAGAGGCACAGAAGCTGTAAGAAGCCATGGTATTGGTGACTACAACCATATTGGTGGTCAAAGTAACAGTGAAGATAATAAAGATTATATAAAAGATGATTACAACCATATCAGAAGTACAGAAGGTGTAAGAAGCCATGGTATTGGTGACTACAACCATATTGGTGATCAAACTGACGGTGAAGAGAATAAAGCTTATAAAGAAGATGATTACAACCACTTGAATAATTCCAGTAAGCAGAATACTCCTGAGAGAGAGCAACCTTATGTTAACGAAGCTTCCATTATGCAAAGTAGCCGCAATAAATCAGGATCTGAAAATGATTACGCTAATATTGGTAAAGTAAGTTGTCATGACGATGCAGGTGATTTTGAACCAGATGATACTTATGTTTATAGTTAACCAGATGATACTTATGTTTATAGTTAACCAGATGATACTTATGTTTATAGCTAAAAAGACGATACTTATGTTTATAGCTAACACGATAATAATTATGTTTATAGTTAACCATATGATACTTATGTTTATAGTTAACCAGATGATACTTATGTTTATAGTTAACCAGTTAACCAGATGATACTTATGTTTATAGTTAACCAGATGATACTTATGTTTATAGCTAAAAAGACGATACTTATGTTTATAGCTAACACGATGATACTTATGTTTACAGTTAACCAGATGATACTTATGTTTATAGTTAACCAGATGATACTTATGTTTGTAGCTAAAAAGACGATACTTATGTTTATAGCTAACACGATAATACTTATGTTTATAGTTAACCAGATGATACTTATGTTTATAGCTAATAAGACGATACTTATGTTTATAGCTAACACGATGATACTTATATTTATATTTCGGTGGAGGGAGGGGTTGAATCTTCCAAATGTACAGGCCTAGGATGGAATAAATACTTTATTGAGAAAATGGGATTAAGGGTCTGGATTCGGGCTTTTAACCAAATGATGATTATTTTTTTACTTAATTATCGGGAGATTGCTAGTTGTTGCTTTTAAGCTCTTATGAATATTGTTAAATGACCATACAGTATCATAGTGACTATGTCAGTATTTGTTGTTGAAAATATGTAACTCTCTCAAGCTGCTACTAAACGCAAGGGAGATAATCCGTCAGTTCAATTTAAAGATGAGCTATGAAAATATTTTGATAAAACTTTAGGGTAAAATATAAAGGATTTTTTCCTTTTCCTCACGGAACACGCAGAGAAATGTTTGCGTTTGCTAGTGAGGGCCTATAATTGGTTAAATTGATCTAATATATTATTTATATATCGTTATATTGATGACATCATTTTCCAATTTGAAAAAAAAAATCACTTGTATTGTCAGCTCTTTAAAGCTTAGATTTGAATTATTTTGATTTTTTTGGCTGTATTAACATCATGTATTCTGCTACACATAATACTGCATTACTTGTAATGGAACCAATATCAGAAAACCTACAAAACATAGTTTAATCTAGTTCCGTTATTAGTGATTTTTTTAATGTTAATTCAATATATTTTCTAATTTTCTTCACCTGCATTGTTGTTTATGTACAGTAGACTTATTTAATCCATTCTTGGAATTAATTAAATGTATTCATAGTTAAGTTTTCTTTGATCATTTTATCAATTATAAAAAATATTAATTAATTTACTTGTGTATCTATAGTTCAGTTGTTTAGTTATTGTTTATAAATATAATCAATTAATGTATCTGTTTAGTGATTGTATTCATAATTTAGTCTAGTCATTACTAAATTATTGATTATACTTTTTTTTGGTTTTTTTTCGCATAAAAAATGTATTTATAGTTTAGTTTAAGTTACTACTATTTAGAGGTCTGTGATTTTCGGCTTAAGATAAATTAATATTACAAAATGAAATTCAAAACTATTTTACAGGCTTTAATGCCTAGGAAATGTGAAATCATAAATTTAAAGAACGTTTTATGGTGGACATCACACATCTACTGTATATTCTATAGTTTTCATATTTTGTTTTATATTTTTCATCATAATTCTAATGTTTATATTTTTTATATCAACTTACTTATTAAATATAATGTTTTCTGAACTCCCTCTACTTATTCATTTTCCATGCCCTTAAAATCACAAAATTCAATCTATAACTTTTTCCAGATGCCTCGTTGAAAACTTTCCAATATTCACATGAAAGATAAGCGAATATACTGCCGAATATGCCCATAGTAGTGTACAGAGAACAACTGTATGACATGCAAAAACGGAAAAAGGGTAGAGAAAACCAATAATGGGCATGCAAAAACGGAAAAAGGGAGAAAAGGCCAATAAGGGGCATGCAAAACAGAAAAAAGAGAGGAGAAGACCAATAATGGGCATGCAAAAACTATATTATCATTTGCATACAATGTTTTAGTCATGTTTTAGTGATGCGAGTCCTATCGTGTATAAATTATTTAAAACAAGTTACTTCCCTTGAAATGTTCAAGAGGACATCGGTTGATTATCAGTGGATATCAGTCTGACAATTCAGATGAGGTTATAATGACTGTCGTTAAACATAATTATCTGATGGTATATTGTTCCTTATATTAAATTCTTACTTTTTAAGACTGACTGCCACTTTTACTAACAACTTTTTCTTTTGACTAGAGAAACCATTAATGCTTTTTTCGAGTTTAAATGAACAACTTCTTTCATGGAAATATAAAATGAAAATTAACTAAATTCTCACCTGAAATAATTAAATTTGTCTTTTAACAGTTGGCTAAGATTCTCAGAACTATTTTAAATATAATACTTAAATTAATACAAAAATAATAGGAAATATGCCATAAATCAGTCACTATACAGCCATCATCATTTGGTTTGAGACCTTCAAAATTCGTGTAATAATTTATTCGCCCACGTGAAATGGTCATCCATGTCCGTCCATCAATCTGTAATTCTTGATGGGCTTTGACAAACCTTACCGAAATTGATTATTATCATCAAAGAATGATCCCTATTAAAAATAAAAAAAAAAATCGAAAAATATTACACGTAAATTATTTCCCCTTTTCTTCGAAACGCGTTTGATTTGTAGCTTGTAAACACTTTAACAGCACAATATTTGGCGGATTTTGACGAAACTTGCTGAATTTTTAATATCATCCAAGTATGAACTCTTTTTAAAATAATAAACAATTCTTGACAGATTTGCAAATTTGCTGAAATTGTTGATTATTACACAAAGATAAAATCTATCTAAATAAATAAAATAGTATAATAACTTTATATAAGTTGTTGCTCCACTCCATAACATTCTAAAAGAAATAAAGGTTTGATTATATCATGATTGTGATGGTTGAGGTTCTGCCATATCTTCCTTTTTAAACGAAGCTGGAGTAAGTAACCTTTGCTTGACGCATGCAATAGTACCTCACTAAGGCTCATGATGCAAATCTACAAAGATAAAAAATGAAGTAATTTATACAGCATGTATCACTCAAATTCGATTGATGAACCATAATGCTTAATTTTGAGGTTAACCTGTACCCCATATTGTGTATTTTTCATATTAAAAAGAAGTCAAATGGCTTAAAAGCTATCATATTACATTGCTTATACTTTTCAAAAGTGATATCACACACTTTAAAATTCAGTGTAGGTTAAAAGCTATTGTACCATAACTATATATAGGCTACTACAATGCTTGTGTTTTGTTTATTCATAACAGTATAGAAACATACAGGACCATATCTAAACCGGTTATTTACAAACGAGACAAGGAAGTAAAAATTACACAATAATTTGTGTTCTTTAAATATTTGATATTTTCAAGCAGACTACAGGTAGGTGATCTAAATATTGTGTCATAATTCGTATTTTATGAATATAGTTATTGTGGAAAACCAAGGATGTCATCCAGAGCAATATGTCTTTTTAGGCAATCAATAAAATTGAGGTATTTATAATTGAAGTAAAAAGTTCAATATTTTTAATCCTAAAATATAAAATTTTACTCGGTAAGTGTAATTATCTTCAAACCTGTAAATGGTATATGTACTTCAATCCAGGCCAGTGGCCAGAAATTTCAAAATGGTGGATGGGGGTGTTCGGTTACATGGACTCGCGAAGCAATCCTTCTCAACTTTAACAGTTCAAACAGAATGTCGATTTCAACAATGCTTATTTGTTCTTTTAAGGAGGTGGCATCAAAGTGATTATCTTTTTCAATCAAATACAAGATGAGCTGCAATATATCACTTCCAATCATTCTGGAACAAACATAATTTTGACACAGGGATGAAAAAAACACTCCAATTTTCTGGGATACAAGAGGTACCAATGAATACTAATGGAGATCTTATTTCATGTCCATAATTACTGTTAAATGGGAGCAGTTTGCATTTCATTTGTTATATGTCTTGAATAAATGTAAATAGTCTTCAGAAGTACTAGAACTGAAAATTACACAATCCATTTAAATAAATCCCAAACTGTTTTCCTTAGGACTAGTCCAACTATTAAAAAGATTGGAATTTGAAGCCTAAAATTTTGACGGTGAGCTGTGAAACATATTACTGTGAGCTATAAACCTAAAATATCCCGTTTCGGTAAATCGTAAATTTGTTCTGGTTAAATCGTTATTTAACACTGTCTTACTAGCCATATTTTTTACAGTTCATTATATATAGATAAGAATACGGGGAAGATGAAGGTGAGCTATTCAGATTGGTGGTCGAGGCATAAATTAACTTGTATACAACCAAAGGTTATTAAAATACACAGTGCTGTGTATTACTTTTTTGGTTACAAAGGGTTTAGCGTAGAGGTCATTGATAAGTTAAAGAAAGAGTGCAATGAGAAAATAAGTTGCAGTTATAAAACGAATTGGAAAAAAAGTAAAATTCAGTATTATTGTGTACATAATGGTAAGTATATTCATAGTAAATATTTATTACTTTAAACAATAATCATATTGTATCAAATAAGCTATATTTTTCCGAGAGACCTACGAGTAATACATTTTACGCTGCCGATTACACAAAAAGGGTAAAAAAAAAAGGTAAATGTTTAATAATAGTACATGTAGTTAAGTATAGGTTAATGGCCAAGTGGCGTACAATAACTTCACGAATGTCCGTAGCTAGGACCGTAAGGTCCGTCGCGAAGGACATGAGTGAAGTTATTGTACGTCACGAGGCAATTAACCTACTTAAAATACAGTCGAGCACATGCACTGATTAGATTCAGTCACGTGTTCTTCTTAACTAATTACAGGGATTAAGTCTGGGTTGTAGTGCGGAAGTATTAATCAAGATATTTAGTAGCCAATGAAATTGTTCCTTTTGAACATGTGACGGCTTCTACACGCGCGTCATTTGAATTTTTATCGTGCAATGGGAACGTTATTGGTGCAATGGATCATCTAGAATGGATTTACCTTAATGGATTTAAGTCGATATAGTGTATATTTCTTAATTCTAATATGCCATCATGGACGTCAAAAAGGGATAAACAAGAAACTATAATCTGGGATGTTAATTTTCAACAGGATTTAGCCATTGTAAGAAAAAAATTCTGAGTCGTGTTTGTATGGATTATTATGATTCTAAGGGTAATAATGGATGTTTTGAGAACTAAATGGACCTATAGACATTGGAATTAAAATCACAGTTCAAACAGGACAGGCGACAATATTATCGAAGTGACGAAAACAGTTGGGTAACGTTCGGCATTTTCAAGGGTTGAATGTATGTAATAACTATTCAAAAGCACTACAAATCCATGGAAATCGCAAAATCGCTTCAAATATGCATGAAACTGAATATTTGTCGTTCAATTTCTGTTCAAGTGTTTTCCATATAATGCTAAATCTGACTATGATTCGAGTCGTATTTTTCCCTTTGAAAAAAATGAAAATTATTGATGCACAAAGATTTAAAGGCTTTGATTTTGAGGGAGAGCTGTGCACAATGTTACTGATAAGCTGAGCTAAAATATAAACGATATTCATGCCTTCATGTACAAATTTTATCCTTACGTGTTGAAATTGTGTCATGTTAATTAATAAAGTTCACTTCAGTGAGTACTTAATCCGGTATCTCTTTGTTGTCCCGCTTCAATAAACAGTCCAATAATTCCGCCATTTTGGTCAACTTATTGGTACTCTGGGCACTTTGCCAGTACCAATAAGTTGGATATTAGAACTCGAAGAACAAAAGATTACATCACAACTGTATTTTAATTTCAATTATTAGATAGTGAAATTACCACACCTAAAACACTGCTAACTAGTGAGGCAACTACCTTGACAGCAACCAATACTCACACATCAAGTAAGTTTATGATATTCATTTATTAAGTCAGCAAATGACAATTAAGGTGGGCAGAGGGTTTTCAGTGAGTTGGGGACGCATGTTCTGCAGACCGTGTATATGAAAGATTTTTCATTTGGTACTTAACGAAAAGGTGTCACTCTAAAACAGTGGTTCCCAAATTTACGAAGCCATGGCCTCCGGTTCATTTTCAACCTATGGCAAAATAGGTAATATAGCGTAAGGGTTGTTGTTGTCTTAGATGCATTTGACCACAAGCAACCACAGACCTTGCACGGCAAAATATAGTTAAATAAAAGTTGGGCTAGAGAAAAAAGTGATATACCTCATGTCCCATACCCCCTGACAAACATCCCATGGCCCCCAGGTTGGGAACCACTGCTCTAAAATTCTGTTTGACAGCTATGAAAAATGAAAATGAATAGTTTTAACTTCTCTTGTTAACTTCGTGGTTGTAGCATACTCGAGTTGTCCGAACAGTGCAATAAACAAAATACCCCGAAAAAAAGTAAAACTATATGCTTATACCAATACAAATATTCCTCCATATATGGCGCTTTAACAAATCATGTAAACAGAAAAATGAGATTTAAATTAATTTCAATATTATTTAATTTTAACTATCATGATCATAACTTAATCACCATTAATAATATAACTTGTGTTCAGCGTTAGACTCTTGTTCACAAAATTCATATTAGTTGGTATTGAAAAATTTTATAATCTTATATTGACGAAGACAATTATGAACTCCTTTTGTTTTGTTTTTTCTCTTAGTTGGACGGGTGAATACAGTTACGTCTGTTCCAAGTACAAGGCCACCTTTAACAGCACATTGGGTTGGGCAAGATTGTAAATATGTAGGGGATATTTGGTACTTAAGGACAATAAATCTTTCTTTTCCTTTATTATTGATAAAAGGTGTTGCTTCGTGGTTGAAGCATAGCGTCGTCCGAATAAGGCAATAAACTAAAATAACCCGTTCTTATCTCGTTACACTGGTTACCCATTCATTACCGTTGCAAATATAAACCGCTAGTTTCTGTGTATAAAGCACATCATGGTAAGGCTCCTAGCTACCCTCAAGAACTAATAACGCCTTACAAACCCAACAGATCCCTCAGGTCAGAAAGCAGTATGCTTCTAAATCATCCAAATGGCGTTCGAACAAAAAGCTTCTGCGAAAGGCGTTTTGACAAGGCCGCGCCTACAGTTTGGAACAGTTTACCATTGTCATTGCGGAATGTGAATTCTTTAAACTTTAAAAAAAAACAAAAAAACTCAAGACTCACTTTTTTCGAACTGCTTTTAATAATTTCTTAGATTTCATTTCATTCTATATACTTTTAATTGTATGCAATCATTTTAAAATATTTTGTTTAATTTATGGTACTTGCATTTTCTCTTAGTTGGACGACTGAATACAGCCACGTCTGTTCCAAGTACAAGGCCACCTTTAACAGAACATTCTAGTAAATCAAGTAAGTGATAGTCCTTACACAATAGAGCGCGGATATCGAAGCTCTTCCCTAAATCATTCTTCCTCATTTACACAGTACTTCGTTTTCATTTTACTAGAAGGAATACGAGAAGATTATGTTTTTATCACTTCTCATTTTGCAGAGAGTCAAATAAAGGATTGTTAACCAAAAAGGCCAATACTACACATCAAACGGATCCGGTATTGTTATATTTTGAGACGTTTGTAACTTTACCCTGTAGCATGTAGTAAATTGTTGAGTTCGGTATATGTAGCGAACACGACAATGGAGTCACTGTCAATTTTCTTTTTTATTATAGATGATGCGGTTATTGCTGGGAGTGTTATTGGTGTTTTATGTCTCTTGGCCCTGATCCTGCTACTTTTATATTTTATTATGAAAAGGTAAGACATAAAGCTTACCTCGAATCCTGAATGATCAAAATAATAAATACATCCATTGAAGTCATGTCTCATGCTTTTGTTTTTTTTTCAAAAATTGAACATTTATTTTTTTCAGACGAAAAACTGATAAACATAAAGCTACCAGACCAGGAACTGTAACCAATGCCGTTGGTCAGAATTCAAATGTGTTATATGTCGTATCTGAAAACATTCCACCACAACCAGGACGTGTTGATGAACCTCCAGCCTACCATACACTAGATAATATTCCTGACAACAATCATATTTATATCAATGATAATCATAGAATCAGTAAAGATTTAAACCAACATACCAATAACTACAATCATACCAATGGTACAGATGTCAGAAATTCAACACATAACGATCAACAGGGAGAACACTACAACCATATATCTGTTTCCGAACAAAATGCAGATATTTCTAATGAAATGGGAGATGGATACAACCATATCAGAGGTACATAAGGTGTAAAAAGCCACGGTATTGGTGACTACAACCATATTGGTGATCAAACTGACGGTGAAGAGAATAAAGCTTACATAAAAGATGATTACAACCATATCAGAAGTACAGAAGGTGTAAGAAGTCATGGTATTGGTGACTACAACCATATTGGTGATCAAACTGACGGTGAAGAGAATAAAGCTTATAAAGAAGATGATTACAATCACTTGAATAATTCCAGTAAACAGGGTACTCCTGAGGGAGAGCAACCTTATGTTAACGAAGCTTCAATTATACAAAGTAGCCGCAATAAATCAGGATCTGAAAATGATTACGCTAATATTGGTAAAGAAAGATGTAATGACGATGCAGGTGATTTTGAACCAGATGATACATACGTTTATAGCTAAAAAGACGATACTTATGTTTATAATTAACTCGATGATACTTATGTTTACAGTTAACCAGATGATACTTACGTTTATAGCTTAAAAGACGATACTTATGTTTATAGTTAACACAATGATACTTATTTTTACAGTTAACCAGATGATACTTACATTTATAGCTAAAAAGACGATACGTATGTTTATAGTTAACACGATGATACTTATGTTTATAGTTAACACGATGATATAATATGTTTATAGCTAACACGATGATACTTATGTTTATAGTTAACACGAAGATAGTTATGTTTATAGCTAACACGATGATACTAATTATAGCTAACACGATGATACTTATGTTTGTAGTTAACCAGATGATACTTATGTTTCTAGTTAATCAGGTGGTACTTATGTTTATATGTGACAGAGAAGGCCTCTTCACATATTCCATACTTGATATTGCACATGCTCATATACCATGGCTCATATTTCACACTATGACCATACTGGTTCTGACTGGCTGTCACATGCTTGACAAGGTCAGACGACCACTGACTGCAGACAAGTTAGGAAGCAAGCTTCAGTTTACAGTTATTCAGCATTGCTGTCCTGTTAATTGTGTAATTTGTCAGAGATTATCTACTGTAGAAGTAATAAACTGTGTAAATTGTCATAACTTCATTGTCTGCATTTAAACTCTGCCACATATAGCTAACCCGATAATACTTATGTTTATAGTTAACCAGATGATACTTATGTTTATAGTTAATTATCGGAAGATTTTTAGTTGCTGCTTTTATTTTCTTAAGGTTTTCAAATCTTTTAGAATACCAATACAGTATTATAGTGTTGTCGGTTCAATTTAAAAATTAGCTATGAAAATATTATGCTAAAACTTAAAGGTTAGTGTATAAAGGGATATTCCTTCGCCCTTTACCCTCACGGAACACAAAAAAGGAATAATGATAAGTTGCTAGTGAGGGCTTAATATTGGTTTAATTGGTCCAATATATTTAGTTATGTTGCTTAAAACTTCTTGTTCGAATCTAATTTAAAAAAAACAATTGTATTGTCAGCTCTTTAAAGCTTAGATTTGAATATTTTGAATTTTTTGGCTGTCTTTACATCATGTATTCTGCTATACATACAACTGCATGCCTCGTAATGGAACCAATAATATGAGAAAACCTACCAAACATAGTTTAATAAACGTTATTTTTGATTATTTATAATTTTCTTCAAAATTCAATCTATAACTTTTTCCTCGTTGAAAACTTTCCAATATTCACATGAAAGCCTGACCAATAATTATTGCTTACTAAAAAAATATAGATGATAACTATGAAAATTTTGCGATAAGCAAATACCCAGAGTAGTGTACAACAGGACATCGGTGGATTCACGCAATCATCTAGTCCATTGCCCCCCCCCCCCCCCATTATTGAGCCGACCACGCGGACATAAACATAAAAAATCCAAAAGTATAGTTTCAATTAGTCTTCATGCGGAGATTCAAATAGCTAAAACTTTAGAGCTACCGGTGGCCCCATCAGGCTTAGGTGGGCCCCTGGAAACCATCGCGTTTTTCGCTCCATTCGCAAGGTCAATATACTCTGTTGGTTCATCTTTACCATTGCCCTTCCAGTTTCGAAAAAATGGCTACGATATTGCCTTTTTCAACATGTACTGTATTCCGATATGATGACATATTATTTAGTTGATTTAAAATAAACACAAAATATGAATTGCAGAAAACATAAAATTTACACGGGCGCCCGGTTCTTGTTGAAAATATGTAACTGATTAAAAAATATATCTCTATAATATAATTGACTAAAAGAGCATCCTTTCTATTTGGACGGTATACTCTTCTTCAACGTCATTTCTCGTTTTTTTTTTTGATATTCTGACCTGATATTTAAACATTATTGTATGACCTTTTTTTACACTGAATCTTGAGACTTACAATCTAATCTGTAATTCAAATTCATTTCCCAAATAAAGTATGTAATTATGTCTTCATATACAGTATTGTTAATAATAATGATAGACATGTACAAATATATAGATATGTTTTTAATACTAGCCTACTGTATTTTTCTTTTGGTCAGAGAAACCAATTTTATTGTTCATTTTCAATTTGAAAGACAACTTCTTTCCTAGAAAATTTAAATGAAAATTATCAACATTATGAAATTATTTTATTTTGCTCATTTTCAACCATACATTGATTATTGTTCCACAATATGGGATAAATGTACTAAAAATTATTCAACGGCACTCGATAGACTACAGAAATTAGCTTTTAAGCTTATGAACAATGGAGCGATTCTGAAAGTTAACCCTATGTTATCTACCCATGAAATTTTATCCAAATCATTAAATATTTTTACAGTAGAAAAGCGTCACTTGTTCAATAAATACATTTTCCTCTTTAAAATAGCAAATCGTAATTGTCCGGATTATCTTCAAAATATTCTTCAATATAAAAACACCCCTTATGAATCCATTAATCAGAGATTTATTTCCCCAAATTCATCTATATGAATAGCCTGAAATACAAAGGCCCTTGTTTATGGAACGCTATGCCTCATTCCTTAAAGGTTATAAAGTTTTTACCCAAATTCAAAAAAGAACTATTTTCTTTATTAAGTAGCTAAGTAAAAAACTTTGTATATGATAACTTAGTATGATTAATGTAAATAATTGTAAATACATGTAGTTATACTTCTGTTGTAATTGTAGTTTTGTTTATCTTAATTTCTTTAAAATATAATATATATGTTATGTTCGTTTTAGAGGGCTAAATTGTAAAAAGGCCAGGCCTAATTTTTACCTTAATAAAGATATTATTATTATTATTATTATTATTAACATTCCCCTCTGTAAAATAATAATTCCAAATGATTTGTCTTTTAACAGTTGGTATTTTCATCGATCCAAAGACAATCTAAGACTCTCGGAACTATTTTAAAGAAAGTACTTAAATTCATACAGAAATATGCCATTTAAGACTCAATGTGACCAGAGAGTAGTTTTATTTCTATGAGCAAAATTATTTAAAACAGAGTAAATTATTCAGTTTTATACTGAATTAATAAAATTCCAAGATTACAGAATCGTAAAGGTCCACCAGATTTTACTGTAACTACATGTATGCATACTATATGAACATTGTAATCAATTGTTTTTGATGCTTACAACATATTCTCAATAAAGCAGCTCCCCCGTAAATAATAAGTTTTCGGGTAGCGAGTCGTTGAGCGTGGGCCCCTACGGCTATGGTAGCTCCCTAAAGTTCAGGCCATTTGGAGCATATTTTGAATAGTTTCTCTTCGATGCAAATCTACAAAGATAACGCAAAACTCTAGTTATAATACACTGTATCAATGCTTAATTTTGAGGTTAACCTGTACCGTATTTGAACATTAAGCTTAATACATTGATAAAGGTTTAATGTAAGCAAAATGATGAACATAATATAATTGCACATATTTATTATGTCTTGAATATTTCAACTATGACGTACATATTTTAGTTACAAAAATCATGCGCCATCCTTTAGTATGCAATGTAAATTAAGGTTCACGATCACCCCAAATGTCATTGTATTTTTCATATTATAAAACAGTCACATAAAAGAAATCACATTCATGTTACATTAACGTTTAAATAGATATATCTCACTACAATTCAAAGTGGATTAACAGCTATTGTATACTATACGGCAACGCTTGTGTTTTATTTGTTCAAGTTCCATAATAGAAACACTATAGACCATAATCTAAACAGGTTATAAACTCTCAAGAAGGAAGTAAATTCATTTTGAAGTAAAAATTACGCAATGAATGGTGTACTTTAAATGTTTTATTTTCAAACTGAATAAAGGTAAGTAGTCTAAAGATTATCTGATAATTCTTATTGTGTCAGTATAGAAATACTTTAGTAGCAGGAATATCGTCAATAACAATTTATGATGTTTTATGTGTTTTATTTTATCATCGTTTGATGTATCTATAAGTCAAGTTGATCTATTCATATCATCATTTCACGGTCTTGGAATATAAAATATGGTCAGGTCTAGTAATAATACAGTATATCTTCAAATATGTTATGTAGGTAATAACAATAGCTAATATATCCATTTTTCTTTGGGGGTGTACAGGAAAAAAACACCCGACCCAACTGCCCTGAATACGCCCATGTTTCTCAACCAAATAAAGAATGATGATGCTTTTTGTTGATTGGTGGTGTTTGTTCTTCCCAATATTTTTCTAAAAAAAAATCATTTTAATACAAATTTTAACTGGTTAAATCATAGTTCCTGATAAAAACTCCCTTATCTTTTTACTTCAATATTTTTACAGTCAATCATAGTATATAGAGGAAATGAAGGTCAGCAATGAAGCTTGGCAGCATGAATTGAATTGTGAACCACCAACAGTTATAGAAATAAAAGATGCTTGGCTTTACCTTGATAATTGCTATCAAAAGTACAACTTTGGGAATATTGCTGATTTGGTCAATAAATGCAACGATGAATTCAGTTGCATTTACGAAAAACCTAGGGTGGGAGGACGATGTCATTTCTGGTCTAAATTTAGATACAGTAAAAGTGTAATTCAGTATAACTGTGTACAGAATGGTAAGTATAGTTATGGTTTATATCTAATTTAAACTTAAATATTAAATAGAGATTATATTACTCAGAGAGACATACATATGTTTCTGCTGGCAATTTAACAAAATTTAAAATGACATTGGTTTCATATTTTCATTTTATTTCCAATAATAGATAGTATGAAGGAAACACCCACATCTGAAATACTGCCATCTATTCAAAGATCTACGATTTCTTCCCTTGTAGTATCTACATCCACATCAACATCATGTAAGCCTATAATTTTCATTTTGTTTTAAAATTAAATGGGACATAAACAGGTCAATAATATTAATAATAAACTCGTTATTTTACATGGGTCTGAATTAGACCCAATACCACAAGTAATACAGTCCTGTTAGATTCAGTGTTCAAGTACATGCCCACAAGATGTACAGTCTACAGGTTAATTAAAAGATATATTTAAGGGGCATATGTGGAAATATAGTCTTGTGTGGTCAATCGAATAGAATGCTAAATCGAAATGGAAATCGCATTTGGTACGCAAAAGATATCTTAACAGTCTAGTAGGCTGATGTCGTAACCTTTGAAAAACATTCATTTTTTTGTGCATGTTGCTGCCCTTCTTTATGCTCATGTGAAAATATATTTGTGCATTGTAGATTGGTTGCTCTCAAACATTTGTACGCTTTTTAAAATAACTTGAAAAATTGTGAAACTTTTTCTTTTAATTCTCTAATAGTATACTAATGGTTTCTAATTCTTAGCTGGACAGACGAGTACAACCACATCAGTTACAAGAACAATGTCACCCTTAACAGCACATTCTACTAAATCAAGTAAGTAAGTAAGTAAAGAAATAAAACAGCAACTCCTGTGACATTGTAGATTGACGTTAAAATCGAATACAAAGAGATCATTATTGTCATTTCGAGTGTTAAGTGCTAGAAGGTGTAACTAAATGGCTTATATTCTAAACAATCAGGTAGATAAAGATTCCAGAGTAGATCAACCGTCAGGTATAATGGTCATGTTTGTAACACTCACTGTAGTTTTTATGCGCCCACATGAAATGGGGGGCGTATATTGTCGTCACCCACGTAGCTCCGTGCACAATTGCTCGTAAACTTAGTTATAACCCTAGGATAAACCCTATTGAAAATCAGCAAAATCGAAAAATATTGCCCTTGTTTTTAGCTCATAAACACTCTACAGGCCACAATTCTTGGCGGATTTTGACTAAACTTGGTGTGAGTGTGTGTTATAACCCAAGGATAAACCCTATTGAAAATCAGCAAAAATATTTACTATGAAATATTGCCCATGTGGTTGAAGATCAGTAAGATCCACAAATATTTAATTATTAATATTTAATAATTGATTTTTGCAAATAAACACTCTTCAACCCTATTGAAAATTTAAAAAATTTAAAAAAAAGAATTGTGTTAAAAGCTATATTTCTTAAACGAATTTGACCAAATTCTATTATGTTCTTTTTCAAACAAGGCTGCCAGATGGCGTATATTTCTTTGTCTGGCAAACTATCTTTAAACAATAGCGAATAAATAGACAAATATTAAAGTCGTTCAACAAAAGTTGATTTTATTTTTCTTTAATCAATTTCAAACTTCAAATTTAGATCATGGCTTTCAAATGTTAAATTTTGAGTACAAATGTCAAATTTTGAGTACAAATGTTCAGTTTAGCCTACAAATGAAGAAATTACAATTTGTAAATCATAATTAGACATAAACAATTACAAAATAGTAATAAAAAATTAAGAATAATGTACTTTGAGCCGTTTGGTCTTCCATAGCTGACATCATCAATGTTATAACAAGAATAATTAATAAAAGAAGGAACCTCCAATATGTTTGGTTTCAATAATGTAAACACAAGTAGAAAGGGAAGTATTAAATTATATATATCTATCATCAACAGAAATATTCATTTTCAAAATAATACTAGTGTTCAGTCATATTCCTGTAAATTTAAGAAATACTAGTTGTTGGTATAGCAAGATGTTTCTGCTTTTGATGTCAATAATACTATGGTTTTAAAATCTATGACGACGATTTTTTTACTTTCTTTTGATTGTTATTTTTTAGCTGGACGAATAGATACAACTACACCTGTGACAAGTACTAGGCCTCCTTTAACAGCATATTCTAGTAAATCAAGTAAGTCCAAAATCTTTAAACCATACAGAAACGTATAACTGATATAGAAGATGTTAATCATTCGCCATCATTGAAATAATATTCAGTTGACTCGATATTTGCATAGACCAATTTCAACGACTAGAACGAACAAGATAAGGTTATGATTACATCAGATATATTCGAATCATGTATAGTACATCCGGTTTACTGCCATGTTCCTGGACGGTTGAAACTGTACACTGTATTAAGCCAATGCAAGTAAACTTTTGAATACACTGTCCATTTTATATTTTCGTAGATGATGCAGTTATTGCTGGGAGTGTTATTGGTGTTTTGGGTGTGTTGGCCCTTATCCTGCTACTTTTATATTTTGTTATGAAAAGGTAAGACGTAGAGCTATTCTCCGAATTACAAAAAAGATCAGCCAATGTTTTTCGTCCATTTTCTTATTCACGTTCTTGTCTTTTCATATTGGTGATTCTTTTTCAGAAGAAAAGCTGATAAACGCAAAGCTACCAGACCAGTAACTGTAACCAATGCCGTTGGTCAGAATTCAAATGAGTTATATAGTGTACCTGAAAACATTCCACCAGTAAATATAGATGAACCTCCAGCCTATCAAACTCTTAATAATATTCCTGACCACAATCATATTTATATCAATGATGATCATAGAATCGATCGAGATTTAAAACATCAACTTACCAACAACTACAATCATATCAATGGTACAGATGTCAGAAATTCAACACATAACGATGATTACAATCATACAGATACAGATATCAATATATCCGGTCGACAGGGAGAACACTACAACCATATATCTGTTTCTGGACGAAATGATATTACTAATGAAATGGAAGATGGTTACAACCATATCAGAAGTACAGAAGGTGTAAGAAGCCATGGTATTGGTGACTACAACCATATTGGTGATCAAACTGACGGTGAAGAGAATAAAGCTTAAAAAGATGATTACAACCACTTGAATAATTCTAATAAACAGGGTACTCCTGAGAGAGAGCAACCTTATGTTAACGAAGCTTCAATTATGCAAAGTAGCCGCAATAAATCAGAATCTGAAAATGATTACGCTAATATTGGTAAAGAAAGATGTAATGACGATGCAGGTGATTTTGAACCAGATGATACATACGTATATAGCTAAAAAGACGATACTTATGTTTATAGTTAACACGATGATACTTATGTTTATAGCTAACACGATGATACTTATGTTTATAGCTAACACGATGATACTTATGTTTATAGTTAACACGATAGTTAATTATCGGAAGATTGCTAGTTGCTTCTTTTGTTATCTTGTGATTTTCAAATCTTTTAGAATACCAATACAGTATTATAGTACTATGTTATTTTTGTTTTCAGTTCAATTTACAGATTAGCTAAAACAATATTATGACTAGAACCGTGATAACGGTACTGAGCAGTGCGCAATTTAAACTTCCTTGAACGGTTGCATTTTAGTCCTGCATATAAATTAGGTCATGTGACAGAGCTGTTTATAGTTAAAAATCTCAATTTTCAATCGGCTATTAACCCGGAAGTAAACATCGGAAAACACAAAGTTAAACATCATTTGATAGATTTTATCGAGGGTAATAGCTTTGGTTCAAATCAAAAGGTCATCAAACGTCAAGGTCACGAGTTTTGAGCTTTGAAAGTGTTTGCTATTGCTGAATTTCTTTAACCGGAAATAGACAAAACTTTTAATCGAAATTAGGAAATCGGCTGTCACCATTTTGTTAGTAATATATTGAAGATGCCATAGACATCAACATTATGTAAATCAGATGATATTGATGATATCCTGATCACTTATATCGATTTAAAGAAAAGTTGATCATTTCAAGATGGTGGTCTTCTAGTTACTTTCGGGTCCAATTTTATCTTTTTTTTTTCTATGAATGTTATGTCATTTTATATTTTCAAAAGAATGTGTCGACTCTCTTTAAAAATCCACAATTTAGGAACAACGTGTTTTTTCGCGCCAAAAAAGCCACGCAGTACTTTAGAACAATGAACAAAATTTCCAAATTAAAAAAAAAAGCAAAATAATTAAAATATCTACTATTATATATCGATTTTATCGATTATAAAGACGATTTTTTGTGACGTACGTGAATAAGGTTCGAACTGAGAACTATATAAAACAAGAAGTAAATACTGGACAACAAAAATGAATTCACCATTGGATAGATCTCATTTCGGGCAATAACTGTTGTTCGGATCATAAGGCAAGGTCACAAGTTATGAGCTTTAAAAGTGTTCCAATAATTGCTGAATATCTTATACCGGAAATAGACAAACACCATAATCGAAATTAGCAATTCAACTGCCCTCATTATGTTGGCAATAGATTGAAAATGCCATAAACATCAAAATTATATAAATCGGGTGTCGATTTAAAGAAAACATGTTCATTTCAAGATGGTGGCCATCGTGTTACTTCCGGTTACGATTTTGTCATATTTTTTTCTTTGTTAGTCATTTTCTTTCATATCTTAAGAAGAAATTGTTACCTATCTTATAAAATCCGTAATTCAGATAACACGTGTTTTTTTTCCCGCCAAAAAAAAAAAACACGCAGAGTTACTATAGAACAAAGAAAAAAATTCTAAAAAGCAATTTTGATCGAAATATGTAGTGTTATACATTTTTGGAAACAGGAGATAAAGCGTGATAATAATAAAAGATAATTTGTGACGTACATGAATTAGGTCACGTGACAGAGCTGTTTAAGGTCAAAACTCGACATTTTCAAATGGCTATAAAACCGGAACATCAAAAATCGGACAGCAAAAATGAATACATCAGTTGATAGATCTCATCAAGGGCAATGACTTTTGTTCAGGTCACAAGGTCACTCAAGGTCAAGGTCACAAGATATGAGCCTTAAAAGTTTTGACTATTACTGAAAATTGTTTACCGGAAATAAAAAAAAAACTTAATCGAAATTCAAAAATCGGCTTCCCATGTTTTGTTAGCAATAGACTGCAGATTCCATACACATCATTTTTATTCAAATCGGATGGTTCCCTGATTCTGAATTTCGATTTAAAGTAAAATCAGTCAGTTCAAGATGGCGGCCGATATGAAACAGCTGGGTCAGATTTTATCATTTTATATTTTGTGAATAATGATTACTAGCACATTGTAAAAAGATTTTTTAGGATATCTTCATTATTCCGGAAGTTGACATTTCAACTTTACAAGCGAATGACGTCAAAACCGGAAGTGATATAACATTTTTGAATAGATCATTTTGTTTGTCATCAAAATGTCTATGCATATGTAAGTTTTCATTTTGATCAAAATAAAATTGCAAAAGTTGAAAAAATTGTCAAAAAAGTGCTTCAAAAAGTCAGCGACAAAGTTTTAAAAATGCATGTTTTTAAACCCCCACTTTAAAGACAATCGGTTAATAAAATAAACAAAAAAAATTCCATCAAAATCGGCTGAAAATCAGAGATGAAAATGGTAAAAACATTAAATTGGGCTTATTGGCCATACGTCATTTCCTGATGGACAAAAATGCATCATTTTATATTCACCTAATACCGTGCAGTTAGGCATAGTGAAAACTTATATGAGATAATGTGTGGCATGCTCCCTTCATACCGAATTAGCGTGACCAGAAGTAGACAAAAAAAAAAAACATACACTATGAAAACAAAGCAGTGCGTTCGCTAGAACGCACTGCAATAAAACACTAGAACCGTGAAGACGGTACCGAGCAGTGCGCAACCCACCCGATACATGGATGAAATGTCACATTTTCAACCAATGATAAGAGTTTTACATAATAATATAAAAGCGTACTTGTCAAATTACTCACTCTCTTTTGTGTGTCAGTAGAAAGTGCACTGCAAGATATGTTTGCAGGGATAATAAAATGGATGTAAAACTACAAGAAGTAAACAGAAAGATTAACTATGAGAACTTTAGCTTCTCGAACTCATCCGATATATTATCAAGATAAATACATATACCAGAGCTTCATTCAAATCGGATAAAAACTCTAGTCTCTATCGCGTGTCAAGAAATTGTTGACGGACGAGCCGACGAACAATATACATCCATATTTTAATGTGGGCGTATAAAAAGGCAGATAAAATGGATTCAGAAATACCAGCAAACAAAAAGAGGTGCAGAACTACAAGCAGTCATACCAAATAAAAGGGGCGCACGGCTACCAGAATACAGGCAGGTTAACTAAAAGGGACGCGGGAACACCAGCAGACAGACAAACGAAACACGAAAAGTTACAATGGAATTTGGCAGAATATTTTCAAATTCTAAAACGCGGAATTATGATTCGAATACATAGTGTCATATATCATTGGAAAGCGTAGATAAAGCATAATTCGAATCAAAAATAATTTGTGTCGTATGTAAATTAGGTCATTCAAATCGAATAAAAACTCTAGCTTTTATCTCATACACAAGTTAATTTTAACGTTTTCACTAAGTCAAAGGCAATAACTCATAAACCGACGACTGGAATAACTCCAATTATGAAAGGATCCCAGTCTAATTAAAATCAGACCCTAATTTCGTATCCGAGATAGTATCACGATTTATTATACATACCAAGCTTCATTCAAATCGGATAAAAACTCTAGTCGCTATTGCGTGTACAAGAAATTGTTGAAGGACGAACGGACCGACGGATGGACTGGGGTGACGGCAATATACGTCCATATTTTCATGTGGATATATATAAAGGCAGATAAAATGGAATCAGAAATACCAGCAGACAGACTAAATAAAAGAGGTGCAGAACTACAAGCAGTCATACCAAATAAAAGGGGCGCACAGCTATCAGAATGCAAGCAGGTTAACTAAAAGGGACGCGGGAATACCAGCACACAGACAAACGAAACACGAAAAGTTACAATGGAATTTGGCAGAATATTTTCAAATTTTAAAACGAGGAATTATAATTCAAATACATAGTGTCATATATCATTGGAAAGCGTAGATAAAGCATAACACGAATCAAAAATAATTTGTGTCGTATGTAAATTAGGTCATTCAAATCGAATAAAAACTCTAGCTTTTATCACATACACAAGTTAATTTTAACGTTTTCACTAAGTCAAAGGCAGTAACTCATAAACCGACGACTGGAATAGCTCCAATTATGAAAGGATCCGAGATAGTATCACGATAATTATACATACCAAGCTTCATTCAAATCGGATAAAAACTCTAGTCGCTATTGCGTGTACAAGAAATTGTTGAATGACGAACGGACCGACGGATGGACTGGGGTGACGGCAATATACGTCCATATTTTCATGTGGGTGTATATAAAGGCAGATAAAATGGAATCAGAAATACCAGCAGACAGACTAAATAAAAGAGGTGCAGAACTACAAGCAGTCATACCAAATAAAAGGGGCGCACAGCTATCAGAATGCAAGCAGGTTAACTAAAAGGGACGCGGGAATACCAGCACACAGACAAACGAAACACGAACAGTTACAATGGAATTTGGCAGAATATTTTCAAATTTTAAAACGAGGAATTATAATTCAAATACATAGTGTCATATATCATTGGAAAGTGTAGATAAAGCATAATACGAATCAAAAATAATTTGTGTCGTATGTAAATTCAAATCGAATAAAAACTCTAGCTTTTATCACATACACAAGTTAATTTTAACGTTTTCACTAAGTCAAAGGCAATAACTCATAAACCGACGACTGGAATAGCTCCAATTATGAATGATCCGAGATAGTATCACGATAATGATACATACCAAGATTCATTCAAATCGGATAAAAACTCTAGTCGCTATTGCGTGTACAAGAAATTGTTGAAGGACGAACGGACCGACGGATGGACTGAGGTGACGGCAATATACGTCCATATTTTCATGTGGGTGTATATAAAGGCAGATAAAATGGAATCAGAAATACCAGCAGACAGACTAAATAAAAGAGGTGCAGAACTACAAGCAGTCAAACCAAATAAAAGGGGCGCACAGCTATCAGAATACAAGCAGGTTAACTAAAAGGGACGCGGGAATACCAGCAGACAGACAAACGAAACACGAACAGTTACAATGGAATTTGGCAGAATATTTTCAAATTCTAGAACGCGGAATTATGATTCAAATACATTGTGTCATATATCATTGGATAGAGTAGATCAAGCATAGTAACACCGAAACAAAATTTATGACGTATGTAAATTAGGTCACGTGACAGAGCTGTTTAAAGTTAAAAAATGCAATTTTCTGACGGCCATAAAACCGGAAGTAAACATTGGGCATCTTAAATGTTCATGCCATTGGATAAATCTCGTCAAGGGTAACAACTTTTGTTTAAGTCTCAAGGTCACTCAAGGTCAAGGTCACAAGATATGAGCCTAAAAAGTTTTGACTATTTCCGAAAATTCTAAACCGGAAATAAAAAAAATTCTGAATCGAAAATCAAAAATCGGCTTCCCATGTTTTGTTAGCAATCGACTGTAGATTCCATAGACATCATTTTTATTCAAATCGAATGATTCCCTGATTCTGAATTTCGATTTAAAGAAAAATCAGTCATTTCAAGATGGCGACTGATATGAAATATCTGGGTCAGATTTTTTCATTTCATATTTAGTCAATGGTTATTTCTAGCACATCTCAAAAAGATTTTTTTGAATATCTTAATTATTCCGGAAGTTGAAATTTCAACTTTACAATCGAATGACGTCAAAACCGGAAGTGATATACAAATTTTGAAAATACCATTTAGTTAGAAATCAAAATGTTTATACACCTGTAAGTTTTCAAATAGATCGAAATAAAATTGCAAAAGTTAAAAAAACGGTTAAAAAAGTGCTCCAAAAAGTCAGCAGAGAATGTCTAAAAGTGCATTTATGTTGAAAGCTATTATGTAGACATTAGAATAATGAAACAAACAAAAAAAGTTTTATCAAAATCGGTTCAAAAACAGAGGTAAAAAAGGTAAAAAACATAAAATGGGTTTTTCTGTCATATGTCATTTCCGGTTAGACAAAAAAAACGCCATTTTACATTTAAGCAACACCGAGCAGTTAGTTATTGTAGGAAAACATGTGAGATAATGTGTGGCATGCTCCCTTCATACCGAATTAGCGTGACCAGAAGTAGACAAAAAAACAAAAAAACTAGAGCCGTACCAAAACGGCGCTGAGCAGTGCGTCATCCTGAATTTCTTTCATCAATCATAAGGCATTAACCAAATGATTATGAAAAATGATCATTAGAAAAGTTAAATTGAGATTTCCTTATTTAGATGAATGGTAACTTTTTATGGTCTGAATAATTAAAAGATTTACGATTTGTTAGTTCTCTCCCTTCAACTGTTTTAACAATAGCATGTGTTTGGACGAATTATGTCACGCGGCAGAGCTGTTTAAAGTTAAAAATTGTAATTTTCAAACGGCTTTGAAATCGGAAGTAAACGTTGGGCATCTGAAAAAAATTATATTATTTAATACATCTCATCAAGGGCAATAATTTTTGTACAGGTCAATAAGTCAGGAAAGGTCAAGGTCACGAAATATGGTCCTTGAAAGCTTAGACAATTACTGATTCATTTTAACCGGAAATAAGAACAATTCAGAATTGAAATTAAAAAATCGGCTTCACCTGGCTTGGTAGCAATCGACTGAAGATAGCATAGACATCTGAATTATGCAAATTTCATAGCACCCTGAGGCCCCATTTTACGTTTTATAAAAATATACCATTTAGAGATGGCGACTGATATGTTACATTCGGTTCAAATTTTATCATTTGTATACTTTTGTGTCCACATAACAAACATACTGCAAAAAGTATTTTTCGAATATCTTCAAACTTCCGGAAGTTGAAATTTCAACTTTGAGAGCCGATGACGTCAAAACTGGAAGTGATATCGAAATTTTGAAAACATATTCTTGTTCGCCATTAAAATGTCTATCTACCTGTAAGTTTTCAGAACGATCGAAATAAAATTTGAAAAAAACACGCACAGTTTCAATGGAAATTGGCACAAATTTTTCAAACTTTAAAAAGCGGAATTTTGATTCAAATGTATTGTAGTTGTATATCATTGGAAAGAGCAGACAGAGCATAGTAAGATAATGAAATAAAATAAGACATATGTAAATTAGGTCACGTGGTAGGGCCGTTTAAAGTTGAAAATTGCAATTTTCAAACGGCTATTTAACCGGAAGTAACCATTGGGCATCTAAAACAAATATGTCATTGGATACATCTCATCAAGGGCAGTAATTTTTGTACAGGTCGCTTAGTCACAAAAGGTCAAGGTCACGAAATATGGGCCTTGAAAGTTTTGACAGTTAATGTTTTATTTTAACCGGAAATTAGAAAAGATCAGAATTGAAATTCACAAATCGGCTTCCCATGTTTTGGTTACAATCGACTGTAGATTGTATAGACATCAAAATTATACAAATTCCATAACACCCTGAGGCCCCATTTTGCGTTTTATGAAAATATACCATTTCAAGATGGCGACTGATCTGTTACATCCGGGTCAAATTTTATCATTTGTATACTTTTGTGTCTACATAATAAACATACTGCAAAAAGAATTTTTCAAATATCTTCAAAATTCCGGAAGTGGAAATTTGAACTTTGAGAGCAAATGACGTCAAAACCGGAAGTGATATCGAAATTTTAATGACAGGGTTGTATTTAGAATTAAAATGTCTATCTGCATGTAGATTTTCAAATCGAAAAAAATAAAATTGTAGAAGTTGAAAAATTCAAAAAATTTCAAATTAAAAATGGGGGTCAAAATTAAAATTTTTGAATTTTAGTAAGAAGTCATCTTGTAGCTGTTAGATTATAGATATTAACCCAAAAAATCCGATAAAAATCGGACAAAAATTAGAGACGTAAATTTAAAAACCCTAAAATACGTTTTTGCATCGTACGTCATTTCCGGTTGGATTGAAATGCATCAATTTATATTCATGTAACGGTGGCCACCATTTGTGAATAGGAAGTCGCATCAGTGAGTACGTACCATGCGTAGTTTTGGCTGGGCGAGATGGGAAGAATTCGAAAAAAAAAAAAAATCATTATGAAAACAAAGCAGTGCGTTCGAAATCGAACGCACTGCAAAAAGAAAGTCATTATGAAAACAAAGCAGTGCGTTCGCTAGAACGCACTGCAATAAAGGTTAATAATATAAAAAAAGTTATTTTCTTTGCCCATCACCCTCGCGGAACACACAAATTGATGTTTGCCATTGAGGGCTTATTATTGGTTTAACTGGTCCAATATATTTTGTTATGTTGCATATAAATTCATGTTCATATCTATAATATTAATTTAAATATCACTTGTATTGTTAGCTCTTTAAAGCTTAGATTAGAATTATTTAGAATTTTTTGGCTGTCTTAACATCATGTATTCTGCTATACATGCAACTGCTTGCCTCGTAATGGAACCGATATCAGAAAACCTACAAAACATAGTTTAATCTAGTTACGTTATTAGTGATTGTTTAATGTTAATTCAATATAATTTCTTATTTTCTCTACGAACATTGTTGTTTTTGAACAGTAAGCTTATTTAATCCATCCTTGAATTTACATGTATTCATAGTTTAGTTTTCTTTGATCATTTTTTCAATTATAAAAATTATTAATTAATTTACTTGTGTATCATATTATAGTTCAGTTGTTTAGTTATTGTTTATAAATATAATTAATTAATGTATCTGTTTAGTGATTGTATTTTTATTTTTTTTTCATATTAATTAATTGTCTATGTTACTGATTTTCGGCTTAAGATAAATTAATATTACAAAATGAAATTCAAAACAGTTTTAATAAGCTTTAATGTGAAAATGTAAAATCATAAATTTAAAGAAAGTTTTATGGTGGACATCACACTATCATACAAATACTTTTGTTTTATATTTACTGTTTATTCCATAGTTTTAATATTTTGTTTTATATTTTTCATCATAGTTCTAATGTTTATATTTTTTATATGAACTTACTTATTAAATATAATGTTTTCTGGACTCCCTCCACTTATTCATTTTCCATGCCTTTAAAATCACTAAATTTAATCTATAAGTTTTTCCAGAAGCCTCGTTGAAAACTTTCCAATATTCACATGAAAGATAAATAGTTATTGTTTACTAAAAAAATATAGATGATAACCATGAACGTTTTGAGATAAACAAATATACTGCCGAATATACCCATAGTAGTGTACAGAGAACAATTGTATGACAATAACGGAAAAAAGGGTAGAAGACCAATAATGGGCATACAAAAACGGAAAAGGGGAGAGAAGACCAATAATGGGCATGCAAAAACAGAAAAAAGGGTAGAGAAAACCAATAATGGGCATGCAAAACGGAAAAGGGGAGAGAAGACCAATAAGGGGCATGCAAAACGGAAAAAAGGGGAGGGGAGAAGACCAATAATGGGCATGCAAAAACGGAAAAACTATATAATCATTTGCATACAATGTTTTAGTCATGTTTTAGTGATGCGAGTCCTATCTTGTATAAATTATTTATCACAAGTTACTTCCCTTGAAATGTACAAGAGGACATCGGTTGATTATCAGTCTGACAATTCAGATGAGGTTATAATGATCGCCGTTCAACATAATAATCTGATGGTATATTGTTCCTTATATTAAATTCTTACTTTTTAAGTCTGACTGCCACTTTTACTAACAACTATTTATTACTGTGTTTTTCTTTTGACTAGAGAAACCATTCATGCTTTTTTCGAGTTTAAATGAACAACTTCTTTCATGGAAATATAAAATGGAAATTAACAAAAATTTTTTAAATATAATACTTGAATTTATACAAAAATAATAGGAAATATTCCATTATAATCAGTCACTATACAGCCATCATCATTTGATTTGAGAAACAAAACAACAGAACGCAATTGATGAAAGTCTATCAAAATTCTTGTAATAATGTATTCGCACGTGAAATGGTCATCCATGTCCGTCCGTCAATCTGCAAGTCTTGATGGACTTTGACAAACCTTACTGAAATTGATTATTATCATCGAAGAATGATATTGAAAATAAAAAAAAATACTAGTAAATTATTTCCCTTTTTCTTCGAAACGCGTTCGACTTTTAGCTCGTAAACACTTTAACAGCACACCATTTGGCGGATTTTGACGAAACTGGCTGAATTTGTTTAATATCATCCAAGGATGAACTCTTTTTAAAATAATAAACAATTCTTGACAGATTTGCAAATTTGCTGAAATTGTTGATTATTACGTAAAGATGAAATCTATCTAAAATAAATAAAATAGTATAATAACTTTATATAAGTTGTTGCTCCACTCCATAACATTCTAAAAGAAATAAAGGTTTTATTATATCATGATTGTGATGGTTGAGGTTTTGCCATATCTTGCTATTCAAACAAAACCGGAGTAAGTAACCTTGACGCACGCAAAAGTACCTCACTAAGGTTCATGATGCAAATCTACAAAGATAACGTAATAATGAAGTAATTCATACAGCATGTATCACTCAAATTCGATTGATGAACCATAATGCTTAATTTTGAGGTTAACCTGTACCCCATATTGTGTATTTTTCATATTAAAAATGGGTCAAATGGCTTAAAAGCTATCATATTCACATTGCTTATACTTTTCAAAAGTGATATCACACACTTTAAAATTCAGTGTAGATTAAAAGCTATTGTACTATTACTATATACTACAATGCTTGTGTTTTGTTTATTCATAACAGTATAGACACACATAGGACCATATCTAAACCGGTTATTTACAAACGTGACAAGTAAATACATTTTGAATTAAAAATTACGCAATAATTTGTGTTCTTTAAATATTTGATATTTTCAAGCAGACTACAGGTAGGTGATCTAAATATTGTGTCATAATTCGTATTTTATGAATATAGTTACTTTGGAAAACCAAGGATGTCATCCAGAGCAATATGTCGTTTTAGGCAATCCATTGAGGTATTTATAATTGAAGTAAAACCTTCAATATTTTTAATCCTAAAATATAAAATTTTACTCGGTAAGTGTAATTATCTTCAAACCTGTAAATGGTAGATGTAATTCAATCCAGGCCAGTAGCCAGAAATTTCAAAATGGTGGATGGGGGTGTTTGGTTACATGGACTCGCGAAGCAATCGTTCTCAACCTTAACAGTTCAAACAGAATGTCGATTTCAACAATGCTTATTTGTTTTGAGGTGGCATCAAAGTGATTATCTTTTTCAATCAAATACAAGATGAGCTGCAATATATCACTTCCAATCATTCTGGAACAAACATAATTTTGACACAGGGATGAAAAAACACTCCAATTTTCTGGGATACAAGAGGTACCAATGAATACTAATGGAGATCTTTATTTCATGTCCATAATTACTGTTAAATGGGAGCAGTTTGCATTTCATTTGTTTTATGTCTTGAATAAATGTAAATAGTATTCAGAAGTACTACAACTGAAAATAATACAATCCATTTAAATAAATCTCAAACTGTTTTCCTTAGGACTAGTCCAACTATTGAAAAGATTTTAATTTGAAGCCTAAAATTTGACGGCGAGCTGTGAAACATATTAGTATGAGCTATAAACCTAAAATATCCCGTTTCGGTAAATCGTAAAATTTTTCTAATTAAATCGTTATTTAACACTGTCTTACTAGCCATATTTTTTACAGTTAATTATATATAGATAAGAATACGGGGAAGATGAAGGTGAGCTATTCAGATTGGTGGTCGAGGCATGAATTAACTTGTATACAACCAAAGGTTATTAAAATACACAGTGCTGGGTATTTTTTGGTTACAACGGGTTTAGCGTAGAGGTCATTGATGAGTTAAAGAAAGAGTGCAATGGGAAAATAAGCTGCAGTTATAAAACGAATTGGATGAAAAGTAAAATTCAGTATTATTGTGTACATAATGGTAAGTATATTCATAGTAAATATTTATTTCTATAAATAATAATCATATTGTATCAAATAAGCTACATTTTTTCCGAGAGGCCTACGACCAATGCATTTTACGCTGCCGATTACACAAAAAATGGATAAAAAAAGGGTAAATGTTTAATATTAGTACATGTATTTAATTTCAATTAATAGATAGTGAAATTACCACACCTAAAACACTGCTAACAAGAGAGGCAACTACCTTTACAGCAACCAATACTCACACATCAAGTACATGTAAGTTTATGATATTCATTTTATTAAGTCACCAATTGACAAAAGGTGGGCAGAGGGTTTTCAGTGAGTTGGGGACGCATGTACTGCAGACTGTGCACAAGAAAGATTTTTCATTCGTTACTTAACGAAAAGGTGTCGCTCTAAAACAGTGGTTTCCAACGTTTTTCAAGCCGTGGCCCAAATTTGCGAAGCTCCCGAGGCCATGACCCTCGGTTCATTTTCAAGCTATGGCAAAATAGGTAACATAGCGTAAGGGTTATCCGTTCTTATCTCGTTACACTGGTTACCCATTCATTACCGTTGCAAATATAAACCGCTAGTTTCTGTGTATAAAGCACATCATGGTAAGGCTCCTAGTTACCCTCAAGAACTAATTACGCCTTACAAACCCAACAGATCCCTCAGGTCAGAAAACAGTATGCTTTTAAATCATCCAAATGGCGTTTGAACAAAAAGCTTCTGCGAAAGGCGTTTTGACAAGGCCGCGCCTACAGTTTGGAACAGTTTACCATTGTCATTGCGGAAAGTGAATTCTTTAGACATTTAAAAAAAAAAAACAACTCAAGACTCACTTCTTTCGAACTGCTTTTGATAATTTCTTGTAGATTTCATTTCATTCTATATACGTTTAATCGTCTGCAATCATCTTAAACTGTTTTGTTTAATTCATGGTACTTGCATTTTCTCTTAGTTGGACGACTGAATACAGCCACGTTTGTTCCAAGTACAGGGCCACCTTTAATATCACATTCTAGTAACTCAAGTAAGTGATAGTCCTTACACAATAGAGCGCGGATATCAAAGCTTTTCCCTCATTCTTCCTCATTTACACAGTACTTCGTTTTCATTTTACTAGAAGGAATACGAGAAGATCGTGTTTTATCCCTTCTCATTTTGCAGAGAGTCAAATAAAGGATTGTTAACCAAAAAGGCTAATACTACACATCAAACGGATCCGGTATTGTTATGTTTTGAGACGTTTTGTTCTTATTATAGATGATGCAGTTATTGCTGGGAGTGTTATTGGTGTTTTATGTCTCTTGGCCCTGATCCTGCTACTTTTATATTTTGTTATGAAAAGGTAAGACATAAAGCTCACCTCGAATCCTGAATGATCAAAATAATAAATACATCCTATGAAGTCATGTCTCATGTTTTTGTTTCTTTTCTTAAAAAAATAAACATTTATTTTTTTCAGAAGAAAAACTGATAAACATAAAGCTACTAAACCAGGAACTGCTGTAGGTCAGAATTCAAATGTGTTATATGTCGTACCAGAAAACATTCCATCACAACCAGGACGTGTTGATGAACCTCCAGCCTATCAAACTCTTAATAATATTCCTGACCACAATCATATTTATATCAATGATGATCATAGAATCAGTAAAGATTTAAACCAACATTCCAATAACTACAATCATTCTAATGGTACAGATGTCAGAAATTCAACACATAACGACGATTACAATCATACAGATACAGATGTCAATATATCCGGTCAACATGGAGAACACTACAACCATATATCTGTTTCCGAACAAAATGCAGATATTTCTAATGGAATGGGAGATGGTGTAGAAACCACTTTTGTAATAACGACCAGTTTTGTAATAGCTCACTACTTTTGTAATAAAAATCAACGGCTTTTGTAATACTTAATAGTTTTGTAATAACATGCGCCCATTTTTGTAATAAAATGAGGTCACCACTTTTGTAATAAGCTCGCCAGTTTTGTAATAATATCAAGGGTCTCCACTTTTGTAGTAAAGCTTCCCCACGTTTGTAACAACTAAGTTTATTAAAATATAGCTTGGCAGGTAAAGTAATATACGCCAACTGGCGGCTTTGATATTAAACAAAATCAGTTACAAAAAAAGAATAAATCCTCAGTTATAAGCTTACACCGCTAATTAACACAAAGTTTCGTCAAAATATATCAAGAATTGGCAGCTAAAACTTTAACACGTTTTCATGAACAAGGCCAATAATTCAAACATAATATTTTACGATTTCGATTATTTTCAATAGGGTTCACCTTTGAGTGATAACGAACACTTACACCAAGTGCCCTCTAGAATGTTAACGAGCAAACCGACGGACATTTCATGTGTGTAACCGATATTAGTTTATTACTTTTTTTTGGAACACATTTAATTAGGCACATATTCATTTAGGCACACCTATAGTCGGCACAATGTGATTTAGCCACACCTTCAACTAGGCTCATATTCAATTATACACACCTTCGATTAGGCACACATTCATTTAGGGTGTGGGTTTGTTTTGCCGCATGCCCAACTTGCCGATCGTGCCAAACTCCACAAAAACTAGGCAGGGTTAGGTTGGGTTTGCTTAACCTACATAACCCTAACAAATGGTCATTCCGGATTTTTTTCAGAAACCTTTATTTTCGTTTTACAAGTCGTTTTTGTGCAGTTGGGCACTATGCGGCAAGTTGGGCAATGCGGCAAAACAAACCCATCGTCATTGAGGGAGCCGATAAAGAAACGACCAAAGAAAACGTGAAACGACCTGGAACTGAGCAGGATAACTACCAGGAAACGACCTCAAACTATTTTGAAATGCCGAAACGTCTAGTTTGGGGGGTTGGAGGCGTTGCCAATTTTTTTAAGGAAAATAAATTGAGTGTCGAAATGAAAATGAAATGTAGTTATACGTCCTACTCTTCTGCACCTAATTGGGGTAATGAGGACGGTCAAACGCCATACAATGTGCAATGAGAGAAATTTTCCAGGTCAGCGGCCTTCCAACTACTGTAGAGTGATCGTTAACACAGTCAGTAGCACACGAAGCCCTGCAGGTTTATTGTCCCATCCGAACGACTGGACTCTTTTTTATATGTCAGCCTCTCCGACCTGCATCATTGACAGGGGGGTATCGGGTTGAAAAACCCGAATGTGTTATCTCGACCCATGCCGGAATAGAACCCTGGACCTTCTGGTTAGCAAGCAAACGTCTATCCTACTGAGCCATCGCGGCAGCAAACCATTCTAAAGGGATATGGTAGCATCCTCCCTCTTAGAAAAACATACATTTCATGCAATTTGAATATGTGAAAGTGATACCAGACCGATCCCTTGCTTTCCTCAACTATAAAGTAAACCTCGCCTTTCGAGCAAGATGTGCCTAAATTAAGTTGTGCCAAAAAATAGTGTGCCCAATTGAATATGTGCTAAATATAGGTGTGCCTAAATGAATATGTGCCTAAATAGAGTGTGCTTTAATGGGTATGTGCCTATTTGAATATCTTCCTAAACGAGCGTGCCGAATAAGAGTGTGACTGATGTGCCTGAAGCAATGTGCCTAAATAATACATGCGTAAAAGAAGTGTGCATAAAGTACTGTGTCTAAATGAGGTGTTCTTAAAGTGCCTAAATGTCAACATATTGGACAATTACCACCGGACAATTACCTCCCCCACCCTTACCCCAACCCCGGAAAATTACCCCCATACTTTGGTATTCCGTCAATATTCCGGTATATAGCCTTTGGGATGGTATTCCGGTGTATTCCGGTATTTAGCAGTACCCCAAAATGGCGCGAAAAATGGACAGAACATCTCAAAATATGAGCTTTTGCCGGATTATAGTGCTTGTCACGTGTATTTTTGCCAGTGTCAACGGCGGAAAGCATTCGATGGATGATGTGACATACGACATCATGAAAGATTTGGTTCGGAATGCTGGTAAACTGAATGTACCGGTCGTACAGAGAAGCTTCCAACAGAAAGCAGCTTTGGTAAGGTACTGGAGAAATAAAGATTCTTATACTCTAGTGGATGGCAAACTTTTGTATGATGGCAAACTTGTTTTGCGAACTTCTGACCTGAACAGCAAAGTCAGAGCAGCATTCTACAAATCGAAAGGGTCAGGAGTTCGAAGATTGAAACATAAAGTGGCTGATGAATATATTGGAATTAGTGAGAAGACTGTAAGAGGGATTATGGCTAAGTGTCCACTGTACAACAAACTAAATATAAAGTTTAAAAACAAGGGAATTTTACGCCCAATTCGTGCAAAAAAAGTGAACACGAGGCATCAAATAGATTTGGTTTGTATGGGAAATCAAGAACAAGAATGGGATGGTGAAACTTATAGATATATACTTTCAGTTATGGATATTTTTAGCAGATACTTATGGTTACGCCCAATGAAAACAAAACACAGTGCTGTTGTAGCAAGGTACCTGAAATAAATTTATACTGAACATGGAATTCCTCGTGTCGTGCAATGTGACCGTGGAACAGAATTTTATGGTTGTGTTAAAAAATTCCTACAAAGGAAGAAGATTAAGATGATAAGAAGTAGACCATACCACCCGGAGTCTCAGGGTAAAGTTGAGAGATCTCACAGAACTCTGAGGAAGAAGATAAAGTTTGACATGATGGTACAAAGTAGAAACGGAGTTAATTGGGCAAAACAACTTCAAAATTATGCTGCTGCAATGAATCGTGAACATAAAGAAGTCCTTGGTTGGCAGACTCCTTTCCAGGTTGGTTTAATTAATAAGTACAAGTGTCTACATGGGTACTATCGTCACAATAACGCGATAATAGCCTTCTCTATTGTCGAAACAGGCCCGTAGGAACAGGGGGGGGGGGGGGGGGCAATAATTTTGACATTAATGATTGAAGCAATACAAAAAATTTTTTTTTTAAGATATAACAAGAAATTAGTGGTATGTTGTTAGGGCCAGTGAAAGCAAAATTGCTTTATATAGGCAGGAGCAGTCTTGAATTCTGCACAACCCCCTTGAAAATGAGTTTTTGCACATTTTGCCCCCCCCCCCCCCCCCTCCCCCCCCCCCCCCAATATGAAATTGCTTCCTACGGGCCTGCGAAATTGCTTGCGATTTCAGCATAGAGAAGGCTATTATCATATAAGTGTGACGATCAAGTGAAGTTTGCTATTAATCACAGTCCGTGGGCCACGTTTCAATAAGGCCCGTATTTTTGAAGCGATTTTCGAATTGCAATATTCATAACTTCGGTTGTAATGGTAATAAAGATACACTGTAAGTCTTGTTTACAGTTGTGTAAGATTTAAAGGGCCATTCTGCTTTTTTGAAAAAAGTTTCCATTATTAAAAAAATCGCAAATGCTACCTGAGAGTATTTTTAAAGTATGCTTATTGTATCTCTATATCTTCTTGATCAAACTGAATTTGGTTTTAAAGGGTTAATTACAAACAAGGAGTACGTATTTTTTATTACGCAAGTTGACCTAGTTTTGGTGTTTGCCCTTTAAATGGCTCTATATTTCTAGCTGAAACCTTTAAAATACAAAAGAGGGACATTTCTCTACAATTAGGCGTTTATTTTACTCAAATCCGTTCAATAGTTTTCTATCAGTGTCCAAAAAACATAGCACACTTAGAAACCTTACGTAAGGTTTTTAAAAATTTTAGCATGTTTTTAGCGTTTAAAAATTAACGGTTGGATTTTTTTAGTTAAAACTTTCAGATACATTAATTACAGATTTTGGTGTAAAGTTTTCACAAATTTGAGCAAAAAAATTTTTTGACCAAAAAAAAAAAAATCAGACTGTCCCTTTAACAGTGTGTCTTTATCGAACGCCATTAGAATTTTCGGATTCATCACCGGCCTGAAGTATCGCCAGTGGCTTCACTATGCCGAAAAGATAGAAATAATACGAAGGTATCCCTACTGCCTTTGCACTGCATCTGTCAGCGTTCTAATGTAATAATAATACTAAGGGTTATACTTTAACATATCAAATATGTCTTTCTAAATGTGGATAAGTCTTTAGTCGGCCTCTATGAATATATTATATGTATAATATCGTAATTTTGCTTGTCTTCTTGGTTCCAGGTATATTATGGTCGGAAAGAGTTTAACAATCTCAATAACTCTGAAATTCAGACCGAAGCTGTGGGTAATATTAAACCACTTGATAGTGACCATAATGCTGTAAACACAATGCGAAATAAAATCAGGAAAAAGGCTAAACTAGCTACTGAGCGGTGTGCGGATAGGATGATTAAAAATGGTCTGAACTGTAATCCACCATCTATTTATGATATAAATGATGTAGTATATGTACGACTTCGTAAGAAGAAAGGATCAGCCATCTCGAAAGCTAAAATATTGAAGAAAAATAAACGTCTCTCGCATTACCGAGTTGAAATGTTGGACAATTCAGCCAAACATTGGATTTCAGTTAGTGACATAACCAGTCTCACAAGTGCTAGAGAGAACAAACGCCAGAAAGTGCCACTTTCCAGAACTAAGAAGGCCACATCAGCAAATTCAAAATACATGATACCCATGACAAAGGCCGATAGGTTCGGTAATTTCAACACAATGGGATTTTCTGTCTCTTACGACCCAGAAGGAGATGGTAATAGTCAGTTTAGTGCCATTTGTCATCAGCTAAGCAGGATAGGAATTTTACGAAGCCCAGAATTACTACGGACAGAAATAACTGCAACCATGCGGCAGAACCCTACATTAAATGGTACCCCTATACAGTCCTTTCTTGATGAGCCTCTTTATCAATACATTTTAAGAATGGAAAAGGATGGTACATATGGAGACCACATTACACTACAGATAATATCCAAGATATTCCATATAAATTGTGTAGTTGTTTCAGAACGTGGTCCAGAGTCTACAGTCGTCATAAGTCCGTCAGGGCAGTATGATCATGAACTGTTAACGATAGTCCTGGGCTATTTTCATGAGGGGCAAGGTGAACATTACGTAGCTCTTTCTGGCATTCCAAGCGATTTTTTAAGTGGCCAGTTTGATTTGAATGATACGTGCGCATTTGGTGATGTGGATGACGATAATCTAATCATTGAAGGTGTTGGTGGAGTTAGTGGCGTGGATGGAGATAGTAGGACAGTGGGAGATAGTGGGATTGGTGGTGATAGAGAGAAGGGTGGTGATAGTCAGACGGTTGGTGATAGAGGGAAGGGTGGTGATAGTGAGAATGGTAGTGATAGTGAGAAGGGTTGTGATAGTGGTGATAGTGGTAAAGATGGTGATAGAGGGAAGGTTGGTGATAGAGAGAATGGTGGTGATAATAAGAAGGGTTGTGATAGTGGGAAGGTTGGTTACAGTGAGAAGGTTGGTGACAGTGAGAAGGTTGGTAACAGTGAGAAAGTTGATGATAGTGAGAAGGGTAGTGATAGAGGGAAGGTTGGTGATATAGGGAAGTGTTGTGATAGTGGGATAGGTGGAGATAGTGAGAAGGTTGGTGACAGTGAGAAGGTTGGTGACAGTGAGAAGGTTGATGACAGTGAGAAGGGTAGTGATAGTGAGGAGGGTTGTGATAGAGGGAAGGTTGGTGACAGTGAGAAGGTTGGTGACAGTGAGAAAGTTGATGATAGTGAGAAGGTTGGTGACAGTGAGAAAGTTGATGATAGTGAGAAGGGTAGTGATAGTGAGGAGGGTTGTGATAGAGGGAAGGTTGGTGACAGTGAGAAGGTTGGTGACAGTGAGAAAGTTGATGACAGTGAGAAGGGTAGTGATAGTGAGGAGGGTTGTGATAGAGGGAAGGTTGGTGACAGTGAGAAGGTTGATGATAGTGAGAAGGGTAGTGATAGTGAGAAGGTTGGTGATATAGGGAAGTGTTGTGATAGTGGGATAGGTGGAGATAGTGCGACAGTTGGAAACAATGAGGCAGTCGGATATAGGGGGACGCCCGGGGATGGAGATGTAGTTGATCACAATCATGACAATAACATAGTTCCTCCTTTGGATTCATCCGTCTTTCCAGCGGAGATATTTGAATTGATAATCAATTCCGCAATACATCAGGACGTTCACTTAGTCCAGTCTATCTCCCTAGTTTCGAAGACTTTTGAATACTTTGCAAATAAACACACAAATATATGCAAATCATGCAATACAATGAAAAAAATGTGGAGTTTATGTCAGCCATTGTACATAAGCGACACTTTAGTCGATGCACTTAGAATTTCTGGCAAAGTTACCGTTACTATTTCTGTTCAGAAATTGGTGAAAGTAAGTGGCATTAATTCTGGCCTTTCTATGTCTGTCAAACAGTTTATGAGAGTCCATCGCGGTTGGTGGCGGGCTTGGTTAACGCTAGTCATAATTCCAGGTCGTTTCGGATGGTACAAGGTGAAAGATATTTTCTGGAGGTGAGGTAATTTGAACATCACCTCCAATATGCTCAATTTATTTTTGTATCATGATTATTATTTTGTTAAACACCAAAAAGGTGCTTGTAAAATGTTTACTTTATCTTCGTAAATAATTTAATTATCCATACCTCCAATATGCTCAATTTATTTTTGTATCATAATTATTATTTTGTTAAACACCAAAAAGGTGCTTGTAAAATGTTTACTTTATTTTCGTAAATAATTTAATTATCCATACCTCTAATATGCTCAATTTATTTTTGTATCATAATTATTATTTTGTTAAACACCAAAAAGGTGCTTGTAAAATGTTTACTTTATTTTCGTAAATAATTTAATTATCCATACCTCCAATATGCTCAATATATTTTTGTATGTACAATTATCATGATTATTATTTATTATTTTGTTAAACACCAAAAAGGTGGTTGTAAGATGTTTACTTTATCTTTAGACATACAATAAAGTTTTATGTTCCATATAGTTTGTTTAGTGTTTTTGTGATCATATACTTAGTATAGTATAGTGGTATAAATGAGTGGAACAAGAGGCATCAGATTTTATAATCCCTTCACCAAATTTTGTCCAGGACACACTATTTCGTTCGCATTTTATTAGTTTCGTTTTAAACGTTTTATTACCGATTAGCTTTGTACGTAACCACTGCTGTTAGTGTTTCGTTGACTTTAGCGCTAGCCTAATGACTTGATAAGCTTGTCTAATATAATTAAGCCTCAAAATGGACCTATTGATCGTGGCACATTACCCCTTCGCTGGAAAGAGCAGCCTTTTTATCAGAGAGTATAGATAGACTCTCTGATACGGTTGTTTGATCCTACTATAGTGCTTACGTACAAAGCTAATCGGTAATTAAACATTCAAAACGAAACTAATAAAATACGAACGAAAGTTGAATCTAATTATGACTATTTCTGTGTTTTTTCTAGTAGTAGAATTAGTGTGTCCTAAATTTTAGATCCCCAAATCTTATCCAATTTAGATACTGGCATAGGGTCTGACCACTTTTGTAATAAACTACTATCGGTTACCCGCTTTTGTAATAAACTTGGCTGTTACAAAAGCGGGGAAGCATTAATACAAAAGTGGTGACCCTTGATAGTATTACAAAAGGTGTCGAGCTTATTACAAAAGTGGTGCCCTACTTAGATTACAAAAATGGTTGCATGTTATTACAAAACTGGCAAGTATTACAAAAGCGGTTGATTTTTATTACAAAAGTAGTGAGCTATTACAAAAGCGGTCGTTATTACAAAATTGGTTGCTACAGTGACTACAACCATATTGGTGATCAAACTGACGGTGAAGAGAATAAAGCTTATAAAGAAGATGATTACAACCACTTGAATAATTCCAGTAAACAGGGTACTCCTGGGGGAGAGCAATCTTATGTTAACGAAGCTTCAATTATGCAAAGTAGCCACAATAAATCAGGATCTGAAAATGATTACGCTAATATTGGTAAAGAAAGATGTAATGACGATGCAGGTGATTTTGAACCAGATGATACATACGTTTATAGCTAAAAAGACGATACTTATGTTTATAATTAACTCGATGATACTTATGTTTACAGTTAACCAGATGATACTTACGTTTATAGCTAAAAAAACGATACTTATGTTTATAGTTAACACGATGATACTTATTTTTACAGTTAACCAGATGATACTTACGTTTATAGCTAAAATGACGATACTTATGTTTATAGTTAATACGATGATACTTATGTTCATAGTTAACACGATGATACTTATGTTTATAGCTAACACGATTATACTTATGTTTATAGTTAACACGATTATACTTATGTTTATAGTTAACACGATGATACTTATGTTTACAGTTAACCAGATGATACTTACGTTTATGGCTAAAAAGACGATACTTATGTTTATAAGTAAAACACGATGATACTTATTTTTACAGTTAACCAGATGATACTTACGTTTATAGCTATAAAGACGATACTTATGTTTATAGTTAACACGATGATACTTATGTTTATAGTTAACACGAAGATAGTTATGTTTATAGCTAACACGATGATACTTATGTTTGTAGTTAACCAGATGATACTTATGTTTATAGTTAATTATCGGAAGATTGCTAGTTGCTGCTTTTATTTTCTTATTATTTTCAGATCTTTTAGAATACCAATACAGTATTATAGTGTTCAATTTAAAAATTAGCTATGAAAATATTATGCTAAAACTTAAAGGTTAGTGTATAAAGGGATATTCCTTCGCCCTTTACCCTCACGGAACACAACAAAGGAATAATGATAATTTGCTAGTGAGGGCTTAATATTGGTTTAATTGGTCCAATATATTTAGTTATGTTGCTTAAAACTTCTTGTTCGAATCTAATTTTAAAAAATCAGTTGTATTGTCAGCTCTTTAAAGCTTAGATTTTAATTATTTTGAATTTTTTGGCTGTCTTTACATCATGTATTCTGCTATACATACTACTGCATGCCTCGTAATGGAACCAAATGAGAAAACCTACAAAACATAGTTTAATAAACGTTATTATTGATAATTTCTAATTTTCTTCACGAACATTGTTGTTTATGTACAGAAGGCTTATTTAATCTATCTGTTGAATTTACATGTATTCATAGTTTAGTTTTCTTAAAGGCTAGCGCACACGAGAGCTCCCAGCTCAGCAAAATTTCATTCGTGGCTGTCAGCTCAGCTCGTAGCTTTCGTTTGTTTCCGCGCACACGCTAAGCTTAGAGCTTTCATAGACTTGGTGTCGAGTCATAAATATCTAAAATTAACAAGCTCACGTGACATTATAACGTGACTTGAACAAAATATCGGACGTCGACAACCCTTCGAATGATTCAGAATATGTAAAAAAATTACTTCTTCTTTTGTTGTTGCATCCTTGCGATAATTTCTTCAGATACAAACTCACATTCACCGATGGGCCGATTATTTTTAGTTTGATGACGTGTTAGCGCATGCGCTCCAGATGAAAGTTGAAAGCTAAGAGCTTTCGACTGCGCACACGGTAAGGTATTTTTCATTCGAGGAAAAAATTATCAAACACGACAGATAATTTCCTTAACGCCTCGAATAAAAAAAAACCTTACGTAAACTCCGCGCACACGAGAGCTACGAGCTGAGCTGACAGCCACGAATGAAATTTTGCTCAGCTGGGAGCTCTCGTGTGCGCTAGCCTTTAATCGTTTTATCAATTATAAAAATCAGTTATTTTATTTTTTTTTCCTATAAATAAACTGTTTTTACCAGGGTTTAATGCCTAGGACAAGTAAAATCTTAAATTTAAAGAACGTTTTATGGTGGACATCACACTATCATACAAATACTGAATCTATCATTTACTGTATATTCTATTAAATAACGGAACACAATTTTTATGGTATACTACTCCTTAGTTTTATTACACGCAACATCTTCACAATGTAAATGTGTTGAAAAAGATGACAATGTAAATGTGTTGAAACGTTGTGTTTTATAAAACTTAGGAGTAGTATACCATAAAAAATTTGTTCCGTTATATAATGTGATCTCTACCCCTAAATGTCGCTTAAGGATTATTGTATGTTCTATAGTTTTAATATTTTGTTTCTATGTTTCACCATAGATCTAATGTTTATATTTTTGATATCAATAATAAAAATTCGTACCAGCAAAACAATTCTGTTAATCAAAAATCTCGTTAAGAGCATAACAAAATCGGGTGCAATAATTATACAGTAGTGGACTTCCCATGCGAGAAGTGCCATCAACTTACACATTAAACATAATGTATTCTGGATTCCCTCCACTTATTCATTTTCCATGCCCTTAAAATCACAAAATTCTATCTATAACTTTTTCCTCGTTGAAAACTTTCCAATATTCACATGACAACCTGGCCAATAATTATTGCTTACTAAAAAAATTTACATGATAACTATGAAAATTTTGAGATAAGCAAATACACTTCCGAATATACACAAAGTAGTGTACAACAGGACATCGGTGGATTCACGCAATCATCTAGTCCATTGCCCCCCATTATTGAGCCGACCTCGCGGACATAAAAAATAAAAAATCCGAAAGTATAGTTTCAATTAACCCTCATGCGGAGATTCAAATAGCTAAAACTTTAGAGCTACCGGTGGCCCCATCAGGCTTAGGTGGGTCCTTGGAAACCATCGCGTTTTTCGCTCCGCTCGCAAAGTCAATATATTCTGTTGGTTCATCTTTACCATTGCCCTTCCAGTTTCGAAACAATGGCTACGATACTGCCTTTTTCAACATGTACTGTATGCCGATATAATGACATATTTAGTTGATTTAAAATAAACACAAAATATGAATTGCAGAAAACATAAAATTTACACTGGTACCCAGTTCTTGTTAAAAATATGTAACTGATTAAAAAATATCTCTCTATAATATAATTGACAAAGGCTAAGAGCATCTTTTCTATTTGGAAGGTATACTCTTCTCCAACGAAATTTCTTGGTTTTTCTTTGATATTCTGACCTGATATTTAAACAGTATTGTATGATCTTTCTTTAAACTGAATCTTAAGACTTACAATCTAATCTGTAATTCAAATTCATTTCCCAAATAAAGTATGTAATGTCTTCATATAAAGTATTGTTAATAATGATGATAGACATGTACAAATATATAGATATGTTTTTAATACTAGCCTACTGTATTTTTCTTTTGGTCAGAGAAACCAATTTTATTGTTCATTTTCAATTTGAAAGACATGTAGACAACTTCTTTCCTAGAAATTTAAATGAAAATTATCAACATTCCCCTCTGTGAAATAATAATTCCAAATGATTTGTCTTTTAACAGTTGGTATTTTCATCGATCCAAAGACAATCTAAGACTCTCAGAACTATTTTAAAGAAAATACTTAAATTCATACAAAAATATGCCATGTGACCAGAGAGTAGTGTTATTTCTATGAGCAAAAGATCAGTTATTCAGTTTTATACTGAAATAATTAATAAAATTCCAAAAATTACAGAATCGTAAAGATCCACCAGATTTTACTGTAACTACATGTATGTATACTATATGAACATTGTAATCAATTGTTTTTGAAGCAACCCCCCCTAAAAAATAAGTTCTCGGTTAGCGAGTCGTTGAGCGTGGGCCCATACGACTATGGTAGCTTCCTAAAGTTCAGGCCATTTGGAGCATATTTTGAATAGTTTCACTTCGATGCAAATCTACAAAGAAAACGTAAAACTACAGAAATTTATCCAACACGTATTACGAAAATTCACTTGCTTTACCATTATATTTTCAAACTGTATCATTGCTTAATTTTAAGATCAACCTGTACAGTATTTGAACATTACTCTTAACAAATTGTATAATGGTATAATGTAAGAAAAATGATGAACATATAATTGCACATATTTATTATGTCTTGCATATTTCAACTATGATGTACATATTTTAGTTACAAAAATCATGCGCCATCCTTTAGTATGCAATGTAAATTAAGGTGGCATAATTTAAATTGTAAAGAACCAACAGTTATAAAAATATACGATGCTTGGCTTTACCTTGATTATTGCTATAAAAAGTACAACTTTGAGAATATTGATGATTTGGTCAATAAATGCAATGATGAATTCAGTTGCATTTATGAAAAACCTAGGGTGAAAGGACGATGTCATTCCTGGTATAAATATTTTAGATACACTAAAAGTGTAATTCAGTATAACTGTGTACAGAATGGTAAGTATAGTTATGGTTTATATCTAATTTAAACTTAAATATTAAATAGAGATTATATTACTCAGAGAGACATACATATGTTTCTGCTGGCAATTTAACAAAATTTAAAATGACATTGGTTTCATATTTTCATTTTATTTCCAACAATAGATAGTATGAAGGAAACACCCACATCTGAAATACTGCCATCTATTCAAAGATCTACGATTTCTTCCCTTGTAGTATCTACATCCACATCAACATCAAGTAAGCTTATAATTTTCATTTTGTTTTAAAATTAAATGGGACATAAACAGGTCAATAATATTAATAATTAACTCGTTATTTTACATGGGTCACAATTAGACCCAATACCCAAGTAATACAGTCCTGTTAGATTCAGTGTTCAAGTACATGCCCATAAGATGTACAGTCTACAGATTAATTAAAAGATGTATTTAAGGGGCCTATGTGGAAATATAGTCTTGTGTGGTCAATCGAATAAAATGCTAAATCGAAATGGAAATCGCATTTGGTACGCAAAAGATATCTTAACAGTCTAGTAGGCTGATGTCGTAACCTTTGAAAAACATTCTTTTTTTTGTGCATGTTGCTGCCCTTCTTTATGCTCATGTGAAAATATATTTGTGCATTGTAGATTGGTTGCTATCAAACATTTGTACGCTTTTTAAAATAACTTGAAAAATTGTGAAACTTTTTCTTTTAATTCTCTAATAGTATACTAATGGTTTCTAATTCTTAGCTGGAAAGACGAGTACAACCACATCAGTTACAAGAACAATGTCACCCTTAACAGCACATTCTACTAAATCAAGTAAGTAATTGAATAAAACAGCAACTGCTGTGACATTGAGGATCGACGTTAAAATCGAATACGAAGAGATCATTCTTGTCATTTCGAGTGTTAAGTGCTTGAAGGTGTAACTAAATGGCTTAAATTCTAAACAATCGGGTAGATAAAGATTACTGAGTAGATCAACCGTCAGGTGTATTGTCATGTTTGTAACAACTGTAGTTTTTATGCGCCCACATGAAATGGGGGGCGTATATTGTCGTCAGCCACGTCGGTCCGTCCACACTCTACAGGCCACAATTCTTTGTGGATTTTGACGAAACGTGAGTGTTAGTTATAACCCTAGGATAAAGGATTGAAAATCAGCAAAATCGGAAAAAATTTACTATGAATTATTGGTGAAAATGCGTTTAATTTTTAGCTCATAAACACTCTACAGGCCACAATTCTTGGCGAATTTTGACGAAACTTGGTGTGAGTGTGTGTTATAACCCAAGGATAAACCCTATTGAAAATCAGCAACAATATTTACAATGAATTATTGCCCATGTGGTTGAAGATCAGTAAGATCCACAACTATTTAATTATTAATATTTAATAATTGATTTTTGCAAATAAACAATCTTCAACCCTATTGAACATTTTTAAAAATTAAAAAGAAGAATTGTGTTAAAAGCTATATTTCTTAAACGAATTTGACCAAATTCTATTATGTTCTTTTGTAATTTGTAAATTGTTATTAGGCATTAACAATTACAAAATAGTAAAATCGGAATTAAGAATAATGTACTTTGAGTCGTTTGGTCTTCCATAGCTGACATCATCAATGTTATCACGAGAATAATTAATAAAGGAAGCAACCTCCAATATGTTTGGTTTCAATAATTTAAGTAGAAAGGGAAGTATTAAATTATATCTATCATCAACAGAAATATTCATTCTCAAAATAATAAGTCATATTCCTGTAAGAAATACTAGTTGTTGGTATAGCAAGATGTTTCTGCTTTTGATGTCAATAGTACTATGGTTTTAAAATCTATGATGATGATTTTTTTTTACTTTCATTTGATTCTTATTTGTTTTAGCTGGACGAATAGATACAACTACATCCATGACAAGTACTAGACCTCCTTTAACAGCATATTCTAGTAAATCAAGTAAGTCAAATAAAATAATAAGATAATTATAGAAGATGTTAATCATTCGCCATCATTGAAATAATATTCAGTTGACTCGATATTTGCATAGACCAATTTCGACGGCTAGAACGAACACGATACGGTTACGATTACATCAGATATATTCGAATCAAGTATAGTACATCCGGTTTACTGAATACCATGTCCATTTTCGTAGATGATGCAGTTATTGCTGGGAGTGTTATTGGTGTTTTGGGTGTGTTGGCCCTTATCCTGCTACTTTTATATTTTGTTATGAAAAGGTAAGACGTAGAGATATTTTCCGAATTACAAAAAGATCAACCACTGTTTTTTCGTTCATTAGCATTTTCTTACTTTCTTACTCACGTTCTTATCTTTTCATAATAAATTGGTGATTCTTTTTCAGAAGAAAAGCTGATAAACGCAAAGCTACTAGACCAGTAACTGTAACCAATGCCGTTGGTGAGAATTCAAATGAGTTATATAGTGTACCTGAAAACATTCCACCAGGAAATATAGATGAACCTCCAGCCTATCAAACTCTTAATAATATTCCTGACCACAATCATATTTATATCAATGATGATCATAGAATCGATCGAGATTTAAAACATCAACTTACCAACAACTACAATCATATCAATGGTACAGATGTCAGAAATTCAACACATAACGATGATTACAATCATACAGATACAGATATCAATATATCCGGTCGACAGGGAGAACACTACAACCATATATCTGTTTCTGGACGAAATGATATTCCTAATGAAATGGAAGATGGTTACAACCATATCAGAAGTACAGAAGGTGTAAGAAGCCATGGTATTGGTGACTACAACCATATTGGTGATCAAACTGACGGTGAAGAGAATAAAGCTTAAAAAGATGATTACAACCACTTGAATAATTCTAATAAACAGGGTACTCCTGAGAGAGAGCAACCTTATGTTAACGAAGCTTCAATTATGCAAAGTAGCCGCAATAAATCAGAATCTGAAAATGATTACGCTAATATTGGTAAAGAAAGATGTAATGACGATGCAGGTGATTTTGAACCAGATGATACATACGTTTATAGCTAAAAAGACGATACTTATGTTTATAGCTAAAAAGACGATACTTATGTTTATAGCTAACAAGATGATACTTATGTTTATAGTTAACACGATTATACTTATGTTTATAGTTAGCACGATGATACTTATGTTTATAGTTAACAGGATGATACTTATGTTTATAGTTAACACGATGATACTTATGTTTATAGTTAACACGATTATACTTATGTTTATAGTTTGCACGATGATACTTATGTTTATAGTTAACACGATTATACTTATGTTTATAGTTAACACGATGATACTTATGTTTATAGTTAGCACGATGATACTTATGTTTATAGTTAACACGATTATACTTATGTTTATAGTTAACACGATGATACTTCGGACGATTGTTCAAATCTTTTAGAATACCAATACAGTATTATAATCACTATGTTATTTTTGTTGTCAGTTCAATTTAAAGATTAGCCAAGAAAATATTATGATAAAACTAAAAGGTTAATAATATAAAAAAAGTTCTTTTCTTTGCCTCACATACTCATGGAACTAACATAGAAATGTTGGCGTTTGCTGAAGAGGGCTTTATTTGGTTTAATTGGTCCAATATATTTAGTTATGTTGCTTATAAATTCATGTTCCTATCTGATTAAATAAAAAATAAAACACTTGTATTGTCAGCTCTTGAAAGCTTAGATTTGAATTATTTTGAATTTTTTTTGTGACAGTCTTAATATCATGTATTCTGCTATACATACAACTGCATGCCTCGTAATGGAACCAATATCAGAAAACCTACAAAACATAGTTTAATCTAGTTACGTTATTAGTGATTTATTAATGTTAATTCAATATATTTTCTAATTTTCTTGTCAAATATTGTTGATTATATTAGGCCTATTTAATCCATAATTAAATGTATTCATAGTTTAGTTTCCTTTGATCATTTTATCAATTATAGAAATTATTAATTAAATTACTTGTGTATCATATAGTTCAGTTGTTTAGTTTTTGTTTATAAATATAATTAATTAATGTATCAGTTTATTGATTGTATTTTTATTTTTTCATATTAATTAATGGTCTATGTTACTGATTTTCGGCTTAAGATAAATTAATATATCAAAATAAAATTCAAAACAGTTTTAACAGGCTTTAATGCCTAGGAAATGTAAAATCATAAATTTAAAGAAAGTTTTATGGTGGACATCAGACTATCATACAAATACTGAATTTTATATTTACTGTATATTCCATAGTTTTCATATTTTGTTTTATATTTTTCATCATAGTTCTAATGTTTATATTTTAGATATGAACTTACTTATTAAAAATAATTTATTCTGGACTCCCTCCACTTATTCAAGTTCCATGCCCTTAAAATCACAAAATTCAATCTTTAACTTTTTCCAGATGCCTCGTTGAAAACTTTCCAATATTCACATGAAAGTTTGACCAATACTTTACTAAGTATTTATTGTTTACTAAAAAAATATAGATGATAACTATGAAAATTTTGAGATAAACAAATACACTGCCGAATATACCCATAGTACTGTACAACAGGACATCGGTGGATTCACGCAATCATCTAGTCCATTGCCCCCCCCCATTATTGAGCCGACCGCGCGGACATAAAAATAAAAAATCCAAAAGTATAGTTTCAATTAACCTTCATGCGGAGATTCAAATTGCTAAAACTTTAGAGCTACCGGTGACCCCATCAGGCTTAGGTGGGCCCCTGGAAACCATCGCGTTTTTCGCTCCGCTCGCAAAGTCAATATATTCTGTTGGTTCATCTTTACCATTGCCCTTCCAGTTTCGAAAAAATGGCTACGATACTGCCTTTTTCAACATGTACTGTATGCCGATATAATGACATATTTAGCTGATTTAAAATAAACACAAAATATGAATTGCAGAAAACATAAAATTTACACTGGTACCCAGTTCTTGTTAAAAATATGTAATTGATTAAAAAATATCTCTCTATAATATAATTGACAAAGGCTAAGAGCATCTTTTCTTTTTGGACGGTATGCTCTTCTCCAACGAAATTTCTTGGTTTTTCTTTGATATTCTGATCTGATATTTAAACAGTATTGTATGATCTTTCTTTAAACTGAATCTTAAGATTTACAATCTAATCTGTAATTCAAATTCATTTCCCAAATAAAGTATGTAATTATGTCTTCATATAAAGTATTGTTAATAATAATGATAGACATGTACAAATATATAGATATGTTTTTAATACTAGCCTACTGTATTTTTCTTTTGGTCAGAGAAACCAATTTTATTGTTCATTTTCAATTTGAGAGACATGTAGAAAACTTCTTTCCTAGAAAATTAAAATGAAAATTTTCAACATTCCCCTCTGTGAAATAATAATTCCAAATGATTTGTCTTTTAACAGTTGGTATTTTCATCGATCCAAAGACAATTTAAGACTCTCAGAACTATTTTAAAGAAAGTACTTAAATTCATACAAAAATATGCCATTCAGGACTCAATGTGACCAGGGAGTAGTTTTATTTCTATGAGCAAAATTATTTAAAACAGAGTAAATTATTCAGTTTTATACTGTATTAATAAAATTCCAAGATTACAGAATCGTAACGGTCCACCAGATTTTACTGTAACTATATATATATACTATTCATATACTATATGAACATTGTAATCAATTGTTTTTGATGCTTTTAACATATTCTCAATAAAGTAGCCCCCCCCCCCCCTAAATAAAATGTTTTCGGGTAGCGAGTCGCCCTAGGAGTAGGCCCCTACGGCTATGGTAGCTCCCTAAAGTTCAGGCCATTTGGAGCATATTTTGAATAGTTTCACTTCGATGCAAATCTACAAAGATAACGCAAAACTCTAGTTATTATACACGCATGACGAAGATTCGCTTGTTTTACCATTATACTTTCAAACTGTATCAATGCTTTATTTTGAGGTTAACCTGTACAGAATTTGAGCATTATGCTTAACACATTGTTAAAGGTATAATGTAAGGAAAATGATGAACATATAATTGCACATATTATTATGTCTTGAATATTTCAACTATGATGTACATATTTTAGTTAAAAAAATCATGCGACATCCGTAATATGCAATGTAAATTAAGGTTCACGACGACCCAAAATGTCAGTGTATTTTCCATATTATAAAAGAAGTCACATAAAAGAAATCATATTCATGTTACATTTACGTATAAATAGTAATATCCAGTGGCGTTTCTACGGGGGGGCCATGGCCCCCCCAGAATTTAGGCTGGCCCGGCCTTGCCCCCCCCCCCCCACTTTGAAATTTTCGTATAATGTTAAATACAGACGGTATGTGCTGGTAGCCCCCCCTAACCATTATTTGGCCCCAACGCGGCCCCTCCACTTAAAAATTCCTAGAAACGCCATTGGTAATATCTCACTAAAATTCAAAGTGGATTAACATATATTATATTATATATACGGCAACGCTTGTGTTTTGTTTATTCAAGCATTATTCAGTATAGACCATATTTAAACAGGTTATAAACTCTCAAGAAGGAAGTATATTCATTTTGAAGTAAAAATTACGCAATGAGTGGTGTACTTTAAATGTTCTATTTTCAAACTGACTAAAGGTAAGTAGTCTAAAGATTATCTCATAATTTTATTGTGTCAGTATAGAAATATTTTGGTAGCAGGAATATCGTCAATAACAATTTATGATGTTTTCTGTGTTTTATTTTATCATCGCTTGATGTATCTATAAGTCAAGTTGATCTATTCATATCATCATTTCAAGGTCCTAAAATATAAAATGTGGCCAGGTCTTGTAATTATACAATATCTTCAAATATGTTATGTATGTAATAACATTAGCTAATATATCCATTTTTCTTTGGGGGTGTACAGGAAAAAAACCACCCGACCCAACTGCCCTGAACACGCCCATGTTTTTCCACCAAAAAAAAAAAAAAGTATTAATTCTTTTAGTTGATGGTGGTGGTGGTGTATTATTTTTTGAGAATATCTCTGATTTGGTCAAAAAGTGCAATGATAAAGTTAGTTGCATGTACAAAATAACTAGGTGGTGGGCACGATGTCATTCCTGGTCTAGACTAACTAAAAGTGTTATTCGGTATAACTGTGTACAAAATGGTAAGTATATTTATGATTTATATTTAATTCAAACTTTAGAATTACATAGAAATTGTTTTAATCCGAGAGAGACATACATATATTTACAAGAAAAGAAATTTACACAAAAATTAAAGTGACATTAGTTTAATACATTATTTTAATTTCCAACAATAGAAAGTTTGAAGAAAACAACCACACCTAAAATACTGCCATCTATTCAAAGATCTACGATTTCTCCCATTGTAGTATTTTCATCAACATCAAGTAAGCTAATAATTTTCCTTCGATGTCATTTTGTTTTAAACTGGTGAGACATAAACAGGTCAGGGAGGCTTAATTGAAAATATTGTCTTGTAGAGTCAATCGATTGGAAGAACGCTAAATGGAACTGGAAAGCACTTTTGTATACACAAAAGATATATTAACAGTTTGCAGTCGAAAAAGTCTACACTGATGTCGTAATTTTTGAAAAACATGTTTTTCTGCATGTTCTTCATGCTCAGGTGAAAATATATTTGTGCATTGTAGATTGGTTGATAGCAAACATTTGTACGCTTTTTAAAATAACTTGAAAAAAGTGTAAAACCCTTTCTTTTAATTCTCTAATAGTATACTAATAGTTTCTAATTCTTAGTTGGACAGACGAGTACAGTCACACCGGTTACAAGAACAATGTCACCCTTAACAGCACATTCTACTAAATTAAGTAAGTAAAGAAATAAAACAGCAACGGCTGTGACATTGAAGATCGACGTTAAAATCGAATAAAAAGAGATCATTCTTGTCATTTCGAGTGTTAAGTGCTAGAAGGTGTAACTAAATGGCTTATATTCTAAACAATCAGGTAGATAAAGATTCCAGAGTAGATCAACCTTCAGGTGTATTGTCATGTTTGTAACAACTCACTGTAGTTTTTATGCGCCCACATGAAATGGGGGCGTATATTGTCGTCACCCACGTAGGTCCGTCCACAATTGCTCGTAAACACTCTACAGGCCACACTTTGTGGATTTTGACGAAACCTGTAGTGAGTGTTAGTTATAATCCTAGGATAAACCCTATTGAAAATCAGCAAAATCGAAAAATATTGCCCTTGTTTGTGAAAATGTGTTACTTTTTTTAGCTCATAAACACTCTACAGGCCACAATTCTTTATGGATTTTGACGAAAGTTGTTGTGAGTGTGTGTTATAACCCAAGGATAAACCCTATTGAAAATCAGCAAAAATATTTACTATGAATTATTGTCCATGTGGTTGAAGATCAGTAAGATCCACAAATACTTAATTATTAATATTTGATAATAGATTTTTGCAAATAAACACTCTTCAACCCTATTGAAATTTTTTAAAAATTAAAAAAAAAAGAATTGTGTTAAAAGCTATATTTCTTAAAAGAATTTGACCAAATTCTATTATGTTCTTTTTCAAACAAGGCTGCCAGATGGCGTATATTTCTTTGTCTGGCAAACTATCTTTAAACAATAGCCAATACTCCTATATAAACTGTCCATTTTATATTTTTTAAAGATGATGCAGTTATTGCTGGGAGTGTTATTGGTGTTTTGGGTGTGTTGGCCCTTATCCTGCTACTTTTATTTTATGTTATGAAAAGGTAAGACATAGAGATATTCCCCGAATTACAAAAAGATAAGCCAATGTTTTTTCGTTCATTAGCATTTTCTTACTTTCTTACTCACGTTCTTATCTTTTCATAATAAATTGGTGATTCTTTTTCAGAAGAAAAGCTGATAAACGCAAAGCTACTAGACCAGTAACTGTAACCAATGCCGTTGGTGAGAATTCAAATGAGTTATATAGTGTACCTGAAAACATTCCACCAGTAAATATAGATGAACCTCCAGCCTATCAAACTCTTAATAATATTCCTGACCACAATCATATTTATATCAATGATGATAATACAATCAGTAAAGATTTAAAACATACCAACAACTACAATCATATCAATGGTACAGATGTCAGGAATTCGTCCATAAACAACGACTGCAATCATACAGATACATATATCAATATATCCGGTCCACAGGGTGATACTTATGTTTATAGTTAATCAGGTGGTACTTATGTTTATAGTTAACACGATGATACTTATGTTTATAGTTAACATGATGATACGTTATGTTTATAGTTAATTATCGGAAGATTCCTAGCTTTTTTTATTTTATGATTTTCAAATCTTTTACAATACCAATATAGTTTTATATGAAAATATTATGATAAAACTTAAAGGTTAATTATATAAAAAAAGTTATGTTCTTTGCCTCACATACTCATGGAACACACATAGAAATGTTGGCGTTTGCTTGTGAGGGCTTATTATTGGTTATTATATACATCATGTATTCTGCTATACATACAACTGCATGCCTCGTAATGGAACCAATATCAGAAAACCGACAAAACATAGTTTAATCTAGATACGTTATTAGTGATTTTTTAATGTTAATTCAATAAATTGTCGAGTATATTAGGCCTATTTAATCCATCCGTTGAATTAATTAAATGTATTCATGGTTAAGTTTTCTTTGATCATTTTATCAAATATAAATATTATTAATCAATTTACTTGTGTATCTATAGTTCAGTTTGTTTAGTTATTGTTTATACATATAATTAATGTATCAGTTTAGTGGTTGTATTCATAATTTAGTCTAGTCATTACTTAATTATTGATTATACATATTATTAATTATTGTATTCCTTCAGTAAATATATTTATAGTTTAGTTAATACTATTTAGAGTTCTGTGATTTTCGGCTTAAGATAAATTAATATTGCAAAATGTAATTCAAAACTATTTTTACAGGCTTTAATGACTTTATAGGAAATGTAAAATCATAAATTTATAGAAAGTTTAATGGTGGACATCAGACTATCATACAAATACTGAATTTTATATTTACTGTATATTCCATAGTTTTCATATTTTGTTTTATATTTTTCATCATAGTTCTAATGTTTATATTTTTTATATGAACTTATTTATTAAACATAATTTATTCTGGACTCCCTCCACTTATTTATTTTCCAAGCTCTTAAAATCACAAAATTCAATCTATAACTTTTTCCAGATGCCTCGTTGAAAACTTTCCAATATTCACATGACAACCTGACCAATACTTTACTAAATATTTACTGTGTACTTAAAAAATATAGATGATAACCATGACAACTTTGAGATAAACAAATATACTGCCGAATATACCCATAGTAGTGTACACAGAACAATTGTATGACATGCAAAAACAGAAAAAGGGTAGAGAAAACCAATAATGGGCATGCAAAATCGGAAAAAGGGTAGAGCAGGTCCGTAGGAACAGGACAGTGGGGCACCCAATAATTTTGACATAAATGATTGAAGCAATAAACAAATTTCAAGATAAAACAAGAAGTTACTGGTATGTTGTTGGGGACAGTAAAATAAAATATATGCAGAAGCAAGATTGAATTCAGTACCACCACCCTTCAGAATGAGTTTTTGCTAAATTTGCCCCCTTCCCCCAATATGAAATTGCTTCATACAGGCATGTTGAGATGACAAATAATGGGCATGCAAAAACAGAAAAGGTGGGAAGAAGGTCGATAATGGGCATGCAAAAACGGAAGAGGGGGAGAAGACCAATAATGGGCATGCAAAAACGGAAAAAAGGGTAGAAAACCAATAATGGGCATGCAAAACGGAAAAGGGGAGAGAAGATCGATAATGGGCATGCAAAAACGGAAAAGGGGGAGAAGACCAATAATGGGCATGCAAAAACCGAAAAAAGGGTAGAAGACCAATAATGGACATGCAAAACGGAAAAGGGGAGAGAAGATCGATAATGGGCATGCAAAAACGGAAAAAAGGGTAGAAAACCAATAATGGGCATGCAAAACGGAAAAGGGGAGAGAAGATCGATAATGGGCTTGCAAAAACGGAAAAGGGGGGGAGAAGACCAATAATGGACATGCAAAAAAACGGAAAAAGAGGGGAGAAGACCAATAATGGGGAGAAGTGATGTCAGAAAATACCAAGGACTATATAATCATTTGCATACAATGTTTTTGTGATATTTATTTAATTAAAAATAAGCACAAAATATTAAAAGACATCTTTCTATACATTGTATTATTATTAAGTTATTAAGGATTAAGAGCATCCTTTTCTATTTGGACGGTATACTCTTCTTCAACGAAATTTCTCGGTTTTTTTTGATATTCTGACCTGATATTTAAACAGTATTGTATGATCTTTCTTTAAACTGAATCTTGAAACTTACAATCTAATCTGTAATCCAAATTCATTTCCCAAATAAAGTATGTAATGTCTTCATATAAAGTATTGTTAATAATGATGATAGACATGTACAAATATATAGATATGTTTTTAATACTAGCCTACTGTATTTTTCTTTTGGTCAGAGAAACCAATTTTCAATTTGAAAGACATGTAGACAACTTTTTTCCTAGAAAATTAAAATGAAAATTATCAACATTCCCCTCTGTGAAATATTAATTCCAAATAATTTGTCTTTTAACAGTTGGTATTTTCATCGATCCAAAGACAATCTAAGACTCTCAGAACTATTTTAAAGAAAGTACTTAAATTCATACAAAAATATGCCATTTAATACTCAATGTGACCAGAGAGTAGTTTTATTTCTATGAGCAAAATGATCCAAAACAGAGTAAAGTTATTCAGTTTTATGCTGGTTGAAAATAAATAAAATTCCAAGATTACAGAATCGTACGGAAGCGTATTAGGGCCATTCATTTTTTTTTTTTTTGAATTTTCAAGTTAGTAACTTGAATTTTCAAGTTAGTATCTTGAATTTTCAAGTTAGTATCTTGAATTTTCAAGTTAGTAACTTGAATTTTCAAGTTAGTATCTTGAATTTTCAAGTTAGTATCCTGAATTTTCAAGTTAGTAACTTGAATTTTCAAGTTAGTATCTTGAATTTTCAAGTTAGTATCCTGAATTTTCAAGTTAGTAACTTGAATTTTCAAGTTAGTAACTTGAATTTTCAAGTTAGTAACTTGAATTTTCAAGTTAGTAACTTGAATTTTCAAGTTAGTAACTTGAATTTTCAAGTTAGTATCTTGAATTTTCAAGTTAGTATCTTGAATTTTCAAGTTAGTATATTCAGGATACTAACTTGTAATAAAGGACAGTGTTCTTTGTAATGTGAATGTTCTTTGCAACAACAGCGTTGATGTTTGGCGATTTTTGTCATTTGATCGTCCAAATTAGGGGACAAAAAATATGGATCGAGAACAAATTATAAAAACTTATTTCTTATTGGGATTATCAAATAAGGAGATACTCATCTTTTTGGCTCATGAGTATGGAATAATTATAAGTGAAAGAACTTTAAAAAGGTTAACATCTAAGTACAGCTTGTACCGAAGAAAACATCATTCAGACATTTTAGATGTTGCTGTTTACATTCATGAGCTTTGTAATGGCTCTGCTAGCCAACATGGATACAGGTGGATGTATCGTAAATTGCGCAGAGAAGGCTTTAACACAACTCATGAAACTGTTCGTCTTTTGCTTGGTCTTATTGATCCTGATGGTGTTAATGCAAGGAAAAGAAGAAGACTAAGCCGTCGCCAGTACCGGTCACTTGGCCCCAATAGTGTATGGCATATAGATGGATATGACAAACTGAAACCCTTTGGAATATGTATTCACGGCTGTATTGATGGGTTTTCACGTAATGTAATTTGGCTGGAAGCCTGGTCGACTAATAATGATCCTAGAGTTATTGGTGCATATTTCATAGACGCTGTAAAAAAAGTAAATGGATGTCCTGAACGGATAAGGTCTGATGAGGGGACAGAAAATAGAATCATTGAACAGTTTCAGTATTTGTTAAGAAACGACCATGCTGACAATTTCGCAGGACAGAAAAGCTATCTGTACGGAACAAGTACATTAAACCAAAGAATTGAAAGCTGGTGGGGCATACTGAGGAAAGAGTGCCTAGATTATTGGATTCAGCATTTCAAAAGTTTAAAAGATGATGGGTATTTCACAGGCGATTACCTAGATAAAAACCTAATTCTTTTCTGTTACTTCGATGCTATTCAGGTAAGCATCTATTTACAAATAAATAACATTACATAACATTTTAGTTCCTTTGACATCAACGGCAGGTCATTGACTTACGTTCGCCAGAAACGGGCTCTGAGAGATTCGCCCTAATTGTCCATAATGGCTATTTGCTTTAGTAGTGTGTGATAGTGGCAGGTGTCGAATGCAAGGCAGATTATGCTTACCATCTTCAGTAACATAAGATAAGCCCTCAGGGGCGTCCATATGGGAAGGTTGATCCCAACCCCCCAGTAAACCCCACTGAGTGTGTTTGTCAGGAAGTTTATCTCGGGTCATCGTTCATAGGTCATCACTTCTGTCTCAGATATACTTCAGCATCTGTTCTCCGGACACACTGCCAAGTATGCTTGTCGTGAAAATTCTGTCATCACTTTTCTCTCAGATATATTTTTTGCTATTGGATTGTTTATTAGTATATACATTGTATCTTTATTTTACTCAAAGTGTGTTAATATATTTTCAGAAAGAAATCAAAGAAGTTGTAGAGAATTGGAATTGTCATAATATTCGACCTACCAAAAGTAGCGAATCTCCATATGGCAGACCTGTTGTGATGTATACTTTACCGGCATTATACCAAGCGGAAGACCATTTGAAACCTATTAATCCTGAAGCCGTGAGGTTGTGTGAGCCAGAATGCAGATTAAGAACCGAATCTGCATGTGATGATACCATCAAAGAGATATGCACATTGTTGATGACTGAATTTGCTTGGGAATCTCCTACTGCAAACTGTGAAATTTGTGATTTATACATATGCTTAAGGCGCGAATTAAGGCGTGAACTATATGCAGAATAACCATATTTTGTGCACCTAATAAAATATATTAGTAGTGGTTTGTTTGTATTTTAATATAAAACATTATTCGGAAGCTGTACCTTGACCAACCATGAGCAACGTTTCTCTTCCCTACTGTAACCTTAGCAACAGTCCTCCACCCTACCCTAATCCTAATCTCTCTTCTCAATCCTAGCAACAGACCTCCATACCCTAAGCCGAGCAACAGTTCACTTATCTACTCAAACACAGGTCCAATACTATACCCTAACCCCAGCAACAATCCTCACCCTACTCTACAACAGTCTATCTTGTACCTAACACCAGCAACAATCCTCACCCTACTCTACAACAGTCTATACTGCCCCTAACACCAGCAACAATCCTCACCCTACTCTACAACAGTCTATACTGCCCCTAACACCAGCAACAATCCTCACCCTACTTTACAACAGTCTATACTGCCCCTAACACCATCAACAATCCTCACCCTACTTTACAACAGTCTATCCTGCCCCTAACACCATCAACAATCCTCACCCTACTTTACAACAGTCTATCCTGCCTCTAACACCAGCAACAATCCTCACCCTACTTTACAACAGTCTATACTGCCCCTAACACCAGCAACAATCCTCACCTTACTCTACAACAGTCTATACTGCCTCTAAAACCATCAACAATCCTCACCCTACTTTACAACAGTCTATCCTGCCTCTAACACCAGCAACAATCTTCACCCTACTCTACAACAGTCTATCCTGCCCCTAACACCAGCAACAATCATCACCCTACTCTACAACAGTCTATCCTGCCCCTAACACCAGCAACAATCTTCACCCTACTCTACAACAGTCTATCCTGCCTCTAACCCCAGCAACAATCCTCACCCTACTCTACAACAGTCTATCTTGTACCTAACACCAGCAACAATCCTCACCCTACTCTACAACAGTCTATACTGCCCCTAACACCATCAACAATCCTCACCCTACTCTACAACAGTCTATACTGCCCCTAACACCAGCAACAATCCTCACCCTACTCTACAACAGTCTATACTGCCTCTAACACCAGCAACAATCCTCACCTTACTCTACAACAGTCTATCCTGCCCCTAACACCAGCAACAATCCTCACCCTTCTTTACAACAGTCTATCCTGCCTCTAACACCAGCAACAATCCTCACCTTACTCTACAACAGTCTATACTGCCCCTAACACCAGCAACAATCTTCACCTTTCTTTACAACAGTCTATCCTGCCTCTAACACCAGCAACAATCCTCACCTTACTCTACAACAGTCTATACTGCCCCTAACACCAGCAACAATCCTCACCCTTCTTTACAACAGTCTATCCTGCCTCTAACACCAGCAACAATCCTCACCTTACTCTACAACAGTCTATACTGCCCCTAACACCAGCAACAATCTTCACCCTACTCTACAACAGTCTATCCTGCCTCTAACACCAGCAACAATCATCACCCTACTCTACAACAGTCTATCCTGACCCTAACACCAGCAACAATCCTCACCCTACTCTACAACAGTCTATACTGCCCCTAACACCAGCAACATACCCCACCCTTCTTTACAACAGTCTATCCTACCCCTAACACCAGCAACAATCTTCACCCTACTCTACAACAGTCTATCCTGCCTCTAACACCAGCAACAATCCTCACCCTACTCTACAACAGTCTATCCTGTCCCTAAAACCATTAACAATCCTCACCCTACTCTACAACAGTCTATCCTACCCCTAACACCATCAACAATCCTCACCCTACTCTACAACAGTCTATCCTGCCTCTAACACCAGCAACAATCCTCACCCTACTCTACAACAGTCTATTCTACCCCTAACACCATCAACAATCCCCACCTTACTCTACAACAGTCTATCCTGTCCCTAAAACCATTAACAATCCTCACCCTACTCTTCAACAGTCTATCCTACCCCTAACACCATCAACAATCCTCACCCTACTCTACAACAGTCTATCCTGTCCCTAAAACCATTAACAATCCTCACCCTACTCTTCAACAGTCTATCCTGTCCCTAAAACCATTAACAATCCTCACCCTACTCTTCAACAGTCTATCCTACCCCTAACACCATCAACAATCCCCACCTTACTCTACAACAGTCTATCCTGTCCCTAAAACCATTAACAATCCTCACCCTACTCTTCAACAGTCTATCCTACCCCTAACACCATCAACAATCCTCACCCTACTCTACAACAGTCTATCCTACCCCTAACACCATCAACAATCCTCACCTTACTCTACAACAGTCTATCCTGCCCCTCACACCAGCAACAATCCTCACCCTACTTTACAACAGTCTATACTGCCCCTAACACCAGCAACAATCCTCACCCTACTCTGCAACAGTCTATCCTGCCTCTAACACCATCAACAATCCTCACCCTACTCTACAACAGTCTATCCTGCCCCTAACACCATCAACAATCCTAACCTTACTTTACAACAGTCTATACTGCCCCTAACACCAGCAACAATCCTCACCTTACTTTACAACAGTCTATACTGCCCCTAACACCAGCAACAATCCTCACCCTACTTTACAACAGTCTATACTGCCCCTAACACCAGCAACAATCCTCACCCTACTTTACAACAGTCTATATTGCCCCTAACACCAGCAACAATCCTCACCTTACTTTACAACAGTCTATACTGCCCCTAACACCAGCAACAATCCTCACCTTACTTTACAACAGTCTATACTGCCCCTAACACCAGCAACAATCCTCACCCTACTTTACAACAGTCTATACTGCCCCTAACACCAGCAACAATCCTCACCTTACTTTACAACAGTCTATATTGCCCCTAACACCATCAACAATCCTCACCCTACTCTACAACAGTCTATACTGCCCCTAACACCAGCAACAATCCTCACCTTACTCTACAATAGTCTATCCTGCCCCTAACACCAGCAACAATCCTCACCCTACTTTACAACAGTCTATCCTGCCCCTAACACCAGCAACAATCCTCACCTTACTCTACAATAGTCTATCCTGCCCCTAACACCAGCAACAATCCTCACCCTACTTTACAACAGTCTATCCTACCTCTAACACCAGCAACAATCCTCACCCTACTCTACAACAGTCTATCCTGCCCCTAACACCAGCAACAATCCTCACCTTACTTTACAACAGTCTATACTGCCCCTAACACCATCAACAATCCTCACCCTACTCTACAACAGTCTATCCTGCCTCTAACACCAGCAACAATCCTCACCCTACTCTACAAAAGTCTATCCTGCCCCTAACACCAGCAACAATCCTCACCCTACTCTACAACAGTCTATCCTGCCCCTAACACCAGCAACATACCCCACCCTTCTCTACAACAGTCTATACTGCCCCTAACACCATCAACAATCCTCACCCTACTCTGCAACAGTCTATACTACCTCTAACACCAGCAACAATCCTCACCCTACTCTACAACAGTATATCCTGCCCCTAACACCAGCAACAATCCTCACCCTACTTTACAACAGTCTATACTGCCCCTAACACCAGCAACAATCCTCACCCTACTCTACAACAGTATATACTGCCCCTAACACCAGCAACAATCCTCACCCTACTTTACAACAGTCTATACTGCCCCTAACACCATCAACAATCCTCACCCTACTTTACAACAGTCTATACTGCCCCTAACACCAGCAACAATCCTCACCATACTTTACAAAAGTCTATACTGCCCCTAACACCAGCAACAATCCTCACCCTACTTTACAACAGTCTATACTGCCCCTAACACCAGCAACAATCCTCACCCTACTCTACAACAGTCTATCCTGCCCCTAACACCAGCAACAATCCTCCCCCTTCTCTACAACAGTCTATACTGCCTCTAACACCAGCAACAATCCTCCCCCTTCTCTACAACAGTCTATCCTACCTCTAACACCATCAACAATCCTCCCCCTTTTCTACAACAGTCTATCCTACCTCTAACACCATCAACAATCCTCCCCCTTTTCTACAACAGTCTATCCTGCCCCTAACACCAGCAACAATCATCACCCTACTCTACAACAGTCTATCCTGCCCCTAACACCAGCAACAATCCTCACCCTACTTTACAACAGTCTATACTGCCCCTAACACCAGCAACAATCCTCACCCTACTCTACAACAGTCTATACTGCCTCTAACACCAGCAACAATCCTCACCCTTCTTTACAACAGTCTATCCTACCCCTAACACCATCAACAATCTTCACCCCACCCTAAAATATTCATCCTAACTCTAGCATAATCACCCACCCCTTCCCAGTCCCCTTCCATCCACACATCCTCCTGACCCTTACAGTGGCCATCCTTAGGAATGGCAATAGCACCCTAGCAACATGTTCCTCTCCTTATCCTACCTAACCCTGGCAGCATGTCTCCAGACCCTATCAACAGTCATTCATCAAAAGCCTAGCAACAGTCCCCCAATCCTAGCAACTGTTTCCCACCATACCCAAAGCCTAGAACAGAATTCTTACGCCAATGCCAGTAACATTTCCAATGCTTAAAGATGTGTTTCCTCATTTCTCAGAGCCAAATAAAGCTAAATATCTGATTAATTGGTGTTTCTAATGAATAATCCTTGTATCCTTAATCTTCAAAAACGTATGTGGACGTAGACAGGCTAAAAATTCAAATGACCCCAAATTCGTTTGCCTTTGCACGCGTTACCAAGTTACGTCATTCTTTGTTTACACATTCGTTTTCAAATAATATGAGCTAAAAAACCTATTTGAAAGGTTATTTGTTGAGTAATGTTGATCTGAATTTATTCATAATGTTTTCCCCTAGCGTTTTGCATTTAATTAAAAGTTTTAACCAATGAAATAATGCCATTCTAGCAGGGTACTGTTGAGGAAACCCCCTTCATAATTAGCCTAATTACGAGTTCATTAAGAACATCAAAAACACCTCTACTTTCGATTGATAAAATTATTAGCGGTCCAATAATCGAATATATATATGAATAAATGAAAACGAGGGAACCCATCTTTAACACTAACCATAGAACAGCCTTAGCATGAATCCACTGCGCCAGCGCCAGTTAGTGTCAGTTCGCGTCGACGATTATGTGATTGGAGCGTAGTGGCTCGCTGTGGAGCCGAATTAATGTCCGCTTGGCATAGCTAGGATTCCACTGGGCCAGCGCCAGTTGGTGCCTGTTTCCGCCAATGTAATTTACTGTGGTGCCCAGTGTCGTCAATAAGGTACCTAGTGTCGTGTAGTGGCTCAAACTGCCTCCGAAACTGGCTCGTGGTTTGAAATTTTGATTTGGCAGCAAGATAATTTCAAAATTTTTGTCGCGCCACTTGCATTGAAAAATCAGCAATTTTGAAATTCTCTTCAAATTAGGTGCCACAGTAAGTTGCATTGGCACATAACTGCCACCAACTAGCGCTGGCCCAGTGGACTTTTAGCTTTATCGAAGTATCAAATTTTCAAGGGAGGTCATTAGTCTTTAGTGATTGGAATTCGGTATTGCGCAGGCAGCGGTTAGTTGTTGGAAACTCTTCATACAGAGTTATCCGTTCTGTCAACAGTGGGTAAGGTCAAATCTTGTGTTAGCATTCTGTGTTAGTGTTAAAATGAATTTAACGCAACATTTGAACTAATTTTTCGTGTTAATATAGTACTTTTAGGGAGTGAACACGCGATACCAGTATATTATCCTTTACATAATTAAGTGTTTCAATATCAATCAAATAAGGTAATATTTGTCTTTGACCCAGTCTAAACTCTGTACTAACACCAGTGTTAACACTAACACCGAATTTGACCTCACCCAATGTGTTGTGTTGATATGAAAGAAGGACTCCAGTTAACTCCAGCAGAGCTATTAATTGAATAATAGGGAGATACTATATTTTAAAAAAACCTTGTTCAGTGTATCTTGTTTTATTATTATTCAAAATCCTTGTAAATATTTATCATACAAATAAAATATCTTTAAATACTTGTCAAGTATTCATACTCATAATGTATTGTGGGTCACCAATCAAAACAAAATAAACTAAATTAACAGTTATCTTTTTTAGATATGATATTCTCAACTTGATGTACATGAAGACATTTATGAAAATAACTTAGGGATAAACATCTATTATGATATACATGTATTTATATATTTAATAACGACAAATAAAACTCTAAAAGAATGAAATCATATCTGGCATATCTATATATTTAGTATCAAATTATACCTTTAAAAAATTAAAATTGTTTTAATGCAAATCAAATTTTTGAAATTAAAAACACTTGTCACACTTGAACACAATTCTTTCGTAAAAACACTTGTAGATAATTCTGAAACAAAACCAAAAGTCATGTATATGTACACGTATCATAATATGTACCATTAAGCATTATTCAAAAGGTGATTCAGATTCCTTTAATATTCCTTTCATACAACAAAATCAAAAATATAATTAAAATCTTTGCCTTCAGATTTCTGTTTTATAAATAAAGATAAACCTAAATAATAATAAAAACATTTAAATTTAAGTCATTCAGCAGCGCGACACATATGAATATTCATACAAAATCCATGACCCAAACATCACTTTTAAGAACTTTATTAAATTCTGAACGAAACTCTAAGAATGATTCATATTCAGTGGGTAATTCGAGAACCATTCCACACGTATGACCAACTGGTCTGCGGGATAACCCCCTTAATGAATTAAACGTGATGCCAATTTCTTTTGCGTAACCAGCATGATTTAGAATAATATTATCAGAACCTGTACAAAAACGAAGAAAATTTGACAACATATCACACGGGAGATCCCGAACATATTTTTTGAGCAAGTTGGCAGTAATAGTTTGAATCGGATTCATATCTGGAAATTTGAGCATATTCAAGACTTTTTTGTTTGTCGCTCTTAAGCTGTCATAAATACCATCTAATGTGCTATCGCCTAAAGTGAATCCAAGGTAATGGAGTTGATTGAACCAGCATTCCTTCACATACATTGGTTGTTGTATTAGTTCCTTATGAGCAATTTCACCAACAATTTGTTTTATGTTATCCTTATTTGGTATCGATCTACAATCATGTGAACCTAAAACATCAATTATATCTTCGTCGTCATATTTATCATCTTGATCTAGTGCAGATCGAATAATTTTTGATTCTGATTCACCCAAATATGACAAATACTCAGAAATAAGTGAGTTACTTGAATTGGAATAGGTATCCATCCCGAAAATCCAACAGGAAATGAATGCCTTGGACAACTGTATCGGAAAATATTTCTGGTGATGCCAACCGAAAAACAGAATTGAAGCAACAGCTTTCCAGTCAGTCTCCGAAAAGTCATGTCGAAGAATTGGCACTTTTGAATCTCTGCCTAGTGCACACTCCTCAAAAAAAGAATTCCAAAATTCTACTAAAACATCTCTAAGGACACCTCCGCCATCTTCTGCTATTTCAGGCTCACCATTTGGCAAGATAATTTCGAATGTGAAAGTGTCATTTAGAATGTCGGACTTTCCTTCTTTGAAAATATTTCTTACTTCCGTAAAGATGTGTCCACGGTGAACCTTTATATGTTGATGAACTGGGAGAACTGTATTGTTGAGTCCCATGCTTCGAACTTCAGTGCTTTCTTCTTTTTCCAAATTTTGTAGAAATTCAGATATGTCTGAATTTATGTCTGGTAACGATTCACTGAACGGGCTCCTCGGGCTGCTACTCAGAGCATCTAAAGTGTCAAATGCATCCATATTTAATTGTTCACCAGTTTGTATTTTTGTAACTTCTCCAATTTTGTTCTTTTTACTTCGAAGTACTGGTAATTCATAAATACTTGTTTCTCCTTTTTCTTCTTCATTTCGTTCAGTTTCAGCCTTTGTTTTTGTTGCAGATGCTTTGCTTTTCCTCTTACTACACTTCTTTGCTTCTATCTTTGGATATTTGTGCCGCAAAGCCAAATAAAATCTTAAATTAGCCAATTTGGTTATTTCACTAACTCGATCAACTGTGACATTTTCATCAAGTGGGATGTACTGGAAATCCATTATGTCAAATGTATAATCTTCAGCATCCCCAAATTTTGGTGATTTTCCGTTTGGAAAAAAAAGTTCTGTTGCTGATTTTATTATGTCGTTTTTTTTGGCGAGCTTACAGATAGACAAATTCCTATTTCCCCCACCATTTTTTGTTCTCACTGTATGGAAACGTTGTTCGTCTTCGTTGTATATCATAATTCCCATGCCAACTGTTTTTTCTGGCTTTAGTGCTTGAGAAGATTTTTTCTTGCTCGGTGTTTCATTTTGATCTGAAACAGATTTCAATTTTATTCTCAAAGTTTCAAATAGACTCTGCTTCTTGATTTTTTGTTTATCACTCTCTTTATGAAAGAATTGTTTTAATGCAAGTCTGTCACCATAAGCTGGTAAAAATTTTGTTAATTCTTCATCCGTCATTATCTTGACGCAATCTTCGTCAATCTGAAAAGTAAATACAGAAACGAGTGAGTTGGGGTGATATAGGTGACATACGAATTTTCATACTTCAAATGATAACAAATTATCAGGGACCTTGTTGCAAGGGTTGTTTCACATAGTTCCATAATGCTATGCATTCTTCAGAAATTATTCCAAAACTTTTCTCCAAACACACATCCATTACAGGAATGTTTAAGCCAAAGATATTTAAGGACTGTGGTTCTGCATACAAATATCGGGTGTCCCAATAAAAACGTCCCCAAGTTTGATGGCAAGTATCTCGGCTTTTGGTCAACCGATCTCTTTCAAAATTCTCACAGATTTACTTCAACATGTCCTCGCCAGACCCTAAAAATATGAAAGTCATCGAATAAAAATTGTAGAAGTACTGCCTCGAACAAAATAGCATGGAAAAAATTCAATATCGGAGCAAATTACATATTTCAACCTGTGTCTATTGCGCTTTCACCACATCGACCACCAATATCATTAATTTTCCATCCTGAAATGTTCTCACCGATCTCATCTTAAGATATTTTCTACGAAAAAGCAACCTTCCTGCCTTTCAATTCCTGTTCATCCAGTTTGTTCCATTGGTGATGGTAATGACTTTGGGCAGTATGGGATTCTCTTAAGAAACCAGGTGTATTGCACTAGGGTTAGAGGGACACACTGATTAAACAGGAACTGAAATGCAGGATGGTGGCTTCTAGAGTGGTACCTTTAGATGAGATCTGTGAGAGTTTATTAGGATGGAAAATGTTAGATATTGGTGGTTGATGTGGTGAAGGCACAATGAAGACAAATTCAAATATATAATTTGCTCTGATATTGGTTTTTTTGACATGATATTTTGTTTGAGGCAGTACTTGTACAATTTTTGCTTGATTACTTTCATATTATCAGGGTCTGACAAGGATATGTTGAAGTAAATATGTGAGAATTTTGAAAGAAATCGGCTCATCAGCAGCTGAGATACTTTTTGGAACACCCGATATAGTGGGTGATAGTAAATAATTTAATCTCTACCTTTTCATCTTTAAAAATATTTGTATCAACTCCTCTGGCTTTCAGAAATTCTTCCATTTTGCAAACCGTATATACACTACACCTTCAATGAATACTACACCTTCAATGAAATACAAATTAAAGCACACAACTTTCAAGATACTAACTTGAAAATTCAAGATACTAACTTGAAAATTCAAGATACTAACTTGAAAATTCAAGATACTAACTTGAAAATTCAACATACTTAAATTCAAGATACTAACTTGAAAATTCAAGATACTAACTTGAAAATTCAAGATACTAACTTGAAAATTCAAGATACCCATTTCAACATACTAACTTGAAAATTCAAGATACTAACTTGAAAATTCACTTGAAAATTCAAGATACTAACTTGAAAATTCAAGATACTAACTTGAAAATTCAAGATACTAACTTGAAAATTTAAGATACTTACTTGAAAATTCAACATACTAGCTGGAAAATTAAAAACTTGAAAATTCAAGATACTAACCTGAAAATTCAAGATACTTACTTGAAAATTCAAGATACTAACTTGAAAATTCAAAAAAAAAAAAATGAATGGCCCTAATACGCTTCCGTAGAATCGTAAAGGTCCACCAGATTTTACTGTAACTACATGTATGTATACTATATGAACATTGTAATCAATTGTTTTTGATGCTTACAACATATTCTCAATAAAGCAGTTCCCCCTTAAATAATATGTTTTCGGGAAGCGAGTCGTTGAGCGTGGGCCCCTACGGCTATGGTAGCTCCCTTAAGTTCAGGCCATTTGAAGCACATTTTGAATAGTTTCACTTCTATGCAAATCATCAATGATAACGTGAAAATGAAGTAATTTATCCGGCATGTATCACGAAAATTTGCTTGCTTTACCTTTATACTTAATTTTGAGGTTAACCTATACAGAATTTGAACGTCACGCTTAATAAATATTGTTAAAGGTATAATGTAAGAAAAATGATGAACATATAATTGCACATATTATTATGTCTTGAATATGTCAACTATGACGTACATATTTTAGTTACAAAAATCATGCGACATTCTTACGTATGCTATGCAAATTAAGGTTCACGACTACCCTATATTTTTCATATTATCAAAGAAGTCACATGGCTAAAAAGAAATCATATTCATATTGCATATGTACGTTTTAATCGTAATATCTCACACAAGTATGTAGGTTAAAGCTATTGTACCATATACACTGCAAAGCTTGTGTTTTGTTTATTCAATCATACAGTATAGAAATATATAGGACTATATTTTATAAACAGGTTATAAATGAACAAGAGGAAGTAAATTCATTTTGAAGTAAAAATTACGCAATAAATGGTGTTCTTTAAACGTTCTGATATTTTCAAACTGACTAAAGGTAAGTAGTCTAAACATTATCTGATAATTTTTATTATGCCAGTATAGTCATTCATTGGAATAACAAGGATGTTATCCTGGGGCCTGGTTTTCGAAAGTATCTTATGACTAAGACGTGTCTTACGATGGTCTTATGACAGGTCATAGTCGTAAAATATGTTTTCGAAAGTGTCTTAAGTTGTGATATATCATAACTTTTATCATAATATTAAGACACCTCGCGACATGACTTAAGATGATCACAAAAGTTATCATCGCATAAAGTTTCGATATCACGTTAAAAAAAAAAGAATGACTACTTTTTACATGCATATTTGACAACGAGCTGAAAACTTACACCGAAACAAAGTATTTTGATGCAGAAATAATTCACTAGAACAAATAGTATGTTAATATAGACTCAAGTCCATTGATACTAGATTTAAGTAGTATGTTATTAACAGACATCAAGGCCAACAGCAAGATCTCGTGCTTTTCCAGTACATTTCCATGTCATTGTTGTACGAAGGTTTTATGCCACTGGTTCTTTTAGATGGTCAATGCTGATGTTCATAACCTATCCAGATCTAAAATAATACATGTTGTAACTGCATGTTTAAAGGGGGTTTGTAATATATATATTTAGATGGCAATTGAACGGGCTGGAATTTGGCAACATCATTAGATGTTTTTTTTTTATGAAAATATACACTTTTTTTTAAGTTAGTTGGTACCAATGACCATACACATGTTCGCATGAAAATATAAATAAACAAATTTAATTCAAACAAATGATCCACTACGATTTTAAATTCATTTTTATATTCCCTTATACATTATATATATACAAATATATTATTTTCAATTGTTATTTTTTTATATTAAATGTTACACTTTTATAATCATTATATAAAATTAATACAAATATCTTCACTTATGACAGTCTTAAGATCATCTTAGTTATGACCATCGTTTAGACAGCTTTGATTTACACCCTATTACATATCGTAAGATGGTCATAAGATAGTCATAAAATGTGTCCTAAGATATATCTTAAGACATATCTTACGATACTTTCGAAAACCAGGTCCCAGGGCAATAATATAATGTCCTCTTATTCTGATCTGTTTGTTATCATATTAGTGAAGATGAAATATTCATTTTTTTTTTTTTATCTTGAAACATGAAAATGTTATATCGGGTGGGCCTAAAGTAATGTCCCAACTTTTGACCTTCACTATTATCCAAGGCATTTACTCAAATGGACTGAAATTTTGCATATGATTAGTTTATCATATTATCTACCTTTGGTACGAGTTTGAGTGATATCGCATCATTAACCTTTAAATGGCATACAAAACTAAATCAGAGGTCGAAAAATTTAATGCCGGAATGTTGTCATACCATTTGTTTCCTATAAGAAGTGATCATTATGACCTCAATCTTCATTCTGTACAGCACTCAGTCGCTTTTTCCACGAGGCAATACATTTTCTGACTTCAGCAGTTGAATTGTGATCCCAGCATGTTCGAATTTTTACCTTGAGTTCTGTCTCTGTTAATAAAGTGCGACCTTAATAGACATTTTCCGAGAGTGAGTCCCAGATGTTGTTAGTTAGGGGTATTAAATCTAACTGGGCAGTTTATGTTTTAACATCATCTAGGCCCTCTGTTTAGACATTTTGGCACCTCAAACCCAGGAACATCCCATATGACCCTTGATTGGCTGGTGACACCATGGCACCATGCACATGGAGGGATAATTTCAGAAGACTCCGGCATTAAATTTTTCGACCTCTGATTTAGTTTTGTATGCCATTAAAAGGTTAATGATGCGATATCACTCAAACTCGTACCAAAGGTAGATAATATCATAAACTAATCATATGCAAAATTTCAGTCCATTTGAGTAAATGCTTTGGATGATAGTGAAGGTCAAAAGTTGGGACATTACTTTAGGCCCACCCGATATATGTAATAGCATCAAAGTGATACAAGAACTGCGGCATATCACTTCCATTTATTATGGAACAATATTTTCAGATAAATAAAAGAAGGGATAAAAGAAGATTCTGGGATTCACGAAAGGGACCAATGTATACATGACTTTTTTAGTGATCATAGCGATAGTTCATAATGACATTTGAGGCATTTTATGTGTTTTCTATATGTGAAACTCTTCAAACAGGAATAAATATGAAAAAAAAAATGTGAAGGCTCAAATTTTGACGTTGAACCGTGACCACTATTTCTGATGAGCTTAGCTAAACAATCACGTTTCTGAAAGTATGATTTGGTGAACAATTCCCTTTTAACTTTCAAATTTTAAAAAATAAAACTTTATTATACTATTTGTGTCTGGGTAAATCGCAAATTTACTTCGTTTGTTCTTTAGTTTTACTATCTTTTTTCAGTCAATGATATATAGATAGTAATAAGAAGATAATGAAGGTTAACTATTCAGACTGGTGGTGGCATGAATTAACTTGTACACCACCAAAGGTTATTAAAATACACAATGCTAGCGATTACCTTGATGATTGCAAGTACGCTTTCAACGTTAAAGATTTTAAATATTTAAAGCATGTGTGTGAAGGGCAATCTAGTTGTATTTATGAAAGGATTCCGAGTTTGGAAAACTGTGAAAGGTTAAATTTGTATTTAACTAATAGTGTAATTCGGTATTATTGTGTACATTATCGTAAGTATATTCATAGTTTATTTTTTTTGTTAATAAATAATTTTGTAACAAATAAGCTATATTATTTGGACAAAGCTCTACGAGAATTGCATTTTACGCTGACAATTACAAAAAAATTGTAGGTAAATGTTTAATATATTTTGTACTTTATTTCTAACAATAGGTGGTACTATCATAACAACTTCACCGAATATTCTTCCAACTAGTGAAGCAAACAAGGTTACCTTTACAACAACTAATACACAATTCAAAAGTTCAACTAGTTCCAACAACTACTCAACATCAAGTATAAATTTTATGTCATTTAGTAAGCATTTGACAATTGATCTAGGGGGGGGGGGGGGGGGGGTAGATCTATGGGTTGAAAGCTCGATCGCAAACCTGAATGTCGTGGGTTCAATTCTAACATAAGTTGAAAACAAACATTTTTCAATTTGGTTTTTCCTCGTCAGGTCTGATAATTTTTTTCACAATCGTTTCAAGATATCTTGTCAGATATATCGGGTGTCCCAGAAAAAACGTCCCCAACTTTGACGAAAAGTATCTCAGCTACTAATGAGCCGATCTCTTTCAAAATTCTTACAAATTTACTTCAACATGTCCTTGCTAAACCCTGAAAATATGAAAGTCGTCGAACAAAAATTGTACGAGTACTGCCTCGAACAAAATAGCATGTCAAAAAATTCAATATCAGAGCAAATAACATATTTGAATTTGTGTCCATTTTGCCTTCACCACAACCACCAATATTCAACATTTTCCACCCTGATAAACTCTCTCTGATCACCTCTAAAGGTACCACTCGACAAGCGACCATCCTGCATTTCAGTTCCTGTTTAATCAGTGTGTCCCTCTAACCCAAGTGCAGTACACCTGTTTCTTAAGAGAATCCCATACTGCCCGGAGTCATTACCATCACCAGTGGAACAAACTGGATGAACAGTAACTGAAAGGCTTGAAGGTTGCTTTATGGGAGAAAATATCTTAAGATGAGATCGGTGAGAGCATTTCAGGATGGAAAATGAATGATATTGGTGTTCGATGTGGTGAAAGCACAATGGACACAGGTTAAAATGTGTAGTTAACTCTGATATTGAATTTTTTGACATGCTATTTTGTACGAGGCAGTAGTTGTATAATTTTTATTCGATGACTTTCATATTTTCAGGGTCTGACACAGACATGTTGAAGTAAATCTGTGAGAATTTTGAAAGAGATCGATTAACCAACAGCTGAGATACTTACCGTCAAACTTGGGGACGTTTTTATTGGGACACCCGATATAACACGTCTAGCGGTGGGTGTAAAATCCCGAATTCTCGAACTGTCCGAATTGTCCGAATTGGGTTAGAAAAGACTAAAAAATCGAAACTAAATTTGCGCCAAAAGTCGTGCACAAATTTGGGATCACAACAATTGGACATCAGAAAACGAATATTTTAAAGCTCTTTATGGTCAAATCAAAATTTCAATTTTTTTCCGTGTACATCAATTCATAACCTAATTCATAATAATGCCGTCTTTTGACTTTGATTCGCTAATAGTCAATAAACACTTTTGGTTGTTTGTGACCGGGTGTGTCTTTCAATGAATACAAGACAACTCGGACCATAACACACACTATCACTTGACAAACTCGGACCAAGTTTTATCTTTTTTACTTTTTCAGAGACTCGGCACAAGTTTTAACTAAATAGTTTTATCACAACTCAGACCACTTTTCTTCACTTACCATTTTCTTTCCTTGTTTATAAACACCAATCTATTATCAGTATTTAAGACTTGTCATCAAAATGTGTCAATTCATATCAAGAATTAAAATTGCGCAATCATTCATAAATTCATCTTTTATAAAAATCTGAAAATGAAATATGGCTTGTTTCGCATTCACAAGCCACTTCTATATGATCCTTTGTCAAACTTGTTTAAAATCTTATGGATATAAACCTTCACATAGAATTTCATCAAGATAGGATATGGAATTTAGTCTCTATTGTATTCACATGTATCACATTTTCAGTGAATCAAGGCTTAAAACTCTGTGATCCTTTGTCGAATCAATCCCAAATTTGAAATTGTCCGATATCTTGTTAAAAATCTTATGGGTACATACACACAAAGTTTTATAAAGATTGGATACAAACTTTCACAGGCCAGATTTAACATTATTTTTGTGTATCAAGGGTTAAAACTCCTTCGTCGAATCAAACCAAATTCTATCAAGTCCAAGATCTTATGAATATAAAACCTACACAAAAAATTTCATTAACATAGGATACAAACTTTTGCGTCTATCGTTCTTAAGCTAATTGTGGACGGACGGGCAATCATAATCCACATTATAATGTGGACGTATTAAAATTTGTCCGAGTGAGTTATGAAAAGTGGATAGAGAGTAAACAGCGGCCCGAGTTAGTTTTGGTCCGAGTTATATAGACACATTCGGTTACAGACAACAAAATGTGTTCATTGACTAACAGCGATTGTATACTTATCAAAACTAAAATCATAATCATTAGACAGTATTATTATGAATAAACTCACTAAAATTGAGGTACACGAAAAATAAAAATTGTGATTTGACCAAAGAAATAGGCCCTCTTTAAAAATATTCATTTTTTGTGTAAAATGTTTTAATCTTGAATTTGTGCACGACCTTTGGCGCAAATTTAGTTTCGATTTTTTAGTCTTTTCTGACCCAATTCGGACAATTCGGACAGTTCGGGAATTCGGAATTTTACACTCACCGCACGTCTAGGCTTTAGCCGATATCCTAAAATGTTTTACTCCACTGCAAATTTTATCGAACATCGAACGGTCTACCCAACTCTTCCATCTATTGAAAAATTTCTGTTTGTCCGTCCGTCTGCCTGTCTGTCAGTCAGTCGGTCGGTCCACAATTATTGTGGACACCATTGAGAGCTGGTTTCTTGAAGGATTTTGGTGAAACTTGTTTAAGTGTTCGTAATCACCCAAGGATGAACCCTATTTAAAATCAGACAAATCGAAAAATATTTGATGGGTTATTGCCCTTGCTTTTGAAAATATGTTGTGGACACGATAAAGAGCTGGTTTCTTGATGGATTTTGATGAAACTTGGTGTGAGTGTTTGAAATGATCTTGGGATAAACCCTATTGAAAATCAGAAATATCGACAAAAGTTATCACCCTTGTTCTATAAAACGCATTAATTTTAAAATATGTTGTTGACACGATAGAGGGTTGGTTCTTTTATCGATTTTGACAAAACTCGGTATGAGTGTTTATCATTTTAGGATGATGCCTGTCGAAAATCAGAAACACAAAAAATATTGCTCTTGTTCTTGAAAACCTGTTCAAATTTTGTGGACACGATAGAGAGCTGGTTTCTTGACGGATTTTGACAAAACTCTGTGGGAGTGTTCGTAATCACTTTAGGATGAAGCCTTGAAATCAGAAAAGTAAAAAAAATATTAATACATGAGTTATTGCCCTTGTTTTGTTCATATTTCAGTGACTTATAAACAACTGTTGTTATATGAAACTTTTGTCAACCTCACCACGGGCGAATTCTTTGCCATTACAAAATTGGGCGTATTACTATGGACATCGATATTTTTCACAATTTGAAGACAAAAAAACTTGTTATATATTTAATTATGAACCATATTTATGCAGATTAACGAACTGTTGACATCATCAATGTAATCATGAGAATAAAAAAAAAAGGCACAAACTCCAATAGGTTCGATTTCAATATTTTTAACACGAGTATAAAGAGAAGTGTTAAATTATATATTTGTTAGTGATGAAACCTATCATCAACAGAATTATTCATTCTCAAAATAATAATAGTTGTTGGTATAGCAAGATGTTTCTGCTTTTGATGTCAATAGTACTAAGGTTTTAAAATCTATGAGGACGATTTTTTAACTTTCTTTTGATTCTTTTTTTTAGCTGGACGAATAGATACAACTACACCTGTGACAAGTATTAGGCCTCCTTTAACAGCAAATTCTAGTAAATCAAGTAAGTCCAAAATCCTAAAAACCATACAGAAATTTCTTACTGATAATTATAGAAGATGTTAATCATTCACCATGTTCCTTCAGCAACGTTAGACATTGGCATTATCTACCGTTGCTGGATTGACGGGGTTTCCTCGTCATTAACAACTAATAACCTCGTTTTAAAAACACTACGTCACGTTCAATTTATGACCGTTGAGACTCGATTATCACAATGTAAATTTGCTACAAGAAATCTGACGTCTAGTCATTCGAAAGTTTTCCCGCAATAATTTATTACTAGGAATATAACTGGTCGAACAATAATCGTTCGACCAATCAAAATTAATGACGAGAATGTCTTATCATGATAGCAACGGATTAATGTAATGAAATGAAATGATAGCCGATACATGGTCATTCACAGACATTGGAATAATATTTAGCTGACTCGATATTTGCGTAGACCAATTTCGACGGCTAGAACGAACAAGATAAGGTTACGATTACATCGGGTATATTCGAATCATATACATGTATAGTACATCCGGTTTACTGTCATGTTCCGGGACGGTTGAAACTGTATACTGTATTTGAGAACTCAAAAGTCAATGCAAGTAAACTTTGAAATAAACTGACCGTTTTATATTTCGTAGATGATGCAGTTATTGCTGGGAGTGTTATTGGTGTTTTGGGTGTCCTGGCCCTTATCCTGCTACTTTTATATTTTGTTATGAAAAGGTATAACTTCCTCATAAGAAAAGTTCATTAGTTGGTACATGGATTTCGAGAATTGTTTTACAGTTTGGATCGTTCGTGCTTGGATGTTATTATTCAGCCTATTTTCTGAATTATTGCAAAATGATAATTCATAGCTTATTGATTAATAAGTATTTTCAGTCAAGTTCGTGTCTTTTCATATATTGGTGATTCATTTTTCAGAAAGAAAGCTGATAAACACAAAGCTACTAGACCAGGAACTGTAACCAATGCCGTTGGTCAGAATTCAAATATGTTGTATGTCGTACCAGAAAACATTCCATCACAATCAGGACGTGTTGATGAACCTCCAGCCTATCAAACTCTTAATAATATTCCTGACAACAATCATATTTATATCAATGATGATCATAGAATTGGTAAAGATTTAAAACATCAACATACCAACAACTACGATAATATCAATGGTACAGATGTCAGGAATTCGACTCAAAACGATAACTACAATCATACAGATACAGATGTCAATATATCCGGTCAACAGGGAGATCAATACAACCATATATCTGTTTCTGGACGAAATCAAGATATTCCTAATGAAATGGAAGACGGCTACAATCATATTAGAGGTACAGAAGGTGTGCAAAGCCATGGTATTGGTGACTACAACCATATTGGTGGTCAAACGGACGGTGAAGAAAATGAAGATTACATAAAAGATGATTACAACCATATCAGAAGTACAGAAGGTGTAAGAAGCCATGGTATTGGTGACTACAACCATATTGGTGATCAAAATGACGGTGAAGAGAATAAAGCTTATAAAGAAGATGATTACAACCACTTGAATAATTCCAGTAAGCAGAATACTCCTGAGAGAGAGCAACCTTATGTTAACGAAGCTTCCATTATGCAAAGTAGCCGCAATAAATCAGGATCTGAAAATGATTACGCTAATATTGGTAAAGAAAGTTGTCATGACGATGCAGGTGATTTTGAACCAGATGATACTTATGTTTATAGTTAACTCGATGATACTTATGTTTACAGTTAACCAGATGATACTTATGTTTATAGTTAACCAGATGATACTTATGTTTATAGCTAAAAAGACGATACTTATGTTTATAGCTAACACGATAATACTTATGTTTATAGTTAACCAGATGATACTTATGTTTATAGTTAACCAGATGATACTTATGTTTATAGTTAACCAGATGATACTTATGTTTATAGCTAAAAAGACGATACTTATGTTTATAGCTAACACGATGATACTTATGTTTACAGTTAACCAGATTATACTTATGTTTATAGTTAACCAGATGATACTTATGTTTGTAGCTAAAAAGACGATACTTATGTTTATAGCTAACACGATAATACTTATGTTTTTAGTTAACCAGATGATACTTATGTTTATAGTTAATAAGACGATACTTATGTTTATAGCTAACACGATGATACTTATATTTATATTTCGGTGGAGGGAGGGGTTGAATCTTCCAAATGTACAGGCCTAGGATGGAACAAATACTTTATTGAGAAAATGGGATTAAGGGTCTGGATTCGGGCTTTTAACCAAATGATGATTATTTTTTTTACTTAATTATCGGGAGATTGCTAGTTGTTGCTTTTAAGCTCTTATGAATATTGTTAAATGACCATACAGTATTATAGTGACTATGTCAGTATTTGTTGTTGAAAATATGTAACTCTCTCAAGCTGCTAATAAGCGCAAGGGAGATAATCCGTCAGTTCAATTTAAAGATGAGCTATGAAAATATTTTGATAAAACTTTAGGGTAAAATATAAAGGATTTTTTCCTTTTCCTCACGGAACACGCAGAGAAATGTTTGCGTTTGCTAGTGAGGGCCTATAATTGGTTTAATTGATCAAATATATTATTTACATATCGTTATATTGATGACATCATTTTTATACGCCCACATGAAATGTGGAGCGTATATTGTCGTCACCCATATCCGTCGGTCCGTCCGTCGGTCCGTCCGTCCACAATTGCTCGTAAACACTCTACAGGTCACAATTCTTGACGGATTTTGACGAAACTTAATGATAATGTTTATTACCGCCCAAGGATGAACCCTATTGAAAATCAGCAAAATCGAAAAATATTTACTATGAATTATTGCCCTTGTTTTTAAAAACGCGTTCGATTTTTGGCTCGTAAACACTCTACAGGTCACAATTCTTGACGGATTTTGACGAAACTTAATGTTAATGTTTATTACCGCCCAAGGATGAACCCTATTGAAAATCGGCAAAAACGGAAAATATTTACTATGAATTATTGCCCTTGTTCTTAAAAAACGTGTTCCATTTTTGGCTCGTAAACACTCTACAGGTCACAATTCTTTACGGATTTTAATGAAACTTAATGGTAATGTTTATTACTGCCCAAGTATGAACCATATTGAAAATCAGCAAAATCAGAAAGTATTTACTATGAATTATTGCCTTTGTTCTTAAAAACGCGTTCGATTTTTGGCTCGTAAACACTCTACAGGTCACAATTCTTGACGGATTTTGACGAAACCTAATGTTAATGTTTATTACCGCCCAAGGATGAACCCTATTGAAAATCAGCAAAATCGGAAAATATTTATTATGAATTATTGCCCTTGTTCTTAAAAACGCATTGGATTTTTGGCTTGTAAACACTCTACAGGTCACAATACTTGACAGATTTTGACGAAACTTAATGGTAATGTTTATTACTGCCCAAGGATGAACCCTATTGAAAATCAGCAAAATCGGAAAATATTTACTATGAATTATTGCCCTTGTTCTTAAAAATGTGTTCGATTTTTGGCTTCTAAACACTCTACAGATCACAATTCTTGACGGATTTTGACAAAACTCAATGGTAATGTTTATTACCACCCAAGGATGAACCCTATAGAAAATCAGCAAAATCGGAAAATATGTATCAGTACTATGAATTATTGCCCTTGTTCTTAAAAACGCGTTTGATTTTTGGCTTGTAAACACTATACAGGTCACAATTCATTATAGATTTTGACTAAACTTACTGATAATATTTATAACCACTAAAGGATGAACCCTATTAAAAATCAGCAAAATTGAAAATATTAACTATGAATTATTGCCCTTGTTCTTGAAAACGCGTTAGATTTTTGGCCACAATTCGTTACAGATTTTGATGAAACTTGCTGGTAATGTTTATTACCACCCAAGCATGAACTGTATTGAAAATCAGCAAAATGGAAAAATATTTACCATGAATTATTGTTGTTGTTCTTGAAAACTCGTTTGATTTTTGGCTCATAAACACTATACTGGTCACAATTCATAACGGATTTTGATGAAAACGTGTTTGATTTTTGGCTCGTAAACACTATACAGGTCACAATTCATAACGGATTTTGATGAAACATACTGATAATGTTTATTACCACCCAAGGATGAACCCTATTGAAAATCAGCAAAATAAAAAAATATTTACTATGACTTATTGCTCTTGTTCTTGAAAACATGTTGAATTTTTAGCTCATAAACACTACAGGACAATACTGGACAGATTGTGAAGAAACTCGATGTGAATGTTCTGAATCACTTTTGTTGTAACTGTCAAATATATTTGTTTAAAGTCAAAGCCAGTGGCCCAGTGGGCGTATATTACCTTGCCTGGCAAGCTATGTTCCAATCTGATTTAAAAAAAAAGTCACTTGTATTGTCAGCTCTTTAAAGCTTAGCTTTGAATTATTTTGAATTTTTTGGCTGTCTTTACATCATGTATTCTGCTATACATACAACTGCATGCCTCGTAATGGAACCAATATCAGAAAACCTACAAAACATAGTTTATTCCAGTTACGTTATTAGTGATTGTTTAATGTTAATTCAATATATTTTCTAATTTTCTTCACGTGCATTGTTGTTTATGTACAGTAGGCTTATTTAATCCATCCGTTGAATTTACATGTATTCATAGTTTAGTTTTCTTTAATCGTTTTATCAATTATAAAAATCATTAATCAATTTACTCGTATATCATATAGTTCGGTTTGTTTACTTATTGTTTAGAAATATAATTAATGTATCTGTTTAGTGATTGTATTCATAATTTAGTCTAGTCATTACTAAATTATTGATTATACATTTTTCTTTTTTTTTTGCATAAAAAATGTATTTATAGTTTAGTTTAAGTTTCTACTATTTAGAGTTCTGTGATTTTCGGCTTAAGATATATTAATATTACAAAATGTGATCCAAAACTATTTTACAGGCTTTAATGCCTAGGAAATGTGAAATGATAGATTTAAAGAACGTTTTAAGGTGGACATCAGACTATCATACAAATACTGAATTTTATATTTACTGTATATTCCATAGTTTTAATATTTTGTTTTATATTTTTCATCATAGTTCAAATGTTTATATTTTTTATATGAACTTACTTATAAAATGTTTTCTGGACTCCCCCCACTTATTCATTTTCCATGTCCTTAAAATCACAAAATTCAATCTATAACTTTTTCCAGATGCCTCGTTGAAAACTTTCCAATATTCACATGAAAGCCTGACCAATACTTTACTAAATATTTACTGTGTACTTACAAAATATAGATGATAACCATGACAGTTTTGAGATAAGCAAATATACTGCCGAATATACCCATAGTACTGTACAGAGAACAACTGTATGACATGCAAAAACGGAAAAAGGGTAGAGAACACCAATAAAGGGCATGCAAAAACGGTAAAGGGGAGAGAAGACCAATATTAGGGAAACGGAAACAGAGGGAAGAAGACCAATAATGGGCATGCAAAAACAGAAAATACCAAGGACTATACAATCATTTGCATACAATGTTTTTGTGATCAATCTTGTATAAATTATTAAGCACGGGTTACTTCCCTTGAAATGTACAAACGTTTTTGTCGCTTATAACATATATTTATTCTCAATGACCTTAGGGGGCCATTCTGCTTTTTTGAAAAAAAGTTTCCATTGTCAAAAAAATCGCAAATTAATGCTACCCGAGAGTATTTTTAAAGTATGCTTATTGTATCTCTATACCTTCTTGATCAAACTGAATTTGGTTTTAAAGGGTTAATTACAAACAGGGAGTATTTATTGTTAATTAAGCAATTTGACCTAGTTTTGGTGTTTGCCCTTTAAATGGCTCAATATTTCTAGCTGAAATCTTTTATATACACAAGAGGGACATTTCTCTACAATTAGGCGTTTATTTTACTCAAATTCGTTCAGTAGTTTCCTATAAAGTTTTTAAAACTTTCAGCATGTTTTTATCGTTTAAAAAATAACGGGTGGATTTTTTTAGTTAAAACTTTCAGATACATTAAAGAGCACATAGTTACAGATTTTGGTGTAAGGTTTTCACAAATTTGAGCAAACAAATTTTTTGACCTAAAAAAAATTCAGACTGTCCCTTTAAATCAATCACTATGTAACCATCATCATTTGATCTTCTTTTTCTGTTGACTGTGAAACCAAAAAAACAAAAACAAAAAACAACAGAGCGCAATTGACAAGGTCTATCAAATTTCTTGTAATAATATTAAATGTGGTGATCTGCAATTCTTGATGGACTTACCGAAATTGATTATTATATCGAAGAATGATCCCTATTAAAAATTTAAAAAAATCGAAAAATATTACAAGTAAATTATTTCCCTTTTTCTTCGAAACGCGTTCGACTTTTAGCTCGTAAACACTTTTAACACGGCACAATTCTTGACGGATGAAACTTGCTGAATTTGTTTAATATCATCCAAGGATGAACCCCATTTAGAAAAATAAAAACACGAAATATTACCCATTTTCTCGTATTCTATTTTAAGATTTTAAAAACTCCAACAATTCTTGACAGATTTGCAAATTTGCTGATTATCACGCAAGGATGAACTTTGGCAAATCTAAATTCATAACATACTGCCAGGGGATGAGTAAACATCCTTCAAGCTGGTCTTGAGCATGATCCAAGTTGTCTTGGTCCAAGTTGTCTGTTGTCACTATCAAAATTTCTTTGATGACTTGTCAAAGAAAAGGCGGGTACTGAATGTTTATATAAAAAAAAAACATGGTTCCTGTAAACATCTTGCAGAATGACCTTACTGTTTCACTTTGTCTTGTGTGTGTTATCATTTTGACGAGGCGAATAAGAAATCGCAGTAGAGTGAGGAAAAGGCGGAAGACAAGAAACTGGCTGCTACGAAGAATTCAATAATCTTTGGATTTTATATTCCATATAACAGACCTGCACTCCACCATTTCAATTAATTCTTCAATAACAGGATTTGTCCATGCTTTTTTACCCTCGGTAGAAGTCATTTGTTTTATAAATAAGATTACATCATCCTAAAACTCTACTCTGATTGGCTAATTCCCTTCAAAGTCCAGCCAAGTTTTTTTAAAAAATAGGATGAGGTTCTATTCCATCAAAGTCCTTCAAAGTTTTCTTTGATCGTTGTCACGGTAAAAAAAACCTTCAAATACTTTAACCAAGAAAACTTGGTGAGCGTGAGCGTGACAACGGGGCTTAAGTTATGGCACTTATTTTCCAAAACACGCTGGTTAACACTCCATAACATTTTGAAAGAAATAAAGAGTTGAATATTTCATGATTGTGATGGTTGAGGTTCTGCCATATCTTCCTTTTAAAAAAAAGCTCGAGTAATTAACCTTTGCTTATCGTATGACCTTTGCTTTACAATTATACTTTCAAACTGTATCAATGCTTATAAACCTCTAGTGACGTCATCCCATTGTTCTAGCGGGATTTTAAATCTCATAAAATACCTGGGCAGACTTTATACAGAATTTCCCCGGGATTTTATATAATATCCCCGGGATTTTATATAATATCCCCGGGATTTTATATAATATCCCCGGGATTTTATATAAAATACCCGGGATTTTATATAAAAATCCCGGGGATATTCTGTATAAAATCTTGATATTTTACCAAAATATACCCCTGGCTGGTTAAATCGCTCCGAAATTACAACAAAAACATTAAGTGTATTTAATAAAAAAACAAAAATTATATATGACAGACTTTTGACACAAAACAGACACCAAGCGGTGCAGAAGTTATTGCAGTTTGCACAGGAACTACATGTTATCTTCTTCAGTGGTTACCGTGTTGATGGATGTTCGATCAACTTTTGTTCAGTAAGAGCTGAGAAACCCTCTCCTTTTGACCGCTGGTGTTGTCCTGTAAAACAAATATCGTGATAATTATAAAAACTGGACATTTAAATCAAACAATGTTTAGCTGGATATTTAAATTTAGTCTAATTATTGAAGTAATTTTTTTCAAACGCACTGTTTTCTTTTGCAAATGAATTGTCGTCCTACTGTTTCGCGTCTGTTTGGGCAAACGAGTCCTGGCAAAGTCATGCAGTGTGCAATGAGGGACATTTGTCAGGACAGTGGTATAGCCTATTTTTTTTCGAATTCCAAGTGTCGAGGGCTCTTCAAAGGTGAATGTTCACCATTTTCGAGGATCGATTTGGACCTTGGATTTATGTAAATAGCCTTCAGATTTACTGTAACAGTCCCAAAATAACACAATCCCTTTAATTATACCCCAAACTAGACATTTATCTTTCATTTTCTGTATATGTGTTTTCTATATAATGCATAGTATTACTAAACGGCGAGTCGTAATTTTGACATTCAAACGCCGATATTTATTGATACACGGGGATTTGAAGGCTTATATGTATAGGATAAAACACGGCCGAGGGTTTTTATGATATTTAAAACCCGCATCCCGAGGGACATAATCACGAGGGGCTTGCCCCGAGGGATTTACCGAGGGAAAGGGTTTTAAATATCATAAAAACCCGAGGGGAAGTGTTTTATCTGACTTATAAACCGATTTTGGACCTTAATTTCATTTTTATACAAAAAATAATTTCCAATCCACAATGTAAATAAGCCATGTCGCGAGACGATTATAGCCCGAACACAACTCACACGTGCATGTGAGTGTAGTTAATCACGTGGTCTGTCAGTTGTACTCAGAAAGGACGCTATGGACAGGGAAGACGAAATTTTTACATAGGAGAACACCGTGAGATGTTTTCCAACACATTGTTGGAGAGACCGTATGTGGTGAAAACATTGAGAAGTTGTTTGAGATAAGTAAAATGTTTTATGAATGCTTTGATTATATTATTAAGTAAAAAAATTAAATGGCCGTCTCTAAATATTACTGTTTGTCACGCGGCCTTGTTAGTCACATAAAACCTGCCGTTGAGTAGTATAGGCCTTGTGTGCTACAGGCTGTGCACGCACGATAAAGAGCCCTCGATACTTGAAAATCGAAAAAAAGGTTATACCACTGTCCTGATAAATGTATCTCATTGCACACTGCATGACTTTGCCAGGACTACCAAACAGATGCAAAAAAGTAGGACCACAATTCGTCATTAGACGAATATTCGTTTGCAAAACAAAACAAAACAGTGCGTTTTAAAAAAGCACATCGATTAGATTAAATTTAAATATTCAGATATACATTGTTCGATTTAAATGTCCAGTTTTTATAATTATCACGATATTTGTTTTACAGGACATCAACGGTCAAATTTTGACAAAAGGAGAGAGGTTCTCAGCTCTTACTGAACAAAATTTGCCCGAACATCAATCAACACGGTAACCACTGAAGAAGATAAAATGAAGTTCTCATTGTGCAGACTGCAATAACTTCTGCAGCGCTTGGTGTCGATGTTATGTGTTAAAAAGCTGTCATATATAATTTTTGTTTTTATAAAAGATATTTTATCTGTTTTTGTTATTTCGATTTAACCAGCCAGCTCCATAGGGGTATATTTTGATAAAATATCAAGATTTTATACAGAATATCCCCGGGACTTTATATAAAATCCCGGGTATTTTATATAAAATCCCGGGGATATTATATAAAATCCCGGGTATTTTATATAAAATCCCGGGGAAATTCTGTATAAAGTCTGCCCAGGGATTTTATGAGATTTAAAATCCCGCTAGAACAATGGGATGACGTCACTAGAGGTTTATAATGCGAGGGAAAGTTGTGAACATTATTATGGACAGCCTGAAGCACACAAGGCCTCGTGACATACAGTGATATTTTGAGACGGCTATTCCAATTTTTTACTTAATAATATAATCAAAACATTCATAAAACATTTTACTTATCTCAAACAATAATCTCTTCTCAATGTTTTCACCACATAAGGTCTCTCCAACCCTGTATTGGAAAATTTCGTCTTCGCCACCCATAGCGTCCTTTCTGAGTTCAACTCACTGACAGACCACGTGATTAACTTAACTCACAGCACGTGTGAGTTGTGTTCGCGCTATACTCGTTTTGCGACATGGCTGATTTACATTGTGGATGGAAAATTATTTTTGGATAAAAATGAAATTAAGGTCCAAAATCGGTTTATAAGTCAGATAAAACACTTCCCCTTGGGTTTTTATGATATTTAAAACCCTTTCCCTCGGTAAATCCCTCGGGGCAAGCCCCTCGTGATTATGTCCCTCGGGATGCGGGTTTTAAATATCATAAAAACCCTCGGCCGTGTTTTATCCTATACTTAATTTGAGGTTAACCTGTACAGTATTTGAACATTTCGCTTATTACATTGAGGTATAATGCAATGAAAATAATAATAATATATATTTGCACATATTTCTTGAATATTTAAATAATAAATCCCAAGCACAAACGGTTGCAACCGCAAAACAGATCTCTAAATCCATGTAAACGCATCGGAAATACATTGGTAGCAGCTAATGAACTTTTAATTTGAGGAAGTATATCAATTAATGAGTAAATATTTCACACAGGTACAAGGGGACAGGATATCCTATTTTGGTGCTTCACGAGTCACTTCTGAGTGAATATCCCAAATAATCCCCATGCAGAATCATTTTTCTTTTTTTTAAAGACTTTTATTAATTAAATTGTGTATATTTACAGGAAATTGTGTCGATTTACTGAGATATTGCATTTGAAACTTTTGCTGGTTGAATCATCTTACATAATAAGAGAAGGTAAGACACTCTCGTTTTGTTGACTTGAGATACCACATGCCTATCAGCTTAAAATCTTAACAAACGATCCCTGCCTTCATGTCAATGACTTCTTTCAATTCCATAATAATTTTCCTCCATCTCAATATGAATATTCTTCAGTTTCTCAGTGTTTTTATCTCCCAAATTACATTTTTTCTTGCCGTTTTGAATCCGTTAAAGCAGTATGGACGGAAGTGGCAGATCACGCATGCTCGTATTTCGAGTTCAATATAGTTTGGGTAAATGAAACAGAACGAAAAAAGGAATTCAAAGTAATCTGTTACCAATACATTGGTAGCAGCAAATGTACCATACATGGGAAATTATATCAACTATAAATGAGGAAGTATTTCATCATGGAAAGTGGTGCAAGAAGAGTAAGTACAAAAGTTTGTAGTGATTATGTTTATCATAATGTTTAAACAAAAATATCTGAAATAATATTAGAAACACATATTATTATGATATATATTTTTCGACAAGGTCATGATGATGACCGTAAAATTTCTTCAGAGTAGTTTTAAGTCGAGTTGGTAAATACCCTTGCTGTTATAGCTTAGATGTCAAATGTTTCATTCTAGCTAAGAAATCCGTGTAAAGAACAAGCTCTGGCGTATCGAACCAGTTGAGATACATACACCCCATTTGCTGGCGAATGTGGAATGTTGCTGCACGCAAATGGAAAATTAATGATGGGATAATCAAATTCATCACGTTTGTCATATAATTTAACACTAAGTCAATTTTTTTTGTCATTACGTTCATATTATATTATATTAGTTACTTATGTATTGTAAATTAATGTACATGACTATTCCATATGTCATTGTGTATTTTAAATAATACAAAGAAGTCAAATGGGTTAAAAGATATCATATTCATATTGCTTGTACTTTTCAATAGTGATATTACACACTTTAGAATGCATAGTAGGTTTAAGGCTTTTGTACCATATATATGGCAAAGCTTGTGTTTTGTTCAAGTATACATACAGTATAAAAACACACTGGACTATATCTAATAAACAAGTTATAAACGAACAAGAAGGAAGTAAATTCATTTTAAGTAAAAAGTACGCAATAAATGGTGTTCTAGTTCTTTAGTCGTTCTGATATTTTTAAACTGACTAAAGGTAAGTAGTCTAAAGATTATCTCATAATTCTTATTGTGTTAGTATAGTAATATTTTGGTATCGGGAACATCGTCAAGAGCAATTTTAAGCCGTTTTCTGGGTTTGTGTATCATCAGTAAAGTTCAACTGTTCATATGTATAATTTCACAGCCTTATAATATAAAATATGGCTAGGTCTAGTAATTATACAATATCTTCAATATGTATGTATGCATGTAATAACAAAGCTAATAAAAACCACCCCGACCCAATTGCCCTGAACACGCCCATGTTTCTCCAACAAATAACAAGTGATAATGCTTTTTGTTGAGTGTTTGTGTTTGTAACTTTCAATGTTTTTCTAAGAAAACATTATTTTAATACAAATTTAAACTGGTTAAATCATATTACGTAATAAACAAATTTCCTTATATTTTTACTTTTGATTTTTTTTACAGTCAACCATAATATATAGAAGAAATGAGGGTCAGCAATAAAGCTTCGCTACATTACTTAAATTGTAAAGAACCAACAGTTATACAAATATACGATGCTTGGCGCTACCTTGATAATTGTCATAAAAAGTACAACTTTGGGAATATCTATGATTTGGTCAATAAATGCAACGATGAATTTAGTTGCATTTACGAAAAACCTAGGTTCGGAGGACGATGTTATTCCTGGTCTAAATTTAGATACAGTAAAAGTGTAATTCGGTATTACTGTGTACAGAATGGTAAGTATATTTTTGGTTTATATTTAATTTAAAATTTAGAATTTTAAATTTTTTTAGAGATTGTTTTACTCCAAGAAAGATATCTTTTGCTACTAATTACACACAAATTAAAGTGACATTAGTTTAATAGTTTTATTTACTTTCCAATAGATAGTATGCAGAAAACAACCACACTTCAACAATGCCATCTATTCAAAGATCTACGATTTCTCCCATTGCAGTAACTTCATCCCCATCTATATCAAGTAAGCTAATAATTTTCCTTCGATGTCCGTTTATCTTACAAATTAGGCGGTACAGACATACCCAAGTCATAGGGGCTTATGTGGAAAAATAGTCTAGTGTTCTCAACCAAATGGAACACTAAATGGAAGATTTATTAACAAATGGAAATTGAAAAAGTCTAAGCTTTGGAAACACTTGTATCCTTTTTATAATAACTTGCAGTGTGAAACTTTTTCTATTAATTCTCTAATTGTGGGACTTTGCTTCCGCAAAGTCCCAGTTTGTTTTCGAAATGTTTCCATTTTTTTTTTTTTTTCGTTTTTTACACAGGGCACACAGCCTAAACTGCAACAGCTGCAGCAACTTTTTTACAACTTCTGAGGTCCATTTTTGGCGATGTACTTAATGAATATAAATTGAAACATTTTTGCAAAAGTGCAAGTTGCACATTGTAACATGAGCAAAAACCGGTTTTGTGACTCTGGAAGCTACATTTATGGGCCGATTTTGCTCTGGTTTTCATTTTTGGAATCTGTGACGAAATTCTAATCCGACTAAAGTTAAAAAATTTCAAATTTCGAAAATTCGTAGTATATATTTTTTGGCCGATTTTCGAAATTTTTGGACTATTTTTCAGTTTTTTTCGGATTAATCTGAAATTTTAATAAAAGATGCATGTCACTAATGTAAACAATTTGACGTATTTAAAATTTTTGCCTCACTTCCGGTTAAAGTGCAAAATCGATTTTCACTTCCGGTTGAATAACTTCGGGTGTAATTGAAATATTTCAACGAAATAATGCTCATCGTTATTAATCGTAATTCTACAGCCGATTTTAAAATAAAATTTAGTCCGAAAAAAATACTTTGGCCGCCATGTTGATTTGACACTTTTTCATAAAACTCAAAATGGGGCTTCGGGGGAGAATGGGATTTGTCAAATTTTTATGTTGGTGTATACTTTAGTCGATGGCGACAAAAATGTTGCGAATGGATTTTTGAATTTGACTTTTGCTTTTTTGCAACTTCCGGTCGAATTTTTTCAATTTTTGAAGGCTTATATCTCGTGACCTTGACCTTTGATGACCTTGACCTTTAGTAGGTCAAAGGTCATTGACCTTGGCTATCAGATGATACTTTGAAATTTGACCTCCGACATCTACTTCCGGTTTTATAGCTGTCCGAAAATAGCCAAATTCTCAAATTTGTACTGCTCCTACAGGTGACCTAATTAACATAAAGACTTTATTTTTGCATATTCTGAATGGGTTTTATGAGCTCTTTCGAACGATATATCACAATGCATTATAATGCAAATTTTTTTTTTTTTAAATTTTGCAATTTTGAAAACCTTTACCCGATTTTTTGAATTTTTTAATTTAATATATGCATAGTTTATGATCTGTTAAGTTTAGAGGCTTTAAAATTGGAACATAATTGAACATACCCCAAATAAATGTATTCATCAAAAAAAAAATGACATGGGCGTGGCACATCCGGGTTAAATTTTAATTTTGTTAACATTTTTTTGTCTGGAAAAAATCCATATAGACTACATTTTTTTTAAAAAATGCTTCTGCACACACCAACCTCATTACTTTATCTCAATTATATCAAAATCTCAGCTATTTCGGCTGTATAGTTAAATAAAAGGGAACAATGTTTATTAATTTCAAAATTTCCGATAATAGATTTTGAACTTTTTTGACATTTATGATTGTATATCTAGTTAACCAATAGATGTAAAAGCTTGATAATTTAGCCATAGTAAGATAGTATTAATGTAAATACAGTCACATAAAAAAATCTGACGTGGGCGTGGCACATCCGGGTAAAATTTTGTTTTTGTTAAAATTTTGTTTATCAAAAAAAAAGGTAAAGTTTTGATTTTTTCAAAAAATGACCATGCATACAGTTACGGCATTGCTTTATTCAGCTTATGTTAAAGGCTCATTGATTTCGGCTTTGTAGTTCAAAAAAGGGAACAAGGTTAAAAATAAAAAAAAATTTCGTTTTTGACCTTGACCTTTGTTGACCTTGACCTTTTAAGGATCAAAGGTCATTGACTTTGGCTGTTCATTTTTACTTTCATATTTGAATTCTAGCGTCAACCTCCGGTGTTATTACTGTATGCATTTCCAAATTTTAAAAACTTGTTTCTCTAGAATTTGACCTTGAGTGACCTTGACCTTCAGTAGGTTGAAGGTTATTGATAAAGGTTTTCAGCTGGTACGTTCAAATGTTAGGTCTAATGACTACTTCCGTTTTCACAACCTTTCAAAAAAACAAAATTTTTAAAAGTTTGTCGACTTTGGATTTACGTTCAGGGCCGTTTTTTTCTAAATTCCCCTTAGCAATTTGCACATTTGCAAAGTCCCACTCTGTGCCACGTGTGGCTCTAGTAGTATAAATGTTTTTTAATTCTTAGCTGGACAGACGAGTACAACCACATCAGTTACAAGAACAATGTCACCCTTAACAGCACATTCTACTAAATCAAATAAGTAATAAGATTAAATAGCAACTGCTGTGATCGACGTTAAAATCGAATACGAAGAGATCATTCTTTTCATTTCGAGTGTTAAGTGCTAGAAGGTGCAACTAAATGGCTTAAAGTCTATGGTTCTCAACCTTCGGGTGGTATGGCCCCTATAGGGCCATTTGTATATTAGGTCTGTAAGTTGTTTGTGGTTAAATACATTTGGCCTACTCATGATGAGGAGGCACAAAACCACCCCTTGGGCGATAGGATTCCTGTGTAGGTGTATTGTCATGTTTGTAACAACTCACTGCAGTTTTTAAAACAATAGCGAATACTTCTATATATATATATCTATTTTATATTTTTTAAAGATGATGCAGTTATTGCTGGGAGTGTTATTGGTGTTTTGGGTGTGTTAGCCCTGATCCTGCTACTTTTATATTTTGTTATGAAAAGGTAAGACGTAGAGCTATTCCCCGAATTACAAAAAGATGAGCAACTGTTTTTTCGTCCATAAGCATTTTCTTATATTCTTATTTTCTTACTCACGTTCTTTTCTTTTCATATTGGTGATTCTTTTTAAGAAGAAAAGCTGATAAACGTAAAGCTACCAGACCAATAACTGTAACCAATGCCGTTGGTCAGAATTCAAATATGTTGTATGTCGTACCAGAAAACATTCCATCACAACCAGGACGTGTTGATAAACCTCCAGCCTACCATACACTAGATAATATTCCTGACAACAATCATATTTATATCAATGAAGATCATAAAATCGGTAAAGATTTAAACTGCATCAACTACAATCACATCAATGATACAGATGTCAGGAATTCAACACATAACGATGACTACAATCATACAGATACAGATATCAATATATCCGGTCCACAGGGAGATCACTACAACCATATTTCTAAACGAAATGATATTCCGAATGACATGGAAGATGGTTACAATCATATAAGAGGTACAGAAGGTGTACAAAGCCATGGTATTGGTGACTACAACCATATTGCTGGTCAAACGGACGGTGAAGAGAATGACGATTACATAAAAGATGATTACAACCATATCAGAAGTACAGAAGGTGTAAGAAGCCATAGTATTGGTGACTACAACCATATTGGTGATAAAACTGACGGTGAAGAGAATAAAGCTTATAAAGAAGATGATTACAACCACTTGATTAATTCTAATAAGCAGATAACTCCAGAAAGAGAACAACCTTCTGGTAATGAAGATTCACTGATGCAAAGTAACCAAAATAAATCGGGATCTGAAAATGATTACGCTAATATTGGTAAAGAAAGATGTAATGACGATGCAGTTGAATTCGAACCAGATGATACATACGTATATAGCTAAAAAGACGATACTTATGTTTATAGCTAACACGATGATACTTATGTTTATAGCTAACAGGATGATACGTTATGTTTATAGTTAATTATAGGAAGATTGCTAGTTGCTTCCTTTATTATCTTGTGATTTTCAAATCTTTTAGAATACCAATACAGTATTATAGTACTATGTTATTTTTGTTGTCAGTTCAATTTAATGATTAGCTAAAACAATATTATGATAAAACATAAAGGTTAATAATATAAAAAAAAGTTATTTTCTTTGCCCATCACCCTCGCGGAACACGCAAATTGATGTTTGCTATTGAGGGCTTATTATTGGTTTAATTGGTCCAATATATTTAGTTATGTTGCTTATAAATTCATATTTCTATCTGATTAAATAAAAAATAAAACTCTTGTATTGTCATCTCTTTAAAGCTTAGATTTGAATTATTTTGAATTTTTTGGCTGTTCTAATATCATGTATTCTGCTATACATTCAACTGCTTGCCTCGTAATGGAACCAATATCAGAAAACCGACAAAACATAGTTTAATCTACCTACGTTATTAGTGATTTTTTAATGTTAATTCAATATATTTTCTAATTTTCTTCAAAAAAATTGTCGAGTATATTAGGCCTATTTAATCCATCCGTTGAATTAATTAAATGTATTCATAGTTTAGTTTTCTTTGATCATTTTATCAATTATAAAAAATTATTAATTAATTTATATATAGTTCAGTTTTTTTAGTTATTGTTTATAAATATGATTAATTAATGTATCTGTTTAGTGATTGTATTTTTATTTTTTTCATATTAATTAATTGTCTATGTTACTGATTTTCGGCTTAAGATAAATTAATATTACAAAATGTGATCCAAAACTATTTTACAGGCTTTAATGCCTAGGAAATGTGAAATGATAGATTTAAAGAACGTTTTAAGGTGGACATCAGACTATCATACAAATACTGAATTTTATATTTACTGTATATTTCATAGTTTTAATATTTTGTTTTATAATTTCCATCATTATAGTTCTAATGTTTATATTTTTTATATGAACTTACTTATTAAACATAATTTATTCTGGACTCCCTCCACTTATTCAAGTTCCATGCCCTTAAAATCACAAAATTCAATCTTTTTCCAGATGCCTCGTTGAAAACTTTCCAATATTCACATGAAAGTTTGACCAATACTTTACTAAGTATTTATTTTTTACTAAAAAAATATAGATGATAACTATGAAAATTTTGAGATAAACAAATACACTGCCGAATATACCCATAGTACTGTACAACAGGACATCGGTGGATTCACGCAATCATCTAGTCCATTGCCCCCCATTATTGAGCCGACCGCGCGGACATAAAAATAAAAAATCCAAAAGTATAGTTTCAATTAACCTTCATGCGGAGATTCAAATTGCTAAAACTTTAGAGCTACCGGTGACCCCATCAGGCTTAGGTGGGCCCCTGGAAACCATCGCGTTTTTCGCTCCGCTCGCAAAGTCAATATATTCTGTTGGTTCATCTTTACCATTGCCGTTCCAGTTTCGAAAAAATGGCTACGATACTGCCCTTTTCAACATGTACTGTATGCCGATATAATGACATATTTAGTTGATTTAAAATAAACACAAAATATGAATTGCAGAAAACATAAAATTTACACTGGTACCCAGTTCTTGTTAAAAATATGTAATTGATTAAAAAATATCTCTCTATAATATAATTGACAAAGGCTAAGAGCATCTTTTCTTTTTGGACGGTATACTCTTCTTCAACGAAATTTCTTGGTTTTTCTTTGATATTCTGACCTGATATTTAAACAGTATTGTATGGTCTTTCTTTAAACTGAATCTTAAGATTTACAATCTAATCTGTAATTCAAATTCATTTCCCAAATAAAGTATGTAATGTCTTCATATAAAGTATTGTTAATAATGATAGATATGTACACATAGATATGTTTTTTAATATAACTGTATTTTTCATTTGATCAGAGAAACCAATTTTATTGTTCATTTTCAATTTGAAAGACATGTAGACAACTTCTTTCCTAGAAAATTACAATGAAAATTATCAACATTCCCCTCTGTAAAATAATAATTCCAAATGATTTGCCTTTTAACAGTTGGTATTTTCATCGATCCAAAGACAATCTAAGACTCTAAGAACTATTTTAAAGAAAGTACTTAAATTCATACCAACATATGCCATTTAATACTCAGAGAGTAGTTTTATTTCTATGAGCAAAATGATCCAAACAGAGTAAAGTTATTCAGTTTTATGTGTAGGATAATGCATGGTTTCGAGGGATTAGTTGACATAATGCCCGCGGGTTCGGGAAAGCACGAGGGCCGAAGGCCCGAGGGCTTTTCCGAGCCCAAGGGCATTATGTCAACTAATCCCGATAGAAACCATGCATTATCCGACATAAAAACCGATTCAATAATTGGTAAATATGTTGAAAAATCAATCAATACATTTAACATCACATGGGAGGTAATCCATGTCGTGTGAACAAATGTTCCAGAATTTTCAGAAATATTTAGTTTTTAATATTAAATATCTAATTTTACATTAAAAAATTCTAAAATGTAGTACTGAAAGATATAAATCCCTCGAAAATTAATTACGCTCTAAAAATCTAGTTTTTAAATTTTTAAAACCGTTTTTAAAAAAATAAGATGACCAGTAAAAAACATTACAAGAAATGTGAGGGTATATATTGTTGTATCAACCATTATTGTACCAGAGGAAGCAAGGAGTCTTACATTGATCACTGGGTTGTGACTTGATACTGTCTGATAAGATTGCATACTTTGTCACTGGGTAGTGACTAGTTACGATTCATCAGCTTGATTTTGAAACTTCAATATTAAGTTTGAAAGAAAAAAAATCTTTAAGACGTAGAGTTGATTGCTCAAATGTATTAGTGTTAGATTAATGTATATTCTCTCGAATGTACTTTGGGAGAGGGATATTATCTCGAAAGTTGAGGGATATTCTCTCGAATGTCCCTGGGTTGAGGGATATTAGCAAAAAGAAAGACCTGCCATAACAATGGGATGACGTCACAAGAGGTTTTTATACTGAAATAATTAATAAAATTCCAAAATTATGAATAGTAAAGATCCACCAAATTTTACTGTAACTACATGTATGTATACTATATGAACATTGTAATCAATTGTTTTTGATGCTTACAACATATTCTCAATAAAGCAGTTCCCCCTTAAATAATATGTTTTCGGGAAGCGAGTCGTTGAGCGTGGGCCCCTACGACTATGGTAGCCATTTGGAGCATATTTTGAATAGTTTCACTTCGATGCAAATCTACAAAGAAAACGTAAAACTACAGTAATTCATCCAACACATACACGTATTACGAAAATTCACTTGTTTTACCATTATACTTTCAAACTGTATCAATGCTTAATTTTGAGGTTAACCTGTACAGTATTTGAACATTACGCTTAACATATTGTTAATGGTATAATGTAAGAAAAATGATGAACATATAATTGCACATATTATTATGTCTTGAATATTTCAACTATGACGTACATATTTTAGTTACAAAAATCATGCGCCATCCATAATATGCAATGTAAATTAAGGTTCACGATCAACCCAAATGTCAGTGTATTTTTCATATTATAAAACAGTCACATAAAAGAAATCATATTCATGTTACATTTAACGTTTAAATAGTAATATCTCACTATACAATTCAAAGAGCTAGTGTACTATATTATATGTACGGCAACGCTTGTGTTTTATTTCAAGCATAATTCAGAATAGAAACACAATAGACCATAATCTAAACAGGTTATAAACTCTCAAGAAGGAAGTAAATTCATTTTGAAGTAAAAATTACGCAATGAATGGTGTACTTTAAATGTTCTGATATTTTCTAACTGACTAAAGGTAGGTAGTCTAAAGATTATCTGACAATTCTTATTGTGTCAGTATAGAAATATTTTGGTAGCAGGAATATCGTCAAGAACAATTTATGATGTTTTTTAAGTTTTATTTTATCATCGCTTTATGTATCTATAAGTCAAGTTGATCTATTCATATCATCATTTCAAGGTCTTAGAATATAAAATATGGCTAGGTCTAGTAATGATACAGTATATCTTCAAATATGTTATGTAGGTAATAACAATAGCTAATATATCCATTTTTCTTTGGGGGTGTACAGGAAAAAAACCACCCGACCCAACTGCCCTGAATACGCCCATGTTTCTCAACCAAATAAAGAATGATGATGCTTTTTGTTGATTGGTGGTGTTTGTTCTTCTCAATATTTTTCTAAAAAAACATCATTTTAATACAAATTTTAACTGGTTAAATCATAGTTCGTAATAAAAACTCCCTTATCTTTTTACTTCAATATTTTTACAGTCAATCATAATATATAGAGGAAATGAAGGTCAGCAATGAAGCTTGGCAGCATGAATTGAATTGTGAACCACCAACAGTTATAGAAATAAAAGATGCTTGGCTTTACCTTGATAATTGCTATCAAAAGTACAAGTTTGGGAATATTGCTGATTTGGTCAATAAATGCAACGATGAATTCAGTTGCATTTACGAAAAACCTAGGGTGGGAGGACGATGTCATTTCTGGTCTAAATATTATAAAACTAAAAGTGTAATTCAGTATAACTGTGTACAGAATGGTAAGTATATTTATGGTTTATATTTAATTTAACTTAAATATTAAATAGACATTATATTACTCTGAGAGAGACATACATGTCTACTAGAAAGACAATTTCTGCTGGCAATTTAACAACATTTAAAATGACATTGGTTTCATATTTTCATTTTATTTCCAATAATAGATAGTATGAAGGAAACACCCACATCTGAAATACTGCCATCTATTCAAAGATCTACGATTTCTTCCCTTGTAGAATCTACATCCACATCAACATCAAGTAAGCCTATAATTTTCATTTTGTTTTAAAATTAAATGGTACATAAACAGGTCAATAATATTAATAATAAACTCGTTATTTTACATGGGTCAGAATTAGACCCAATACCCAAGTAATACAGTCCTGTTAGATTCAGTGTTCAAGTACATGCCCACAAGATGTACAGTCTACAGGTTAATTAAAAGATGTATTTAAGGGGCATATGTGGAAATATAGTCTTGTGTGGTCAATCGAATAGAATGCTAAATCGAAATGGAAATCGCATTTGGTACGCAAAAGATATCTTAACAGTCTAGTAGGCTGATGTCGTAACCTTTGAAAAACATTCTTTTTTTTGTGCATGTTGCTGCCCTTCTTTATGCTCATGTGAAAATATATTTGTGCATTGTAGATTGGTTGCTCTCAAACATTTGTACGCTTTTTAAAATAACTTGAAAAATTGTGAAACTTTTTCTTTTAATTCTCTAATAGTATACTAATGGTTTCTAATTCTTAGCTGGACAGACGAGTACAACCACATCAGTTACAAGAACAATGTCACCCTTAACAGTACATTCTACTAAATCAAGTAAGTAAAGAAATAAAACAGCAACTGCTGTGACATTGAAGATCAACGTTAAAATCGAATACAAAGAGATCATTCTTGTCATTTTGAGTGTTAAGTGCTAGAAGGTGTAACTAAATGGCTTATATTCTAAACAATCAGGTAGATAAAGATTCCAGAGTAGATCAACCGTCAGGTATAATGTCATGTAATGTAACACTCACTGTAGTTTTTATGCGCCCACATGAAATGGGGGCGTATATTGTCGTCAGCCACGTCGGTCCGTCCACACTCTACAGGCCACAATTCTTTGTGGATTTTGACGAAACGTGAGTGTTAGTTATAACCCTAGGATATTCCCTATTGAAAATCAGCAAAATCGAAAAAAGATTTACTATGAATTATTGGTGAAAATGCGTTAAAATTTTAGCTCATAAACACTCTACAGGCCACAATTCTTGGCGGATTTTGACGAAACTTGGTGTGAGTGTGTGTTATAACCCAAGGATAAACCCTATTGAAAACCAGCAACAATATTTACAATGAATTATTGCCCATGTGGTTGAAGATCAGTAAGATCCACAACTATTTAATTATTAATATTTAATAATTGATTTTTGCAAATAAACACTCTTCAACCCTATTGAACATTTTTAAAAATTAAAAAGAAGAATTGTGTTAAAAGCTATATTTCTTAAACGAATTTGACCAAATTCTATTATGTTCTTTTGTAATTTGTAAATTGTTATTAGGCATTAACAATTACAAAATAGTAAAATCGGAATTAAGAATAATGTACTTTGAGTCGTTTGGTCTTCCATAGCTGACATCATCAATGTTATCACAAGAATAATTAATAAAGGAAGCAACCTCCAGTATGTTTGGTTTCAATAATTTAAGTAGAAAGGGAAGTATTAAATTATATCTATCATCTACAGAAATATTCATTCTCAAAATAATAAGTCATATTCCTGTAAGAAATACTAGTTGTTGGTATAGCAAGATGTTTCTGTTTTTGATGTCAATAATACTATGGTTTTAAAATCTATGATGATGATTTTTTTTACTTTCATTTGATTCTTATTTGTTTTAGCTGGACGAATAGATACAACTACATCCATGACAAGTACTATACCTCCTTTAACAGCATATTCTAGTAAATCAAGTAAGTCAAATAAAATAATAAGATAATTATAGAAGATGTTAATCATTCGCCATCATTGAAATAATATTCAGTTGACTCGATATTTGCATAGACCAATTTCGACGGCTAGAACGAACACGATACGGTTACGATTACATCAGATATATTCGAATCAAGTATAGTACATCCGGTTTACTGTCATGTACCGGGACGGTTTAAACTGTACACTGTATTAAGCCAATGCAAGTAAACTTTTGAATACCATGTCCATTTTCGTAGATGATGCTGTTATTGCTGGGAGTGTTATTGGTGTTTTGGGTGTGTTAGCCCTTATCCTGCTACTTTTATATTTTGTTATGAAAAGGTAAGACGTAGAGCTATTCTCCGAATTACAAAAAGATCAACCACTGTTTTTTCGTTCATTAGCATTTTCTTATTTTCTTACTCACGTTCTTGTCTTTTCATATTGGTGATTTTTTTTCAGAAGAAAAGCTGATAAACGCAAAGCTACCAGACCAGTAACTGTAACCAATGCCGTCAGAATTCAAATGAGTTATATAGTGTACCTGAAAACGTTCCACAAGGAAATATAGATGAACCTCCAGCCTATCAAACTCTTAATAATATTCCTGACCACAATCATATTTATATCAATGATGATCATAGAATCGATCGAGATTTAAAACATCAACTTACCAACAACTACAATCATATCAATGGTACAGATGTCAGAAATTCAACACATAACGATGATTACAATCATACAGATACAGATATCAATATATCCGGTCGACAGGGAGAACACTACAACCATATATCTGTTTCTGGACGAAATGATATTACTAATGAAATGGAAGATGGTTACAACCATATCAGAAGTACAGAAGGTGTAAGAAGCCATGGTATTGGTGACTACAACCATATTGGTGATCAAGCTGACGGTGAAGAGAATAAAGCTTAAAAAGATGATTACAACCACTTGAATAATTCTAATAAACAGGGTACTCCTGAGAGAGAGCAACCTTATGTTAACGAAGCTTCAATTATGCAAAGTAGCCGCAATAAATCAGAATCTGAAAATGATTACGCTAATATTGGTAAAGAAAGATGTAATGACGATGTAGGTGATTTTGAACCAGATGATACATACGTTTATAGCTAAAAAGACGATACTTATGTTTATAACTAAAAAGACGATACTTATGTTTATAGCTAACAAGATGATACTTATGTTTATAGTTAACACGATTATACTTATGTTTATAGTTAGCACGATGATACTTATGTTTATAGTTAACACGATGATACTTATGTTTATAGTTAGCACGATGATACTTATGTTTATAGTTAACACGATGATACTTATGTTTATAGTTAACCAGATGATACTTATGTTTATAGTTAGCACGATGATACTTATGTTTATAGTTAACACGATGATACTTATGTTTATAGTTAACACGATTATACTTATGTTTATAGTTAGCACGATGATACTTATGTTTATAGTTAACACGATTATACTTATGTTTATAGTTAACACGATGATACTTCGGACGATTGTTCAAATCTTTTAGAATACCAATACAGTATTATAATCACTATGTTATTTTTGTTGTTAGTTCAATTTAAAGATTAGCCAAGAAAATATTATGATAAAACTAAAAGATTAATAATATAAAAAAGTTCTTTTCTTTGCCTCACATACTCATGGAACTAACATAGAAATGTTGGCGTTTGCTGAAGAGGGCTTTATTTGGTTTATAGTATAGTATAGTTTATTAAGCAAAGCAATTACTTGCTATAGCCGGACAATAATAATTACAAATAATATAAAGAATACATAGTAACAAAAATTTCAATAGAACCATCATAAAATTGATGGGAATATATACAATATATGAATGTCTGCCCATGGGCAACCACTGAAAACTGAAATATATATAAAGATTTTATGCTAAAAGTTGTTTTCGTAACATGAACGCTTGAAATAAATAATTGCCTAAATTCTTAAATTCTTTATATGAGCTGGGATTCATTAACATATTCATTTTACGTAAGGATGGGAAAGACCAAAAATAGCGTGGAAAATAAAGACGACGTAAATAAATATAGGTGGGACAACAGAGGAGAAAGTGGAATTCATCTTCAATATATTTTGATTTGCAACATACACAAAATCGCTTTTCTCTCGGAGTTTTATTATGGCGTCCGATTTCAACTTGCAGTTTAAGATTACCAACCCTAAATTTACATATCAAGTACTTAAATTTGTCATCTAAATTACAATCAAGATATTCTTCAAACTTATACGAGGTTTTAAAAATTTTGTAAAATCTGAGTTTGCTCGATGCTTCAAGGTTAGACGACCATGTTTGATAATACTGATCTACAATACGAGTTTTGAGTTTTAAAAAATTAAAAAGGTGGGGTTGAGAAAACACAAAAGTAAAACCTGTTTCATCAAACAATTTTCTAATATTCGAGACCCAATTATTTTTACTGTTTGCATCATCATGAAGCAAAAGGTGATACAATCCGGAAATTAATGGATTTTCGGAACATACAATTTTAAACCAAAATTTAGCAGAATTTAATTTACGCTTGACAGATAGTGGCAATAGTCCTATTTCACCGAATGCAGCAGATAATGGTGTACTCTTTCCCAGATGTAGGACCGATCTTATAAAATCGTTCTGAACAATATCAACAGATTTACTTGTAATAAAACCCCAAACTTCAGATGCATAGCAAAGAATCGGTTCAACCATAGAATTAAATAATATGCATTTATTTGATATATTCAAATGAAGAGATTTTATTCTGGAAAGTAGGGAGCCTAAAGCCTTTCTACCTTGTGATGCCAAACGTTTTTCAGAACGATAAAACCTGCCATTTTGATACATAAGTAATCCTAGATAGACATATTCCTTTACTATTTCGATATTCGCTAGATTAATAGTAAATGAGTAATTATTAGTAAGCTTGCCACGATGAAATATTACTATCTTAGATTTATGTACATTAATAGTCAAATGCCAAATACGACAATATTCACTGAATCTGTCCAATAATAACTGTAGTGATAAAGAACTGTTTGCAAACAAGACTGTATCATCAGCAAATAACAACAAATAAACCAAGGCATCACCTACTTGTACTAAATCTGGGTTGTTGTTGATGAGAAAATCGCGAAGATCATTAATAAAGATCAAGAATAATAAGGGCGAAAGTGGTTCACCCTGCTTAACACCTAATCTACTACTAAAAGAATCCGACAGAGAACCTTTAAATTTCACAACAGAATTTACATGCTCATACATAGATTTAATCATATTCAGTAGTTTGCTACTAACACCTATTGAATTTAACTTGAATAATAACAGCTGTCTGTCTAAAGAATCAAATGCTTTCCTTAAATCAATGAAGGCGCAGAACAATTTCTTCCTGCTGTTCAGAGATAATGAAATTATACTGTCCAGTACAAAAATTGCGTCAAGGGTACTTCTGGATGCCCTAAAACCAAATTGACAATTATCAAGTAGCTCATTTGATTCACACCACTTAGTTAGCCGAACATTTAAAATTGTAGAAAATAATTTGGCAAATATATTCATAACCGATATACCCCTGTAGTTGTCCACATTATTGGGGTCACCTTTCTTTGGAACAGGAACTAAATTACTGTCTTGCCAAATGTTTGGGTAGCACCCTGAGTCAAAAATAATATTGAATATCTTACATAAAAGGGGGGTTAAAATTTCGTGGCATTCGATAAAAAACTCGCTACAGACTTTATCTGGACCAAAGCTTTTATCGTACTTGAGTTTACGAATCGCCTGAGCTACTTCATCGGTAGTGATTTGGGAGTCAAGACAATCAATGGTAATATGGTTATCATATGATGCGCTTTGGTTACTATAAATTTCCTTAAAGTGTTGGAAAAAATCTTCAGTACACAATTTAGTGTTAAGGAAAGTGCGATTTTGACTTTTAAGTTCATTCCAAAATTGTTTCGGGTTTGACTTACTCAGATTACTAAGTCGTCTACCATATTCTTTTCCAAATTTGTATTTAGCTCTACGTTTAGTTCTATTATACAATGTTCTATTCTCACAAAATTCCGTTCTATTTCGGATAGAGCGATACCTCAGAAAGTTATTACGACTTTGATTAAATTTGGCTCTAGCTGATTTACAATCAAGGTTAAACCACTAATTGGGTTTACGCTTAGATGACTTGTGATAATAATTACATACTAATTTAGGTTTGTATCCAAAACAGAAGATAGCAATGTCACGAAATTTAGATGTTATATTATTGACTAGAGTGTGAACATTATCTCCAGTAACAAAAGAATCAACAATATCGTTTAGGGTTATAATTTGACTTGTCAATGCCTCCGTTAAATTGGTGATCTTTGACGAATCCCATTTAACATTAATTTTGTCAAGGTTGGTATTAATTGTCAAACTATCCTTGACAACATCAGACTGGACATTATTAATTTCAAAACACAGAGCACAATGATCAGAAAATTCATTAAAGTCTTCTACATTAAAATGTTTTAATTTTTTGATTGCCTTACAATCAGCTAAAACATAGTCGATTAAGCTAGTACCTCTTGAGGAACAAAAAGTAAATTTGCCAACACCTTTATCGTTACCAACCCTACCGTTTACAATGACACATTCTATTGACTTACATAAATCTAAAAGTTTTTTACCAAAATTATTGATAACAGAATCTTGTGAAACTCTGTTACCCAAAACTGGTGTATCCTGAGAATAGTCATAATCGTCAAAAATATAGTTTCCTAAATTGTTGTCGATAATTTGATCACTATCCGATCTTGTTCTACTATTGAAGTCACCACAAACAATTATATTACCGAGCTTTTGGTACGTCAAACATATTTGCTCCAGTTTAACAAAAACATCAAAGTCACAAAAGGTGTGGAACGAACTTGATTCAGGAGGAATGTAAGCAAATATAATAAACAAATCATTGAGATTGTCAATTTCAGAAGAACCAATTTTAATGACACACAGTCCCCAAGATTCTTTATGAATAACAGCAATATTTTCTTCAACAGAACACCTGACGAACACTGCAAGACCACCCCAGATAGCATTGTTCCTATAAGTATGATACTTTTCACATCGATTAATAAATGTTCCTGGTAGGAATCCATTTAAACACACTGGATCATCGTTTTTTAGCCATGTTTCAGATAAGAGGAGAACGTCATATTTATTGATATAATCGGCAAAAGAATTGTCATCTATGAGTGGCTTCAAACCGTTGACATTCCAAACAGCAAACGACAACTTCTTGGTTACCCTGGGAATATGCTAATCTTGTTCGACAGAAGTACGGACAGGAGATTGACTAGGACCTGTTTGTATATTGGTATCCATAATGTCACAATCTTGTTCGACAGAAGTACGGTCAGGAGATTTACTAGGACCTGTTTGCATAATGTCACGGTTATTAGTAAAGAAATCAGTTATCTTTGTTTTAATTGGTCCAATATATTTAGTTATGTTGCTTATAAATTCATTTTCCTATCTGATTAAATAAAAAATAAAACACTTGTATTGTCAGCTCTTGAAAGCTTAGATTTGAATTATTTTGATTTTTTTTTTTGACAGTCTTAATATCATGTATTCTGCTATACATACAACTGCATGCCTCGTAATGGAACCAATATCAGAAAACCTACAAAACATAGTTTAATCTAGTTACGTTATTAGTGATTTTTTAATGTTAATTCAATATATTTTCTAATTTTCGTGTCAAATATTGTTGATTATATTAGGCCTATTTAATCCATAATTAAATGTATTCATAGTTTAGTTTCCTTTGATCATCAGCTAAAGCGTGGCTAGTGACCTTCAACCCGTTGAAAACTGAAACACTTGCACTACATACTAAAAATACTCCAATATTGCCCACTTTAAATTTAGATAATGTAAATATCCAGGAAGTTGCACATCACAAGCACTTAGGCCTTACTTTTCAAAGAAACTGTCGTTGGGATTGCCATATTAATTGTATTTTATTGAAAACTGGTAGGCTCATTCAGGGGTCTCAAGTACCGTTTAAGTAGAAAATCTCTCCAAACCATATATACCTCTTACATTCTGCCGCATTTTGATTACTGTGATATTATATGGGATGGGTGCACTATCGAACTAACAACTGCATTAGAAAATCTTCAGTTAGATGCACTCAGAACTATATGCGGCGCTGTTAAGGGAACTAGTCATGCTTTACTCTACAAGGAAACAGGTTTCATTACACTGCAGGAGAGACGACGTCGGCATAAACTGACTATGATGTATAAAATCCTGAACAATTTGACTCCAAATTACCTATCAGATCTCCTTCCCACCAGAAACATTAATTATAACCTCAGAAATAGCAACAATTTACCATCTATGAACTGCAGAACTAAACTATTTTATGATTCTTTTTTGCCGTCAACGATCAGAGAGTGGAATAATCTACCAAATTCTCAAAAACTACACCTTTCAATTTCATCCTTCAAAACATCTCTTAAATCATATGACAATTACCCACCTGACACGTATAGCTTTGGCATTCGAAAAAATCAAATTTACCACTGTCGTCTTCGTCTTTCCTGCAGTGACCTTAATGGTCATAAATTTCTTAGACATGTTAGTGATAATCCTGCGTGCTTTTGTGGTCATCAATTTGAAGATGCAGAACACTTCCTTTTGAACTGTCCCTTACATTCAGATGCACGAGATAGATCTATAAACACTTTACCAACTGGCTTTAAAAATATAACATATCTTCTAAACGGTGTAATAAATGACCCTGATCAAACAATACTAATTTTTGAAAAAGTTCACAACTTTCTATTTTTATCAAAACGTTTTTAGAATCCGATTATTCTTATATATATTTTCGATATCTACTATGGATGTAGCGACGTCTATATATACGTTACTTATTTTAACGATATTGTACATATGAACATTTTGTATAAGGAGAGGGGTTATATAGGCGAAAGCCTGTTCCCCAATCCTTTTCGTATTTATATGAATAAAATATTGTTTAAAAAAAAAAAATTGTATTTTTATTTTTTTTCATATTAATTAATTGTCTATGTTACTGATTTTCGGCTTAAAATAAATTAATATTACAAAATGAAATTCAAAACAGTTTTAATAAGCTTTAATGCCTAGGAAATGTAAAATCATAAATTTAAAGAACGTTTTATGGTGGACATCACACTGTCATACAAATACTGAATCTATCATTTATTGTATATTCTATAGTTTTAATATTTTGTTTTAAATTTTTCATCATAGTTCTAATGTTTATATTTTTTATATGAACTTACTTATTAAACATAATTTATTCTGGACTCCCTCCACTTATTTATTTTCCATGTCCTTAAAATCACAAAATTGACTCTACAACTTATTCTAGAGGCCTCGTTGATAACTTTCCAATATTCACATGAAAGTTTGACCAATACTTTACTAAATATTTACTGTGTACTTACAAAATATAGATGATAACCATGACAACTTTGAGATAAACAAATATACTGCCGAATATACCCATAGTAGTGTACACAGAACAATTGTATGACATGCAAAAACGGAAAAAGGGTAGAGCAGGTCCGTAGGAACAGGGGGACAGTGGGGCACCCAATAATTTTGACATAAATGATTGAAGCAATAAAAAAAATTTCAAGATAAAACAAGAAGTTACTGGTATGTTGTTAGGGACAGCAAAATAAAATATATGCAGAAGCAAGATTGAATTCAGTACCACCACCCTTCAGAATGAGTTTTTGCAAAATTTGCCCCCTTCCCCCCTCTCCAATATGAAATTGCTTCCTACAGGCATGTAGAGATGACAAATAATGGGCATGCAAAAACATAAAAGGTGGGAAGAAGACCAATAATGGGCATGCAAAAACAGAAAAGGGGGGAGAAGACCATTGGTGACTATAACTATATTGGTGATCAAACTGACGGTGAAGAGAATAAAGCTTCAAAAGAAGATGATTACAACTACTTGAATAATTCCAGTAAACAGGGTACTCCTGAGAGAGAGCAACCTTGTGTTAATGAAGATTCAATTATGCAAAGTAGCCAAAATAAATCAAGATCTGAAAACAATGTTAAAGAGAAAGGTAATGGCGATGCAGATGATTTTGAACCAGATGATACTTATGCTTAAAAGTAACCATACGATAACTATGATTAGAAGTAACCAGATGATACCTATGTTTATAGCTAACCAAACGATATCTATGTTTATATATACCTATAGTTAACCAGAGGATGATAATTAAGTTTATAGTTAACCAGATGATGATATCTATGTTTATAGTTAACCAGATAATACCTATGTTTATAGTTAACCAGATGATACCTATGTTTATACTTAACCAGATGGTACCTATGTTTATAGTTAACTAGATGGTACTTACATTTAAAGTTAACCAAATGATACCTATGTTTATAGCTAACCAGATGATACCCATGCTCATAATTAGCCACAGGATGATACCTATGGTTATAGTTAACCAGATAGTATCTAAGCTTATATAAACTTCACCAGATAATTTGGAATTTTATGCCTGAAATTGCAATATATTATATTGATTTTTTTTTATGAGACATTAAGGATTGGTTTGGCTTCCATGCAACATATTGTAATTTGGAAAGCTTTCAACGAGATTTATGGAAAAAGTTGAAGAAGGTTGAATTTCGTATATTTAAAATGAAAGAGATGACTATGAATTATTAGTGGACTGAGTCCATAATGTATTTTTGTATAAAGTATTTAGCACAGGTTACTTCCCTTGAAATGCAAATCGTAAACTGGACAAAAACGAATTCGAAAAGTAAAATTATAATAAATTGAATTATATTGTCTGAAATATTTTTTTTTTTGACATTTCGGAAGGTACCTTATTTAATGCGATACTACGTCTGAGAATGAGCCAAAACATTTTCAAACTTGGTTAATAGGAGTATATATTCATCAGGGGACAAACCTAGTGGCATAACTATAAAACAGATTACCTAAATAATCTGATAAATCCAGAAAATTATTGTTTAAATACAATAATTGATAAATGTCTTAATCCAATATAAGACATTTATCAATAATAATCTGTAATTGTATGGAAAATTACATAGTTTTATGGGTTTATTTGATTCTGTTTGTATTCTTTAGACACTGTTGATGAATATATACTCTTATTGACCAAGTTTGAGAAATTAATTGTTTAAAGTTTTGTTCCATCTAAATAGCATGATTTGTATGTGTTGTCTGCTCCATCACTTTTAATACAATAAAGGTGCCGCAGATCGTCCACTGGAGGTGGGGATGGGTCCGTAGTTGGGAGTCAGTCAGACCGATACATCCTGTATCTCAATACAGTCGGAGAGAGACAGAAAACCAGGACTGACCCAAACTTGAAATTGGTTGAAACTCTTCCTAAGTGTCAAATTTCTCGTATATTATGTGGTCAGCTCCTTACCAACCCTTTTAGGCAGAATAAACAAGTAATTGCTGTCTGTAATCAAAGTTAAAATATATTAAAATATTGAAGTAAAGGTGATTTTTTTTCTTTTTAGAAAGTTGGTTACAAGCCATATTGTTTTTAAAGGGATTGTAACCTGTAGTGCTAACACTGCAATGCTGAGAACCATAGGGGCCCACCACTCAACAGGGGGAGGCAGATCGACTTATTTCAATGATAGTTTGCCCGATTTTGTGGATTTTTTGCCCAAAAACATAATATTTGCCCCCCCCCCCCCGCTTTTGCCCCCTGTCTCCTACGGCTATGCTGAGAACCCATAGGCACTTGTAAAGATCGACTTTTATTACATACTATGTTGAACTCTAAAAAAGTTCAGATGGATGGTAGGGCCCAATTCTCATTTGATGAAGCCACGCTACCGTTGTTCCCTGCCTAGCGCAGTCTGCCTCACCCTCACCACCATGCTTCAGAAAACTCCTCGGATTTCGGTCACTCGATTCTGAAATCAGGACATTATCCTTAGAAGTTGACATAAATCATTTTAATGGGAAAAAATATTTATTATGGGCCCCTGCTTTACTTTTTCCAAAAATTGCATTCAATTATTATTGCAGTGTCACGATCAATGCTTCTATGTACTTCGGCATCTTAAAGGTGAATTGCTATGGAAAACATTTCCCAAAGATGCGCTGTATGTCGTGATATGTGCAATTTAATATATTTAATACAAAATAACAATATTTATCTTCTTAAATAAAACCTTTATTTACAGAACATATTTTAAATATTTGCAATCTACTCTTATATCATACATTGACTGAGTTTCATCTCGATCATCAATTGGAATAAAAACTCACACAAGCAACACAATTTCGTTAATCAAAATCAAGTCCAAAGAATGGTAAATGGTTGTATAGTAGTACAGGCAGTGTTTCGAAAGAGTAAGCATGTACGGCTAGTATCAATCTAATTAAAATTAGATTACATTTAGTTTCGGTTATTTTTTGATTGTCGACTCCATGTAATCTGACGACTTATATAAGGCGAGCATCTTCTGGTGACGAAAATTTCAGCCAATCAAAAACTACCTTCAAAATCGCGGGTCTATGCATTGATATGCATTGTGGGAAGACAAAACCGAAACTAAATCAACACAGCAGTTTAAATTATGACGTAATACAAACTATACAAATATAAACGTTGTTCTGATTGGCGGAGGGGTGGTACGTGCTATAAATTGCTTATTGGTCACCAGAAGATGCTCGCCTTATAGAAGTGGTTAGATTACATGAAGTCGACAATCAAAAAATAACCGAAACGAAATGTAATCTAATTTTAATCTCTCTGTTTTTGAGAGTCTACAGCTTGTGATTGTAACTAACGTCTACGACACACATTGCGACCAAAGTCGGTGATTGAAGATAATTAATAATAATAATAAGCGTTTGTATGTTGAACACGTTAGTGATGGTTGAAAAGTTTCTATTAAGTTTAATACTTCGTCGTGATATCTCAATATCAGGTTAACTAATTCAATATACTGATTTGGGCTGCCTTAACATCATGTATCCTGCTAAACATACGACTGCATTCCTGGTAATGGAACCGATATCAGAAAACCTACAAAAAATAGTTTGATTTAGTAACGTTATTAATATTCTCATTCCATATTGAGGGGATGTTCGCGGTGGTATGATTAGGTTCAGGTTTCGTTAAAACATGTCAAGAAGATTGCCTTCTGAGATGATAACGTGCTAAAGAATGGTGACTTTTGAAATAAAAAGGGTGTCTTAAATTGTGCATTTAAAAGTGTTTACGAGCATTGAACGGGTCTCGATAAGCAAGGGAAATACCTAATGATTTGAAAAAATATATAAAAAATTAGATTCCTTTGGTGACAATTTGAACAAATCCGTCAAGAATTGTTAACTTTTATGAATATCACGTGGGCGTATAAAGAACAAATTAATGATTTATACTTACATGGTAGTGTTTCTTATGAATTCAAAGATTGATGGATTCTTTCTGTGATCATAATCTGTTGATAATGCAGAATACTTCATATCTTTGAAACTTATACCATTTACTGTAGTGTCATGGACGGGAAGTTGGAGTTCTGTAAATGAATCGATTGGAAAATATTTTTCTGTTGACATTTCTTTACTTTTAAATGATATCATTTTTCCGGATTTAGTAAGTTTTGGTGTTGAAAACTCTTCAACAGATCTGGCACGTTTGGCTGGTATATGATTAAAGTCTACAGAATCTGATCTTGCACGCCTAGTTGATAACCGTTCTCTACCGTCTACGGATCTACCACGTCTTGTTGATAAACGTTCTCTATCTTCCACTGATCTAGCACGTCTTGTTGATAAACGTTCTCTATCTTCTACAGATCTAGCACGTCTTGTTGATAAACGTTCTCTATCTTCCACTGATCTAGCACGTTTTGTTAATAAACGTTCTCTATCTTCTACTGATCTACCACGTCTTGTTGATAACCGTTCTCTATCTTCCACAGATCTAGCACGTCTTGTTGATAAACGTTCTCTATCTTCCACTGATCTAGCACACCTTGTTGATAAACGTCCTCTATCTTCCACTGATCTAGCACGTCTTGTTGATAACCGTTCTCTATCTTCTACTGATCTAGCACGTCTTGTTGATAAATGTTCTCTATCTTCCACTGATGTAGCATGCCTTGTTGATAAACGTTCTCTATCTTCCACTGATATAGCACGTCTTGTTGATAAACGTTCTCTATCTTCTACTGATCTAGCACGTCTTGTTGATAAACGTTCTCTATCTTCTACTGATCTAGCACGCCATGTTGATAAACGTTCTCTATCTTCTACTGATCTAGCACGCCTTGTTGACAAACGTTCTCTATCTTCCACTGATCTAGCACGCCTTGTTGATAAACGTCCTCTATCTTCCACTGATCTAACACGACTTGTTGATGAACGTTCTCTATCTTCTACTGATCCAGCACGGCTTGTTAATGAACGTTCTCTATCTTCTACAGATCTAACACGTCTTGTTAATAAACGTTCTCTATCTTCTACTGATCCAGCACGCCTTGTTGATAAACGTTCTCTATTTTCTACTGATCTAGCACGTCTTGTTGATAAACGTTCTCTATCTTCTACTGATCTAGCACGCCTTGTTGATAAACGTTCTCTGTCTTCTACTGATCTAGCACGCCTTGTTGATAAACGTTCTCTATCTTCTACTGATCTAGCACGTCTTGTTGATACACGTTCTCTATCTTCTACAGATCTTGCACGTCTTGTTGATAAACGTTCTCTATCTTCTACAGATCTTGCACGCCTTGTTGATAAACGTCCTCTATCTTCTACTGATCTAGCACGGCTTGTTGATGAATGTTCTCTATCTTCTACTGATCTAGCACGCCTTGTTGATAAACGATCTCTATCTTCTACAGATCTTGAACGTCTTGTTGATAAACGTTCTCTATCTTCTACAGATCTACCACGTCTTGTTGATAAACGTTCTCTATCTTCTACAGATCTAACACGTCTTGTTGATAAACGTTCTCTATCTTCCAGTGATCTAGCACGCCTTGTTGATAAACGATCTCTATCTTCCACTGATCTAGCACGCCTTGTTGATAAACGTTCTCTATCTTCCACTGATCTAGCACGTCTTGTTGATAAACGTTCTCTATCTTCTACTGATCTAGCACGCCTTGTTGATGAACGATCTCTATCTTCTACAGATCTAGCACGGCCTGTTGATGAACGTTCTCTATCTTCCACTGATCTAGCACGTCTTGTTGATAAACGTTCTCTATCTTCTACTGATCTAGCACGCCTTGTTGATAAACGTTCTCTATCTTCTACTGATCTAGCACGTCTTGTTGATAAACGTTCTCTATCTTCCACTGATCTAGCACGTCTTGTTGATAAACGTTCTCTATCTTCTACAGATCTAGCACGTCTTGTTGATAAATGTTCTCTATCTTCTACTGATCTAGCACGCCTTGTTGATAAACGTTTTCTGTCTTCCACTGATGTAGCACGTCTTGTTGATAAACGTTCTCTATCTTCTACAGATCTAGCACGTCTTGTTGATAAATGTTCTCTATCTTCTACTGATCTAGCACGCCTTGTTGATAAACGTTTTCTGTCTTCCACTGATGTAGCACGTCTTGTTGATAAACGTTCTTTATCTTCTACTGATCTAGCACGTCTTATTGATAAACGTTCTCTTTCTTCTACTGATCTAGCACGTCTTGTTGATAAACGTTCTCTATCTTCCACTGATTTAGCACGTCTTGTCGATAAACGTTCTCTATCTTCTACAGTTCTTGCACGCCATTTTGATAAACGTTCTCTGCCTTCTACAGATCTAGCACGTCTTGTTGATGAACGTTCTCTATCTTCCACTGATCTAGCACGTCTTGTTGATAAACGTTCTCTATCTTCTACTGATCTAGCACGCCTTGTTGATAAATGTTCTCTATCTTCTACTGATCTAGCACGCCTTGTTGATAAACGTTTTCTGTCTTCCACTGATGTAGCACGCCTTGTTGATAAACGTTCTTTATCTTCCACTGATCTAGCACGTCTTGTTGATAAATGTTCTCTATCTTCCACTGATCTAGCACGTCTTGTTGATAAACGTTCTCTATCTTCCACTGATCTAGCACGTCTTGTTGATAAACGTTCTCTATCTTCCACTGATCTAGCACGTCTTGTTGATAAACGTTCTCTATCTTCTACAGTTCTTGCACGCCTTTTTGATAAACGCTCTCTGCCTTCTACAGATCTAACACGTCTTGTTGATGAACGTTCTCTATCTTCTACAGATCTAGCACGGCCTGTTGATGAACGTTCTCTATCTTCCACTGATCTAGCACGTCTTGTTGATAAACGTTCTCTATCTTCTACTGATCTAGCACGCCTTGTTGATAAACGTTCTCTATCTTCTACAGATCTACCACGTCTTGTTGATAAATGTTCTCTATCTTCCACTGATCTAGCACGTCTTGTTGATAAACGTTCTCTATCTTCCACTGATCTAGCACGTCTTGTTGATAAACGTTCTCTATCTTCTACAGATCTACCACGTCTTGTTGATAAACGTTCTCTATCTTCCACTGATCTAGCACGTCTTGTTGATAAACGTTCTCTGCCTTCTACAGATCTAACACGTCTTGTTGATGAACGTTCTCTATCTTCTACAGATCTAGCACGGCCTGTTGATGAACGTTCTCTATCTTCCACTGATCTAGCACGTCTTGTTGATAAACGTTCTCTATCTTCTACAGATCTTGAACGTCTTGTAGTAGATAATTTTTCTTTTGTGTACGAGTTCTGCATATGAATAGATTTAACAGTCTTTCCTTTCACACATTTTGCACTGTCCTTTATTTCTGACACAAGTTCACCTTTAGTGGGATAAGCATAGCGTCCATCACCCTCTTTGAGACATTGGATTTTTGCAGTTCGGCGACGTTTTCTAGTACTTTTTGTAGCAGTCTTGAGTAAATCGAGCCTTTCTTCAGCATTTAGCGGTTGCCCAGGTTTGGATATTCTCATAAACATGGAAGTAGATGTAGCAACTCTGTTGTTGTGGTCAATTGAGCCTCGGTGATATTCTGATAAAACCATGGTCAAACAAATCAGCTCCACTAATAGTAGTGATCTCATCATTTTGATAACTGAAATAAAAAAAATATATAATATTCTATAGTTCATTACATCATTACTATAAGGTTTCTTTCAAAATTATATAAGACTGACCCCGCATCTAAAAATGTACACTGCCAGTAAATATAACTGATGCGTTGGAGAAAAGCTACAATTTCCCTGCATTTTTAAACAGTGTGTCTAACTGTAGCAAATTGGCTCAGTATATGCAATTTAAGGCTTTAATATGTTATACATAATTGAAAGCTGGACTGATCGCAGACTTGTTGAGATGCAGTATCAAGGTGCAAACGTTTCGAAGAGCGAATCGAACAAACGTTTTTAATGGTTTGATGTCGTCTTGACGTGTTCAAATTCTACACGACATATCTGCAATAAGTTCAGGAAGGCAAACGTTTGCAGCATTTAATTGTATATACTGAAAAAAATGTCAACAATGAATAAAACTGATTCATGTAAACGGACAGTCAATTAGTTTAAGAAACGTCACACTGAAAAGGATTCTCCCCTTTTTCAAAACAGCATTATACCTGTAAGTTGAACGCAGGACAGAGTCTAAAATATTTTCACACTTACCTTAAAATGAATTTGATTTAGCACAGAGCAGAAATGTTTCTGAAGAGAGCATCAGAGTAAGATCATTATATAGACCTTTATAAGATAATTTATCAATTTATTTGATGGACACACTTTACCATATTATGTCTCCACTCCCCCTCTATAGAATCAATATAGATTGATTCAATTTATAATAATTTATAGCCTTATTAGACTTTTGTTATATCTGATTAAATAACTAATAGAATGATAAATTCAGTCTAGAACATCTCTTTGCACTATGCTGTATTTTAACTTTATCGTTTAAAGAATAAACTTGGTTATTATGAAGGTTCCGTTACTATACAAGAGTTATAAATACTCAGAATTTGCCGACCGCCTAGAATTTTACGAAGAAAAATTTCATTGATATGTCTGGAATGACACCAAAATGAGACATAAACAATAAATTTGACTTAATCTACTTAATAAGATGACTGAATCTTCGGCCAATTTCGATTAATAGTCAGTGAAGGGTTAAATTGAAGCACCTGTTTTAGGAACTTAACGGCGAGTCTTTTGTCATTCAATAACGACATATTTAAAAGTCTATCACATATTTAATAACTCGTGTGATTGAGCTGCCAATCTCATGAATTCAAATAAGATATTTTCAGACACCCTGATATTCTCGTCAAATTTATGATAAGTTATAGACGTTAAGTAACCGGCTTTATATCACTGTATTCAATATTGTCTTTGAGTGATCGAAGTAACAAACATAACAGTACTGTTTCTGTGTTCATTAGCACAGTCACACAGGTTCATAAAATTGTAAATTATATAATGATGCGCCACGCAAAAGAAGTCTTCGAAGTTGTTGGTTAATTAAAACTAAAAGAATATGACATTGTATCTCACCAAAATTGTTTCAAATAACAAATCTCTGATGAAAAGGTTCAATTTTGGTATCAAACAAACATTTTTAACTAGAACTTTTATTAATATGCTACGTGTAATAATATGTTTTACAAGATGGAAAAGAGGCTAAAACCTCTGAATATTGAAGACGTAAACATGTCTCCTGCTTATTCTGGAAGTTTCGTCTGGTAATATCGAACCAATAACTAAACTTGCTATTTGAATATTATGTTCTTTATAAACACAATCAGCGTGAACAACTAGATGCTTAATACATTCAAATCTTCAGATATAGTTTACATTTTTTATAGAGAAATTTGCTAACTGCCCCTTTAAAATCATAAAAATTTTATGCACTTGTTTGACTTTTTTGTAACAGTCGTCTTTTTCATTGCTATGTAACTATTTTGAATTGTTGTTACAACTGTTCTTAGAAAAGGGCGACTGAAAATATTTCTTTTGTCAGTGTTGGTTCAATAGGATTAAAACTTTCAATCTTTTGTAAATATGTAATACACAGGTTTATGTCTTAATCCATAAAAACCTGTGAATAAGAGCAAACAATCTCTTCTAGTACTCATTGAATTACTGATTAAAATAATAATATAACATTACGCTATTTAGAAAATAACATGAATCTAATTAAATCTTATGGTCACTCTTTTTAAAGAACTATTTCTTACAATTTTTTTAACCAAAATACACATGATTTTCTACCAAAAATACCACTTTTAAAACATAATCTTTTAATTCAATTTTCACCAAAAGAAACAGTTTTCCCTAACTTTTTAAACGGTTTTTGTCATTGTGATCTGAGAATCAAGTTTCAATTATCACCAAGATTAGCTGAAATAAGTATCTAATTATCGACAAACAACTCAGTGAAATAACAAGATCACACAAACAGCAATGAACAAATTACAAAAACCAAAGAAAGGGAATGTTAAAAATAAACTTGATGCTACTCTGGGATGGATATTGTCAACTTGATCTGCAATGTGAAACCATTTCCTTTTTTGTAATCTGACGTCTATAGTTCCAAGTACTAAGCGTTTTAAGACATCACTATAGTAGATGCCGTATCAATTGAGATAGTGGTGTTTAAAACGCGTAGTTTAAGTCGAATAGAAAAAAAAAACAGACTCAAAATGGTATAACATGAATGCTTCCTATCAACAACATGCATAAAATATTTTTAAAAAACCCTTAAGCAATCTCTTTAAACGCCTTGGATCCACCCAATCGTTATGAACTAAGTGATCTGGAAAGCTGATTTTATTCAAATTGATCATGTATAACATGAGTATATTACATGAACATGCATGTGGTATATTATAAATCGTCTCAATTGTATTCTAATCAATTCTAACATAATCCTAACAATCAACTTGGTACAGTGTCCAGAGAATTAATAAGTGAACCAAAATGGACTGCTATTGAAATTGGGCTACAAAAAGGTGTACTCATTGACGTGAACTAAAAACTTTACTTTTTATTTCCATGTACACATATCAACAATCGAGAAAAATATTCACATGTATTTATAGTTTGATACTTAATATTCTTTCAATCTGTTTGTATTGAAGCCTCATGTCTGTTATCATAACGGTCAGCAATCGGTTTCAAGATTTTAATTCCCTTGTATCTATGCCAGTAATAGTATCAATGTCAGCAGTCGCTTTCAAGATTTTAATTCCGTTGTATCCAATATCCATGCCAGCATTCGTATCCATGTCAGCAATAGCTTTTAAGATTTTAATTCCGTTGTATCCGAATCTGAAATCGCTTTCGAGATTATCATTACCATTTTTCGAATTATAAGATGAAAACGGATTAGTTTCGCATGCTTTTAATTCCGTTTTTTACGCCTACATGGAATTGTGGACGTAAATTATCTCACCCCTGTCCGTCAATCAGTTCACATTAAAATTTATTGTATGTACTAAAGAGAGAACAGTTGTTATCCAATGAAACTCCTAAGGCATGTGTATTTGAATAAGACCTCAGGAAAGTTCACATTGAGTATAATTTTGAAGAACGTTTTTTAGTGATTACCCTTAATTTTGGTTTATTGGCGCGATATATGCCGCAGCTTTTTTTTATCCGATCTGAAATAAAACTTGTATGCCTGTATGTATCGAGTATCCCCAAAAAACGTCCCCAACTTCGTCGTGAAGCATCTCAGCTATTAACCAATCTCTTTCAAAATCCTCACAAACATTTTTTAGATGACGTTGCCGAACCCTGAAATATTGAGTCATCGAATGAAAATTGTACAGGTACTTTCCCTCTCAAAATAGCATGTAAAAAAATCAGAGCAACTTTCTCAATTTTTTTTTTCAAGCCGTGTAACTGTCATGTATCTCATCTCAAGGTACCATCTCCCTAGAAGCGACGATCTTGCCTTTCAGTTCCTGTCCACTTAGTTTGTCCCTCTGGCACCGATAACGACTCCGGGCCATATGGGATTCTCTTAAGGAAAGGGTGACAGAAAATGAACTGAGAGGAGGGTGGGCGTTTGAGATGCAATCTGGATCAGTATCCTGGGTCGCCAAAATGTTGGAGGGCACATTAAATACACTACGAACTGGGTATAATTTGCTCTAATATTTCCTTTGCAAGAGCAAAATCGATTCGAAAAGGGTGAATGTTCCCCTTTAAAAAGAGCTGCAATAGGGATAAGGTTATCTTGCTACCAATGATATTTTTATATCCTTTTGAACTTCGACCTCATCACTTAACTGTTTTTATTTATTTATTTATGGCACTGTTGCCCTTTGCATGTGCCCATTCAAGATTCTGTCTAATATTGTTTATTCGCAAATGATCAGTCGGTTACGACCTTTACCCTATACATAAATGTAAACATGTTTTCTATCATCAAATGTTATCCAAAATGTAGATATTGATCTCATGCATAGGTCATTTATTATAGGCCATGAAAAAAATTATGAATAAACTCAACTTTTAATTAAAGATTGATATAGTAAACCTGATACAAATACTTACGGCGCCCCTTTTCTTATTATGACAAAAATTGAATACCCCTACTTATCAAGAATAGTTTTCATAACAAAAAGTCAGCCAAGTACAATTATTGCCATATCATATATAGCCATGTTAACAGAACAAAGGATATAATAAAAAAAATGTTTTATTTTAAGCATTCATTTCACTTACTAAATATACTTGTAATAAATGTTTGCAATATGCTCATTTACACCACAAAGTTTGCAAAAGTAAGGTGATTACAATATTCAACCAAAATGATGAAGGGAAATTGTTGTTGGATATTATTTATTCTGATGTATATGGACGGTAAGTGATCAAATGACTCTGGATCGTAAACTGAGAGATATAATACGGAATAACTTATAAGTATGTTTTTATCTTGTTATGTGTTTACGAAGAACATAACCTGACTTTATACAACCATGTTGATTTTCGGATAGAGCTCAAGTCATAATATGTTAATCATGACAAGGAATCCTTATTAATTAATTTTTGTATGGTAGTCTTGTTGTACGGACATTTTGAATTATGTTTCAGTTTGTTCTACGAATATTCTTGTAAATTACTTCACAAGATTTCAAAAATGAAAGTAAAAAAAAAAGATTTCATATTGTGAAATAAAAATCATGATAATCAGAATTTTGAGGGAATTGTGAGATTCTGCATGGATTGCTCTCTATATATTTCGGAAGGGAAATGTAACTTCTCTGTAGTCTAAAATAAGAAAAAAGATTATGTATCTAGCGGACGAAATAACAGATTAATTCTTCAGAAATTCTATATCTAATTTATTTCTTGGCGTCTTCAGTTAACCAACTAAAATATGAATGGTGTCGACTGGGATATTTTCCATTCAATTTTAAGACGAATATGACATTTTTGTGTCTTTCTTTTAAAGCGATACTACCTCTTAGAATGAATAAAAAAATTAAGTTCTCAAACTTGGTCAATCAGAGTACTAGTATATATTCATCAACAGTGTCCAAAGCATACAAACAGAATCAAATAAACCCATAAAACTATGTAATTTTCCATACAATATCAGATTATTATTTATAAATGTCTTAATTTGAATTAAGGGATTTAATAATTTTTGTATTGAAACATAGTTTTCTGGATTTATAAAATTATTTAGGTAATCTGTTTTATAGTTATGCCACTAGGTTTGTCCCCTGATGAATATATACTCATATTGACCAAGTTTGAAAATTTACTTTTTTTGTTCATTCTAAGAGGTTGTATCGCTTTAAGGAATACTTTGTTTTTCCAAAGATTTGATTGAATTTGTTTTGTTATAATTCCACCATAGGCTAATCATTTCGACCTGTTTTATGAAAATATGTGTAATCACCACATCGTTTTACTTTTGACTGAGCTATGGTGATTATCCCTTTTTAATAAATATGGAAATCTTTCAAATCATTTTTTTATTCATTTTTCATTCCAGCATCTTATGTGATTACTGGTCAAAATGTTGATACATGTTATACAGCAGGTGCCTGTGGTACCGAGACTATCACATGTGCGACGGGAACTGTGATTGCGCCCGAAATAAATTACCTGTTCAAAAAAGCAACTCCTATTGTTTGTCCAGGACCTACTGATGAATGTGACCATGCCTGTTGTACGTTCGCTGAAGATGATGGCAACGACGATACAAATTATGAAATTCCAGAAACGAATGACATATTAGATTTTATGGTACCATGTTTAAAACAAGAATCGTGTAACGTACAATCTCCGTTTGACAACACCAAGGATTTTGATTATGTGTACTTTCCATATTCCTGTTTAGAAGGTAAGAATTATTTATTAACTCTGGTGTAATATGTCTTTTCAGAAACAAAACAAATGATGTAAAGTAAACATTACGCAGCCGGATGACCCAATGGGTCCAGGACCTGTAGTACGACTTAGATAACAACAAAATTCTCTCCCACAAAGTACATGACCGTATGTGAAGAATCGATTCGTCCGGACCAGAGTAGCCCAGTTAGTCCCCATGGTACTGGAATTTTTTCATGTTCTCCGAGGTATCTCCAAAGTTATAACAAAGACAATCTGTAATGTAAATAATCGATTAAATACCCGTGAAATCTTCAATCAATGGAGATGGCTTTAGCCTGTAGCGTTTCATGGGTTGTCGATGGTATCTGAAAAGGAAATCGTTTTAATATCGTGAAAAATCACTCATATCGTGTTCTGGAAGTGATACAAATAGCTCTATGAGCTACTAAAGCGTTTAGACATTTAGCTGAAATGCACTTTTGTTTCAATTTTAGAAGTATGCTAAGCACTGATGTAATGTTCTGTAATTGTTTTTTCAGCAACTAAGATAGTCGATATGGTAGATAATGTAGCAACAAATACTTTTAATGGTGATGCATCAGTATTCTACTCTGGCGCCACGGAAGCAACACCTGGAACCAATTGTTCATGTCAAGTTAGCAGTACATCAGAAATGACCATCACATCAATATATGTATATCTGGACCAAATAACTTGCCCTCAAATAAAGTTAACTAACGATGGTGGTGCCAATATTGTTACATGTGATACTAGTGGATACTTATCTTTGGAAGATGATTACGGTCCGGGAAATCAATTTTATTTTGAACTAAGTAATTTAAATGCGACTCAAGTCAATGTTATTTGGGTAAAGTTTGAAACTGGTAAGACATCCTGCTCTTGTTTAAGACCTACTGTATATTGAAGCAAATCTGTATCCAGTCTGTAAACGATATTGATCAGGGGCCTTATTCTCAAAAACTTGACTTAAGATGATTTTAATGTTCAAGATATCTGATTGGCCAATCACCTAAATCGATTTTACTTTTAGTCTTATTATACAATCATATTACTGTATTTCTTAAAATCTAGATTTTATCTTAGTTAAGTTTTCGAGAATAAGGCCCCAGTACTACTAAAACTACCTGAAAATGAAAACTTTTTTTAGTTTTGAAATTCTGCTCAGTATCAACCCTCTTCTTACTTTCTGTGGTGAATCCAATCTTACTGATATTTATATTATGAGCTCCAATTATTAATAGTCTAAGTTAATAAAAAAGCAAAGATACATTGGTTTTACCGAAGACGAATTTATGTCCAAATTTAGGAATATTTCCCGCTTAAACTTTTCGAAGGGATGAAGGATTATTTCAAATTGAAACTTACAAAGACATATATTTTTGTCAACGGAATATCATTTTAAGTAAAGAAGAAAATTGTAAGAGGACTACTTAGGCCAATTAAATTATCTCGTCCATCCTCGTGATTCTTTTTAATTTTGTTTTAGATCCTGCAGCAGATATTAATGTTCAATGCAACGGATGTAGTCGAACAACAACAGCATCTCCACCTGTAACAGGTAACACTTCATATTTAATATTAAATAATTTACCTTATATTACATCACAAGTATTAGTCTCTCCTTTCATGGAAAAAGCGTCTAGTCGTTCGGATGGGACAATAACCCGAGGTCCCGTGTGCTATTGGCTGTGAACGTTAAAGATCTCTCGACAGTTGGAAATCGAAAAAAAGAGCAGGCTAATGCCGCGGTCCTGGCAAAATTTACCTCATTGCACACTACATGGCGTAAAACTTCATTCAGTTCATTTCATTTCCTTAATTGTTACTTTTGAACAGAGATTGTAATATATTATCCCTCTATGGATATTGACGTTGGTTTTCGCGTATTCTTTCAGCTGTACCATCGGTGGCTACTGGTTGTTACTCTGATTCTGTAACTTGTTCAACCGTTGACGTATCCTGTACTACTGACGATGTTATAGTACCATCATCATACTACATAGTGAAGAAAACAACTCCAAATACTTGTCCTGCACCAGCTGGAGATTGTGGTAATATTTGCTGTTCGTTCGATGAAACTGATTTCACAGACACCAACAATTATGAATTTGCTGGAACTGATGATACATTGAGTTACATTAGTGAATGTATAAAGAAGGAATCGTGCTCAGTTCAAACCACATACAACGGATCTTTGTCTTTCGATTACCATGCTTTTTCATATTATTGTAAACCAGGTAGGTTATATACATATATGTATTTAACTCTGATCTTTGTTATAAACTTTCACCTAAATTTATTAACTTGGCATTCATAACTTACCAGAATTCAACTGATCACTCTAATATAAAATACTGTATAATTGAATAATTAATGCTTATTGGCCCATTGAATTATTTGCTTATGCCAAGTTGTTTCGACTGGAAAGATTTTAAAATGGTATTTTGACTTTGTCTGCATATTTTCAGTAAGGGCTACTAGCAATTTCACTGAAAATAAGCGTAATATATGAGGACTAGTAAAAGTAAAATCATAGAACGAATAATTAAGTGAAATTGCCAGAACCATAGACGTGTGATTGGAAATTGGATTGGTACAAATCTATACTATCCGTGTTCTCCACTGATGTACACGTACACAATTAAGAAAACCGTTTGACTATTTGTTCATAGAAATTGTATAGAGTGTTTATAAATAAGTTTTTTGGAAGTGTATCGGGGGGACACTCGTGACATCATTTTGAACCATTCAAATGTTTAATCAAACGTTCGTTCAAATATGTTATCTCCCTTTAATAGCACGATCTACTAAATAATTGGGTGTTTATTTTAGAAACAAGCATCGTAAACATGGTGGATAATATTGCTTCTATGACCTTTAATGGAGAAGTATCTATATACTATTCAGCAGCAGAAGAACCCACTCCTGGTACCAACTGTTCTTGTGTCGTATCAAGTGCTACTTCATTCACAGTTGCATCATATTACGCTTTCTTTGATTCTACCACATGCTCTAATGTTCGTGTTACATTATCTGATGCAGATCTATATACGTGTGATGCTGATGGTTATTTGTCATTTGAAGACAGTTTTGGAACAACTAATCAACTGTACATTGAGCTTCAAAACTTGAATGCTGCCTCAAATAATGTTATATGGTTGAGTGCTACAACAGGTAAACCATTTATCAAGATTAGGAGTTATAATAATTCATTATCACTTCAATTGGGATATGTTCACTTTCCGATCACCTTATCTTTTTGTTGTGTGCTTTTCAACTCAAAATCGCTCAGATTTATAATACATAAATATATATCGGGTGTCGCATAAAAAACGTCCCCAAGTTTGACGGCAAGTAACTCACCTGGTAAAGGGATCTCTTTCATAATTCTCTCTTTCATAATTCAGAATGAAAATTGTACAAGAACTGCTCTGAAGTAAAAATGTGTCAAAAAATTCAATATTAGAGCAAATTACTTATTTCATCCTGTGTTCAATGTGCCTTCCACCACTTCAACCACGAATATCCACAGTTTTCCACCCCGAGATGCTGTCGTGGATCTAAAGGTACCCTTTCAGTTCCTGTTTAGCCTGTTTGTCCAGCTGGCGACGGTAATGACTCTGTGTCATAAGGGATTCTCTTAAGGAAAAGGAGTACCAAGGCACACTGACTGATCAGGAACAGAAAGCCAGTATGGTTACTTCTTAGGAGATGGTATCATTAAATGAAATCCTTGACAGCAATGACAGCATCGATATTGTGGGGCACAAAGAACACAGGTTGAAATTGGTAATTTGCTCTAATATTGATGCTATTTTGTCCGGTGCAGTTCTTGTACACTTTTTATTCTATGACTCTCATATTATCAGGGTTGGTCAACAACATCTTGAAATATATTTATGAGAAGTTTAAAAGAGATCGATTTATTAATAGCTGAGATACCTCCCGAAAAATTAGGGGACGTTTTTTTGTGACACCCGATATAATATATAAATGAAAGCACTGATGCTTCCGTTCTGTTAAACATTTTCTATTTTCGGTAAATAATCATTATTTAATGATTATGGGAATCAGACAAGATTAATTCTGTACACTGTGTGTATTATGGTTATTTTTAACATTTTTACAGATTCTGTCGATGACATCAATGTAAGTTGCTCTGGTTGTAGTCGAAGTACAACAACAACCCCCACAACTACTACTTCTACTACTACTCCAACAACAACTACATCTACAACTACCCCGACTCCAACTACCACTACATCAACAACTACCCCGACAACAACCACATCCACAACTACCCCGACAACAACCACATCCACAACTACCCCGACAACAACTACATCAACAACTACCCCGACAACAACTCCAACTACCACTACATCAACAACTACCCCGACAACAACTACTACATCAACAGCTACTGAAACAGCTACTTCTTCCTCCACAAATGCATCTCCGACTACAGAAACCACTAAATCAGCAACAGCTACTCCTTCAACAACTCTTACAGGAACAGCGTCATCAACAACCACTTCAGCACAGCAAACGGCTTTATCTAATAGCACTGCTGATACAGTTAACTCAACAGCAATTAATGGGGAAAACTCATCAACAAGTAAGTATACTTTATTCCACGTGTACCAATGGGGAACACTTGAGACACTGACGTAATTGACAATAGAAGTGCATTAGTTTAACGCCAACATGTTCTTTTCAATTAGACATTATATCGACTTTTCCTCTTAATTCTACTTTTTATTTTTAGATTCTGGCATCGATGCAGAAACAGGTAAGTGTATGATTAATGACAATCATCTTGTATATCGTTTTTACTTCATTCAGCAGCATCAAAAAGATGGCCTGGAAAATGTTATCGTTAAAAATCATCATTGATCACGTGATTATTGGTGGCTGTTTCGTTTTAAATGAGTAATAGGTTTCGTAGCATTTTCTGCCAAAGTAAAGGGACTGTAAAGAGATTTCCTAAACTTTGTATGTGTATCGTGGACACTGATAGCATCCATTCGCCATTCCAATTTCCATTCCGACGTCTGTTGTTTTTGCAATTGCACTAAAACTAACGCGTTTAGTGACGACACTAGTAGTGATCTACCGGGAGTTACTATTGATATCTATGCAGATAACTGTCAGTAACGTAATAAAACGCGTTAGTTTTAGTGGAATTGCAAGAACCACAGATGTCTGAATGGAAACTGGAATGGCGCCAATTGATGCTATCAGTGTCCCCAATACACATACAGCGTCTAGGAAACCTCTTTACAATCCCTTTAATAGGTGGCAGAATTAACAACCCCGCATTTAATTTGCATAATGATATCTGCTGAACTAGCCGTGTTACAAAAGTAACTGAAGACTAAGCAAACATTTTTTGAAACACCAACTCTGAAGGTAAAATGTAATGTAACGTAAATACAATGTAATAAAAACAGTTATCATTACAGTGTTACGTATAATGTGTTGCGTATTTAAAAATAGAAATAGTAGCGTTAGTGTTACGGATTGTGTGCAGTTCTTGTGATTCAGTGTTTTATCGGTATAATTACAGAGGCTTCAACTAGTTCCACTGCTTTGATAGTAGGAGTAACTGCTGGTGTTATAGTGTTAGGAGTTACGGCAGTTATGGTAACTCATGGAGTTATGTATCTTATTCATAAGTAAGTTTTGGTTTGCATGAAACCTATTTTTGATATACATTATATAATAGTTCCTAGCTATCAGTAATATTTAAAAAAATGATTAACTATCGGAGACTTCGGTCCTATATTACCAATTGTTGTTTTCTTGAATATTGATAGAAAATGATCGATTATCGATTCTCATCATTATGTAAAACGTTTAAATTTTCATTACAGGAAAAAGAATGCAAAAGTTATGCCTTAGAAGATTTACATGCCTAAACATGCCTTCCTTTATGATGTTTCGTCCGAAGTCCATACGTTTCTGTAAATAGTAAAATGTAGCCAGAATCCACATGCAAATACTGTATTATAAATCTTCTTGTGAATCTATGTTGTTATTGTTTGTCTGCAATAGATATGATGATGTCGACCTGTTAGTATTAAAGTGAACGACTGACTTTTTGAGAATTTCTATTGGCTCTAAATAGTGAAAATATAAACCAAAATCTGTGAAATGTGTTCTTTAGATGAAAAAAAAACCCCACCAAATTATAAGTATATGTCTTCTATAATTGTGCTGAAACATTCAAGGAAAGGTTTAGAAATTTCAGTGTCCAAGTTTAAACTCCTTAATTATCATTAGCAAAAACAAAAGTAGTGTACGTGTAAATATTAAATTTCAGAACTGTCAACTATTTTGTTCATGCAAAAAAAATCAGACCTTGACAGTAAACAGAAGACTGAGGCATCGAATTAAAGGTTTCTATCTCAAATCGAGGGGGTATATAATGCATATTTCACATGTTAGAAAGGATAAACTTACTATCAAATATTGTATAATTCAAGAAATCCATGTGCATGTAATCAAATTGGCAATACATTGTTAATATAGGCCCATAAAAACAGGAGTGGGGGAAATATAGGGGGGTAATAAGACATAAACATGTTAGGGACAGTAACATCAAAATTGCTTTATATAGACAGGAGCAGACAACCCCAAGGCCTTGAATTTTGCACTACCAACATTGAGAATGAGTTTTGGACAATTTGCCCCCACCCCACAATATGAAATTGCTTCCTACGTGCCTGTAACAGCCAGACTTTTCTTAAGAGGAAGTATATCAATAAATATATTTGATAATGAAAAGTAGTGTGAGAATGAGCATACCCTAACAGACGCACTGCTGTCACAATTTAACCGTTAGACAAGTTATATTTTCAAGGGAGGTAAAACATGTAAAATCCATTATAACGGGAGAAAACTCTGTCAAATTTTATTAAATGTAAAAATTAGATCCATGCATTTCCAGATTGCGGGAGATAACTCAATACCAAAATCATAAAGGTTGGTAGATGACAAGTTAACGTTCGCTTCCAGCAGCAACTGATATCGCAAACTAGGTAGTTGTTGGTAGTGGTGGTAGTTGGTAGTTGATTGGAATTAAAATCATAAAATGTACGCCATAGTAGTGGTGGGTGTTGCTCTCGAAGCACATCATGCTTACTCTTTTAGAAACACCTGATGGTACTTCTCGTATGGGAAGTCTACTACTATATAATTATTGCACCCGATTTTGTCATGCTCTGGACGAGATTTTTGGTTAACGGAATTGTTTTGCTTGTACGAATTTTTATTATTAATACTAAAAAGAACCAATACATTGACAGTCAAAGCATCGATTCATGCACAGCATAATTAACCAATAACACTATTAGTCTGTTGGTTTTTCCATTATCTTATTACATCAGTCTATTATTGCAAAATATTTTGATTAAATTGTGATTACAGTTAGATATATTATACTGCTGTAGATAAAGTTATCAGCTTAAGATTGTTTATTATTACGCAATGCTCCGTTATCGACAAATTCAAATTACAAAATTTATTAAAGGGGCAATTTCACAATCCATTTTACCTTATTATCAGAATTGTGAATTTTGTTTATAATAATACTAATTTAATTCATGAAGTCATAAGAGTTTTAGCCACAAAAATTTAAAAAAATAACCTAACAATCTAACAATAATATTACGGTTATGGTGTGAATAATGACTCAAAAATAATTCATTTTACAGAAATAGAACTTGCTTAACACTACTAAACGTAATATATTAGGGTCGTTAGTAGAACGGGAATCGTACCTACACCCCGGTGTCTGACGTTCCGTTCCATTTTGTCGACCTGTGTTCCGTACTGTCACACTTCTAACGGCAAACTGGAGTGAACAAAGCCGTTTGATTGCGTTTCAATAAAGATGCATCACGATATGTTTCGTTTTGCAGGAAGAAGCATCACGGTTCGTTGATTAATTAATTAAAGCATAAATAGTTCTCAAACACACGTGGCTGCCGTGGCAATTTTTTTGACAGTTATAATTCTGTCCTGCAGTCATGTTTGCTTATCACGTTGTCCAACGTTCAACCCGTTATCTCCACGAGGGTGAAGATATTGTAAACCTAGCATAAGGATTAAAACTGATAGGCTTCAATAACCAGTAATAATAAAATTAGCATAATAATAACATATCTTTATAATAATTACAAAATAACAAATTAGTATCAAATTTAATGGGATAATAAATAAAACGGTTACAAATCTTTGCTATAATAATTTAAGGCATTATTATTTTCAACACTGTTTACTGATCTAAACTCTTATTATGATCTTTCTTTAGGTGGTACTTAAGTAAAGATTTTTGCAAAAAAATTCTTTTACATATATGGCAAAATAAGTAATTACCTAAATGTTTGTTCATGTGAACCTTCAAATTGTTTTCTGAATTAAACCGTTGTGTACAGATAGTACAGACAAGCTTCTTATAATTAGTATGCATTGCCATATGCGTATTAAGAGATGATTTACAACTCAATGATTGGTAGCAAATTGTACATTGATAATGCTTATCTGCTTCTGATTTTGACAAGTGTTTCTTCTTCATATGATCATTTAAAAAATAACGTCTTTGGAAACCCTTTCAACAGTGACTACATTTATATGGAAATATCCCCGAGTGTGATCGAATGTGTTCTTTCAGAAGTGAGAGAGCACAATAACTCTTAGAACACAAATGACAAGGAAAATCCCCAACATCTTTATGTATGGACTGATGTCTTTTCAAATGACTCTTTTGTTTGAAGGTTTTATTACACTCGCTGCAATTAAACGATGGAATGTTTACTTCGTTATCGTGCATTTCTCTAACGTGTCTATTCCAATTGTTTCTGGTACAAAAAGACTTGTCACATTCTGTGCAATGAAAGTATTTCTCTAAGGTATGAGTCAGCATATGCCTTGATAAAGCATATTTATCCGATAGAACCTTGAAGCATTCTGGACATGTTTTTTCGTCTTTCGAAGTTGTTTGTGATGAAACCTCAATATCTATCGTAGTTGACGATATTGAATGCTTAGATATCAAATGTTTTCTTAAAGCAGTTTTTCTCTGATAGCTTTTTGTACAGTATGAACACGAGAATGTATCAATCTGATTCCCAGTCTTCTGTTTGAAATTTGGTTTACGTTTCGCATTCGAGGTGACGTTTTTGCTCTCTGTTACATTTGCGGCTTCACCATTGATTGTTTTGCAATCCTGGTTGCTTTTGGCACTTACATCTGTTATATGGTCTATAATTGACACGTCATCAATATCCGATTGAGTATTGTGTCCTTCAGATTTCTTATTTCTTATATTAGTAATACTATTTTCATGAACATTTAAATTTACAGTACCCGCACTATCACTGCTCATAGCACTGTTATGAATTCCGCAGCCACTGTTTTGAGTATCACTCTCATTGATTTGAGTTCCACCGACGTTGTTTTGAGTTCCACAGACGTTATTTTGAGTTCCACAGACGTTATTTTGAGGTCCTCTATCATGGTTTTGAATTATTCCACTTTCATTGTTTTGAGTTCCACAATCTTTGTTTTGAAGTCCCGTCCAACTGTTTTGAGATTCACAACAATGACTGTTAATCATACCACGTTCAGCAAAACCATTAATAGTGGACTCTATGTCAGAATTATTACGATCACTATCTGTATCACTACCAGTTCCACTATCATAGTCGAATTCACTGTCATCGTCGCTATAACAAATAGCATTATAGTCAGCTACCTTTACTGTTTCGTCATTTTCACGTCCTTCAGAGACAAGTGTGTCAAATTGCGGAACATTCCCCTTGTAGTACAGATTATCCACGTGGACATTTTCAACACTAACATCAACGTTAAACTCTTCATTTTCAGTGCTCCTTAGCTCCTCGATACCTATAACATGGCTTTCGAAACTTACTTCTCTCATGTCGATTTCGTCCCGTAATTCACTAAGATACGCGCACTATTGCTTGACGTAAAGGAAAACTTGAGTTACAAGGAGACGGATTGATGATATAATATATCTTATAATTGCGGGTTGTCCTTGGTAACAGCTTGTAAGTAAATAAAACAATTAATTGCCTCGAGGTTAGATTAAGATTAATTAACTATTCTTTATAATCGCTATGGGTATTTGTATTTGATCTCTCACACCCAGACACACTGTATTGAACATTATGGTTAAAATTAATATTACAATGATTATATCAATTATAATTTAAGTGTACCTACCAAAAACATTTAATTTGCACGAAAAGAACCTGATATTATTTACCAAGCAATTTTTTGGGTTGGATAAAAATGTAACCTATGACCAATTAGAATTGGTTTTGTTAACGTAATTCGGTTTTCGTCAGATCACCTCAGGAAACAGTAAATGTCATTGAATTTCAATTTCAATTTATTTAGCGTAATATTGTGATAAATGATTGCCAGGGGAAGTAAAGTCAGTTTCAGTTGACACGGGATGCAATATTGTCATTGAGTTGGGTAATTATTACACCATAAAGATAAATCCTCGTATCAACCTTATCGTAAATCATGAATTGTGTAACATTATCCATAATATAAAATGTTGAAGTCATGATGGAGGATAATTATATAAAACAGTGCATTTATCCTAGCAGTAACTCGAATCGATGTACGTTAATCGAGCAAATCAATTCTGGAGCATAATTACTTTTTTAATTCAGCTTTAGTAATGGCGTCTCAAATGTTTGTTACGTTTATAAGATAGGAATAAATGGACTAACACCCTTACCACAGGTCTTTGACGTTCTGTCAATAATAATAATAAAATAGGGTCAATGTTGAAAAATAGTGTACTTATGCCTCCGGTGTACTTTTTAATACATATTTATCACGGAGGCGTCGCCAATAGCAACTTTTGTCCATTTTCTAATAGTCGACAACTTCAAAGACGTTATGTTTACCAGGTGCATGAATACATACATGACCAACTTTGGTTCTCATGTTATTATTCTGTGGTACTGAGTCAAATCATTTTTTCGGACTCGCTTTATAAACTCTCGAAAACAGTACTGTTGTGTTAGATATAAGAAGCAAGTCACCTTAGTTCACAACCGATTTTGTATTGAAAGTTTTTTGTTTTGTATAACTTTGCATTACTTTTACCCAAAACTTATGTAGATTTGATTAAATACTTAGAATACCTGACGCACAAAAATTTAAAAATAAATGAACAATTTTCTACGTTATAATAATATAGCTAAGATTAATCGGTATTTCCAAAGTCAAAAGCACCGGATTCACTGAAACCAGAATCAGATTCACCGAAACCAGTGGCGAAAGCTTGAAACATGTCTCTGAAATCTGTATCACCAGAAAACATCCCTTTACCACTAGAACTACTGGTAGTGGTAGTGGTATACCAACCATCCTCCTCGTCAAATCCAGATGTAGCTTTATTTGCAATACAGGAAAACACTTTCATTACCATGTTGCCAGTAAAACCCAAAGCTGGAAGATAAATACACAATATATATGACATCTTTATCAATGACTCAAAGAAATGTAGCTTTTAAGATATTTAGTATCACCATAAACCTCTTGCGCCATTCCGATTTCTCGATGATTTCAACGTCACAACTAAGTCTTAGTCACAATCAACAAATATAGACTATAGTGAATCCCAAACAAGCAAATTCCCCTGGAAAAAATGTTGTATGAAAAAGTCACTCTATGGATGCATAAATCCAATTAAAGGGGAATGTTCAGTATTTTCAATGGTCGATTTTGGGCCTTAAATATACATAAACAGCCTCCAGAAGTACTAGAAATGCACGCAATCATATAATTTCTACAATTTTATCCATACCTTAAAATTGTATCCTTCATTTTCCGTATTATGTGTTTCTACATAACGCATAGTCTTTCTAAACGACGATTCGTATTTTTGACTTTCGAAACGCTGATAATTGGGTAGGCTACACACGTGTTTGAACTTGAAGACTTAAATTTTGTAGGACAATTGTGAACAAAATGACGGATTAGATTAGCTAAAAAATTCAAGATTCTGAGACTAAAGTCTTATTGGTCGAACAGTTAGTGAACATATCCCTTTAAATAGATGTTATAAACATATCTTCAAATCAACCATACACTGACTTGATCATACAACTCAAGTGACAGATAAGATCCAAACATCATTTAAATGTGTTTTTATCTAGAAATTTCTAACACCAATAGGTAATTTAAACAGTGCTATCCTTGGTGTGCACAATTTTTTATAAAAGAAAAACCAAAATTTGATAGCCATGTTGCTATTTAAAATTAAATTTTCAAAATGTAGTTGTATGAACTATAAACAACCATTTTAAACTCAATTCGCTGTATCTGAGCACTAAACAATATACCAATTGTTTTAATCTCGTTCCAAGTCAATTCGTTTTAAATCATAAGCACTTACACGGTGTGGCATTTTTTATTCCCTTCTTTATCTTTTTCTCTTTCCCTCTAAATCCTGGATTAATATTTTCACATCTTGGACATTCTCTCAGTGACCAATTTAATATCATATTACAATATGGACACCTCATTATTTTAATAATAGAAAACAACCAATTTGTTGATAATTTCCTAAAAAATAAATGAGATGAATAGAATGAAATACTTTGAAATTGGAAGTGTCGATTTCGCGGATTCCTTCGGAATTTGTTTATGAATAAACTCCTCTCCACGTTATTTTTGGCTGAGCCAAAAGAAATTCATATTATGTGATGCTGTTTTGCAAATTTTACACCTATACGGAAGGCGTTATCGTTTCAAGACATCCATCGAAGCGCGACATACTGAAGCTTTGAAGACGGAATGGATTTTTGTGTTCAGCTGTCTTCAGAAAAACTAAAATAGGCGAAAATCTTAATTTCTATCTATCGATGTGTCACGCTTTGTTTTCGTTAAGATTATTTTTTTTCCAAATTCGGTACATTTTTGCTAAACCAGAAGTGGGCTATTACATAATGTGCAATAATTTTCATCTTCAAAAATTTTTTAAAATTTTTTAAATATTTTTGTAAAAAAATAATAGAATATTGTAAATGCTTCAGTAATATGAAATATTAATCTGAGGAGAAGCAGTCCAAGGAGAAAAGATAATATGAATTAAACATAGTTACAATAATAGAAAATGAAGATTTAGTCTTCAATCGGCATCAGCTCCTTCCTTAGTCCATCTTTAAAATGATGCAATTAAGAAACACATCTTAGACTTTGGGGTAGGGAATTCCAAAGTTTAGACATCTCTTAACAAGTTCTTAACAGTAACGTCGCCAGACTTGAAATAATTCTGATGTCGGGGGGTTTTGTGTCCATGTGGTCTGGGTGTGCACGCGCAATTTGAAATGTAATAACCCGTATCAAGTATTCCTTGTGTGTCTTCATCGAACTTAAATCTTTTTGGTTAAAGCAATACCCTGGTACCCCTTCGCTCACCCTAAGTAACAAGAGGCAACATAAAGTAAAAGGATATTTGTCTGTTGACGAAGTTTGACTTTTTAACCATTCTATACTTTTTAAAATTGTCCTAGAGACTTCTTAGGTACCCCTTTTGATGTTCGCTGATTAGGGAACCGAGATGTTAAAGCCTCAATCCAGATTGCTGGGGTTCAGTCTCCACAGGGCTGATATCTCTACAGTTGGAAATTGAATGAGAGTAGTATAATGTCGATGTCCTGATGAGCCTATAATCAGATGCATGGAAACGAGGACGTAAATCTCTAATTCAAGAATTAAAAAATACAGCTGGAGGATGTTTAACGGTAAAACTTTATATTCACTGTAACTGAAAACCTTAAACAATGAAAATATGGTATTATATAGATAATTCAAAAAAATACATTGGCAGAAATTAACAGGCAGAGGTGATTAGATAGGCCGGGGTCACACATACGTACGTCAGAATTGTATACATCTAACGAATGCGAAACTGAAATGTGTCCTTGCATGATTAACCTCATAAGATACGTGAAAATGACAACCTGAAACCCCGTTTCATACCTTTCGTCTGAAAGAACACAGCTGGGGGATGTTGAATAGTAAAACTTTTTATTCGTCCCCCCTTCTGAGTTCAAGTTAATCAGATGCGTGAAAGAGAGGACGTAAAGCTCCATTACAAGAATTAAATAATACAGCTGTGGAATATTTAGCAGTAAAACTTGTTATTCTGTAACTTCAAACCCAAAACTATAAATTTAATGGTATGAAATAGGGTTCCAGATCATAAAATAATGATAAATATAGAACTTGATATTTTACTGACCAACTGTTAATGAAATTAGATCCTTTAATGTTGAAATCAATCGAACTGTATTCTGTATAAATACTGGCGAGAATAGTGATGTAGACATTGGTTTGTGAAGATTAGTTCTGACAAACATCAGTCTGTATTTTACACTGAGTTAAAATCAGTCATCTTCGTTAAACCAGTATCAGGATGTGTCGTGTAGTATTAATTGGTGTATTTCTACTAATCCTGGTTAGTGTAGTTGATGGTAGTAGTTCCAAGTCTTCTTACAGATCGAGTAGTTCTCATAGTTTGGCGAGTAGTTCTCTTAAGGAATTATTCAGAAGGTTTTTTGCAAGATTTAGACAGCCGGCAATACTAGGTAAGTTGAATGACTTTCAAATATTTTACATCAACAAGTCAAGCGCTTTAGATTCAACCATTGAGGTCCGTAGTTCCAACCTGCCAGAATTATTTGGGACCACCAATAAAATTATCAATATATTACATTACTGTTCGAGATAATTGGACTTTTCATACTAGTTATCCCCTCACCAGTAAAGTAGGTCACTCGGGCTATTCTTTAAATTTTATTTCACTGACTGTTGCTATCAGATGTACATTTTTACATTTCCCATCGACATTAGGTAGACCCCTACAGTTCTGTCAAACTACTTTCATTGTACACTGCATGATGTAACTGTCTTCACAGCCAGTCCCTCATAACATTTTTATTCAGTTGTGGTAGCGCAGTGTCGTTTACTGTAAGGAAGACAGAAAAATAGTCAGGATATTATGCAATTTTCAAATCATCCTTCATCATCATTCATTGCATAAGTGAACCACCACCTATTTATTGACATCAATATGGTTCTTTACTGTAACTTCAAAATGTCTGTTCTGTTTTGAAGAGTCATCAGACGATGAGCCTGCTACCGTGCCAACCACCATCGAGCCGACTACCGTACCCACTACTGCCGAGCCGACTACCGTACCCCTTGCCGCTGATCCAATCAATACAACCATCGAGCCGACTACTGTACCCACTACTGCCGAGCCGACTACCGTACCCCTTGCCGCTGATCCAATAAATACAACCATCACCAACAGCACTGAAGCAATACCTAACAATTGTTTTTTTGTAAAGAACAACGATACCAGAGTAAAACATGAGGTTATATATCCATCAATCACCAACGTTACTTTGGCAAAATGTAGAGATATATGTAATAAGAACGTATCTTGTATAGCAGTCGCATCTTACTTCGTTGAGCAATCGATGTGTACCCTAAACATGGGAGTTATTCGTACTGCTTATCTGGACGAAGTGAACTGTCTCTCTTCCTGTATGGCTAATCCTGTCTGTCGTCAAGCCTATACGTCTGGTTTTTTTTGTGAACATTACAACCGTAACTTTGATATAGCACAGCGTGACGTTGAAATATTATCTTTTCTTTATGTGAAAATATGTCTCCCACTTCTTGGTAGACATTGATAAACTGGTATACACCACCAACTGTCAGACTATGGGTTTTCCATTAAATAGGAATTCTAGACTTATTGTTCTGAATACTCAAAATATACTTTGTCCACAATGTTCGTTTTTTAGAACGATCTATTTCCAAACTAACTACTGACGAATATTGTGTATCTGAAACACATGTCATCACCATGATCTTGAGCTTTAGACAAATATATTCTTCATCATAGTATTTAAGAATGTGAATTTTTGAAAAACCCAAACACTGATATTGATGTATACCAAATAAAATATTTATCTCAGAATGGTGTTTTTTTTCTGTCCTGAAAACTCTTGATAATAAAATCCAAGCACGAACGATCCCAACCGTAGAACAAATCACAAATCCATGTATACACGTTGGCAATATATTGGTGAATTACAGATCAATCGGATAATTAGTGGCCGAGTTAGAAATTTCGATTTTTTTTTAAATTTTGGTTTCAGGTGTAACTGTATCAGTTCAGAATTAACTATCAAGAATGTTATTATAGATGGCAGATTCAGAAATATCAATACTATCGATTTGTCACGCTTTGTTTCGTTATGATTATTTCCTTTTTGGGGGGGGGGGGGGGGACTTTCTAGAGAAAATCGAAAATGGTGTAGTATAATTGTATCCAACAAACATTATTTTTTTTTTTTATCTTGTAAATCCAACAAACATTATTAAATGACCCTGTATCAAAAATGAATATCTAAATATCAATTTTTGCTAAACCGGAAGTGGGCTATTGCATAATGTGCAATTATTTTGCACTTAGTCTGTAAGATTTATTTATGAACCGATTTGGCTGAAATTTTCTTCAATATATATAGTTTCATTTTTTTGTGTTTATCCCGAAAATGATAGAATTCTACTATTGTAGTCTTGTGGATAAGATCTATCATAGGAAATGATTAAGAAATAATTACTGATAAGATTATCCAAAGGCTTCCCGTGTCCGAGACAAAGGTACGATTGTCTAATGAAACTGGTGAATATTCATCTTTGAATTGGGGTAGGCAAACTCTTTGGACCTTTCTCACAAGCTAACAGACTTACAATGTCTTATGTCCACAGAAACAGTGAGTGAATTCAACTCGTTCAAGTTCGTTAGAAACTGAATTTTGATTCATACGAATTCGTTATTACTACTGGAGGAATTCAGTATTATGACTTGTGGGAAGTGTATTTGAATGACGTACGGAGTTAAAGACTATAATTTAAAAAAAAAATGTTTAGGTTTTATACGTCTCAAAATATAACCTACTGTGGTACACATTTATAAAACCCACAATAATAACTAACATAATTAATAATCCACTTTCCGCTCCTCAAACCCATGGGAACCATTTTCGTTTTCAATCTTTGTCACGAAATTTACTTCGTATTTCATAAACGATTGATAATTCATAATAACATTTGTAAAACGTATTATCATTGAATATCATCCATTTATAGGCATATCAATTAAAAAATTCCTACCTTCAATACAGGGCGACATATACTTGTGTATATCATTATAAATAAACTTATTGATACATTATATTATTTTATCTGCGTTTATAAAGGACGCGTGACACACAGATAATAAAAACATTACACATATTGAATTTCTTAGTTGAAGTACTTTTCTCCATTATCATTTGTGATAAGCACAACCCAGCATCCGTAAATAGTCCAGAGTCGAGGCAGGATGTACTTTTCTTTGAAACTGCAAACCTGAGTTATTGGCCTGCGTGCGTTTAGACGTATCCCGGAACCTGTGTTTGTCTGAGATTGCAAATGCACGACGAGTGACGCTTCTGCTTTTCTACTGTATCGATGTTTCCTCATCAAACACATCATAGGCCCAGTCAGGAATTTCAAGAGAATATACATGTTTATCATAATTAAGCATAAAGAGTCGAAGTAAAGGTTACCGTAACCGAGTTTCCATTATTAGAATTTATAAATAGAACTTCTGACTTCAGTGTGTGTTATTTTGCATAAACGAATGCAGGTTGGTGAGAATTATGGAATCGTCAAAAATGTTTCCATTGGATGTTTACCCTTGTCTTTGAAATGTACGTCCTTTATGTTAGGGTTCTCTTTAATTCTATAATTTAAATCGTATAATATGCATGCATGCAGACTAATTGGTATATTTCGAAACATACTTTTACATAGCGAATAATACCGAAATATGAGAGATATAAGTAGAAGTTGAAGTTGGTCAAGGGGAAATTGAAATTGGTCAAGGGTATTAGTGTTGCAATGCATCTTTAATAACGTTGTTAGTAGACAATGTCGACCGAAATATCAAATAGGCTGTTCATACGAGAAGATTATTTAGTAATCAGTGGCGGATTTAGGCATTTTATCCGGGTGGATAATGAAAAGAATATATCCAAAACTAGCGAGCGCCGAAGGCGCGTGCGGCAAATCTTTGGAAGTTTACAAAGTTTGATGTCCAAATATACATCTCTAAATGTATCAATTGGTAATAATAAAATCACGTCAACACAGGTTAGGGGGTGGTTAGCCACCCGATTCACCCCCCTAAATCCATAGTTGTGTATGCATTGGTTGAACCTTGGAGAGCAGATTGAATAATTTTGATTTCAATCCCTTTTAAATAATATTTCTTAAAATCGTGTCTAGGTTCTTTTCGTATATTAATGCCGTTTAATTTCCCCTATTCAATGTTCTAGGGTGTGGTTATTTCTTTACAAAAAACCCTTTCATATAAATCGACAGTTTACAAAATACACTATACTAAAAATAAAATTTGACAAGATAGGTTTGTACATTTTGGACGGTCAAAAAGATGGGAATGATAATAAGGATTACTTTATCTTTGATGCTTCTGTCAATAAGTAAGTATAACGAGAGTTTGTAAATGAGTTACTATAGTGAAATTTAAACCTCGTCAGTCGAAAACTATTGCGTTGGTATCAAACTATCGTAAGGAAATAAATTACCAGAATAATTGGGTTGTAAGTCGAAATTGAACAGATCATCGATTCATATTAAAGAACATGATTTCGTTTCATCTGTAGAATAAGGGATCAATCATCAAAATATATCAATATTATATTCGAATAAAAACCACCTCCACATTCACATTCGATCAACTTCGGGACTACACTAGCGGGCCAGATAACATTGCATATTATAGGGAAATCGCCACGTTGAAACCTGTATATTGTACACAAGATATACATAAAATATATTTAATTCAGTAATCGATCTAAAAAGGATTCAGAAAATTTACAATTAAATTGATATATGGGTGGGTGTTTATTAAATTAATAATATTTTGCAGGCAGTTCAGCGTCGACTGCAGCATCGTCTACAACAACAGCACCACCAATAACAACAACAAACGAACCAACAACAACTACTCAAGGTATGAGACAATATATTTATATCCTGTATATATGTTCTATACAAGAAAATGCTTTGTGTTTGTGTAAACTAGTCACAAGGGTCGACCAGAATGATTTGGATACATCTCCAAACGTAACAGAAAGGGGTTTTGGAAGGTTTTCATCCCAGAAAATTGGCATCGATTGGTGCGTCCTTCTGGATTTTCGGGAGCGGTGGTTGAGGTCGGGACTTTCGGCTCTGATTTGTAACTACCCGACGGTTTTAATTCATAGTTATAAGGGGCTAAGAACTCAGATGAATCAACACACTCACTTCTCTAAACTTAAGAAATAAAATAAGTCAAAGAATGACCACTCTTTCAAACACTCGTTTACTCAAATTGATACGAGCGTATCTATCTCAATTCCAGATCTTTTACGTAAAATGTAATATTTGTTGCTTCGTTAGGTTTTGAAACAAAAAAGCGGTTATAGAATGGTAATAATTTTCAGGTCCCATATGGTTTTTGGATGCAACAGGAATGTCACTTACGTCCTCAAACAACAGTCCAACAGTTGGTTCTTCAGTAACTCTTACCTGTAACACTCCAGGTTACGACGAAATAACATGGAGCGGACCAAGCGGAGTGTCTATCATATTTGCACCAGGTTGTTTCAGATTAACAGAAGGAGAGTCAACTCATATAACTTATATAGATGTGAATTGTGGAGGTGGAACCAGTGTCTTGACTATTAATAACTTTGATCCTGGTCGTGATGCAGGAGGATGGTCCTGTTCTGGATATTCTATGTTTGGATCATCTGATGGAGCTTATATTACACTAATTGCTGCAGGTAAATTCACTAACAAAATGTATTCTTATAACATAGTACAGTCACTGTATATTGGCTATTATAAAACTATTTGTGATGCAAAATGTAGATACAATATCCTGTACAATGTCCTTTTAGGACTATCGTTACTACCGACCATTTATAGTGTTACATATTATTCGTAACTGTTACTACATGGTAATGATTCGTCCCAGTTCGGATAAGACTAAATATCATATGATATCTGTAAATAAATTACAAGTAAACACGAATCTTATTTACATAAAAAAAAAAAAAAAATGTTACCAGGAATTACGTTTATTACAGCTTCAAATGTAGCAAATATGAAGATTACAACAGAATTGGCGTTCATAGATCATTATAATACAATTACAATATTATACGGGGAGAAGGAAACAATTCGTTGTTCAGCTGATTGTCAGAATGGATGTCAATTTACATGGTATCTTGATAACCAAGTTGTTTCATCATCTAATGAATTAGTAACAGATCTACAAAGTTCACAACCTACACCTGGTGGTAAATATATGTGTTCAGTGAGTGATGGTGGTGATAGCCTCACAAAAAACGTAACAATAATCAGTATGTAATCTTTCTCTAGATTTTATAATAATAACTACCAGATGTTTTGGTCTGATTACCCCTATGTTAATAAAATATAACGTACCATTTCAAAAATTTGATGAAAACTTTAACAGAGAAATCTGCTTTTTAAAGAAATACTACAAAAAAGCAACGTTCTCAAACTTGGTGAATAAGAGTTTATATTCAACTTGTCTGGTGTCATAACTATAGTACAGACTACCTGTATTATCTGATAAATCCAGAAAACTATCTCATATATATATATATATATATAATATATATAATAAAATATTAAGAGTTTTTCAATAACATCCGTAATTTTAAGGAAAATTGCTTAGTTTTATGGTTTATTGGATCTTGTTTGTATACAGTAGACACCTTTGATGAATTTAAACTCATTGACTAAGTTTGATAATTTCAATTTTTTGTTCATTTCAAGGAGGCTTTAATCAAAATGTTCCACTAAAACTGTTCCTAACTAATTGGTGACCAGTTCTCAAACAGTAATACAAAACATTGATCGATCAAATTCATAACTATCTTATATTTTAGGAGCGTCAAGAGACAGAATTATATTTTCGCCATCTGATGATATTCTAAATGTAAATGAAGGGGACAATGTAACAGTTATTTGCGATGGAGAGTCAAATAGTTACTATTGTTCTAGTATGATGATGTTTGTGTGTTATACCTCTTGGAACTATGGATCTGGCGGTTATATATCTTCACTAAATGAGCTGTCAATTTACAACATTACGCCTGACAAAGCTGGGAGATATTACTGTAATCATGAGGAATATGAAGAATCTTCTAATACCAGGGTTAGTCTCTACAGATCTGTACAGATTAATGTAATTGGTAAGGTATTTTATGGATTGTCCATTATTTTATGAAAAAAAAAATAAATAAAAAAGTCTTTGGAATTATCAAGCTACTGTATTTGTGTCAATTGACAATTTTTTTTCCTCAAAAACGGAATGACCCTTTTAGTATTTTAATATTTGTTAATTTACAATGTCACAAATACCATCTCTACAATTCATCCTCTGTCATCTTTATGCAAACCGTTCTAATCTAATTCATGTTCCAATACGGATATTATTATTATTATGTAAAAACATCCACAACTTCTGTTACAACATGATCAATTTCCATGTCTGTTAAAAACAGCTTCTGTTCCTAATATATTTTAACACATACAGTATTGTAATTACTTTATTTTTAATAAGTTTAAATATTTTTAGGAATTTCAACGTCGACAACACAACCCTAATATATTTTAACACATATTGTAATTAATTCATTTTTAATAAGTTTAAATATTTTAGGAATTTCGACGTCGACAACACAATTAGCAACATCTGAAGAGACAACCACAACCACACAAGGTATGGTAGACTAATAATAAAAGCCAAGCAAGAACAATTCTCATGAATGATATTGGAACCAGTATACTGACGAAGTCATACATAAAATATATTCAATTAATGAATGGATCTTAAATGGATTCAGGATGATTACAATTAAATTGATATGTGTTGGAGATATCACTGTAATCATGAGGAATATGAAGAATCTTCTAATACCAGGGTTACAACATGATCAATGTCCATGTCTATTGAAAACATCATCTGTTCCTAATATATTTTAACACATATTGTAATTAATTTATTTTTAATAAGTTTAAATAATTTAGGAATTTCGACGTCGACAACACAATCAGCAGCATCTGAAGAGCCAACCACAACCACACAAGGTATGCTATTGGAACCAGTATATTGTACGAAGTTATACATAAAATAATTCAATTAATCAATGGATCTTAAAAGGATTCAGGATGATTACAATTAAATTGATATGTGTTCATGTTATATCGGGTGGGCCTAAAAAAGTGGCAACACACTTTAATATGATATTATGAAAAATGTATGGGAGCTATAATTTTGATATTACACACCCGTCACAATATAGTAATTTGACATCTTCACTAGAAATTGCAGACCAAAAGACCAAATAGTGTTAATTTGCCAGCAATTTTAAAATTAGAGGTAAAATAGTGCAATATCGAAGAATGTCAAATGTTATCTAAACTTTGTTTCACTTGAAAAGGTGATCAATGTGTCCACCGTCTTGATTGCAGACAGCCCTCAATCGTTTTTTCCATGAAGAAATACACTTTCTGATCTCTGCCTGTGGGATTTCGTTCCATTTTTCACGAAGTCGATCTTTTAGTTCATTTTCCGCGAATACCTTTGTTCGATCCGCATAGACTTTTTCTGAGAGAGAGTCCCACACAGTGTAGTCCATGGGATTGCAATCAGGGGACTGCGGGGCCACTAAATTTTTTTAAAGAACTTTGGGGTCGCGTCATTTAGGTAACTTTGTGTTGCATTGCTGGTATGGGAAGTTGCTCCATCCTGCTGAAACACACAGTCATTGTTCGGATAGATAACATTTGACATTCTTCGATATTGCACTTTTTGACCTCTAATTTTAAAATTGCTTGCAAATTAACACTATTTGGTCTTTTGGTCTGAAATTTCTAGTGAAGATGTCAAATTACTATATTGTGATGGGTGTGTAATATCAAAATTATAGCTCCCATACATTTTCCATAATATCATATTAAAGTGTGTTGCCACTTTTTAGGCCCACCCGATATAATTATAATATTTTACAGTCAGTTCAACGTCGACAGCATCGTCTACAACAACAGCACCACCAATGATAATAACAACAAACGTAGAACCAACCACAACTACTCCAGGTATGAGACAATATATTTATATCCTGTATATGTACTATACAAGAAAAGGTTTGTGTTTGTGTAAACTAGTCACAAGTGTCGACCAGAATGGTTTGTATAGTCCAGGTCTCCAAACGTCATAAAAGAGGATCTTGGGAGGTTTTCACCCCAGAAAGAATTTGTAATAAATGGCATCGATGAGTGCGTTCTTCTGGATTTTTGGGACTAATTGTTGAGATCGGGACTTTCGACTCTGATTTTCAACTGACCGACGGTTTTAATTCCTAACAGCATCTTTCTTTCGCTCCCTATGTCCCGATTAAATTCACAACCTTGTGTGCTAATTACAAACACCGTTGCACCTAAGAAGTCAAATTATAAGGGGCTAAGAGCTCCATTACAGGACCAAGTCAGAGTATGACCACTCTTTCAAATACTCGTTTACTCAAATTGATACGAGCGTATCTATCTCAATTCCAGCTTTGTTACGTAAAATGTAATATTTGTTGCTTCGTTTGGTTTTGAAACAAAAAAGCGGTTCGAGGAGGGTAATAATTTAAGTTCCAATTTTTTTTAGATACACCAGGAATGTCCCTCACGTCTTCAAACAACAGTCCAACAGTCGGTTCTTCAGTAACTCTTACCTGTAACACTCCAGGTTACGACGAAATAACATGGAGCGGACCAAGCGGAGTGTCTATCATATTTGCACCAGGTTGTTTCAGATTAACAGAAGGAGAATCAACTCATATAACTTATATAGATGTGCATTGTGGAGGTGGAGCCAGTGTCTTGACTATTAATAACTTTGATCCTGGTCGTGATGCAGGAGTATGGTCCTGTTCTGGATATTCTACGTTTGGACCAGCTGATGGAGCTTCCATTACACTAATTGCTGCAGGTATATTCACAAAATTTCATTCTTATAACATAGTACAGTGTATATTGGCTATTATAAAACTATTTGTGATGCAAAATATAGATACAATATTCTGTACAATGTTCTTTTAGGAATATCGGCACTACCGACCCTTTATAGTGTAACATATTATTTGTAACTGTAACTACATTGTAAGGATTCGTCCCAGTGCGGATAAAACTAAATATCATATGATATCTGTAAATAAATTACAAGTAAAAACGAATCTTATTTAAAAAAAAAAAAACAAAATGTTACCAGGAATTACGTTTATTACAGCTTCAAATGTAGCAAATATAAAGATTACAACAGAATTGGCGTTCATAGATCATTATAATAAAATTACAATATTATACGGGGAGAAGGAAACAATTCGTTGTTCAGCTGATTGTCAGAATGGATGTCAATTTACATGGTATCTTGATAACCAAGTTGTTTCATCATCTAATGAATTAGTAATAGATCTACAAAGTTCACAACCTACACCTGGTGGTAACTATATGTGTACAGTGAGTGATGGTGGTGATAGCCTCACAAAAAACGTAACAATAATCAGTATGTAATCTTTCTCTAGATTATTTATAATATAACTACCAGATGTTTTGGTCTGATTACCCCTAGGTTAATAAAATATAACGTTCCATTTCAAATAATTTGATGAACACTTTAACAGAGAAATCTTCTTTTTAAAGACATACTACAAAAAAGAAACGTTCTCAAACTTGGTGAATAAGAGTTTATATTCAAGGTGAATAAGAGTTTATATTCAACTTGCCTCGTGTCATAACTATAGTACAGACTACCTGTATTATCTGATAAATCAAGAAAACTATCTCATATATCGGGTGTCGCAATAAAAACGTCCCCAAGTTTGACGGTAAGTATCTCAGCTGATGGTGAACCGATCTCTTTCAAAATTCTCATAGATTTACTTCAACATGTCCTTGTCAGGCCCTGAAAATATGAAAGTCATCGAATGAAAATGGTACAAGTACTGTTCCAAACAAAATAGCCAGTCAAAAAATTCAATATCAGAGCAAACTACACATTTTAACATGTGCCTATTGAGCTTTCACCACATCAGCCACCAATATCATTCATTTTCCATCCTGAAATGCTCTCAACAATCTCATCTTGAGATATTTTCTCCCAAAAAGCAACCTTCCTGCCTTTCAGTTCCTGATCATCCAGTTTGTTCCACTGGTGATGGTAATGACTCCAGACAGTATGAGATTCTCTTTATTAACAGGTGTACTGCACTTGGGTTAGAGGGGCACACTGATTAAACAGGAACTGAAATGCAGGATGGTCGCTTCTTGAGTGGTATCTTTAGATGAGATCCGTGAGAGTTTATCAGGATGGAAAATGTTTGATATTGGTGGTTGATGTGGTGAAGGCACAATGAACACAAATTCAATTATGTAATTTATGATATTGAATTTTTTGACATGCTACTTTGTTCGAGCCACTACTTGTACGATTTTTGTTTGATGACTTTCATATTTTCAGGGTCTGACAAGGACATGTTGAAGTAGCGTTTTTCAATAACATCCGTAATTTTAAGGAAAATTGCTTAGTTTTATGGTTTATTGGATCTTGTTTGTATACCGTAGACACCTTTGATGAATTTATACTCATTGACTAAGTTTGATAATTTAAATTTTTTGTTCATTTCAAGGAGGCTTTAATCAAAATGTTCCAGAAGCTCACTAAAACTGTTCCTAACTAATTGGTGACCAGTTCTCAAACAGTAATACAAAACATTGATCGATCAAATTCATAACTATCTTATATTGTAGGAGAATCAAGAGACAGAATTATATTTTCGCCATCTGATGATATTCTAAATGTAAATGAAGGGGACAATGTAACAGTTATTTGCGATGGAGAGTCAAATAGTTACTATTGTTCTAGTATGATGATGTTTGTGTGTTATACCTCTTGGAACTATGTGTCTGGCGGTGATATATCTTCACTAAATGAGCTGTCAATTTACAACATTACGCCTGACAAA